>JACGWO010000003.1:20697135-21902303 GCA_034509735.1 Sesamum alatum
TGTTTGCATTTTTTTTTTTTTTTTTTAAGTTAGGGAGGCAGTCCTTCCCTTTGTAATCTCGGGGCAGTCGCCCCCCCCCCCCCCCCCCCCCGGTGAGAGGCAGTCCCTCTCTTTCTTTCTTTTTTTCTTTTCTTTGCAACAAATTAAAATATATGAGAGATCAAAATTTGCGAAAAAGAACATTTCATTTAACATATTGTAAATTACAAGGAAATATTGAACGATAAACTTCATACAACTGAAAACATGAAAAAGTTTACACAAAATACTTTTTTAGGTTAACCACGTTCCATGTACGTGGTACCTCCTTTCCGTCTAACTTTTGCAAACGGTATGTTCCTTTCCCAGGATTTCAATCACTTGATACGGCCCGGTCCATTTGGCGTCTAGCTTCCCAATGTTTCCTGTAGCATCAGCCCTCCGTAGAACGAGGTCGCCTACTTGGAAATCTCGATGTCTGACTTTACCATTGTAGGCTCTCGCCATCAACGTCTTGTATGCTTCAGTTCTGACGTTCGCGCTACTCCTTAGCTCCTCCAAAAAGTCGAGGTCGACTCTCCTTTCCTCTCCGTTGCTCGTCGGCTCGTAATACTTCACTCGGAGTGTTTCTTCCCAATCTCCACTGGGATGACAGCTTCCGTCCCATAGACTAGACTGAAGGGAGTTTCCCCTGTGCTCCGGCGCAGGGTGGTTCGGTATGCCCAAAGTACTCCTGGAAAGCTCTTCGACCCAATTGCCCTTGGCCTCTTCCAGTCTTGTCTTCAAATTCTGGAGAATTATTCGATTGGTTACTTCAGCTTGGCCATTGGATTGCGGCGTTGCCACCGACGTGAAGTACTGCTTTATCTTCAACTCTTGACACCATTGGCGAAATTTAGATCCCTGAAACTGTGTACCATTGTCCATCACGAAGGCTCTGGGGATGCCAAAGCGACATATGATATTTTTCCAGACGAATCTGATGACTTCCTTCTCTGTAATCCTGCTTAGTGCCTCTGCTTCTACCCACTTCGAAAAATAATCCACTGCTACTAGCAAGTATTCTCGCTGGCCAGTTGCTCGGGGAAGCTTCCCTACTATATCCATCCCCCACTGGTCGAAAGGGCAAGGACTCTGCAGGGGTTGCATGTCCGCAGCTGGGATGTGAGCAATATTTGCGTGTTCTTGACACTTTCGGCACTTCCTCACTAAATCCCTGGCGTCTGCTTGCATGGTTGGCCACAAATACCCTTGCCTCAAGGCCTTCTGCGCTAGGGATCTACCCCCTGAGTGGTTGCCGTAGCTTCCCTCGTGGATTTCCCTCAAAACGTACTCTGCCTTGTCCTTACTTATGCACTTGAGGTATGGTTGCGAGAATCCTCTTTTATACAACTCCCCGCCAATCAGGGTAAACCTAGTTGCTCTTGCACGGAGTGTCCTCACTTGCTTGGGATCCTGGGGTACTTTCCCAAATTTTAGATATGTTTCCAGCTCCTCCATCCACTCAGATGGAGCTCCTTGTGTCATCAGGACTTCACTCTCCTCTTCGTTTACATCCGGGTGCTCTTGGTTCAACAACGTTATCTTCCTGCTCTTCAGGGGAGCCAATGAACTGGCTAGCTTAGCCAACTGATCGGCTTCTTCATTCTCAGTCCTTGGAATCTGTTCCAAAGTGAATGTGTCAAACTTCTTCCTTACTTCTTGGATTTTTGCCAAGTACTTAGCCATCTGCTCTCCCTTGGCCTCAAACTCACCATTTACCTGCTTGACGACCAGCTGGGAATCACTGTATACTTTCACATGTTTTGCCCCTGCCGCGAAGGCCAACTTCCCTCCTGCGATGAGTACTTCGTATTCTGCTTCATTATTTGAGGCAGCGAACCCAAGGCGGATCGCGTAGCGCATTGTGTCCTGATATGGGCTCTTGAGTAATATTCCTGCTCCGCCTCCCTGGGATGTGGAAGAGCCATCCACAAACATCTTCCAACACCTCTGCTCTTGGATGCCCTCTTCCTCCGTCAATTCGGAGATGAAATCTGCCAATGCTTGTGCCTTTATCGCAGGTCTAGGCTGATACGTGATGCCATGCTCACTCAACTCTACCGACCATTTCACCATTCTTCCGGATGTGTTGGGATCCGCCAATACCCTCTTCAAGGGTTGATTTGTTAGTACTGCTATAGGATGTGACTGAAAATAGGGACGCAGCTTCCTCGCCGCGATAACTAGGGCCAAAGCCACCTTCTCAATCTGCGCATACCTCTGTTTTGGTCCTTGCAGTGCCTTGCTTGCATAATATATGGGGCGATGTTCACGCCCTTCTTCCCTCACGAGGACCGAACTGACCGCTCCTTCCGAAACGGACAGGTATATAAACAAGGTCTCCCCGGGCTCGGGCTTTGTCAGCAGGGGCGGCGAGGTAAGATACTTCTTCAACTCGTCAAAGGCAACTTGACATTGCTCCGTCCAAGTGAAGCCATCCAACTTTCTTAACACCTTGAAGAATGGGAGTCCTCGCTCTGAGGATCTCGAAATGAAGCGATTAAGTGCTGCCATTCGTCCTATCAGTTTCTGTACTTCTTTTATCGTCCGGGGAGGCTGCATAGTCATAATGGCCTTAATTTTCTCTGGATTAGCCTCTATCCCTCTCTGAGAAACCATGTATCCAAGGAACTTTCCTCCTTGAACTCCAAAGGTGCACTTCGCGGGGTTCAGCTTCATCCCATAGCTTCCCAACGTGCGAAAGCATTCCTCAAGGTCAGCTACGTGATCTTCCTTCTTACGGCTTTTGACTAGCATGTATCTATGTACACCTCCATGTCCCGTCCTATTTGCTTTTTGAACATGCCATTTACTAATCTCTGGTATGTAGCTCCCGCATTTTTCAGCCCGAAGGGCATCACTCTATAGCAGTACGTGCCCTGCTCCGTCACAAAGCTCGTCTTTTCTTGATCTTCGGGCGCTAGTCGAATTTGATTATAGCCCTGAAACGCGTCCAAGAAGCTCATCAACTCACATCCTGAAGTCGAGTCAATTAGCGCATCAATCCTCGGTAAGGGATATGAGTCCTTGGGGCAAGCTCGATTTAAATCGGTGAAGTCTATGCACATCCTCCACTTCCCGTTGCTCTTTGGGACAAGGACCACGTTGGCCAACCATTCGGGGTAGTGCACTGGTCGAATGTAGTCTACTTGGAGAAGCTTCTCGACCTCTTCGCTTATGATCTTGTTCCTCTCTCCCCCAAATGCTCTCCTCTTCTGTTTCACCGGCTTTACTTTTGGATCCACGTTGAGTCTGTGGACCATTACTTCAGGGTCTATTCCTTTCATATCGGACAACTTCCATGCAAACGCGTCTACTGATCTTTGCAAAAAATCGACAATGACATGTTCTATTTGCTCGCTTAGCAGCGACCTTACCTTTAACGCCTTCGTAGGGTCACTCAGGAGCTCAACCATCTTGATCTCCTCGAAAGCTTCTATTCTCTCTTCCTCTACCTTCTTCTTTTTGGCTTCTCTCCTGGTTTCTTCTGTTTGCTCCTCCATGGAGCTCCTCTTTCCCAACTCTCTCTCTCTCTCGAGTTTCCTTTTCGGTCAACCTAACATTGCTTCCTTCGCCATTCTTTTCACGGCATTCCACTGATGATTTCAGCGTGCTGGCATAGCACTCTCGGGCTTGTTTTTCTATCACCCACCATCTCTCCCACTCCTTCTGGTGTGGGGAATTTCACTTTCATGTGATAAGTGGATATCACGGCTTGGAAGAGATTCAAGCTTGGCCTCCCCAAGATAGCATTGTAGGCCGAAGGTGCATCCACCACCAAGAATTTTACAAACCTGGTCACACGCATGCGATATGACCCAATCGAAATTGGCAAAGTGGCTTCCCCTAAAGGCACGACCACATCTCCGCTGAAGCTGGTCAAGGGGGTATTAACGGGCGTGAGCTGTATGTTGTCAATCCTCATCTGGGAAAAAGTCTTATAAAACAGGATGTCAGCTGAACTCCCGCTATCAATCAGAATTTTCCTCACCCAGAAGTTCGATACTGATGCTGCTACCACAATTGCCTCGTTGCAGGAGGGAAGGTTCCCCTCCAAGTCCTGCTCATTAAATGTTATTTCCCCCTCGAGACGTGCCCGAGGCACCCCCTTGAGCTCGCTGCAGGCTACCTGGTTAGAAATATTTCCTGCTGCTCTGGCGGCCGCTTTCCTAGCGCGTCCTGAATCTCCTCCAGCCGGGCCTCCCGAAATGACTCCTATGACCCCAGCTGTTGGAAGGTTATCTTTTTTCTCATGGTCCTCTTCCTCCTTATCTCTTATCTCGAGGCGGGGCGTTGGCCTCTTATTTTCTCGATGGCCTCTCGAGGTCCTTGTTTCATTTTGGCCACGAACCCCTTCAGGTATCCGCGCCTGATGAGTTTCTCAATCTCTATCTTCAGATGGCGACATTCCTCCGTGCTGTGGCCTCGATCTTTGTGGAAGTGACAGTACTCATCAGACCTCATTCTATTGGGATTATCCTTCATCGGGTAGGGCCATCTCACAAGCCCTTGTTGTTCAGCTATCGCGAGAATCTGGACTTGCGGTGCGTTCAGTGGGGTATACTTCACTAATTCCCCCGATATTGGTGGCTTCCTTTCTCGCCGGATTCCCTCCGACTTGGGAGGAAATCTCCTTTCTTCTTCATCGGCTTTCCTTTTAAGGGGATTGGCCGGTCGCAATCCCACTGTTTCCTCAATCCGGATGTACTTCTCTGCACGGAGCAATAGCTCCTCCTGAGTCGTTGGGGGCTTCCCTGCTATCGATTCCTTGAAACGCCCTCTTCTTAGGTTTTGCTGCATAATGCTGGCCAAGAGCTCAGGATTCACGTGAGGGACTTCTAGCACTGCTTCCGAGAAGCGCTGCACATATTCTCTCAAACTTTCATTCTCCCGCTGGACTATAGTAAACAAGTATGATGCGGTCTTAGGGTACCGCCTGTTGATCGAGAAGTGGTGCAAGAAGCGCTGCGAAAGCTGTTCAAATGACTCGATAGTCCCGGGTGGCAGCTGGTTAAACCATGCCATGGCTTTTCCTGAAAGGGTAGTGCGAAATAACTTGCAATATGCCGCGTCGCTGATGTACAGCAGGTCGGCTCTGGCCATAAAGCAGTCGAGGTGATCCTGAGGGTCTCCTACTCCGCTATACTCGGTCAAACTTGGAATCTTCACTCCCGGATGAATAGCTTCTGCCAAGATGTGGGGAGCGAACGGGCTCCTTCGAGGAGGCGCCACTGCTAAAGGTCGCGCCGGATAACCCATATGCCTCAGCGAGTCAGGGAAGGCGTGCAGGGGAGGGGCTTCTCTCTCGCCATACCCCCCTCCTTGTGCTGGCGGCCTCCCCCCTCGAGGGGGGATAAAATTGTCTTCTTGCCCTCCACGTGATGGATGAAGGAAATAATCTTCATCTCCTCCCGCTCCCCGTGGGGGTGAAGGATAAAAGACGTCCTCGGGCTGCGTGGCCCTACTGTTGACCTCTTCCTCGAAGTCCATGCCTTCAAAAGACTCCTCAGGCCTCTGCTCTCTTGCGTGTGCCTCATGTCCCCTCCCAAGATGGTGAAGGGGTTGTGGGGGTGCTGCTTGCCCAGCGATATACTGAGCCACGGCCCTTGCGGCAGCCTGAGCTGACGCCTCTTCTATCATCTGTTGAAGGGCCTCTTGAGTAATCTGGATGACTGGTTGAGGTGGCGGGACCTCAACCTCCTCATGCCTTGTTTCCTCTCGCTTCGTGGTGGAGGACTCTCCAGGGCGCGGCCTTGCTCCTCCCCTTGGGTCCTCCATCCTCTGAACTGGTGCTGGTGGATTCGCCAGGGCGTGGCCCTGCTCCACTTCCTCTCGTCTGCCAGGGTCCTCTTGCCCTACGTTTATGCTTCTCGCCCTTGATCTGGTGTTCATCTTCGATGCCTAGACTCCTTTCCCACAGACGGCGCCAAGCTGATGGTGTAAAATTTGGAAAGAGTAGAGCCTATGCACGTTATCACCAAAATAGCACGAAAAGCTTAGAGAAAATGAAGAAAACGTGTAAAGTATAATTCTCATATATCAAAAGGTGAAATTTACAAATGAATTCACCCCCTATTTATAGTAATCTTTTGGGGGTGAAATTACAATTTGACCCTTTGATCCTACGGCCTAGAATTGATTTGCCGAGGGCATGATGGTCATTTCACGCGCCCACTTCTTTTTTAACCTCCATTTGATAACTTCCTTCAACCTCCTCTTCAACTTCCCTTTGGGGTGCTTGTGTAGTTTTCCCTTAAGTTAGAGGACCTTTTTATAAATAATATTTTTCTCCTCATCACACATAATTTACTATATATGAGAAACAATGTTCAGTTGTTAGTAAATATTTGGGGAATTAATAATAAGAGCAAGTACATAAATTTTAAAACCATAAAAATCCACAGTAAAATACTTCAGTAATGTGGATTCAACAGGAAAAAAAAGGTAAAAAAATAATATCTAAAAGATGAAAAAATGAATATTAACAAAAAAAAAGAAGAAGAGAAAATCATAGAAGAGACATGAAATTGAAGATGTTGATGAACTATTGTTGGATTAAAATTTATACTCACTTAATGATTAAATAGAGAAATCATGATTACTTTATTAAAAAGAATAAGAAAATAATGTGAACGGATTATTTTAGCTAAAGACATATATTTATAGCAAATCATTAATATATGAAATAAATAAAAGCAATTAATGAGACATGATGAAAACACATAATAAAAAAATAAAAATTGAAAAAAATTTAATAAATACTCAGGAATTAATAATAAGAAATAATAACTTATTATTAGCCATCAATATAACTTAAGGAATAATATCTAGAAGAAGAAAAGAATATTATTAAAAAACAAAGAGGAATACACTTTTAAGAGATATAAACTTGGATATCTATATATATAGCAAAGCGATGGTTGACCAAAGTGAAGCCAATTTTGACCAAATAGTATTTTTTTCATAATTTTGAATTTTTTAATTATCAAGAAAAAATCTCATTGGTTAAAAATATCATCTATTTTAAATTTAAAACTAAATTTGTATTTATCTAAAAAATACTATCTTCAAGATTAGTGTTTATCTATACTATATTCTACCTTAAAAATTAGGATACTAATCCAATTTGTATTTATTTTCAATAGATTCAAATTTTAGGATTAATTTTTATGTACTTATTTTAAATAAATTCAAATTTTAGGATTAGTTTGTTTGCATAAAAAATATTTATCTTATCCCTCATAATTTATTTTCATTTTAATCATACCCCTTTCAGTCACTAAACTAATTATATCAATCTCTTGGTATTTTCATGCAGTAAAGTTTTTAATTAGAATCAGGTAATATCATTATTTTTATAATTTATATATTTCATTAATATATTTATTGATAATTTTTCATTGGTTCATTAATATTGATAAAGTAAGTTTTTAATTTCATTCAAACTAATATTTTCTTTTTCTTTTTTCTTAGTTTTTTTTATGATTGGATTTGATTTTTATTCTTCCACTATTATTCAGGTTTAGAAAATCAAAGGTCATTGCTTTGTTTAAACATTTATGTTATAAAATACATTTTGCCATTTTCTCCCATATGAAGGTTTTTTTTCCTTAGTGGAATAATTTTCAGAATATTGCTCTATTAAAGTTTTAATATTAAATATATTATAAGCTTAATAGGTTTGAATTTATTGTTATATGAAAGGACGGTCATATTTGATAAATATATGAATTTTTTACTTTCAATTTTGGTTTATAATTGCTTTTAGAAAATCAAAAGGCTTCAATCTATAACATAATAGTGTATTTTAATTACATTAATGCAAGGGCAACCTGGTAGAGCACTACTAGCTTCTTTATCTGATGCATTACCAAATAATTTTTTTCTTATCATTTGACCTTTTAAGGTCCAATTTCACATCACTTATGTATTTTACATTTTGTGTTTTAGTTAATCTTCTTTTTTCTTTTTCATCTTTTAAATCTTATTTTTACTTTTTTATGGAGAATATACCATGATGTATTCTAATATTTACTTTAAATTAAAGTTTTGTAATTTTATGATTTATTTATTTCCTCTTATTATTAATTTTGAATATTTACTTTAACTTTTTTAACTTTTTATATTTCAGCTATCTTTTTTCGTTCATGTTCCATTTGTTTGGGTCATTGATTTAGTGATTTTTATATTCAAACATTTATCTTAGCTAAAATAATCCATTCATATTATTATTTTGAATTTCGTAATTTTTTTCAATCAAATAGTCATGATTTTATGACTTGATCACTAAATAAATATATATTTTCATCTAATAATAGTTCATCGTCTTTATTTTTTGATTTCAATCAAGAAAAAGTTAACTAAAATTGTGTATTTCTTGCCGTCTTTCTCATGTATGGAGATATAGTCGTGAATGTTTTTATGTTTAAATTAGTTTGTATGTTTTTATTTGTAACAATGCACTCTATTTTTTCATGTTTTGATTCATTAAATTTCAGGTTTATATATTTAAACTTTTTATTGAATGATATGTATACACTAATTTTTTTTGTGATATTTTCTTACCAAATTTCCTTCATCCATTTTAGTAGTTAGTGATGTTTACATGTAATTTCATATTAATTTTTAATTCTTAAGTATCCAGTATTGTCTTTTCATATTATCACTATCTACTTATTTTTTAACTTAGAAACTTAGAGCAGAAATTCAACTTGATAAAATGAATTGTTTATTGAAAAATAATTTGATTATTTTATACTACAAAAAAATTAATTAATTGTAACGGATTTGAAACGGCTAAATATAACGTTGGAACGGTCTCGTAAATTTTGTAGCCGTTTTAGCAGCAGCCGCAAATCCGCGCCAAAAGTATGAGTTACAAAATAATTGTAACGGCTCACACCGAAACCGTTACAAATTTAACCGATCTTTATAATGGTCTCCCGAACCGTTTCACCCGTTGACCTAAACCAGAAAATGATTTTGTATGTCCAATTGGAACGGCTCGCACGAATTATAAATTCCTAAATTGGTAAGGCTTTTGTTACAAAGAACGTGATAGTTGTGTATCACTATTGGAACAATTTTTTCATCTATTTTTGTAGTTGTTCTTTTGTAATTTGTAATGGTGTTTGTAATTCGTATTGTAATGCGCGTGTAACAAATATTGTAACGGTTATCACTACACTGTCCTGCGCATGTTTGTTAATGATTTCTAGCAGTTTTTGAAGCGGTTTTTGTAACTCCCCTTAGAACGGTGATTTATGTAGTCTGGTGTCATTTCTTGTAATTGCTTTACATCCGATTTTTGTAGTGGTCTTGCTTGTATATGTTGTACCGGTTATTGTAACGGCTGATGTTTGTGCATGGGTGTATTCCTAGAACCCTTGCTAAGGCCGTTACAAAAGATTTCTTTTTTGGTATAAAATAATAATTTAAATTTTGTTTATTTTATATATTATTTTTTATAATTTATTGTTTAATTTGTTGAATATAAAAATGTATCGGATAGCAAGAAGAAATAACAATATTAAAAACAAAATTAAAATTGTCTTTACAAAATCATTTTTAAAATATAAATACATATTTTGGAAACAAAAAGATGAAAAGTACAAAACCCGATCCTAATCTAGATCCCCGTCTTCTGCCTGATCGTCCCCGAGCTCCTCCTCTTCTGCCTCATCGTCGTGCTGCAGGGGATCGACTGGATCTTGGGACGGTGGCGCCGGTGGAGGCTGGGACCTCTCGTTCGCCAGACGCTGGACAATCTCCTCGAGCCTAGCGAGCTGATCATCGTAGTTCGGGCATTGCTCTTGTGGTGGCCGAGGCGAAAGAGCAGATGACTAGCTCGGCTGCGAGGGTCCAGCGATCGTGTGATGGGCCTCAGAGCCGAGTCCGAATACCCGACCCCTCTTCCGACCGCCTGCTGCCGCCATCCACATCTGGTTCTCGATCATGGTCACCGAGCTTCGAGAAGACGGTGGAGGATCTGACTGATCATTTGGTGGCTGGTCGGCTTGTTGTTTCTTCACCATCCTCTCGAACGCCTCCTGCAATTGGAATATTGGACTTAGTATGAAAATTTGAAATTGTAATATAAATTGAAAAGGAAACTGAAGATGAACTTATCGCCACCTGCGCCGCCCTCGGGCCGCTCCATTGGCCGTCCTCCTTTCCTTTGTAGACCTTGGAGAACAACTCCATTTGCTTGATCGGGCGACCGAGTTGTGCCTCTTGTCAAAGATAAATTTAAATAATTAACTAATGCATCTAAAATAATGAAATCACTTGAAATAAACTTCATACTTACCATCTTTTTCTTGTGGTGGCCAACGGACGAGGAGCCCCCTCTATAGATGGTCGTTGCTGCGGCGGGGTTAGCTGTCCGATTGGCCTTATTCTTGGCCGACATTTCCTTGAAGTTCTGGTTGTCCCAGTACTCCAGCAGTTGTAGCCAAATTTGCTCAGCCAGCTAAAGAGGTATGGACAGCTGGGCTCGAGCATTAGAGAACCGCTTCCGCAGGAATCGTCCGGCTTGCCACCGAATGACCTTGTACATCGACTCGTCGTTGCAGTCCCACCAGTATTTAAGCTGCATATTGACATATTAAAAAGAAAGAATTAGTAATTGATAATCGATAAAACTCAATTAAAACATAATAAAATATTAATTACCTTAACATTATCTAGCCAAAACAAGATGTGCTCCTGCGGAATCTTCTTGATGCATCCCCAAGGGTGAGGATAGTGGTTTTTCACTGTCGCATTTATGAAACTATGAAAATCTCGGTCAGACTTGAAAAAATAATTAAAAATTAAAATTCAAACCAAATCAACTGAAAATAATTTAATATATTTATGTTAGATTACCTCGCATCGCGGGGGTTGATATAGTGACGTGCAGACGGAGGTGGCAATTCAGGCGCTAGTGGTGATGGTGGTGGTGGTAAATCCCATGGCCAAGGCCCCGGGGCCTGAGAACTGGAGGCCACCTACCCTGTCCACTGCCAACCTCCGTGGTCGATGACACCGGAGTGGTCGGATCAACTGGCGGGGCCTGTGGCACTGGAGGCTGTGCTGGTGGAGTCGCTCCAATGGCTGGAGCCGGAGTCGTCTGGCCACGACCACGTCCGGGTGGGGCTGGAGTACCGTTCGTCATGATATCTAGACATTTAAAAAATATTGATTATACTTTGTATGAAATTGTAAATGATTGATTATATTTTACCAAAAATTTACTAAATTAACATAAATTCCAAAATCATAGTGAATTACAAAAACATAGTGAATTTACAATGTAACTAAATAAAATTAATTACATACATTTTCAAAAATTTACATATATTTCTAAAAATTACAAAAATTCCTAAAATTCGTAAAATTACATGAAATTACATAGATATCCTACAAATTCCTAAAATTACATGAAATTACATAGATTTTCTAAAATTACAAAAATTTCTAAAATTACAGGAAATTACATGTATTTCTTAAAATTACAAAAATTCCTTAAATTACAGAAAATTACATATATTTCCTAAAATTATAAAAATTCCTAAAATTACAGGAAATTACAAAAATTTCTAAAATTACAGAAATTACAAAAATTATAATAAAATTACAAAAATTACATAAGTTACCCAATAATTTCCTAACTTACAGAATGAACCCAATAATTTCCTAAATTACATAATTGCATAAGAATACACGAATTTTAAAAAATTACACAAAGCACACAATAATTTCAGAAAATTACATAAACAATCCCAATAATTTTAGAAAATTACAAAACTAACCCAATATAATTAGAAATTACAGAAATTGCAAAAAATTTCAAAAAAACACACAATAATTATCTAAAATTATAGAAAATACCCAATAATTTCTAAATTTGCACAAAATACCCAATAACTTTAAAAATTATAAAAAATTCACAATAATTTCAGAAAAAATGCAATATTTTCAGAAATTACATAAGGAACCCAATATTTTTAATAATTTTAGAAAATTTACAATTATTACAGAATTGTACAAAAGTTTCAAAAACTACATAATATACCCAATAATTTTAAAAATTACATAATATACCCAATAATTTTAAAAATTACAGAAAACTCATAATAATTTCACAAAATTGAAATAACTTCAAAAATTACACAATAAGTACACAAAATGCACAATAACTGCAAAAATTACACAATAATTTCACAAAGTGAAATCACTGTAAATTTCTGAAAATTTTCAGAAATTTACAATGTTCATCTCCATTGTAAATTCTGTAAAATTTTTAAAAATGACCGAAAATGCCAACAAAAATATGAAAAAACCCATCTCCAACAAAATGCCAACAAACCCATCTCCATCATCATCAAGTTTGGTATGAATCGAGTGCACGGATTTAAAGATATCGTACCGGGAATGATATTTTTTTGATATACACACTATTTTATAACGACCTTAGGAACACACCAATATTCCTATACTTTGTAACGGCCTTTGTTATATATATAATAATACTACTGAAAATTTTCAACCTCACTCCACATTTTTGGGTTTTCTGCCAACATATTCATTTTGCAGCGGTTTTAGTAACGACCTATGTGCAGGCCGTTACAAGGTTTATTATTTCCCTCTAAAATTTTGATTTCGCGGGAAATTGAGGCGCCTTTTTTTCAGATTATTTGGAACGACTTTTATTTTACCCCTTTTATTAAAAGGCCATTCCAAATGTTAATTTTTTAAAAAAAAATTGAAAAAATAAACTAAATACAACAATATTAAATAGTTCGTTACAGAACACACTAGAAACCAGATGACTCGTCTTCATCAGTCTCATAATCCTCGAAACTATCTTCGTCATCCTCGTCTTCTTCGTCTTTACTTTGGGCCATCTGAGGAGTTTCTACTCCCTGTTGGCGTGCTACTGGAAGATCAACAAAAGGTTATATACCATCAAGATCATGTAGGTCGTACGTTTGATTGTCCGAAGCAATTTCATGGATAGGTATGTCTTCATCTGGTTGATATGCGATAGGTCCATCGAGACTCGTCAATTACTCTCTGAGTCATGGTTTTGCAAACAACCATCCAATCCGCTTTATCTCTCTTCATGCTCAGAAACTCTGTGTAGTAAACTTGTACTTCTTGTTGTGCCAATATGAATGGTTCATCTTTCTGGTACAATTTTTTGAAATTAACATCAACATGGTGATATCGAGGGTGTACCTTCATGCCTCTAATCGGATCGGCCCAATGACACTTGAACAACATGACATGCAAGTTCGGAATAAGTGGGTATGTCAACTGAATTATCTCTTTGAGTATTCCATAGAAGTCATTGTCCAGGTTTGTGCACGATGAGCTCTTCACACACACCCCATAATTCATGTTGACTTGCCCACATTGTGTCGCTCCGTTTGGAAGTTTAAACCATTCACAAAATAACACGGGAATGTTGTCACCTCGCTGCATGAACCCTAATAGTGACACTTAAGGAGCTCCTGATATGTGTCGTTCAATTCGGGATAAACCTGCAAATTCGTATTAATACAAATTAATAACATGACATTGGAACCACGTCATCAGGCCATACGACAACTTACACGACGTTTGAACCAATCCTTGAAATTAGTTGCCACTAGTTGATCAATAATTGGATCTTCCGAATGATGGCCGCGCTCATATAGTTCGTTCAAGAATTCCCTGGTTGCAAATACATATTAATGGAAATGCACGCTCACAACCAAGATTTACCTATATATATGTGCATATACTTACTCGTAATATGGTGTGACTACTTCATAATTGCACAACACATACGTCTCAATTATATGCCGTTCTGCACCACTTAGCCATCTCTTCTTTGAGGCTCCACTAGTTCAACAAGGGTAGTTAAAAATAGATTGTTGGATGCTGTCATCGTTGGTCGTCAAATCATCATTTCGAGCGGGTCTATTTTTCTTGCAAAGAACATGCGGCTCAAAATAGTGGGAAGTGAATAGCCCGATTTCCTCCAAAATTTACGCCTCCACAATTAACGCCTCGACGTGTGCTTTATTCTTCACCTTCTTCTTCAAACCGTGAAGGAATCTATTCAGGAAACATATTTAATTATTAACATATGGATGATAATAAAAGTGCAACAAATTAAATACGTGAATCGTAATTACCTCTCAAATAGGTACATCCACCTATACTGCACTGGCTCTCCCACACGAGCCTCATATGGAAAGTGAACAATGAGGTGCTCTATTAAGTCGAAGAAAGCTGGCGGAAAGATCTTCTCAAGGTTACACATGATCACGGCTACGCTGTTTTCCAACTCCTGTAGTTTGGTGACGTCAAGCGTAGTCGAGCATATGTGCTGGAATAGCAAACTCACCTCCGTTAATGCATTCCACACGTACTCCGGAAGCATCTCACGGAAGGCAATTGGGATAAACTTCTGCATAAATACGTGACAGTCGTGGCTCTTCATGACGTGCATCCTTAACTCTGGGAAATCGACACAACGGGCAATGTTAGATGCATAACCATCATGAAACCTCAGACAACGAATCCAATCATAAATCCTCCTCTTCTGCTCCTTCATCAAGGTATACACCGCTTTTGGCATCGCGTTCGGTCTTTGTTCGTCCAAATCAAGCTATGGCTGATTACATATCAAGTCTTTGCGTGCATTCAGATTGTCTATGGTTTTTGCCTTTATATCCATCACGGTGTTGAATATGTTGTCAAACACGTTTTTCTCAATGTGCATGACATCAAGGTTGTGTCGTATCAAGAGCGTTGACCAGTATGGAAGATCCTAAAATATGCTTTTCTTCGTCCACTTGTGGATGGTACCATATCCTGGTGGAGTGTCATACGTTTTTCGACAACAGGACTGAAGTCTGCTACCCAATTGCGAATCTGCTCTCCAGTCAGCCGCGGGCGTGTAACCTTCCGTTCTACTTGATTTCTAGTGAAGGCTTTCTTATTTCTGCGGTAAGGATGATACAGTGGTAAAATCTGTATGTGGCAGTCAAAGTAGCACGCCTTCCTACCGTGCTACAGACGGAATGCCTGTGTGTCATCCATACAAACTGGACACACCATAATACCACTGGTACTCCATCCAGACGCCATCCCATAAATAGGTAGGTCGTTCACGGTCCACATCAATGCCGCGTGCATCGTGAATGCTTGGTTCGTAGCACTATTGTGCGTTCGTACGCCCACATGCCACAATTGCAAAAGCTCCTCGATCAACGGCTCCAAATAAACATTGATCAGACGCTTCGAATTTGACGGTCTAGGGATCACCATCGTGAGGAAACATGTACTCAGACTTCATGCACATTACTGGCTGAAGATTGTACGGTGTAAGTATAATGGGCCAACATGAGTAAGTTTTGCCATATTGCCCGTGCGGCGCAAACCTGTCTGTGCACAACCCTAGCCTAACATTACGGGGCTCCAATGCAAAGTCGGATATGTCTGGTCGAAATGCCTCCAAGCCTTTGCATCGGACGGATGACACATGGAGCCCTCCTTCGTCTGATATGTGATAGGGTGCATTTCATCTCTTATACGTGCTTAACTCGAATGATTTTTAAAGGTTTTCTTCACATTTCTTATCGAGTTATGCAGTTTTGGATAAAAGATCGAGATTCACCCGTTGTGAAGAAAATGAGTTAAAAAGCCCAAATAAAGACAAAAAAGTGATCAAGAAACAAAAACGGCAATGTGCAGACTTGAACAACCATTAGGGCGTGATCACGCCCTGTCCAACACCCGAGTCTGCGCGGGAAGAAAAGAACAGTTTTGAGCCAGTAGACTTGAACAACCTCTAAGGCGTGATCACGCCTTAACCGACATCCAGATCTGCGCGAGGACTCCGAAGTTGGCAGAAAGGAGGACTCTCAAATTGACACAAAAGAGGACTCTGAAGCCGCATAGGAAGGGGACTCTCAACTATAAAAAGGAGACTAGAACACAAATGAAAACCATCTTTTGATCATCGTGTTCTCTCTCTGTCTTTGAATTTATGCTTTCATCTAGAATATTTTGTTTAGCTATGAACATGTTTAGTAGCTAGTTTTCTATTCTGATTCAAGGGAAACGTTAAACCCTATTGTTATGTTTTGAGATCTTGAATTTATCTGATTTCGCCAAGTATTTCTCGTCTTGATTTACTGTTAACAGAATGATTAATATTGATAGATCTGACAATTCGATTCAATATTGATTATTCTATTGCTATCCATGAGTTCAGTGTTCCGTAATTGTCATGAATTAGTGGTATGAGTAGCGAGCAAATTTATTATGTGCTTTGCATGATTTATTTGTAGGGACGAGAAAACTAGGTTAGATAATTGCACCTATCTCGGTTATTTGATCTAGATTCAATTGTTTTCATTGATGCAAAATTCTATTATTGATGAGATATGGAACGCTATTGTGCCCAGTCTTGATATAATAAGTTTGGATTTAGATGCTTGAGTCAAATCCACTACGATAGGAAAACAGGGATTTGTTACGGCTATCCTAATAAATTCCAGAGTTGAATACTTGGTTATGGAATTAACCCTTAGTGATCTATGATAAACATAACGATTGGTGAGACGAACCCCCTTGAATTGGACTTTTTCATCTATAATCTCATCTTAGTTATTTTACTCTTGCTTTTGTTAATTTAGTCCAATCATAATTAGTACTCAATTCATACCCCCCTTCTTGGTTACTATATCTAGATCGAGAAATTAATCGATAGTTCCCTTGGGATTCGACCTAGTTCCACGACTACTACAGTTTAGAATCAGTTTTTATATTTGACGGCTTCGACAACCGATCAAATTTTGGCACCGTTGCCGGGGAATTATTTTAATTTTCTTGATCTTGCTTAGCTCATCCTAATTTGTTGATCTCTTTTCTTTTTATGCTGCGTTCTTCTCGAACAGGTGAATTACAGTTCAACCCAGAAATCGAGAAGACAGCGCGTCGACTGAGGAAAGAGACCCAGCAAAAAAGGACTCGGGCGAGACTCGAAGCAGAATCAATTCTTGGAGGAGAATCTACTTGTGACGAACCTGAGATCGAGATGGCGGTTAATAACCGGAGAACCATAAAAGAGATTAATGCACCAAATCCTGATCAACAACCTTTGTGCATTCCTTTTCATGATGATGATGCTGATTTTGAGTTAAAATCCGGACTAATCCACTTGCTTCCTTCTTTTCATGGTCTTGCAGGAGAAGACCCGCACAAGAACGTGAAAGAATTCCATGTGGTATGCTCAGGAATGAAACCCCACGGAGTCACAGCTGAACAAGTGAGACTGAGAGCTTTTCCGTTCTCGCTGAAGGACAAGGCTAAAGATTGGTTGTATTACCTTCCCTCAGCATCCATTCAGACATGGGCAGACATGCAGTCACAGTTCTTGCAGAAATTCTTTCCTGCATCTAAAGCCACTCATATTCGGAAGGAAATTTGCGGAATTAGATAGTTGAATGGCGAATCCTTGTATGAATATTGGGAGAGATTCAAGGAACTTGTTGCGAGTTTCCCCAACCATCAGATTACCGAACCTCTCCTTATTCAATACTTTTACGAAGGGCTTTCTGGGAATGATAGAGGGATGGTGGATGCCGCAAGCGGTGGAGCCCTAGTTGACAAGACCCCAGACGAGGCACGCCGTTTAATCTCTACCATGGCGGAAACGTATAGACAATTTGGCTACCACACGGGGGGAGGCGTCCCCAAGGTTAATGAGGTAAGCACCAACGAATTAGCAGGGAAACTCTTTGAACTAACTATTCTTGTACAACAAATGGCTGCAGGAAAGGTTCAAGAGGCAATGGTTTGTGGGATATGCTCAGGGCATGGGCATCCGACCGACGCATGCCCGTCGTTGCAACAAGGAGTGTTGCCAGAAGTGAATGCCGTAGGAGGATTTCCCGGAAAACCCCAACGGAAATATGATCCTTACTCCAATTTCTACAACCCAGGGTGGAAAGACCATCCAAACTTCAGCTATAGGAGTCATGAGGAGCAACCAAGGCAACAACCACAATTCTTCAACCGACTTCTGCCGGCACCTACACAAGCCCCACCTCAAGCATCAAATTCCGGCATGAGTTTAGAGGATATCGTCAAATCCCTAGCTGTTTCTACTCAACAATTTCAAGAAAAAGCAGAGGCCAGCTTTCAACACTTGGGGAACCAAGTTACACAGTTAGCGACATCGGTAAGTAGGTTGGAAGCTCAAGCATCCGGAAAGCTCCCATCACAAACGGAGACAAATCCAAAAGCGAATGTTAGTGCAATAACACTTCGGACTGGTAAAGAGCTTGAACCAATTGAACCAACATCGAAGGAAGCTAAAAGAGATGAGGGGACGAATCAAGACACCGGAGGAGAAAGCCAGAAGGTAAAATCTGATTTAACCACACCATCGTCGTCTAATCCTTGTCCCCTTCCTTTTCCCCACAGGTCGTCCAAGTCAAAGGAAGAAGAGCATGAGAAGACAATTTTGGACACCTTCAAAAAGGTAGAGATCAACATACCACTGTTGGATGCAATCAAACAGATCCCGAAGTATGCCAAATTTTTGAAGGAACTGTGCACTAACAAGAGGAAGTTGAAAGACAAGGAGAGGGTGATTTTCGGTAAGAATGTCTCAGCTGTTATCAATCGTAAGTTACTGGAAAAATGCAAGTATCCAGGTATGTTCACACTCCCTTGCACGATTGGTAGTAGATGAATTGAGCGTGCTATGCTCGACTTAGGAGCATCCATTAATGTCATGCCATATTCTCTTTACCAAGCTTTGAACTTGAGCACTTTGCAAGAAACGAATGTGATAATTCAATTAGCTGATCGTTCCTATGTGCGTCCCATTGGTATTGTTGAGGATGTGTTAGTGAAAGTAAATGATTTACTTTTTCCGGTAGATTTTTACATCTTGAAAATGGGGGCCGAGGGGCTTAATAACTATGCATCTATCTTGTTGGGGCGACCATTCATGAAAACTGCAAAAACAAAAATTGATGTAGATGATGGCACTTTATCTGTCGAATTTGATGGGGAAATTGTAAAATTTAATATCTTTGAGGCTATGAAATACCCAAATGAATTGCATGCACTCTATCATGTTGATATGATCGATTCAGTAGTACACGATGTGTTTGATGAAGAGAATGTTGGTACTGAACTAGACTTAATCATGGAATTGGATGAAGGTGAAGATGATGATGACTTTGTTGAGTCACTTAGTGAAGTATTGAATCCTTCACCCTCTAATGAATAAAGCATTTCTCCCACGCACACTAAGTTACTTCCTTCTGTATTGCAGGCACCCAAGCTAGAGTTGAAACCCTTGCCGAAGCATTTGAAGTACATCTACTTGGGAGACGGAGAAACCTTGCCCGCCATCATATCCAATCAATTGCCGGAAGAACATGAAGAGAGGTTGGTGACGCTTCTCCGAGAACATCGAACCGCGATAGGATGGACGTTAGCCGACATTAGGGGTATAAGCCCGGTAATGTGTATGCACCGAATCCACTTGGAAGACGATACTAAACCATCACGGCAGCCACAGAGGAGACTCAATCCAACACTAAAAGAAGTGGTAATGAAAGAAATCCTAAAGCTTTTGGATGCAGGTATAATATTCCCCATCTCTGATAGTGCTTGGGTGAGCCCGGTGCACGTGGTGCCAAAAAAAACAGGTATGACGGTGGTAAAAAATCAAAATGACGAGTTGGTGCCGATGAGAGTGCAAAATGGTTGGCGTATGTGTATAGACTTTAGGAGGCTAAATCTAGCAACACGCAAGGATCACTTCCCATTACCCTTCATTGACCAAATGTTAGAACGGCTTGCGGGAAAATCTTACTTTTATTTTCTTGATGGGTTTTTAGGATATTATCAAATTGCCATAGCTCAAGAGGATCAAGAAAAGACAGCCTTTACATGTCCCTTCGGTACCTTCGCATTTAGACGAATGCCTTTCGGGTTATGCAATGCCCCAGGTACGTTCCAAAGGTGTATGATGAGTATCTTTTCGGAATACATTGAGAAATGCATTGAAGTATTCATGGATGATTTTACTGTGTATGGTGGTTCATTTGATGAATGTTTGGGTCACCTTGCAAAGGTCCTTCGGAGGTGCATAGAAACTAACTTGGTTCTTAATTTTGAAAAGTGTCACTTTATGGTAGACCAAGGCATTGTTATAGGGCATGTAATATCTGCAAGAGGCATTGAGGTAGATAAAGCAAAAATTGATTTGATTGTGAACTTACCTTACCCTACTTGTGTTAGGGAAGTTCGTTCGTTTCTTGGACATGCAGGTTTCTATCGAAGATTCATAAAAGACTTTGCAAAGATCACCCGACCTCTGTCTCGGCTGCTGCAAAAAGATGCACAATTCGACTTTGGTCAAGACTGTCAAAAGGCATTTGACGAGTTGAAAAGAGCTTTATCAAGCACTCCCATCATTCAACCACCGAATTGGAACCTACCATTTGAAGTTATGTGCGATGCCAACAATTATGCGGTGGGCGCTGTTTTAGGGCAGCGGTTTGGACAAGGGCATCATGTGATCTACTACGCCTCAAAGACTTTGGACGCCGCACAGTGCAACTACTCCACGACAGAAAAAGAGCTTCTAGCTATTGTTTTTGCACTAGATAAATTCCGGTCTTATTTACTTGGTTCTAAAATTGTGGTGTTTTCTGACCATGCAGCGCTCAAATACTTACTATCCAAGAAGGAATCTAAACCTCGATTGATCCGGTGGATCCTGTTGCTTCAAGAATTCGACGTGACCATAAAAGACCGTAAAGGCTCGGAAAACTCGGTCGCTGACCACCTAAGTCGATTGGTAAGAGGGGAGGATGACTTACCCATCTCCGACTCTTTTCCTGACGAGCATTTATTCAAGGTGCAAGGTTTTGTCAAAACCCATATTTTTAACAGGTTTGGTGTCCCACGAGCAATGATCAGTGATCAAGGGAGTCATTTCTGCAATCGAGCAGTAAGGGCCTTGTTCAAGAAGTATGGCGTTCACCATCGTGTGGCAACCGCCTATCACCCACAGACGAATGGCCAAGCAGAAGTGTCAAATCGGGAAGTGAAGTCTATTTTGGAGAAAACAGTGAGTCCCGGAAGGAAGGATTGGAGCTTACGCTTGGATGATGCTTTATGGGCATACAGGACGGCGTATAAAACCCCCATAGGGATGTCCCCCTATCGATTGGTGTTTGGAAAGGCTTGTCACTTACCCGTTGAGATCGAACACAAAGCATATTGGGCCGTGCAGAAATGTAATTTGGATATGAGCAAGGCGGGGATGGAGCGTAAGCTTCAGTTGCAAGAGCTAGAGGAAATGCGTTTGGACGCGTATGAAAATACGCGGATTTATAAGGAGAAGACAAAGGCATTTCATGATACTGAAATCCTACGGAAACACTTTCACGTGGGTCAGAAGGTCTTCCTTTACAACTCTCGGCTGAAATTAATGCCAAGTAAGTTGCGTTCTCGTTGGATTGGTCCTTTTGAGGTATTTCTAATATTTTTCCTTATGGTGCAGTGGAAATTCAAAGTCTGGATACGGGAAAAATCTTCAAGGTAAATGGCCATCGTTTGAAACCATTCCTCCGAGGTGATGACTTAGGTAACCCCGTGGATATTACATTGGCGTCACCCCCGCAGTCCAAGCAAGGATAGTGAGCTCTTCCGTCAAGCATGACGACGTTAAACAATTGCGCTTGTCGGGAGGCAACCCGGTGTTTTATATGCTTTATTTTGAATTTTTAGTTTAGGATTTTTACTTCTCACCTCCGCAGATTTGACCTTCATATAAGGCGTGGTCACGCTCCGTTTGATGCCAGATGCAACACCGTGTTCAGTGGTCCGACAGACTTCACAGCGAGATAAGGCGTGATCACGCCCTATCCCAGTGTCTCTTCTGTCTGAAGCAAACGACGAACTCGGCGATTTCCACCTGACGTACAGACTTGAGGAGGTGTTAAGGCGTGATCACGCCTAAAAGAAGGGAAAAATCTGCATTCTCTTTATTTTATCTATTTTTTTATTAAAAAAAAATATATAAATAAAAAAAAAATCAAACTACAAAAACGAGAAATATATATATATATATATATGTTTATATTTTGGCACAACCCCACTTTCCTCTTATCAAACCCTAATTTCTTACCCATCTTGCAGCCACCGCCGCCCGCGCCGCTTATAGCCACCGCCTTCTGCCCCATCTACGGACGCCATTGAAGGCCGTCTCACCGGGCTGGAGCTCTCTGATGCGTGGCTGCACCGCAAGCTTGATGCGGCCTTGACTGCTTTGGGGGTATCTATATCCCCACCACCCCCTTCCTAACCCGCTTTGCCGTCACCACATATTTCAGGGATGCTCTCTAATTCTATCTCTCTCTTTTCATTTCCTTGTTATTTTATGTGCATACATTGGGGACAATGTATGTACTTGGTGTGGGGGAGGTTTGTGCATAATTTGGTATGGTGGTGACTGTGGTTATGGGCTTGATAATTATTGTGATTCTGTGCTGCTGAATATTTGTGTTGGGGATTAATTTTTGTGGATGAAATTTCTGGGTGAAATTGTTGTTTTGGTACTGATTATATGTCATGGACACCATAATTTGTGCTTGAAATGAGGTGATCTTGAAACGAAATGTGTGGGTTGTCCTGTAACTTGAACTAAATTCCTTGCATGTTGTTTTGTGCTGTCCCTGAAGTCAATAGGGATTTATGGTTTAAGTTGAGATTAGTAGGCGGAATGAACTCTAGTGGCATAAAAAATATATATTGTGTGTGAAAGATGTCCCATTGATTGCATTAAACGAACAACGTTCAAGAATCAACACTGAAACCCTTTATGTGAGCTTTTGAGCCAAAGCACTTGCATTCAAATAGTGCTCATATATTTCTTTCAATTGAGGGCATCGGATTTAGTGTGTGCATTCCAGAACTTGCTTGTGTAATACATTTCGAGGTCGCATTTTTGCATATTGGTGTATGAAAATGATAAGGGCACTTAGGAATAGCCATTAACCTTGAAAAGAGCCTACCGGAAACTCACCCTTAGAAAACCCATTTGAGCCTTGGCCTCTATTTTCTTGGTTAAACCGCATTTTCAGCTGATTATCCCTTTCTTGGTTATTGTCTGCAGAGATTTTTGAACCCTGTCAAGGGGATGATGTTAATATGGTTGCTTGTAAGTTGATGAGAAAAAGAGCTAGAGAAGTTCAAAAGGGCATATGGGAGACATATTGCTAGACCCAAAAAGAAAAAAAAAAGAGAAAAGGGATGCAAAAAAAAAAACAAAGAGAGAAAGAAAAGAAAAAATAGAGAATCAAAGACTTTGATGAATGAACGAGTCTTTGACGAATGATGAATGAAAAAGAAAAAAAGAAAGAAAGAGAGGAAAATGATCAAAGAGGATAGTGAAATTGAGAACAAAAAAAAAAAATCATGTTCGAAAGTATGCATGTTTCAAACACTTGGGTGTGAAACGAAAAAAAAAAAAAGAAAAGCAATGAGCTGGGAATACAAGCAACTAAGTTGACATTATCCTTTTGAATTCATGAGCCACAATTTGACCTCTCTTGACACACCTCGACCCTAGCCCCATTACAACCATGTTAAGACCCTTTGATTTATGCACTGATAAGCATTTTGTAGTGATGGAGATTTGATTCACAAGCAAGCCTATGGCAATGACACTCTAATGTCCTGATTTGAGTGTGACAAAAATCCCTTAAACACTTCTTGAGTAATTTGAGAGACATCCTAGTGAGGAGTGTTGAGACTTGTTTCGTTCATGTTTGATAAAGTCAATGGGATACGTGCTTGTTGTATTAATGCCATTAGTATTTATTCTCAATATTGCTATCTCTTCTTAAATTGTAAAGACATGTTGATTAAGGGATACACTTGACTCACATAAAGGGAAATTTGGGTCTGGTTACTTGGATAATCCATGCTTTTTGAATCAAGAGATGCTTGAGGACAAGCATGGTTTTGGTGTGGGGGAATTTGATTGGGTGCATTTCATCTCTTATACGCATGCTTAACTCGAATGATTTTTAAAGGTTTTCTACACATTTCTTATCAAGTTATGCAATTTTGGATAAAAGATCGAGATTCACCTGTTGTGAAGAAAAGGAGTTAAAAAGCCCAAATAAAGACAAAAAAGTGATCAAGAAATAAAAACGGCAATGTGCAGACTTGAACAACCATTAGGGCGTGATCACGCCCTGTCCAACACCCGAGTCTGCGCGGGAAGAAAAGAACAGTTTTGAGCCAGCAGACTTGAACAACCTCTAAGGCGTGATCACGCCTTAACCGACATCCAGATCTGCGCGAGGACTCCGAAGTTGGCAGAAAGGAGGACTCTGAAATTGACACAAAAGAGGACTCTGAAGCCGCATAGGAAGGGGACTCTCAACTATAAAAAGGAGACTAGAACACAGAGAAAAACCATCTTTTGATCATCGTGTTCTCTCTCTGTCTTTGAATTTATGCTTTCATCTAGAATATTTTGTTTAGCTGTGAACATGTTTAGTAGCTAGTTTTCTATTCCGATTCAAGGGAAACGTTAAACCCTATTGTTATGTTTTGAGATCTTGAATTTATCTGATTTTGCCAAGTATTTCTTGTCTTGATTTACTGTTAACAGAATGATTATTATTGATAGATCTGACAATTCGATTCAATATTGATTATTCTATTGCTATCCATGAGTTCAGTGATCCGTAATTGTCATGAATTAGTGGTATGAGTAGCGAGCAAATTTATTATGTGTTTTGCATGATTTATTTGTAGGGACGAGAAAACTAGGTTAGATAATTGCACCTATCTCGGTTATTTGATCTAGATTCAACTGTTTTCATTGATGCAAAATGCTATTATTGATGAGATATGAAATGCTATCGTGCCCAGTCTTGATATAATAAGTTTGGATTTAGATGCTTGAGTCAAATCCACTACGATAGGAAAACAGGGATTTGTTACGGCTATCCTAATAAATTCCAGAATTGAATACTTGGTTATGGAATTAACCCTTAGTGATCTATGATAAACATAACGATTGGTGAGACGAACCCCTTTGAATTGGACTTTTTCATCTATAATCTCATCTTAGTTATTTTACTCTTGCTTTTGTTAATTTAGTCCAATCATAATTAGTACTCAATTCATACCCCCTTCTTGGTTACTACATCTAGATCGAGAAATTAATCGATAGTTCCCTTAGGATTCGACCTGGTTCCAGGACTACTACAGTTTAGAATCAGTTTTTATATTTGACGGCTTCGACAACCGATCAATATGTGGCATGCCACGTCATGTGCTCAACAATCGCTGTCGAAACATGCAACCTTTGCAGTCTGGGAGTAAGCGGCAGGTACCTAAAAACGGCATACGGGGACTTCTGGCGGCGGTGGTCTCGCTGTCTGGTCGGCTTGTACCTAGTCTCTCCACAAAACTTGTAGTACTCCAAATCAATGTCGTCCTTCTAGTACAACATGCAACCCTTTTTACACGCATCAATCTTCTCAACAGGTAACCCCAAGTTTCTAATCAATTTGTTCGTACTGTAGTAACTAGTAGGGAAAGTGTGATCGCGGGGTATTATATGATCAGCCCACAAGCACACTCGATCATATGTGCACTCGGATAAATTGCCCTCAGCCTTGATATTCACCAAACTAGCAACCGCCCCCAACTGAGATTGGGTACAACCGCTCCACAATAGCTGGTCGGCAACGTGCACTACATCGAAATAATAGTCTGAAAACCCTGACACATAATCATATTGCCCACCCCCGTACCATGTAGGACATGACCTCGTACCATCAACAGGCACACCCTCGTGGTAAGAAGAAAAATAACCCGGCCCGGCTGCATCATAAACCATCATCTACACCCAATTCATCCATTGTTGATCACCCCAATGCGAACTACCCTTCTCATGAGTAGATGGGGTTTGCTCCTCCTGTGCTGAAGGGGCGATCACAGCATCAAAGTACTCCTACACCTTCTCCTTGCCGTGACAAGTCCAATTATAATATTCCGGAACAAACCCGCGCCTATATAAGTCAAAATTGACCTCGTCACGTGTTTTGAACCTTCCGTTTTTGCACTTTGCACACGGGCACCTAATCTTATCTCCGTCCATAAATTGACGCTGGGACTGAGCCCACTCTATGAAAGTTTTAACACCATCCTCAAACTGCGGTGTAAGACCCGTGCTATTCGGGAGGTTCTTCTCATACATCCATCTTCTCAATTGCCTTAACATGATGAGAACTACATATACACAAACATACATTTAGAATAAAAATAATTAAACGGCGTTTACATTTTTAAAAAAAAGGGTTCAGTTGTTACCTGGTCAGAGCAACTCAATAAATCAACAGTAACCGAACAAGTGTATATGCACTAATTGTGGTCGAGAGAGATTGAGAGTTTGTGTGGTTAATCAAAACTAGAACAAATGAAATAAATTGAAAAGATCATGAAACATAATATATAGAAGCATATGTACCGGCTTTTGTAGCGGCTCTAGTACCAACAAACTATCCGTTGAAATATAGCCGTTGGAATATAGCCGTTAGATACATTAATTTTTGTTACGGCCTTTGGAATGGTTCTGTCCTCAACATAAAAAGCCGTTGGAATTGTAATTGTGTTTGTATCATTTCCTGCTACTTACTGCTTGTAGCAGTTTCATGGTACAATATTTTAACGGAAATCTTACATTTAATGAAAGGACCGTTTAAACGGTCGTTCCAATATTATAACGACTTTCCTTTTGTTACGGCTATTGTAACAAAAGGTATTACAATGGAAGTTCTCCGTTACAAGATTAAGACGCAATTCCAAAGGTCGATACAAAGTGTAATGGCTTTATTTTTGTAACGGCTATATATATACCATCATTTTGTAACGGCTTTTGCACCGATTTTTCATACGTCCGCAATACAATTTCCTCTCATCCAAGATTGTGACGTCATATTACTTCTTCCGTTCCAACATTGTTACAAAGATCGTTTAAATTGTAACGGTTTCGTGGCCGTTATAAAAAAACCGTTCCAAAATTCGCATTTTTTTGTAGTGTTATAGTATCCATCTGTGACAATTAATGGTCACAAACCCAACTACTATAAATTTTTATTTATGTATATGTTGCTATTTATATCTAATACTATTTTAGTATTTCGAATTTCTTATTGCATATATGTATACTTAGCATATAATTTAGAAATATAAATATTTTTTTCAAATGTTGTTAATTTTTTCTTTTATGAAGGAAACCAAAAGGTGATACTAATTCTTTCTTTTTCTTTTTCTTTTCAGAAATTAGATTACAAAGTGGACAATTTATTAAGAAATATATTTTCTCTAAGAGAAATCCATTTGTATCATAGAGCAATTGTGATTATATAATGTATTCATATTTATTATGTTTTATGGCGTGCCAAAAATCAAGATTTAGAGAGTGTGTATAGAGATTAAAATTTATGAGTAATTATTTATTTTGATTCTTTGGTCCATCAAAAGTAAATGAAACCAATAAAAGGATAAAAATAAATTATAGGCTTCAAATGAAAAATAATGACTTCATGTTGAAATTTAACAGGATAAAAGGAATTATTCATTAGAAAGTAACTCGATTATCTTATAATATTTATGATACTTAACGGGAATGAACCCAACTACTAGAATTTTTTTATTACGTTATGTTGGTACCATTTTTAATTTCTTATTATATATTTGTATTGTTAGCACATGACTCGGAAATATATATATATATCTCAATTTTTATTAATTTTATATATTGTTAATTTTTTTATGAAGGAAATAAAAAGTGCTGCTAATGGTATTTTTCTTCTTATTAGAAACTTTATTAAAGGATCATTTAATTTAATACGAATCACATTTTTTAGGGAAATTTATAACACAGGGTAATAGGATAATATCTTTTATATTATGTATTTTACTAATTAAATAAGAAAAATATATATAGTATTTGAAACTTATAAAATATTTTTTTTCAATGTGTAAGAATATGATAATAAGCTTTTTATATTTTCAAAATGTTTTCGTAAGTAAACTTTATGGAGTTTTATATAAATAAGTTTGCACCATTGTATATTGTAAGACGTCATTAAAATATGACATAGCATTATGTAAGTTATAGCAAAATGATGGTTAACCACAATTAAACTAATTTTGACCAAATACTATTTTTTGATAATTTTGAATTTTTAATTATCAAGAAAAAAATTCATTGGTTAGAAATCTCATCTATTTTAAATTTAAATTACATTTATTTTTATCTATACTAAATTTTACCTTCCATATTAGGATACTAATCCAATTTGTATTTTTTTTAAAAAATTCAAATTTTAGGTTATATTTTCATCATAAAAGAATATTTATCTTATCACTAATCATTTAATTATTTTAATTTTAATCATATATTTTTTAATCACTAAACTCATATCAATCTCTTGATATATCTCATGAAGTATATTTTTAATTTTTAATTTTTAAGTAATAAGGTAAAATCATTCTTTTTACAATTTATATCTTTCATTAACATATTATTTTTGATAATTTAATTATTGTTTCATTAATACTAATATAGTAAGTTTTTTTTTAATTTCGTTCAAATAATTTTTTTCATTTTTTTTTCCTGGTTGTATTTGATTGTCTATATTCCATTGTTATTCAAGTTTAAAAAATCATGAGTCACTGCTTTGTTTTAAAATTTATGTTATAAAATACATTTTGCCATCTTCTCCCTTTTTTTGCTTAGTGAGAAAATTTTGAGAATATAGCTCAATCAAAATGTTAACATTAAAAATATTGTAAGTTTCATAAATTTGAAGTTATTGCAATACAAAAGGACGATCATACTTGATAAATATATGATTTTTTTAATTTCAATTTTTGTTTATAATTATTTTTAGAAAATAAAACTGCTTCTCAATGTATAACATGATAGTATATTTTTCATTAATGTAAATAACAACTTGATAGAACAGTGCTAGCTTCTTTATTTGATGCATTACCGAACGATTTTTTTCTTTTGCTTTTTGATGTCCATGATTTCTCAACGCTTACATATTTTTCTTTTTCTTTTTTGTTTGAGTTAATCTTCTTTTCATCATCTTTTAAATATTATTTTTTACTTTTTTTTAATAGAGAACCCACCATGAAATATTCTTATAATTACTTCCTAAAAGTTTTATACTTTCACTACAAAAAAATGCGGGAATTGGAACAGATATACATGACCGTTCCAACTGTCGTTCCTAATAGGAACGGTAAGTGGAACTATTGTGGAACGGAAAACTGTTAATGACGTCACTTTCGCGTTAATGGCAGTCCAAACGTGTAGGAACGGCAAGACCTTTCCTATTTGTGTGCCAATAGATAATCCCAATACCGTTCCAAAATGGGACCGGTTATATTTTGGTATTTTATTTGGAACACATCTGTGGAAATTGGAACGGTTACTTGACCGGGAACACGTACCGTTCCTACATATGTTCCAAAACTCGGGCCTATTTGGACCGGTTGATTGACACTTCCAATATGTAGTGCTAAATGAGACCCTTTTACGCCATGAGCAAAAATGTAATACAATGACCGTTCCAAATTGTGGTTATATAGGAAATCCAGTGTTGTTACAATAACCATTCCCAATTGTACTCCAATTAGGAACGGTCTCTCTATGTGTGACTACTCCCGTTCCTAATACGCCAGAACGGCTATATTACAACGGTAATATTACCGTTGTTACATCCGTTCCTGCGATCGTTCCTAAAGCTGGATCAACGGCTATATTTCAACGGCTAGTTGTGTGTTCCAAAAAATATTCCAATGCCCGTTACAATATCTTTCTATATATATGTCCCCTTCATTCTCATTGTTCTTATAATTACTCTCCAACTCATTTTGTTATAACTCCCCCTGTTGATTCTTTATACGTAAAATTGAACATATCAATTATCTGCGCAAATTTGCATTGATATCGATAGGTGTTTTGCTCAGGTACGAAGTTGAAATTCTGTAATGGTTAGCTATATATATATATATATAATATTCTCATTATTTAATTACTGTTGTGAATTGCCTGTGTACGTAGGACCAATCATGTTAAGACAGTTGAGGAGATGGATGTATGATCGAGACGTGCTGGGTGTGACGCCAGAGTTTGAGGATGGTGTTACAATATTTTTAGAATGGGCCCCAGTCTCAGCGTGCATATATGGACCGAGAGAAGATTAGGTGTCCCTGCCGGAAGTGCAAAAACGAACGGTTCAAAACACCAGACGAAGTAAATTTTGACTTGTGTATGAAAGGATTTATGCCAGAATATTATAATTGGACTTCGCATGGTGAGGAGAGGGTGCAGGAATACTTTGAAGCATTGACAGTGACCTCTGTACAGCAGTAGCAAACGCCACCCGTTCAGGAGGAGGGTAGTTCGTATTGGGGTGATGCGGCTGATGATGGTACTGGGCGCAGAGGATGGTATTCGATGCCGTGGGTCGTTTTTCTGGTCTTCGTATAACCAGGAGGGACCGGCTGATGATGCTACTCGATATTGTCTATCTGATGTGGGTCCTTGTTTATATTACGATTCGGGGCCCTATGATTATGTGTCTGGCTTATCAGACCATTTTTTTGATGTAGTTCATGCTGCGGATCAACCGTTGTGGAACGGTTGCACCACCTCTCAGTTGGCGTCAATTGCTTCTTTGGTGAATATCAAGGCCGACGGGAGTTTTTTCGAGCATACATATGATCGCCTATGCTAGTGGGCTGACACTGTAATGCCCCGCGATCACACTTTCCCTGCCGATTATTACAATACGAAAAAATTGATAAGAGAATTGGGTTTACCAGTTCAAAAGATTGATGCTTGCAAAAATGGTTGCATGTTGTGTTGGAAGGACGATATTGATTTGGAACATTGCAAGTTTTGTGGAGACGCTAGGTACAAGCCCACCAGGGACATAAATCCTAGATGCAAGAAGTCCACGTATGCCATTCTTAGGTATCTACCGCTTACCCCTCGGCTGCAGAGGTTGTATGCGTCGGAGGCCACATCAGAGCATATGGCTTGGCATGCGAGCCACTAGACGGAGGAAGGATCCATGTGTCATCCGTCTGATGCAGAGGCTTGGAAGCATTTTGACCGGACGTATCCTAATTTTGCAGTTGAGCCCCGTAATAGGGGTTGTGCACGGATGGATTTGCACCGCACGACCAGTATGGTAAAACTTACTCATGTTGGCCCGTGATACTTACACCGTACAATCTCCCATTGGGAATGTGCATGAAGTCTGAGTGTATGTTCCTAATGATGGTGATACTTGGCCCATCGAATCCTAAATGTATTATCGATGTCTACTTGGAGCCATTGATCGAGGAGTTGCAGAATTTATGGCATGTGGGTGTATGTACGCACGACACTGCAATAAATCAGGCATTCATGTGAACGACCTTCCTGCTTATGGGATGGCATTTGGATGGAGTACCGCCGGTGTAGGGGGTGTCCAGTTTGTATGGAGGACACACGGGCATTCTATTTACAGCACGGTCGGAAGGCTTGCTATTTTGACTGCCACAGGGAGTTCCTACCACCAGATTATCCTTATCGCAGGAAACGAGAAAGCCTTCACTAAAAATCCAATGGAGAGGAAGGTTGCATGTTTGAGGCTGACTGGAGAACAAATCCGAACCCGTGTCGATGCGTTTAGTGTTGCAGTCGAACAATCATTGAGTGAACCGGAAGGCTACAGTGTCGACCATAAGTGGACGACGAAAAGCATCTTCTGGGAGCTTGAATACTGGGGGACGCATCTGATACGAAATAATCTTGATGTCATGCATATTGAGAAAAATGTTTTCGATAATATATTCAATACTGTGATGGACATCAAGGGGAAAACGAAGGACAATCTAAATGCACGGAAGGATCTCAAGATCATATGTAATCGGCTGGAGCTAGAGGTGGATGAAAGGAGACCGAACGTGATGCCCAAGCGGTATATACACTGACCAAGGATCAAAAAAAAGAAGATATATGAGTGGATTCATTGTCTTAGGTTTCCTGATGGGTATGCCTCTAACTTGGCCCGTTGCGTCGACATGAAGGAGTTAAGGATGCACGGCATAAAGAGCCATGATTGTCATGTATTCATGCAGAAGTTGGTTCCGGTTGCCTTCCAGAGCACGTGATCGGCGCCTTGACTGAAGTGAGCCTTCTATTCCAGATCTTATGCTCAACAACACTAGATGTGGACAAGGTAAAAGAATTGGAAGATAGTGTAGCCGTCATCCTATGCAACGTCGAGCAAATATTTCCTCCTTCTTTTTTCGACTCAATGGAGCATCTAATTATTCACCTTCCATATGAGGCACGCGTTGGAGGACATGTGCAATACAGGTGGATGTACCCATTTGAGAGGTAATTAACTACTGTTAAATATATTACTTTTAAGTAGCAATTAATTTGCATTTTAATAAATACTCGTATGAATAGATTCCTACGCGATTTGAAGAAAAAGGTGAAAAACAAAGCACACGTCGAGGCGTCAATTGTAGAGGCTTATATTGTCGAAGAAATCGGGCTTTTCTCCTCTCACTACTTCGAATTGCACATTCTCTACAAGCGAAGCAGACCCGGTCGGAACGATGATCTTACGAACAACGACGATCGAATAGTACTGTCCATATTCAATTACCCGGGCCGAGCAAGTGGAGCCTCAAAGAAGAGATGGCTGAGCGGTGAGGAACTTCATGTTATCGAGTCATACGTCTTGTGTAATTGTGAAGTAGTTGCACCGTCATACGAGTAAGTGTCTTATACAAACGTAATTATCTCAAGCCTTCATTTCAATTTCAGTTACATGTATATTTATAACTATCAGTTTTACTGTAACAGGTCATTCTTGAATGAACTGTTCGAGCAACACAATTTAGAAGACCCGATAATTGATCAACTAGTGGCAACACAATTCAAGGATTGGTTCAAGCGTCGTGTAAGTGTCACTTTCTTATAAATACGATCTACTCGATTTGTAATCAATTATTTCAATTGTTATATGATGAATTGCAAGTGAAATGCGAATTGAATCACACAAACGATGAATTGATGAAGTTGCATTATTGGGGCCCTAGAGCAGAAGTGACGACATACCCGTCTTACTTCGTCAATGGCTTCAATTTTCACACTGAACGTCACAATGTCGGGAAGTCAACAATGAATTGTGGTCGCTTTAACTAACACGGATTCTAACTTCTATGGAATATTGGAAGAGATAATTCAGCTAGATTACCCACTAATTCCAAACATGCACATTGTATTGTTTAATTGTCGTTGGGTCGATCCGGTCAGAGGCATGAAGATACACCCTCGTTATCACATCGTTGATGTCAACTTCAAAAATCTCTACCAAAAGAATGAACCATTCATACTGGCTCAACAAGCAGTACAAGTCTACTATGCGGATTACCCGAGCATGAAGAGAGACAAAGTCGACTGAAAAGCTGTTTGCAAAATCAAGGCTCGAAGAGTAATCGATGACTCGCGACGGACCGAGGTCGCCTATCAGATGGATGAAGCCGTACCTAATCCAGATGTTGGTATAGATAACCAAACGTTTGAACTGCATGACCCAACGGGAATACAACTGTTCGTTGATCATGGAGCAGGGACATCGTGCTCGCCAGACAGTGAATCCGATGATGAAGATAGCTTTGACGAGGCTGAGTCCAATGAAGAGACTTATTGAAAATTCACACCCTCGTTAATTTTTTATAAACATTATTGTAAGCATTGTATTATATATATGTATTTTTATTATTTTAAGAAATCAGATTAAATTTTAAAAACTGAAACAGATATTCAATTGTACAACCGTTCCTACTACAGGTGCAATTTTTTGAATAGGCGCAAAAAAAAAACTGAAATTTGGATTAGAAACGGTCCTAATTTCCTACGACCGTTCCTAATACAGGTACAAAACTTTTTAGAATAGGCGCCAAATAAAAAAAATCATGGAATATTTGAATTAGGAACGGTTCGAATTTCATACGATCGTTCCTAATACAGGTACAATTTTTCAATTTGGCGCCTAGTTAAAAAAATTCAGGGAAATTTGAATTAGGAAACGTCAATGTATACCTAAGACCGTTCCTATCACAGGTACAAATTTTCAGTTGGCGCCTACTGAAAAACAAGCTCCAAGTTCTAATTAGGAACGATCATAATAATTGGGTGACCGTTCCAACGTAAGGTCCAATTTTTTATTTTGGCGCCCAATAAAAAATTGATGGGAAATTCAAATTTTGGAGTGGTCCTTTTATACCTAACCGTTCCTAATCTCAAAATGCTCGAAACCGTTCCTAAGCCAATTTCGACCGTTCCAAATTCTGTTATATATTGTGTATTTTGCCTAATTATGACGATATCTCAACATGCGTGAGCCGGATCGACACCATTTTGCAAACACATACAAGCTTATCAATATGAATTGATATCTAACGGTCTGATTTTCAATCAGCAACCCGAATTTAAGGATGCAACTGTTCTTATGACGATGAATACTGACCGGATACGATATTTCAATATCCGCACACCGATATTCTTTAAAACTACTTATAATGTATTCTTTTGTGCAGTACATCATATCTAACGGTCTGATTGGAATTTTGACGGTCTGATTATGGCGTGCAGTACAACAATATAGGATGCTAGTTACATATGTGAAATACTAACAAACATAAATTTATGAATATACTTCATTGTGAACATGTGTCTATTTTGCAGAAATTACTATGTAATTTCAAATTCTTTAAATATCCAATTGTACCTTTATTCAATCATATGAGTGTTCGGAACGTATTTTTCTTAATTCATATATATTATCTACGAAGATCCAAAAAAAATTGCAGTACATATAGGAACGATCACCAATGGAAATAGGAACAGCCAGCATTTACAGATCTACATACGACGTCGTTTTGTTTGGTAGGAACGGTTATAGTAACACTTTGACTATTAATGAACCGTTCCTATAGTCATATAAACGGCGTCGTTTTAATATCAATACGACGTCGTTTTTTATTTTAGAAATGGTTGTAGGAACTATTAATGACATATTGTTTTCCCCATTTCTGCTCTCCCTTTCCCTCTCTCTCAATCTCACACTGTCTCTCTCTATTCCCTCACCTACACCATCCGCCGCCGCCTCCATCAATGTCGCCACCGTCCGCGAGGCCACCATCCGTCAGTCGCCACCTTCCTCCGCCTCCATCCCCATCGCCATCTGCCGGCTCGGTGCCGTCGCCACCATCCACCGTCACCACCATCCGTCGCCGCCACCTACCAAGTAGGGTTTCACAAAACCCTTGCACCTTTTTATTTTTTTTGTTTTTTTTTGTGATTTTCCATTTTATGTAATATTATGCCTTGTTTGGGATTCTGTAATTTTTGTAATATTAGGGCTTGTTTGGGCATTTTCTGTAATTTTGGAAATTTATGTAATTGTTGGGACATTTTCTGTATTTTCTGTAAATTTTTTGGAATTTTATGTAATTTTTTAGTGAATTTTCTATAATATTTTCTGTAATATTAATGTTAATTTTGGTTAAATTATGTTTAAATTCTGTTAATTTTCTTGCAATTTCTGTAAATTATAGGATAATTATGAAATTTGGTGAAATTACATAATAAATTTCATGTATACAATTGTGAAAAAAACCCTAAAAATTCTATAGTTTTTTATGAAAATCAAACTGTAGTTTACCAAATTTTTAAAATTTTCTATAATTTTTATATAATTTTGGTCAATTTTCTGCAATTCCATAAAATTTAGGCAATTTAGTGTAATTTATGAAAAGTTTGGTCATTTTCTGTATTTTATGAAAATTTGGGTAATTTTATGTAATTTGTGCCGAACTTTTGTTATCTCAACGAAAAGCTAGGGCATATTGCTAAGTACTGTGAACTGCAGTTCGAGCAAGGTTTTGTGGACCCGGGTATGGATTCACCATATGGACCATGGCTGCGAGCACCGCTTCCGGTTAGGGGACGAGGGATGACCCAACGCCGGGAGCCAAGGGCAGACTCTAAATTGACACTGGAATCAGGCTCAAGTAAGCAGCGAGGTGCAGCCATCTTCGGTGTCTTCTTCGGCTCAAGGGAGGAGGCCTTGGCAGAACAGGGGGACAAGGGGAAGACACATCGGGAAGGGGTTCATATAGCTTCGGCCGAGAGCTTCAGTCCGGGGCGGACCTTTCGGTAGGCCGTGTAGTGGATTCCGGTGGTATGGTGCAGGGCACCGGGGTGGACGGTGACTTGGGATCGGATGGTTCTCTGATGGATTGTGCAGGGATAGATTCCGGGGCGCCGGTGATTCCGAAGGTTGTGGATGGGCCTGCGGATGCGGGGGAGTTGGGTATCGAAGACTCGGCAGAGTTTGTTCCGTCGACCATCCCGGAGCCTAGGCCAGCGGGGGTCTATGTGATGTTGGGTTCTGGTAAGGACAAACTTGAGGATGGCTTGGCTACAGTGCCGCTTCGATTCACTGCTCGAGGCCCATTGGGACGACGGGGGACAGGCAAATGTGGCAGGCCACATGGATATGGTACGACAGGTTCACAAAAACAGTCTCGGGGATGCTTAGTGTTGGGTCCGGAGGGGGAAGTTCCGAGGTGTGGTAAGCGTCGATTGTTGTTGGTGGACGAGGAGTCGGATGTTCGGCAGCCCCGCTGCCAGCCATGAAACTCTTAGCATGGAACTGTCAGGGGTTGGGGTCCCCTTGGACAGTTCACAAGCTCCAAGAGCTAATTCAACAACATAACCCCGGCTTGGTTTTCATCTCCAAGACCAAGTCCTCTTCTGGGAGATATGAATGGTTAAAACAACAGCTAAACTTCTATGGTGTAGGTATTGTAGCTCGGAGCCGCGGTGGGGGACTAGTCTTGCTCTGATAGAAGGATATCGAGGTCTGGATCTAGTCATACTCGCTTCACCATATTGACGCCACGGTTTGGGAGGATTAGGACACCGAGAGGTGGCGGTTCATGGGGTTTTATGGCCATCCGGATGTTAATCACAGATGGGAGACGTGGGACCTTCTTTGCCAGCTTCAAGGGCAATCTATCCGCCCGTGGGTGTGCATGGGGATTTTAATGAAATTCTGACTGTCACCGAGAAAGAGGGGAGACTACGCCGAGTGCAGTGGCAGATAGAAGCTTTCCGCAGGTGTCTTGAGGAGTGTGACTTGTAGGATTTAGGTTTCACAGGTATGCCGTATACATGGTGTAATCACCGGGAAGCTCCAGCGACGGTCCGCGCCAGGTTAGACAGGGTGTGTAGCGACTCGGGATGGTTAGCCCGTTTTTTGGCAGCACAAGTGTCCCATATCCCGGTGGCTTTCTCGGATCATGCCGTTCTTTTGCTTAACCTGTCCGGGGATGCCGATGGGCCTGCTAGACCTCCGAGGCGACGGTTCCGTTTAAGGCCGCATGGGCTCGTGCAACAGGTTGTGAGCGCTTAATCGAGGATGGTTAGCAAAGGAATGCTGGGGCCACGTTGGCCGAGGTGCTTCGGCATAAGATCTCTCAGTGTGCTATTGTTCTCAGCTCTTGGGATTAGCTGCAGTTCGGGAACATTCATCAACGGGTCAAGGACCTGGGGGATGAGATCAACAAGCTGCGTCAGGACATCTTGACTGAGGCAGTTAAAACCCGGATTAAGCTCTTTCGGGATGAGCAGGGGCGCTGCTATGCTAAGACATCAAAAATTCAGGGTGTCATCGTGGACCATTTCTCGGGTGTCTTCCGCTCCACAGCCCCGGACCCCCAAGCGATCGACGACTGCCTCACCTGTCTGCAACCGAAGGTCTCGGATGTGGCGAACTTGGAGCTCGGTCGCCCTTTCAATGCTGACGAGGTTAAGACGACGCTCTCCCAAATGCACCCATTGAAATCCCGGGGGCTGGACGGTATGTCTCTTATCTTTTTTTCAGAATTATTGGCATATTGTGGGCTCTACTACTATTAAATGTGTGCTTGACTTCCTTAATGGGGGCTCCCTTGACCCAACCCTGAATACCACCCATATTGTTCTTATCCCTAAAGTTGCTAACCCAGAAACAGTGTCTGCGTTCCACCCTATTAGTCTTTGTAATGTCACGTATAAAATTGCATCCAAAATCCTCGCCAACCGCATGAATCCCCTCCTTGATACCATAATCTCGCCCCACCAGTCGGCTTTTATCCCCGGCCGGCTTATCACGGACAATGTTCTTGTTGCTCGCGAACTCAATTATTTTCTAGCACATAAATACCAGGGTCTGACCGGCCATGCCTCGCTAAAGCTCGACATCAGTAAAGCTTATGACCGGGTAGAGTGGAATTTCATTGAGCGAGGGCTCCTTAGGCTAGGTTTTCATAATAGCTTTGTATCACTCATTATGCAATGTGTGTCGAATGTTTCTTATTCCTTTTTGCTTAATGGTGATTGCTTTTGTACTCTGAAGCCGGAAAGGGGCCTTCGTCAAGGGGACCCCCTTTCCCTTTATTTTTCCTTTTGTTGTGGAGAGGTCTTCAGCTGTCTTATCCAGGCGGAGGAACGTCGGGGCCTGCTCCAAGGGATCCCGGCAAGTCGTCAAGGGCCGCGAATCACCCATCTCCTCTTTGCCGATGACACTCTCCTGTTTTGCTAGGCCACGAGGGAGGATCTGCTCTGTGTTCGTTCTATGCTGCGCACCTTTGAGTTTGTTTCAGGGCTTGCTATCAATCTGGACAAGTCGGTCGCAGTGTTTAGCAAAAACACCCCTCCTGCGCTTCCTAATGAGCTTGCCCGCCTACTAGGGGTCCTTGTGGTTGATAAGCATGATAAGTATCTTGGCCTGCCGGCAGTGGTTGGCAAATCGAAGCGGGCAGTTTTTGAGGGCCTGAAAGATCGTATATGGGGGGCTTTCAACGGATGGGCGGGTAAGAGGCTTTCGCAGGCCGGACGGGTTGTGATGATCAAAGCAGTTATACAGACTATCCCTACTTATGCCATGAGTTGTTTCGCCTACCGAACACCCTTCTCTGGGAGATTGAGAGCATGACGACAGCCTTCTTCTGGCACCAAGAGGGGGACCGGAAGATTCACTAGAAGGCTTGGAAGGAGGTGTGCCGCAACAAGGCTGAAGGTGGGTTGGGAATCCGTAAGCTCAAGGAATTTAATGAGGCCCTTCTCTATAAGCAAGCTTGACGTCTCCTCACTCAGTCAGATAGCCTCCTTCACTGAGTAATGTAGCCCAAGTATTTTCCCGGTACCTCTCTACTTGACCCTTCCGTCGACCGCGACATCCCTTCTTTTGCATGGTGGTCGCTCAGCTATGTACGCCCTCTACTCCGCACAGGTACCCGGTGCCTTATTGGAGATGGGCGGGCGACTCAGATCTTCCTTGACCCATGGATCCCTTAGCCCACCAGTTTTCGCCCAGTTTTTCCAGCCCTCACGCTGACGGCCGATTCCACGGTGGCAGACTTGATCAATGCGACTGGACTATGGGACACTGCACGAATCTATGCCGAATTCGCTATCGTTGACGCTGATTGGATCCTGCTCACATGGGTGTGGGAGGGAGCAGAATACGCCTGGGGATGGCACTTCGATCAGCACCTTCGCTTCTCAGTCAGGAGTGCTTACCGCCTTGCGTCGCGCCTCAGCTGCTTGGCGGAAACTAGCGCAGGTGCCCGTGTGCAGAGTTGGGGTTTCCTTTGGCGCGCTAAGGCCCTTCCAAAGGTGTTTTTATTTGCTTGGCGTTGCTGCCATGCTGCATTACCGACTCAAGCGAATCTCGGAAAGCGTGGAGTCGCGGTGGATGGGATTTGTGTCTGGTGTGGTGAGGCCGAGGATGGCATTACACATATACTGGTGGCCTGCTCTTTCGCACGACTGGTTTGGGCTATGTCCCAGGTTCCTTGTGCCGCGGTGTTCGGGTTGACGACGGGAGTTGAAGCTTGGATGCGCCGGGCGCATCACGCACTAGACCGTGAGGCCTTCGTTCGTTTCCTCACCATTTGCTGGGCTCTTTGGACCCATCGGAATCGGTGTCTCTACGAAGGAGGCGTCGGGGATGCCCCAAAGTTGCTTGCATGGCCCAACGGAACATCCCTTCCTAAGGGCACCTTGAAGTTGTTTCTGTCATTTTTCTTTGGCTTATGCTTTCGCTGTTTTCTTTCACATATGTCGCTATCTTGCCTTGTACATAAGTGAACTTTTGCCTCTTAATATTAGTACACGTGTGGTCGTTTTCTCGAAAAAAGCAATTAAGATGGATTAAAATTCTAACCAATGAGATTTTTTCTTGACAATTAAAAAAGTAAAAATTCTAAGAATTGGGAATTGAGTCAAAATTAGTTTAATTGTGGTCAACTATTGTTTGCTCTATATATATATATATAAACTAGCATAATCCCCTTGCTATGCACGGGCAAAGATATTAAATTAAATTTTGAATGAAAAATAAAAACTAAATTCACAAACATTTACATGTTTTACTTGTATAAAATTAATTTTTTAGATCACTAAGAGAATAGTGAAATATATATTTTTAAACCAATTGAATATGTGTTGATCGATTAGATATTTAAATCTTATTGTACGATGCAAATTTTTGAAAGTGGAATGATTATTTTCAAGTTGATTTTTAGGTACACTAATGAAAAAATAAGTTTGTTAGTAACAAATTAAGATATTAAGCAATATATAAATTAGCTTAACTTTAAAATAATTGAGAAAACACATAATTCACAATATATGTGAAACAATGTTCAGTTGTCACTAAATATTTGGGGAGTTAATAATATGAGCAAATACATAAATTTTAAAACCATAAAAATCCACAGTAAAATACTTCATTAATGTAGATTCAACAGGAAAAAAGAAGGGTAAAAAATAATATTTAAAAGATGAAAAAATGAATATTAACAAAAAAAAGTAAAGAGAAAATCACAGAGAGACATGAAATTGAAGCTGTTGATGAACTATTGTTGGATTAAATTTTATACTCATTTAATGATTAAATAGAGAAATCATGATTATCTTATTAAAAAAAATAAGAAAATAATACCAACGGATTATTTAAGCTAAAGACATATATTTATAGAAAATCATTAAAAAATGAAACAAATAAAAACAATTAATGGGACATGAACAAAAAACATAATGAAAAAATAAAAATTGAAAAAAGTTTAAATAAATACTCAGGAATTAATAATAAGAAATCATAACTTATTATTAGCCATCAAATATAACTTAAGGAATAATATCTAGAAGAAGAAGCAAATAATATTATTAAAAAACAAAGAGGAATACACTTTTAAGAGATATGAACTTGGATATAAGAACTAAAAGGATGAAAGAGATCCTTAGGCATTGCATCAAGGGAAAATAATTAATGAATTTTTGAAATTGGGTCAAAATTAATTTTGGTCCTTGAAAATTTTGAAATATGAATTTTGGTCTCTAATTATTATGGGCTTGTTTGGTTCGTGTGATTGGATTAGGCCTGATGGGATTGGGTGGGATGGGAAAATGAATGATAATTAATCTCATCTTACATTATATGTTGTTTGGTTTGATGTATTGTGTGTAGGATATCCAATGTGATAATATAATATGTTGTTTGGTTGAAAGAATTATAAAGTATGATTAAATGTAAAAAGACTATTATGGGTATCCTCTTTTAAGTTATTTACAATTTTATATTATAACGTCTGAACGATTACAAAAAATAAAAGTACCTCTGAATTATTTATTGAAATACAATTGGTTAAATTTAAATTAATTTGTGGAATATTTTATTTCTATATTTATATGAAGTAGAAGTTCAAAACACGCATTTAATTAAGTAATTAATTAAAACTCAAATATTTTCAAAAATCCAAAAATAAGAAATAATATTTCTTTATTATATTTTATTATTTAATTATTAAAATTTGAAATATATTTTTTAATTATGCATCAAAAGTCTTTTTAATTTTCACATGTATTTAAATGAGAGAGAGAGAGAGAGAAGAGAGAGAGAGAGAGAGAGAGAGAGGAAGGGTAAATGAGGGAAAAAAAAAATTAATACTGATTTATCATAATTTGTGGGATTGTGTATCCCACCTAATAGGTGGGATCCATTATCCCACAGATTCTGATAAATAAGACCGGGCTCGATACTAATACCGGGCTCTAATAATACCAACCAAACGTGTGATTAGGTATGATAAGTAATTTTATCATGTCTAATCACACGAACCAAACGGGGCCTATAAATATGAATTTTAAATTTAAGATGGATCAGAATTCTAACCAATGAAATTTTTTTTTGACAATTAAAAAGGTCAAAACTTTAAGAAATGAGAATTGAGTCAAAATTAGTTTAATTACGACCAACTATCATTTTGCTATATATATATATATAAATCGATGGAACTAATGCATTGATAGGTAATTGAATTATTAATATAATCATATAGTTATCACTTCTATAAATCTTTTTTTTTTTCAATGGAAAAAGGAGTATATTAATCATGAAAAGACCAGAAGATCCGATTACAGAAGAAATCAAGCCAGAATCCTAGAATTCGGCACACTTCGCCTACGGAACATTTGTGCAACATAAAAAGAATTCAAATGTGATTTCACAAACTGAACCAGATCAACAAAGGATTGATCAATACCCTCAAAAAGCAATCGATTTATATGACCCCAAATAGCCCATGCCAGAGATAAAGCTAGATGGAATAAATCCACCGAACATCAAGAATGCAGATGATGTAGCCAAGCTTCCGCTGAAACCCCCCCCCCCCCCCCCCAAAACGATGTAATTGCCCAAGAAATATCAACCAAAGTCCAACATTGACGAGCAAACGAACATCGAAGGATAATATTAATTGAATTATTAATATAATCATATAGTTATCACTTCTATAAATCTTTTTTTTTGGAATGATAAATTGGTGAAATGATTTTTTCTTTTTTGAAAAATATTATCATAAAGATTTTTTTTTTTTTGTAATTTTCTCTATTATTCATTATCATTTGTCACGTAAAAATTAAGCTTAACTGTGATAAACTTGATTGTAATTTCACATTTAGTCTAACAGTGATTTCAATTATATGTGCTTACTTGATTGATTAGTTTAAATTTTGGAGAGCAGGAAATTACACTGCCTTTGCTAGGAAACAACGGCGAAAAGCGTGTTCGACTCAAACACGTTCTTGGGAATTTCCAAATGCCTTGAAGGCGAAGGCAACACGTAATCCATGCAGGCGGAAGAGTGGGGCCCACTTTCACGACTATAAACCATTCCTCGGAAGCGGTAAAACCCATAAACACAAGAAACCCTCTTCCCCAAGAACACCATCAAGAGGAAAGATCCCTCATGAGTTCTTCTGAAAATGTAAAATTTTTGGGATTTTTGTTTTTTTTTTTTCATATGTGTGTGTGTGATGTATTTGCTTTCTTGATGAGTTGATTTACTGTTCTCTTGATTGATTATATGCTTGTTTCGATTGTGTGTGTGTGTGTTTTTGTTCTTGTTTGTTTGCCAGAATTGGATGATGCTGAGTTTTCTAGTTATGTGGAGTTCGTGATGAACTGAAGATTCAATTGTTATGTTTTTTTTTTTTTTTTTTGTTTGAATTGGTTAGCAATCAGTGGTTATTTGTGTTTCGTGGTGATTGGATCATTCTTTTTCTTCTTAATTTTTACCCCAACTCTATGTTTGAATTGTCTGCAGTTTTGATGTTGAGATTTCGATTTCAGTGTTGAAGTTGCTATTGCTCTAAAAGATTGTGATGGGTGTTGCATTGGTTGACTTCAGGTTTCTGCAATTTTTCTTCTCTGGTTGGAGAAGCAGTGAAGTTCATAATCTGTTGTTAATGAATTTAAGGATATGTTAACATTTGGATGATCTAACTTTTAGGGTTCATAATCTTGAGTAATCCTGTTGGAGGGGTATGGTTGACTGTTTCAACTTTGCCTTTACTAGGCGGATTAGATTTACTGTTGCAAATCTTTTTCAATTTTCTACTCCATTCAAAGTATGCACGCAACATGTAAAAATCTTTGCCTAATAAAATACATAAAATTTTTGCCTAAATAAAATACATGATGCCATCGTTTACATATGGCGTATGTACGTTGAATGGAACAGAATATGAAATAGACTCTGCAATAGAAAAATCCAATCCGTTTACTAGGCAGCATTATTTCCCATTTTTCATAGGATTAGTTGGTATTTGTAGTTCAGTTGTTCAATCAGAGTTTGTTGACAAAACTATGTAAGATATAATTTCCCATCTTCATCTCCTTGGAATATGGAGTAGTCTTATTCCTTTTGAACAATGAACCATCACCAGATCAGCATTATGCTTATTTGTTTCTTAGGTTTGTCTTCTTAGCTTATAGTTTTTCTTCCATTATAACTTTCTGGTGGGTTAGTTTCATGTTACCCTCGTGTGAAAATACCAATAGGCAACAAAACTTATATTAAAAAAGCTTTAGAGGAAGAATCTCAGTGCCTCCCGCCTCAAGAGATTGCATTGCACTATTTTTGGAAGCTCAGAGCCTCGTGTTACCGTTTTTCTAAGGGGGAATTTTTGTTAGTATTGTTTTCACTGGTTGCATTTAACCCTTTTGGTTCTTTATCATGTTCCTAATGTAGAGGAGTCTTGATTTCATTTTTATACATTTCAACACTGTCCTCAACAAATTATTGTTAGATAAAAGTGCAAATATTCTTATGGTCACATTTTAGTTTCCTTAGTTGATCTGTAGAAGTACTTATGAGCCATTGTGATTTTACTCTGGTTTGCAGAAAACATGTGCTATTTGCCTAGCGAGTCTGGGAACAGGGCAAGGCCAGGCCATCTTTACGGCTGAGTGCTCCCATTCCTTCCATTTCGCTTGCATCGGCAACAGTGTCACACACGGCAATTACCTTTGCCCTGTTTGCCGTGCTAGATGGAAGGACCTGCCATTTGTTATGCCAAACTCCAATCCTAATGCTAATAACAGTAGCATAGATCATGAATCATTTCTCGACAGCCGTAATCTGTTTTTCCCTGCTCCTCAACGACAACCCCCAATGCGCCGCCGCCCTGTCTTTGAGCCAGAGCCTCTTCAATTTTCTGATGACGAGCCCCTGCCTGCTGTGACTGCCAATGTTTCACCGTCTGGCTTACAGAATGTCAGCATCAGGGCTGTTCCAGAGCGTCCAGCCGTTGCTGCTTCAGAATCTATCCCGCATTTTGCAGTTCTTGTAGGACTAAGGGCACCGTCCCTATCTGATGATGCTCGTCAGATGCAACGTGCTCCTATTGACCTTGTTACTGTTCTCGATGTTAGTGGCAGCATGCACGGATCGAAGTTGTCTCTCCTGAAGCGTGCAGTTAACTTTGTCGTAGATAACTTGGGACCTCTTGACCGACTCTCAGTAGTGTCTTTCTCAACTCACGCTCGGAGAATTTTCCCCTTGCGAAGAATGACGGAGCATGGCCGTGATGATGCTAAACGGGCTGTAAATTCGCTTTTCGCGAGTGGTTCAACCAACATTGTGGAAGGTCTGAAGAAGGGAGTTCAGGTTCTTGAAGAAAGGCATCATCACAACCCTGTAGGAAGTATCATATTCCTGTCTGATGGGAGAGATACTTGTCACCGTGGCTCGCAGCTTCCAACATTCTCGAATCAGAGACAGCCTCCTCAGTATCTGCATTTATTGCCTGCTTCTATCTGTCCTGGTAATAGAGAAACTCAAGACCAAGGCCGGCAAGAGATCTTTCCAGTCCATGCTTTTGGTTTTGGCTCAGACCATGATCCTCTTGCAATGCATGCCATTTCTGATTCATCGGGCGGCACTTTCTCCTTCATTGAGTCGTATGAAATGGTGCAAGATGCCTTTGCAAGCTGTATTGGCGGTCTCCTCAGCATTGTAACTCAGGAGCTTCGTCTAATGGTGAGGTCTGCTTCACAGGGGGTGGAAATTAAATCAATTCCTTCAGGAAGATATGCTAGTGAAGTCTCTGATCAAGGATCTCAAGGTACAATTAACGTAGGCGACCTTTACGCAGATGAGGAGAAAGAATTCTTAATCAATATATCAGTCCCAATACTCACGAATGCTGAAGGGGAGGAAAGCGAGAGAAAGACCTCACTTTTGGATATCACGTGTGCTTACCGAGACGTCGTTTCAAAAGAGATGGTACAGATAGAGGGCGACCTTGTTGAGATACGACGACCAGAGTCTCCCTCACCTCCAGATTTGGTCGTAAACTTAGAGGTTGACAGGCAGAGAAATCGCCTCAATGCCGCAGAAAGCATTGCAGAGGCTCAACGAATGGCGGAAACAGGCAACCTGTCAGGCGCACAATCTCTTCTCTCAAACAGGAGATCAACTCTTCTTGCTTCAGCATCTGGCCAAGCTGGTGATGGCCTCTGCATGTGGCTTGAAGCTGAGATGAAAGAAACTGAACAAAGAATGGGAAGTCGGCACAGATATGAGCGAGAAGGTCGGGCCTATGCCCTCTCCAATATGAGCGCCCACGGTTATCAGAGAGCGACAACTAGAGGCAGCAGAGCAGCAGCAGCTGCATTCGGTGGAAGCTTTAGCTTTGGTAGCGGAGGCTCGTCTGCCGCAGCTAGTGCTAGTTTTAATGCATATGTGACTCCCCACATGGCCAATATGGTAAACAAATCTCAGCAGCTTAACAAGACAGAAGATGCTACTCCAAGCAAACCTCAGCAGCTGAACAAGACAGAAGATGCTAATCCAAGGCAGGAATAGGTACTTCTCATCCAGATTGGATTTTCTATTTCAAATCCTATTGCATCTTCTGTTTCATTCAATATACACACACCACGTGTATAAAGATGACATCATATATTTTATTTAAAACACAACCACATATTTAGAGAACACGTGGCGTGTGTATGTTAAATGAAGTAGAAGATGCAATAAGATTTGTAATAGAAAATTCAATCCATGTCTCATCATTGATTGGTCAGGTATTTCCTGATGCTCTTTTATGTGCTTTTGGTGCTAGTATATAGTCTTGATTTCTGGTGATGATGGATTGAAGTGTTATTCACCTCATTCAGGAGAGCAATGCAAAACTTATGCTGTGTTTAAAGATCCAAGCTATCTTATTTTGGCATTCTAGTCCACAACCTGCCTAATATTGAATCGGCCATATCTGTGTTTCGAGTGCAAATACAATTATTGTTGGGCCCGTTTGGCCCTTTTTCAATAATCAAAAGATAATAACGTTTTTGATAAAAAAAAAATAATATTTGTAGCTTTTGGTCCCACGCCGTAATTATTTTTTTATCTAATTTTTCTTATGTCCATTGAATAATTTTTTTAATTTCTTTATTAACCAGAGGTTAATTTTCGAATTTGGTTACAATATGGGCCGCAACACATTGTGCGTCTAAAAAACTGCGACTTTAGGATATCATACGATTTCTTTAGGAACGAATTTTAACTGGAGTTTTTGCATAATTATGTCTAGAATACTTTGTTTTTCTGTCATCTTTGATGGGGTTACGAGAAAATCATATCGAAAAATGGGAAACTAGACCTTAAAATGAGCTGAATTTATAAAAATGAAAAAATAGACCTTAAAGCTCATATAGAAGTGACACGAATATTCACATATTTGGTGGGAATTCAAACCCATAATTTCGAATTAAGCTATATAATTTCAACTTAATAACTAGGTTTAAGGGATCATTGGTGGGTCGAATGCATGCTATTGGCAAGCGGATGATGATGATGTATCCATTTTGTAGATACTTTTTGGCACGGTAAATTTCATAAGTCATGAGGTTTATCTTAATTATAAGGGTAAATTACAGCTATTTTTTAAAACTTTTCATAATTATAAATACTCTCGTTATTTGAAAAATTACAAATACTTTTTTGAGTTTGTAATCATCTAACAAATAATCCATTTTTTATGGGTGAGCTGATCAAAATGTCTTTATGCAAATTGAATTATTCTTAAATTTTTTTGATTGTTTTTGGACTACAATGTGCAGGGAGGGATTTTTTAAATTTTTTACACAGAGGAGTATTAATGCAATTTGCCTCGGTTGATTTTTCCACAATTTTAAAAATTCAAGGCAAAATAATTAATTTCAGGCTATTAGTTAAAAATTAGGGTAGATTGCATCCATCTCTCCTGAGGTTTAGTTAAATTACCGATACCACCCTGTTTTTTCAGAAATTACAATTACCGTCCTATAGTTTGCTATTGTCTAACAATAAGCACATTTCATTACGGTTCCATCCAATTTTGATTGTGAACGGACAAAAACGCCCTTGTGAATTATGAATAATAATTTTATATATTTTTTAGATTTTTATACCATATTTTTATGGACTCTGCCCTTTGGACCTTAATGTAACTATTAACATTGTTAGAAGGTGTCTAATTGTTGTGTTTATATAAACTTAAGGATGAATTTGTAATATTTTTTATAGTAATCTGAAATGTATAATTGCAGGAAGTAAAGTAACAATCCTGTTGAGAATAGTAAAGTAACAAAACAAAAAGAACATAACAAAATAGAGATAAAATAATAGAGTACCGAGCATTTCATTCCATCCAACAATTGTTTCAAAGTAATTAAAAGAACATGAAATTGTCAATCTTGCAGTTTCAATCCAAAAACACAATTGGTGATTACACATTGTCAATCTTGCAGTTTTAAAACAATACTTTCAGAACCATCACAATCATTTTTTCAAAATACTGTCAAAACACTAGAAAAACAGTTTCATTCATTGCTGTTTGCAGTCTGCATAGGGGTCGGCTTCTTCTGCAGCTTTGGTATTTTTGCTCCTTGTATCTCCAAGTGGGGAGACTCCTATCCTTCTTCAAAAGCTCGGGGGTAGATATGATGCACCAATATATGAATGTGGTTGTGATGAAGATCCTGCAACTTGCATATTTGGACCTTGTTCTATTCTAGGTACTGGCTGACTTGAAGAAATTAGTGGTCTTGCAGTTTTGTTGGGATGAAGATCCAATTGGTTGGTTGTTTGAAATTATTGCAGGAAGTGCAGTAGCTTCTGTTTTCTTATTTTTGAGTGCTTGAACTTCCTGTTGGCTGGTGCTTCTTTTCCTACTAGCAACATCTCTTTTTCTTTTCTTCATGTTCTTGGCTATTTGTGTTAGAGGAATATCCATCTTTGAATTTTTGTCTTTGTTCTGTCAATTGGAAAACATGAAGAAAATTAATGTTACATTCAGTTCAAAATACATTAGACAACATATATAAAGAAAGTGATCACATACCTGACTCACAGGACATGTTCTTCTATTGTGTCCTTGTTGATTGCAGACTTTACATATGACCAACCCTGCTCTCCTAACAAGATTAGGAGCCTCACCAGGTTCTTTTCTTCTAGATTTCTTAGGCCTTCCTGGCAATTTTCTAATAAGAGGGGGCAAAAATACTACTTGGAGTAGTTTCCAGATCTTGAGGCCACAATGAAGGATCGGGTATTGGATGTATTAAATGTTTGTAGGCTTTCATGTATTTTGCAGTGAAAAACCTACTGTCTATGTAACTCTGTACATCCTCTCTCCTATGAGCTATCCCCAAGGCAACATGCTTACAAGGAATCCCAGAAATATCCCAAACCATACAATTACATGTTTTACCCCTTAAGTTCACAATGTAATTACGGTTTTGATCTTGCACTTCAAACTCAAAATCCCCAGCCAATGAGAGTTGACATTTCTTGGACTCGTCTTTGATAGTGTTAAGTATCTTCACAACATTAGGGACAATCAAGCCTGTCCATTTGCTACCCTTTTGTTTTCTTTTTTGCAGTATATTCATAAATTTTGCCCGTAACCCATCAACTAAAGCCAACACATTTTTACTTCTAAGTTCCCCTACCCAATGATTGAATGATTCTGATATATTGTTGGTAACGTGATCATTTTTTACCCTATGATCAAAGGCATGTCTAGACCACATTTCAGCAGGAATTTTAAGCAGCCAATCATAGGCTGCAGGCTTCAAATCCTTGATCTTGTACATGGCAAAATTGAGCCTGCAGCATTATATGGTCTGGCTGCTTGCTAGAAGTATTTCTTAAAGGCAGCACCAGCAAATTGATTACAGGAATTTGCATAAATGTGTTCAGCACATCTCCAGTTGACAGCATAAGGTACAATCTCATTTATAGTCTCCACCAATCCCTAACAAACAAGCAAATGCAATCTCATTTTATAGCATCCAACAACAAATAGCAAACAACAAACAACAAACAAGTATTCTATAACAAATAGCATCCAACAAAAAATATCATATAGTCTTCAGCATACTGATTTTATAACAAATACACACTTGCATTACTTATGCATTACATAAACATCCATCTTAGAGTCATGCATAACAAGTATGTACATAGGAAGAGTTAGAATATTTACCTTCTCTCTGTCACTCATGAAAGTCCATGGTTTGTCATGAGTGAATCCTCCAAGCATTCTTGATAAGTTTTCAAAGAAAAACAGCCATGCCTCTTTGCACTCGGACTCAACAACAACAACAGTAACAGGGAATAAACCATTATTCCCATCCAGCCCTATCACAACAAGCAGCACACCCCCGTAAGGCCCTTTCAAGTGACACCCATCAAATCCTAAAAATGGACTACACCCCTCTAGGAATCCATCTCTCAGTGCAGGTAATCCCAAGAAAAATCTTTTGAAAACTGGAGTAGATGGTATGATCTCATCCTCAGCTACATCACAATGTAATGTTACCATACTACCCACATTTTTTAGCATAACCACTTTTGCATAATAGGGCAGTTTCCTAAATGACTCAGCATGACCACCCTCAATCACCTCCATAGCCTTTTTTTTGCCCTATAAATCTGCATGTACTGGGGGCTCACTCCTTATTTCCTCAATTCATTTCTGATTCCCCTAGACTTCATTTCTGGGTTTTCTCTCAACACATTTTATATCTTAGAAGCAATCCATAATGCACTAGCCTCTTTTGTTGAATCAGATCTAACACGTGTGTTTTGAAACATATGTCTTGATTTGGAATGTGACTCCATCTGCCAATGGAGAACCATGGATTCTCCAAGGACAGTCTTTTGAGGCACAGTGTGCTGTCAATTAATCTTATAATTTGAAAACCCTCTTGAATCACAAACTCTCTAAGTGCAGTCCTAAATGCATAAATATCAACAAACACCATTCGTTTCTCTAACTTAACCTTTTCCCCTACTTCATCAGGGAACATACTTGCATCTCTAGATAATGCACCATGCATTACATCATCCTCAAACTCAGAATCACTCTTGTTTTCACTCTCACAATGATCATCAGATTTATAGGAAGACAACCCATCATCACTTTTATTTTTCTCCCCCTCTTCATGACTGCCCTCTCCCTCTTCATGACTGCTCTCTTCCTCTTCACCCTCACCATCTTCATCTGAACCCTCCCCCTCCTCATCACTACACTCTCCCTCTTCCTCACTCATTTCATCACTAGTATCCTGAATGCCCTTACCCTTATCTCCTGCAAGACTTTCCACAAATATCTCAAATTTACTTCTACTTTTATTTTTCTCAAACATGCATAGAACATCCTTATTAGTTTCTATAACCATATGTTCATCAGAATCTTCAACACCACAACTAATTTTCATATTGTTACCAGAAATACCATGTAACTCCCTAATATCATCCATAAACTCAAAGTAACAGTACTTATCTGGATCTATGTTGCAAACCTTCTTGCCTTTATCCAGATAATATATGACAATGGTGTATACCTTGTCACCCATACCTGTTCCAACAACAAATAGAAAGTAAATTCTGTTTAAGAGCTCTGTTTCAAAACCAAACGAAAAGGAAAAAAAAATGAAGCAAAAATTCTAGTAATAGTAAAACTTAGCATCAATATACAATTTGTGCATGCAAATACCATATTCAAACATGAATTTCATAAAATCCCCAAAATCTGACCTAGAATTCTTTTAGAAAAATTAGGAATTTCTAGAAAAAAAAAAAACAGATAAACAACAATCAACTTAAATAAAGTAAACAACATCATAAAATACATACAAATGAAACATACATACTAAACCCAAAAGGAAATAAAAAATAATCTAATAGAAACCCTAAAATCAAATGTTGCTTCGGTAAAAAGTAAAAAAACCTAAAATCTGGGTGTTAAAACATGAAGACATGAAATGCATTGAACCAAAAACACAGAAAAAAAGAAAAAAAAAATGTTTGGTTAGTTAGAAAGCATGCATACCGTGTTTCTTTGCTCCAAACGTCGAAGAGGCCAACAAACTCTTTGCTCTAGTCGACGAAGAGAACTACTCGCGCCTTGGTGTCGTGAAGCTGAGAATGGTAGAGAGAATGGAGTGTTTTTGGTGATGGAGAGAGTAGGCTTTGTTTGTGAAGAAGAAAAGAAAACAATGGAACGATGAAAAGGTGGGGAGACTGAGGGGCAAAATAGACTTTACCTAAAGTCAAATTTTTCCTTATTATTTCTAATTTTTTTAAAAGAAAAAATTAAAAAATCATAAGGGTAAAACTGACATTTCACGCCTACGGATGAAGGATTACATGATTTTAGCAAACTATAGGGGGTAATTGTAATTTCTAAAACAACAGGGTGGTATTGGTAATTTAGCTAAACCTCAGGGGAGGTGGATGTAATTACCCTAAAAATTATAAACTTCAGGGGGTATTTAATAATTTTTCAAACAACAAGGGGGTATTTATAGTTATGCTAAACCTCATGAAGATGGTTGTAATTTACCCTAAGTATAAATATACCTTTATCACATTGGAAGTTACCATTATCAAATTTAAGGTTTATAAAACTTCACAACGTCTTTTTGAAGACTGAAAGAATGCGAAGTATAAAATTCCCTTCAAGGTTTTTGGCCAAAAGAACTTGAAAAGATAATATTTTTCAAAACGCAAGAAAAAAAAAACAAAAATTGTAATGAAATATCAACAATTGACGTCCATACCTAGACCATTAGACTATTTCTCTTGCAAACAGACCCTTCAAACTCTTATTCAGGCTATCATCCTCGATTTGTGAGGTCATTTTTCAACCTTGGAGGGTCATTCTTTTCAATTTAATCTTGTCTCTATCAATTTACTCTCGTATTTCTCTTTTTACTAGAAGATCATCGTCGAAGATGTGATAGATCACCAGTAGAAATTCTATCGGATGGAGTTATATGTAAAACGGAACAAACTTAAAATGGAATAATTGTAATTTTCATCTAATAAGAGTGTACTTGTAATTATGACAAATTCAGAAAAAAAAATTGGATGTAATTTACCCTTTGGTTGCAATATCATCTTATCAATATAGTGCAATCAAATAATGATATCCTATTGCATAACTTATTCCTCAAATCCACATTGCAAAAACACTAAATCGACTAGATGTTAAATTCTGGCTGCAATTTTACATACACTAAATGGGTATTTTGCGCGAGTTTATTTTAGCCCTTATCAGTATTTTATTGAAAAAAAAAGGTGAAAATAGTATTTTTGATTTACAAATTCTGCTTTCGAATTGTTTAAATTAAGTTGATTTTAAGCAAAAAAAAAAAAAAAAAAACTATAAAGAACTCTCTACAAACTTCTACAATTTTTTTAAAAAATTATAAATATTAAGTTATCTTTTCAAACACACCAGTTTCAACGTATTTTTATCGATTGAATTTTGTTTTTAAACACTCCAATTGCCGCTTCAACTAAACTTACAACTTTATCTATGACTTATTTTCACAAAAAAGGTAGAAGTTTCTGCAATCGCCTCCTAACTTTAGTCGAAATATGTTGCTATAAAATTAATCTTTTACAATGTACCAAATCAACTGAAAATATAGTCATTTAATTTTATTAGATATCACATTCTTGTCAATATAGTCATTTAATTTTATTAGATATCACCCTCTTTAAATCATCCACATCACACTCAATCTAAATCAACTAAAATATTATTACAACTTTATCTTGTCAAATAAACTAATTACCCTACTCAAAATTATATAGATCTTGTCATCACACCAAATTTCCTCAAAATATTATTATAGTGATTTCCTCCTGTCAAAATGCTCCCATCAAATTAATTAATTGAGTAAATATCATAAAGAGTCCCTTACGTTTGTGTTTAATATTATTTTAGTTCTTCATCTTCATTTCTTAGTCTTAGTATCCCTAAAATTTATATTTTATTTCATTTCAGTCCCTCCATCAATTTTCTGGTGAAAAAGTCATTGGATTTGCAATTCTTTTAGGGTAAATTAAAATGGTCAATCGAAACTTAAATTGATCACCTTACCCTCAAATCATTAGTAAAAATGTCTCACGGGACTAAAGTTCAATATCAATAATTAAAATTTCGGTGTTTGTTTTCACCAAAAAGTTGATCGAGGGACTAGAATGAAACAAAATATGACCATATGGTTGATAAGGTCAGTAAATTGAAGATGAGGGACTAGAGTGATTATAAACACAAATTCAAGAGACTGTTTATGATATATACTCTAATTCATGTATAAAATACCCTATAGTTTATTTTTTCTTATAGAGCAAAACTATTACCACCTCGATAATGAATAGTCTAGGGTTTCTCTTGATAACAACTTGCTTTATCCAAGTAATGGCATCGGAGAAATGAAAGTGTCTCCTAACCTCTAAAGACACTGTTTATATAGCTAACAGTCTCCCTCCTAATTCTAAGCCATTGGTAGCACGTTGCGCTTCTAAAGACGACGATTTAGGGTATCACACAATTTCGACGAATCAAAGTTTTAGTTGGAGCTTTTGTGATAGTTCTTTTCCGAATACTCTGTTCTTCTGTCATCTTTGGTGGGGTTCGAAGGAAAGAGCATTAGACGTTTTCACTTCAAAACGTAGGTCCGACTGCTACGGCCATGTATGTTATTGGGACGCGGCTACTGCTGGTATTTATTTTAGTGGTACATAACCTCCGGATCACTTGGCCCAAAGATATAATTGGAACAATACAAAGAGCTAGTGATTGTTGCTTTTTTACTTGATTCATATATATGTATGATCAGATTTACTGGTCAATGATATATATGCATAAAACTCTAAGAAGATCTTTTTTGATTTTGTTTTCATTTTTTGTTTGCTTTTTTCAGTATATCCAAGTGAAACTTTGCTTTGCTATTGGGTTTTATTAACTATATTTGGATTGATATATTTATGATAGTTCTATAATTTTGGTACAAAAGAATGTGATAAATTGAAATGTGTTTGGATTATAATATTTTATAATAACTTTTATACGAAAAAGATGTGATGTTTTATGATAGTTTTTTTGGGTAAATTACATTGACACCCCTGAGGTTATGTTCAACTACACAAACACCCCCTGTTAGTGTAATATTTTTTAGGGGGTATTAGTCTAAGTTTTGCCTTTGAATAGGGGGTGTAGTTGTAATACAATTATAACCTCAAGGGGTGTACCTATAATTTTACAAAAAATAGGGGGTTTCATTGTAATTTACCCTAGTTTTTTATACAAAAAAACATAACATAATAGTTATGCCTGAAAAATACGCACATCACAAAGAGGAGCTTAGTTTGGGAAAGCTCAACGGAAACTCAAAGATACATTTGGCCCAAGGAGAAGCAACCTCAGGCCTAGACCCCCGAAGGGGTCCATTTAGGAAAGAAGCCCATAAAAGACTCACGAAGGTTTGATAGAGGCCTATAGGGGACGCTGGCGTGGCAGGCCTCTTGGGGCCAACACACCCTCATACACAGGTGGCAGGACGCTGACAACTCGGAAGGACGATGGCCACGTGGCTGTCAAGGGTGCCCAAAGATCTAGGTAGGTTGTTGGGCTATTGCAACCTCCCCTATAAATCTAGGAAGCTTATCTCTTGAGAAAGCTTATCCATTTAAGGCATGTTTACTTTGTAGGATGGGATGAGCATGCCAAATATTAATTTGTGATTATGTTTGGTACTATACTGTTGAGTACTAATGTGTACTTTGTTTAGTTTGCACCACTATTTTAAGGATAAATGTATGTATTCTTACAATCCTATGTTTACTTGTATGCATTGCAATATGTATGTTTGGTCAATTACAATTTTTTCCACAGAAAAGACATAAAAAATCTAATCATCTCTCCTCCCAACCCCCCACCCCAACCTATTACTACTGCCCATTTCTTCTCTTCTCTTCCTTCTTCACACAAATGAAATGAAATCTAATTTCCTTCGTCGAAGGTGAGTTCAGCAGAGATCCAACAAATGGACGAAGGTAAGTTAAGCTAAAGTTACTCTTCATCTATCCAACCCCTCTCTCTCTCTCTCTAAAACAAGATCTTCATTAATTTAAATCGAAGAATAAATGCAAACAAGTGTGGAAGAGAAGCTCAACGCAGATCATAATTTGTGTTCAGAAGTCAAAATGAGTGAAGATTTCTACACCCATCTAAAGCTGAGGGAAGAAAATGAAGTCGTAGATGATCATGGTGATGATGAAGAAGAGGATGAGGATGAGGATGAGGAGGTGGAGGAGTTTTCTTTCATGTGTGGGGGAGCAAATACTTCGCATATAGCGACGGAGGATGCTTTCGTCAACAGCCAGATAAATAAGGAACTGCATTGCACTCAATGTTTCTGACATGTTAGGTCATAATACATCCAAAAAGTAACACCAAACAATCTAATAAAAATAAAAAGAGAGGGCAAAAAGGGCAAAAAAAATCTCTCCCAGATCAACAGTGGAATGTCATGCTATAATCAAGGCAATGTGGCTCATGACTGAAATCAGTGAAGAACAATGAAAAATCAAGGGCCTTCATTCCAACTTACATGTTTGTCGTGAAGGAAATAAACAATAGATTATGGTTGATTAACAAGGATATCCTTGTTAATCAGCCATAGTAAACATGCCCTTAGGATAAGCCCCCAATAGTTGATAACTTGAAGATCCTTTCCGGGACTACTAGAGCTTATCGTGCGGCAGCTGTCTTCCTGAGCCCCAAGGGTGCCAAACTTTCATGATGAAAAAGCTTAGATGTTATAGATAAAGCGTTAAGCCATTCAAAACTTAGTCACGGTCGACTGATGAGAAGGCTTAGATTTTCAGCATCCCCCACGTTTTTTGCCCTAGATAAACATGAAGCATGTTTGATCGGTGCATGGAGGATCCGATGTTGAGTGTGCTTTGAGCATGACATAACGAAAATAGAAAATGTACTGAGGGGCAGATGACAACAGTAAAAAACAATCTTTAGTACCTGAATAAAGACTAATCCAACTATAAGGGGTGTTTTGCGTATATATATTTTTGTTAGGGGGTTTTGTGCCATTTATTTTTTTCATAGGGGGTATTTTGAATATTAGAAATTTCACAAGGGGGTAAAATTCATTTAACCCCTATATTTATACATATGTCTATAGACGCATATTTTAGTGTATGGTCATGTTAATATTTCTTTTTGGTAATATATATTTCTTTGTTGGAATGACTGAGCAAGAGAAAATGGATATAATCAATATTTTAATGTTTCAACCGAATTATAAATAGCAATTAATAATAGTTACCATGAGAATTTATTATAATATTAAAATTAAATTTGAATCTTATGAAGCAAGAGTTAAAGAAGTGGAGTTTAAACATTATTAAAAGAATTAAAACGTTTATTAATTAAATTTATGAGTGAAGTATAATTTTAGCGAGCCTATATATTTAATCAAATAATCATCAGTTTTAAAATGATAATACTTGAGAATTTGAGAGTTTTTTTTTCAAGAAAAATACTTGATATCAAACATATATATATATATATAAGAAGTGTAATTAAAAAAGGTATGGAGTTAAAACATAAAATGGCACTTTTTATTTTACGTTAATTATATTATCCTTTGAAAGAAGCCACAAAACAAAGATTTGAGAGAAGGTATTCTTCTATTTCTGCGTGCATTACAAGTGAGGAATACATGATTAATAAAGTTAACAAATGACACTAAGTAAGGTAAATGACTAATCAAAGCCCTAAAAATCTACGAGTTATGATTCAAAAAGTGTTACATATCAACGCTCATATACATCATACACACCAAACTTGCCCAACAAGAAATGAAACTATGGAATAGCTAGTGCCATCGTTAGAATGTCTGCGGGTTGCAATTGTGATTGTATGTGAGTCATGGCAATGTTCTTCTTTTGTACTAGCTCGGGAATATAATGGCAATCTATCTCAATGTGCTTGATTCTCTTATAAAAGATCGCTATTTGAATAGCGGACAGGCTGTCACAAAGTAGCTCCATCAACCCTCGATGGTATACTAAGAGTGATACTGACAATGATTTTAACCACACAAGTTCACTTGTAGCTGAAGCCATGGCTAGATACTCAGCCTCTATTGATGATTGTGAAACTGTGAAATAGATGACTTTCCAAGCATAATGAAGTGACCAGTAATGGAGCTATGAGTAATTGGACAACTTTCCCAATAGGAATCACAATAAGCCCGCAATTTCAAGTCACAATCAGTTCACAACATAATTCCTTGTCCCATACTAACCTTGATCTATCACAAAACACGTATGACCGCCTCAAAATGCTCTTTTCGAGGTGTTTTTGTAAATTGAGAAAGAACTTAAACTGAGTATGAGATCTTTGGCCAAGTCATCGTCAAATAGATTAGATGCCCTACACATCACCTATAAGCCACATCATTAGTTTCCTCCCCGTCGGCCAAGGCGAGCTTATGGACTTGTTCCATCGGTGCTTTAGTGTGTTTACTTCCAAGAAAACCTGTCTTAGCAAAAATACCCAAAGCATATTTCCTTTGACACAAAGAGGTGCCAAGAGGTGATCGGGCGACCTTAATCCAAAGAAGAATTTGAGTGTATTGAAATCCTTGATGTGAAAACACTCATTCAAATAATGCTTGAATGACATACATGCATCATGATTATTCTCGGTCAAATATATATCGTGAACAATATTACGAGAAGTCCCATAAAGATGCCATTACGATGATAAGTAAATAAAGAATAATCTGCCAGGGATTAGGTAAAAACTATACCGCTTGAGGGCTCATGTCAGTTTATTGAACCAATTTTGAGATGCTTGACGGAGCCCATAGATAAGACTTGTGAAGACGACAAAAACGATTACCAGAATCAACCTAAAAGCTTTGGGGTAGTTTCATGTAAACTTCCTCATCAAGGTCATCATGCAAAAAGGCGTTGTTCACATCCACATGGTGGAATTCCCATCCTCGTGCAGCAATAATCGATAGAAAGACACGAACTAAGACAAGCTTTGGGTGTGAAGGTTTCATGAAAGTTAAGACCCTCCACTTGTGTAAACCCCTTTCCCACAAGACGTGCCTTGTACCACTTCATTTTCCCATCTACGTTGTATCTGATTTTATATACCTAACAAGAACCAATGGGTTTCATCCCGTCAGGTAGAGGCTCAAGTGTCCATGTGTTGTTGGCTTCAAAAGCAGAAATCTTGTTTCCCATTGACTCTCTCCATTGTTCACTTTGAAATGCCTCTAGATACCTTCTTGGTTCTACCTCTAAATTGATAGCTCCCATAAAACATTTATGATCTTGAGTTAAATTCTAAAACGTTATATAAGAAGCTAAGGGATAGGTGTACCTAAATTGCATGACGTGGTTACTACCCAAGATCATACCTAACTAGTGCATGGACCCAAATCCAATGGGTCCAAGACCCGAAACTAATCTGCCAAACTCGAATTTCGTGTCAGGTTCAGACCCAACCCAGCCTAAATACTTTTTTTTCCCCAATAGCACCTTCTTAGGTAAGATAAACTAATTGGGTCATATAAAGCAAAAAATAATAGAAAAGAAAGTAAATGACTGATAACATTACATCACCATATATATATATATATATATCTTGGAGATGTATATATTATTTTTGCTTCTGATTCTCTGCATGATTGTTTAAGTAACTGCGGGATTCAAACCAACTTGTCCAAACATCCCGTCAAAATATTATCATTCAAATCACAAAAATAAAAAAAGAAAAATCCCCTTTCCTATTATTCTTTGTTTAAATAAGTATCACGATTTTACACTTTGAAAACAAAAGACATAGCTACATGTAATACAATCCTTGCATCAAGTGGAGATTATATGGAACATGAGATTAATTGGAGCAACTATAGAACGACCAAGAACTTTACCTTGAGGAATTCACATATGGAACAAGGCATTTTGCCCATTCCATTGCCAAACGGCCAATCTGACGATACAAGCACAAAAACGTCAGAGTCCAAAGCTTCCACAATACTCTTAATCTAAAAATATATAAATCATTTGGTTTTCAGCTTATAATAAGAGAGTAACTAATGCATACAGGTGAATTCCTACAAATTATGTTTTCAAATCTTTGTATTAGTCACTGAGACATACAATATGCATCTTTTAGTATACCTGGTTTTCGATCTCTAGAGCTTTCACAATGCACCAACAATTCTGCTGATATTTTACTCGATACCTTTTATTCATATTTACTCCAATCCTAGACCTAGCCCTCAACATCATCAACTAAATTCAAGTATAATTTGATAATGGACTTGTCTAAAACATCTCTAAGCAACATGGCCCTACTTTCCAACGTCTTTTCTCTTATAATAGCGAGGTTGCCACAGTAATGCTTGAACATAAGAACTAAGAACAATGTGTTTAACTCAGGATATGATCTCAAGACTTAGGACACAATTTTGAAAAATCGTCAGGATCGTAGGTCTCCTCCCAATCACGCGAGAGACAAGGCCAATGTACCAGAGGCCAATCAATATAAAATGAAAAACGAGAAGAAATAAGATGGAAGATAGGAATATAATTAAAACCAAAGAAAGGTCCATCCTCATATCAAGTCCCATTGACTGAAAACTAGAAAGATGATATAGTGCAACCACCAATATCCAGGCAACAAAGAGTTACATGGATGCAACATAAATAAATCAATTAAAGAAACAAGGCTTACCACCGACTGAAGTTAGAATAACTTGATGTGATCGTTTTCCCTATAAAAGGAGAAGAAAAGAAGTAGAAGAACCAGAACAAATAGGTGTACATCGACCACCACTTAACATGGCTTTTCAGCTTTAGAACAAGAGTATGCATATTATCTGACGATATGAAAAATATGCAGCCTAAAATAACAGCAATAACCGCATGTTGTGAATGCTCATGTGGGTACGGGTACGGGTATGGGTACGTGTGAGCATGGGTTAAGTTTCATTTCCAGCACATGTTTCAAGTTAATAAATATTATAAACTTTTCAAAAGTATTTCAGAAATGCTAAAGAAAAATCGTAAAATTAAAGACACATACATAAGAGCCATAGAAAAAAGTTAAAAATATTACCTTTCTCCTTTTAAAACAAAAAATATCTATTTAATTTTGTATCATTTAGCCAATTAAAATTATTTTTATGTAGTATAATTATATATTTGGAGTTATTATTTGATGTATTGCTATTGAAACCAAATAGTAATATAATATTTATTTGTAACTATGTGTTATAAAATATCTATATTACATTGATATTTATACACAAAAATTTACTAACTCAGCGTAATATTAAATCTGTTATCATTAAATGAAATACTTATGCAGAACACAAGAATTTATATATTTGTAGTTAAAAGTATGAAATAAATATTTAGTTGAAAAAATAGAAAAAATAAAAAGTTTCTTAGGAAACTCAAAGATTTCAAAGGAAAATTAAGAAAAATGAAGTGTTTTGAAGGAAACTAGATAATTTCGAAACTATCATGTATTTTTGTTTCCATAATATCGAAAATGGAAACGCTTCTATATTATCGATGGAAACACATGGAAATTTTAAACCATGCGTGTGAGTGAAAATAGTCCTGACTGTCTCCATATTCGTAATATATATCTAGTAATCCAAGAGGTTGTTTTTCATAACCTACTAAGTAATCTTGAAATGTTTCTCACTGCCAGCACTTGAATCCTGTAAACACTGAAATGAAAACAAAACCGACAAGAATGAGATGGGAGTGATCATACATGGACTTTTAAGACAATTAAAGAAGCAAATTCACCTAGCTATCATAATATGGTGTTATCCCTTATTACATAATTCTCTTCCAGAAAAACACCACAAGTAAATTTAGATATATATGTATATACGTACTTGCCTTCACAAGAATCGCCTAATCAATAAAGCCCAAACAGTAATGAATGGCATAACTTCCAAGTTGCCATCATACAATAAAAAACATATGGAAATTTTCATTTAAAAAAAAAAAAATAATAATGGAGCAGAAAATCCATAAAGGGAATATAACATCAAGAACAACACAGACCCTTATTTAAGAATGCAGAGAAGCAGTGTAATAAGTGATGACTAAGACAAGTCCAGAAATAAAATAGTCACATTAGGTTTACAACATAATATTGAACAAATACTGAACTAGGGCTTCTTTTTTTAATCCACATTACCATGAAAGAATTTAACATTTCATCCACAAATATGACACTAAACTCCCAACCCCTCGTTAGAATTGCATGAAAATACATTTGAAGAATTTTACATTGCATTGAAAGTCAAATATCATCACGTGTGTTGCATCTGTTCGACATATCAATTTCATTTAAATTTCATCATTTCATAAAAGAAATTTAAGTATTACTATCATTTAAAAAAGAGAATGATCTGGTTTTGTGAAAGTTGCAACTCAATTTCGAGAATTTTGGACAAAATTGAAAATTAAGAGCTGATATTTAAAACGATTCAAGGTTCTAGAAAGTACTATACTCAGTTTTAAACTCCAACTCCTGGGAGTAATACAAAAAAAATTGATAAAAGGATAAAAAAAACCCTGAAAATATTGAGACTTGAGGTGGGCGCATGCACACACACACAAACACACACTCTTACTTCTTTATTGAGGTGCGCGCTGAGGGAGTGAGACTAACGGAGATTGAGAGTTGAGAGAGGAGAGTGGTGGGTGATCTTAGATTGTCGTTTATGTCTTCATAAAGAAGCAGAAAGAGAATTGGGGAAGATTGGGTATGGGTAAACATGGGCAGAACAGGTATATTACCCGACCAGACCCAATCATTTTAGTTTTTTGGGTCTAGGTCTGGGTCTGGACCTGATTTAAAAGTACGGGTCTGGGCCTGGGTCTGGACCCGGGCAAAATTGACCCATTGATAGGCCTAATTAGAATCATGCTCACTAAACCTCTTTTGATCTTCAACTTTACTGCAATTATTAAGCAAAATTGGTATCTTTGTTCCCAAGGAGTTGGTGACTGTGGAATAAACTACAACATCGTTGAGATGAGGTAGAAGCAAAGTGGTCCGTAGTGGCCGAGTGAGTTCACTTTCAACTTGAGCAATAGCTTCATTCGAAGTATCGAGGTGCTCCTGCAATTTCGAACCCTCACCATGGGTACTATTTTCATTCTATGCTTCAATCGTGCCATTGATACTCACCACAAAATCCTCGTATGTATTTTTCAAACTCCTAGGCACCTCATGAGAATTTGTTATGATCACGCTTATCCTAAGCAAACGGAAAAACACTTTCACGAAAGGCACGTATTGTGAGTAAAAAGAATACATATTGATCCAAATTATATAGTGGCCAACCCTTTTTACCATGGGGATAATCAACGAATATGCACTTTCTTCTTCACGCCATATTTATTCTTGTTCCTATGATTATTATGTGTATAGCACAAGCAACTGAACACCCGAATATGCTCATACAACGACTTTATTCCAAATATGATTTCTTTAGGTATATTTTTCTTTACTTGGACATTAGGTGTTGCTTGATTGAATAAGCTGCTTTGAAAACACAGTTGCCCCAAGACTTAATGGGCAACCTCAAGAATATGTTGATGTTTGTGTTTGATTCTCCCATTCTACTGAGGTGTGTTTGTGCAACTAGTTTCATTCATTATTTCATTTTCTTCATAGAAAACTCGCATGGGTCCGAATACGTTTTACATGTTTTTCAAATTATGTGTTCACAAGTTTACGTTAATTCATAAGAAATTTACTTGCTTCACTTTTTTTCTTTCAGTAAGTACACCCAAGTTCCCCAACTATAATCATAAACCAAAGTAAGAAAATAAAATGCACCAATAAGGTGAATGTTTCTTATACGGTCCCTATAAATCCCAATAAACCACATCAAAATAATCAGTGATATGATTCTTATTTAAAGGAACTAGACGCATTTGTTTGGCTCGATAACAAGTGTCACAAACAAAATTGTATTTGGAGAATCCAAGCAACAAATATCTGAAATCAAAGGAAAATGTTGACTTTGTTGGTGTCCCACATGCTGATGCCAGACCAAGTGTGAATCTATTCTCAACACCTTCATTGCCAAGTGTGATCGACAAGCTTTGTAGCAGTAACCCTTCCTCCCCCCCTCCCCCCGAAAGCTCACTAGCTCCAGTCAACATCTTCAAGGTATGGTTATGTATCTCACATAATTCATTAGTTGACATTATTTGGCAATTTAATGCATATATCGATTCACGAATTGATATTAGATTGTAAGTCAAGTTTGGAGCATAAAATAACATCAATCAATTCTATTTTTGGGCTCAAGACAATGCGCTCAACCATTGTCATTGTCATTCTAGCCCCATTCGGCAAGTGAACAGGCATGGGAGTCATGTCTTTGAGTTCGCTCAACAACTCTTTTCTATTCATCATATTATCCGTGTTATAATAGGTGACCATCAAGTTAATTGGTTAGCTCTTTGTAAACTATTCTAGACGTCTTTTTCAATAATATATTAGTTTAAGAAACATTCTTTGGCCATCTTCATCATATGTTTTAAACATTATATTTATATGTGCATTTAGTTGAAGCCCTTCGATCAATTATGCTATGGGGTTGACTTCTGCATATGGTGACAACCATGAAACCAACCTCTATAGTTTCATCTAAAATATTCTAAAGTCGATAAATCAGTCGAGACAAGCATCGACCACTCTTTAAAGACTTGCACTAAGTGATACGTTCATATGATTAATGTCGAGTTTTATAGATAGAGACGTATGATGTCTATGCACTTTAGTGGGTGCTTGTTAAGGAGTTATCAAGTTCACTGGATTGATTCGCAGGAGTTGTCATATGGAAGCCCTGTATGGCATTATCGGTATGACTAGAACTCCTAGGCTACGATAGTGCACTAACTAGTCCTTGGCGTATGTCGGGATAGCTTGAAGAACATTTTTAACCATTACCGCTCGCCCTGCTTGAGACAAAGAACTCTCCTTCCATCCCAATGTATTTTTTTCATATTTTCTCACGTAAATGATCAAAAGCCTTCCTATTTGAAGTTCCAACTACGGCTGGTAATCCGAGATATGTTGAGTGGCCCTCATCCGCCTTGATATCAAGCAAATCAACCAATTCTGACTATAAATGAGCAGGAGTGTTTTGACTGAAGGACATGGCTAATTTGGATTTGTTTATCACCTGCCCAGAAGCCATTTCATATTTCCACAAAATATTTCTTAATACAAGTCAGAGCCTGCACTGTTGCTTTGCAATAGATAACAGAACGAGGAGATGGTTTATTCGTAGGGCTGACCGAGCAATACGAATCCCTTGGAGTTCTCCATGGTTCTCCTTCGCATGAAGCATACAACTAAGCTCCTCTACACACAAAATGAACAAGTAGGGTGACAAGGGGTTGCCTTGCCAAAGACCCCTTTCCGGGGTGATGGAACCAAAAATCTCACCATTCAATATAAAGGAAAAGGAAACAGAAGAAACACAAAGAGAAGCGAGTTGGACAAACCTATCATGAAACCCAAAGTTTTATTAGCATGCCTTTCAGAAAGGACCATTCCACTCGGTCATAAGCCTTGCTCATGTCGAGCTTCTGTCCTGCAAAACATTCTTTCCCACGCCTTTTGTTTTTAAGATAATGGTTAAGCTCAAATGCAATAAGAATATTAATCGAAATAAGTCTCCCTAGAACAAAAGCATAATAGGTTTCAATATGATGTCATTAAGCAGGGGCTTAAGCCTATTAGCCAAAGTCTTAGAGGCAAGTTTTTATATGACATTACAGAGGTTAATAGGATGAAATTGGGCCAGTGTGTTAGGTTTCTCGCACTTAAGAATAAGGTCAATATGCATAAAATTAAATTTTGGCAAAAGTATACCCTGATTAAGAAAAATCAAGAACAACAACAATAACAGAAGGATCAATAACATGCCAAAACTTTTGAAAGAATAAAGTAGGCACACCATCCGGGTCCGATGATTTCTCCTGGTGCATCTGTTTCAGCGTTTTTGTAACTTACTCCGCGTGAAGGTCTGAATCAGTGATTGGTTCATGAGCATGTCCATCTTGGGTTCCACGTGCCTTGGTACATCATCCAGTTGTTGATCCGTAGGCTTTGTGGAAGAGTCAACTGTTTGGAAATATCGAGAGATTATCCTTTGAATCTTCTCCTTATCCCAAGTAACCTGCCCCCTCCTCATCCCTCGATTTCTTTGTCATTTTTCTTTTTGCGAATAGAGGCCCGAGTGTGAAAAAACTTTGTATTTATGTCGCCATATCTGAGCTATTCCTCCTTACAACTTTCCTTTCAGATCCTTCATCCTCTCCAGCACTTTCAAGTTCTATCCTGAGCCATTTTTCTCGTTGTTGAGCCTCTTCCGTAAAGGTCACTTTTCTAACCTCCCGTATTTTCTCTTCTAGCTTCTTAATGCGTTTCCATAAGCTACCAAATGTATCCTTACTCCAATTAATAAGCCCAATCCTATAATTTTCTGAGTTTGTCCATACATTCTTGCTCATTGTATCACCTACGATGCTAGTTTGGAATTCTCAATAATTCTAGCATGGTCTTCATATTTCACCCAAAAAGCCTCAAACCTTTGTGGTTTGCATTTCATGGCTTTTTTCTTTTCGACTCGGGCCCTCAGATGGAGAAAAACAGGTTGATGATCAGAGTGGGCAGCCTCTAAATGTTGCACCCCAGTCTCAGGAAAACGGTCCATCCAGGCATCCGTCACATAAACTCAATCTAAGCGCTCATTAACTGTGAAAGGAAAAATCCAATTGTTTGTCCATGTAAACTGTTCATCGGTGATGCAAATTGCATGCTGCCAGTGCCTGCCGAAACATTCGAAACCAGGAATATAGCTTTCGTCAGCCCCCTCCTTTTCGTTATTCGACAAAATTTCATTATAATCCACAAGGCAAACCCATGGCATAGATGATTTTTTCCCTAGCTGTTCCAGAAAAGACCAGAAACCATTCCTTTTTGTGTTATCCGGTTCCCCGTAAACTCCCGTCAGACGCCAACTTGAAATCTGATCTGCCAATATCACCTAAGCGCCAATATGGTACCGTGAATAACTCTGAATTAAAACTGAGATGTCCTTTATCCATAGCAGCGCAAGACCCCCCTCCTCCCAACTGAATCCACATAAATACCATGCATATCCAAACGAAGTTTCAGTCGATCAACAAATTACCTTTACACCTAGTCTCCAAGAGAAAAACTAGTGAACGACGATAAGCTCGAATGAATTATTCGAACTCTTGAAATGTCTAGGGGCCCCTCAATCCCTAGCAGTTCCAAGAAAGGCAATTCATATATGTCGGGCGAACTGCGAGGCAATCTCACCCATTGATGCAGTGTGCAGCTCAGTTAATGAACTCTTCTTCTTCGGTCTTGACATCTGGTTTAACAAGGATTTGCAAACGTATCAGGAGAGGTCCTTTTGGCTCCCGCGATGACAAATTTATGCTTTGGTGGTCAGGCTCTGCTCTTTGTGATCGAGGTAGAGAAGGTGGTCTAAGGAATGTTGGTTTCTAGGGCCATGGCTAATTGGTTGGTAGGGATAAGGGGTTGTTGTGCATGTTCAACAATCATGAGGGCTTAGGGTTGGTTCATAGGAGTTTTGGTTGATTCTGTATCAGGGAAATGAGGTGAGGTTTGGTGGGCTAAGAGAGGGAATTGTGGGCTTTTATTTATAGGGGTGGGTTAGGCTTATTGACAGGTTGGGTCGCCGGTTGGAGGGACCATGTACTGGGGGACCTAGGAAGGTTAGGTCGTGTTTAGGTGAGTTTAAACAGGTCTGGGCCAGTAGAGAGAGGGGCGTGGATCGTATCTATTTTTTCTATACTTATGCCCAACTTCTTCCCCGTTTCCTTAAGCATCTTGTCAGAACCTTCCATAACTGTAAGACTAGAAGGAGGGTCAATCTTTTCCTTTCTTAAAGTTACCATGTTGGAGCTCTTTCCTTTCTCTGTACCCTTCTATCCACCTTGGTTACCTCCCATCTCAGCCTGGTAGATCCTTGAACCCCGCCAGTAACTCCCTCAATTTTTTCAACTAGATTGCGTGACCTATCTCAAGATTGTCGGGAAAGGTACCTCTGCCCCTCGGTCCATCGGAAACTGCTGTTTTCCCCTCGGAATCCCGTTGTATCGAAGCCATGTCGCGAATGGTGTCTTAAAACCAGGATCAACGAAGCCATCTGTGTATTGGATGTCATAATCTCTTTATATATGTCCTATCAAACCACACAGAAAACAAAAATTTGGGAGACGAGCATATGTGAAGTGAATGACACATTCCTCCCCATCTGGTGACTTAAGTTTCATGAAGCGACGGAGTGGCTTGTGGACATGTAGGCCAATTCGGATCTTAAGCTCAAGACTGTCTATAGGCTCATTATCATACCAATCTATTTCCCTATACTATTCATGTGTGTTACCTATGAATTCTGCCATGCTTTTCGTCCTCTGAGCATGTTGTAGATTGTGAACGTAAACAGTGAACTTGCACCAAGACAGGTCTATCGTTGCTGGTTTCTCATGTTCTGCAATTCTGTCCAGAATGACCAGGCTTTTATCAAAGTTCCACGGGCCACCATCCAAAGCCTTCTTCATGTCAACGGGATGATTGAATTTTATGATAAAACGGTCATTGTCAATTCTCTGGAACTGCATGCCTTTCCTGGGATTCATGCCCCTCCCCAACACGTCCTTAAGGGCTTCGAAATTGTACGTGCGCCTCATTAACACCCTTCCGACCAGAGAAATCGTATAGTCAGTTTTCAAACCCCACACCTCTCTCCGAATCACAATATCAGCATTTTCTTGTTCTGCCATGGATAATGCCCTCTCTATTTCCGCTAGTGATTCTTCCATAAGCCACCAGTCAATAAAAGGTGATGCCCGTGAATAGTAGAGACGGTCAGATGTAGTGCTCTTGAAATAATCTCGTCCAGCAACCCTACTAGAGAACATACAAAAGAAATCTAACACAAAAACACCCAAAAGAAATCAGCCGAAATAGACACTAATGGAATAGGACAGAGATTGAAAGATACGAGAAAATAACGATAAAAACAAATAAGGGTCAAATCCTGACAAAAAGAAAAGAGAAACAACAGAAACACGGTGAAAATGAGAGTAATCAATATTCATAGGATGCAAGAAATTCCATGTTGTGCAAAACCCAATGTGGTCCCTACGGAAAAGTTGCCCTCCAAAGCATGGGAGTCAACCTAAGCAGAATGCACACACCCAAAAATAATTGCACCATCAGAGCCAATGATTGAACTTAACAAACTGAAGCTTCAATGAATTTACAAAATGAAATGAGTTTCAAAACACAATTTCCTGCACTTTCAGTGAATGCCTATTACATAATCCAAAATGACTAAGTTTCCATCACAAAATTAGTTTTTCTGAGAACAACAAACTAAAGGACTATTACACTTTTTTCTTCCCCTTTGCATCATGTTCAAGTCTTGCCTTCATTGCAGCTTTTCTCCTTGCATTGAGTGCATCATGCAAGCTTTTCATTGTGACATAATTTTTATCATCCTTGTCAATGACCTAAAATTGATGTTGAAGGGGTGGCATCTTTTGTGTTGAAAGTGAAACTGCAACTCTTAGATGGCCTTTAGCAAAAGAGACTAATGGCCTAATGTTAACACCTCCTTTAGTTGGTAGTATTGGTGGTTGACTTCTAGGAGGTTTGAATCCCAAATTTTCTCTTGCAGTTTTCTGAACCTACAATATGAGTACAATCATAATATTACCTGTATAAACCAAGGAATATGTATATTTGAACTGCTTTTACAGGTTGAGTGACTAGTGGTTGAGAAATTGGATTCTCTCCTTGTAATATGGTTTCTTCTTATCTGTATTGCAAATATAAAATATGAGTATTTATGGAGGGGATAAGCTTACTAAATAAACTAGTATTCTGTGCACTTACGAGTTGCTTCTGCCCTAGTTAGATTTGGTTTAATTCTGTCTCAACTTGTTACTCCTTAGCTGCAGTCAACTTGCTTCTTTTACTTAGTCCACGTTGACTGGACATTGTAGTCAGAACCTGTATCCAGATTAGCAAACATTAAATCTATGTAAAGTAGAAATAATTAATAAAATCAACACAATGGATGAATTGTTACCTACTGATTATTGCACAATTGACTAGGAACCAAAATTCCCAGTCTAAAGGAAGTTGCTTACTTCAACGGGAATTTGTTCCCAATTAGCATCTTCTTCCCAATTTGGTATTTCCTGACTCTTGACCCCTTCACCAACATTTGGTTGACTGTTTGTTGTTTCTGATTCTTTTCTCTTTTTGTACCCCTTCTTGTTGTGGTCTTACTTTCCAAAGTACTTGTAATGAAATGTTGTGATCAATCTGACCTTCTTTGACTTGTCATAATAATACGTTCATTTTCAATTTAGTCCCTTATGTTATACGAGGCTAAATTACCATACAATACTTTATATTAATTTTCCTGTAATTTTGTCTCATCAATATTAATTATACAAACTCTACTCCTTATCTGATGCTATATACAATTCATCTTTATCAATGTACCAAATCTACTGAAAATATCACTGTAATTTCATATTTCAATATAGCTCAATCAACTCGATTTAAATCTACTAATGATACTGCTACAATTTCATCTTGTCAATATACCAATTACTTTATTTAAATATATTGTTATACATAATAATCCTTTATGTCAATATATACCAAATCTACTGAAATATCATTGTACGTAATTTCATCTTGTTGCAACTCAATCAAAGTCAATTAACTAACTTTAACTTAATATCATAATATTCTTCAAATCCACTACATAAACATTAATCCCCACTTAAAATATCATCACAATTTTATCTTATCGATGTACACAATCTTCTCAAAAATATAGTTTGACCATTATAATTTAACTCTATAAAAGCAAGTTGTAGTCAAATTTTAACATATTCATCGATATCGAAAATTCATATTTCTTCTTATCAAGCAACATGATCACGACCTCGATGACGAACATTACTCTAGGGTTTCTCTTGATAACAACTTGCTTTCTCCAAGCAATGGCGTCGGAGAAACGAAAATGTCTCGTAACCCCTAAGTACACTGTTTATGTAGCCAACATTCTCCCTCCCGATTCTAAGCCATTGGTCGCGCATTGTGCCTCGAAAGACGACGATTTAGGGTATCATACGATTCCCACGAATCAAAGTTTCAGCTGGAGTTTTTGCGAGAGTTCGTTCAAAAATACTTTGTTCTTCTGTCATCTCTGGTGGGGTTCCAAGGAAATAGCGTTCGACGTTTTCACATCAAAACGTAGATCCGAGTGCTACGGGGGTGCATGCTATTGGGAAGCAACTACTCCTGGTATTTATTTCAGTGGTACATATCCTCCGGATCGCTTGGCCCAAAAATATAATTGGAACAATGCGTAAACTAGTTATACTCTATTCATTTTTATCTTAATGTATGATCAAATATTGTTGGTCAATGAGAAGTATGAATAAAATTGTAATTTTTCCGTTTTTATTAGAGTATTTCGTTTTTCTCTTAATTTATACTAGGGTGTGTGAGCATATTCAAATGTGAGCGTAAAAATTAATTTAAAATTTTCAAAACTCATTGTTATTTTTGAAAATATATTTTCAATTGATTAACTTAAAAATATCAGAAGGAAAGAAGAGAAAATTACGTGAAGTTGAGAAGAGAGAGCATAATAAAAAGATTGATGAATTAGTATAAATAAATAAAATAACTAACTGACCAAAAAAAATTGCAAGTTGAACTAATAAATCTTAACCTGTTTTTTTCTTTTTATCTATTTTGAATTTGAGTTTAGAAACTTCACTTAAAAAGTCTAATCAAGAAGATCCTTTGTATTTTTTCCAAAAATTTAAGAAGTTGTACTCCGAATTTCGTTCTTGTTTTCTGCATTTTTCCTTAGTTTGCTTCTCAATTTCCAAATATACTAAACGAAAAAGAATTACTTTAAACTAGTTTATTAAAAAAAATTACTTTAACTAGTTTATTAATTAGTTTATCGCAATCGAATATATTTACAATAATGTCATAAAATAAAATGACAATATCAATATTTAATATATAAAAATATGGTAGTAGCGGGCAATAATACAATTGAAACCCTATAGATCTGCTATAATTTTAGTTCGAAGATCAGTTCTGTGGCTCTATGTTTTCATATCGAGAATTATAGATGGATGACCCGACTAAAAGTATTGAATAGAGAAAATCAATAAATTTTGAACCCAAAATCATATATTACTATATTAGTGATCAAGGGTAATCAAGATTTTCAAAAATTGAGGGGTGATTTCTGTATTTTTATTATTTTATAGGATGTGTCAGACATTTTTCATAAATACAACATTTCGTTTCGCCTATACGTTTTAACCTTAAAATGAGATGATCTTCAACATAGTATCATAATCAAATCCAAATAAAAGATTTTCGGTTCGAATTTCATGATTCCTCATTTATGTAAGAAAGAGATTTACGTGCAAAACTTGACAAAAAAGAATATCGTTATACGTTAGACAACATATTAAAAGTATTAAATATTAAATAATTATTTTCTCTTTTGCTTTTTATGGAAGTACTGTAGAAAAAAAGATGGTTTGGTGCATGCATTAATTAGTTCATCTTTATAGGCAGATGGTCCCTTTTTGTTTCTAAGCACGTGAATGTTGGTTTTGATCTATCTCTAGCTACTCCCTGCCCAAAATTCTAAGTGTACTCCCGGAAAAATTTAGTTGGTATTTCAGCTTGATCAAATCTGAACTAATAATATGACAAATATAATATACTTGCTGTGTAATTGATGTACAATTCAAGAAAACTGACCAATCACATAACAAGTGTATCACACTTGATGAATTTTATAGCCCATATCCCCTCCTGACCCAACCCCTATTAGGATGGTTAGGCCCATCCCACTCTTCCGCCTACTCCTCTTTTGGCCCACTCCGATTGGGGCTAGACCATCCCCTTGGGTCGACCCGGCTCCTTCACTTAAAAGGTTTTCCCTAATCTGCTGAACCCTAATCTCTTCACTCCACCTCTTTTCCTTTCGCCGCTTCGTCTCTCATGCTACATGGTTTTCTCCACCACCTCCATCTTCCTCCACTGTTCGATGACTTTGCTTCTCTCTCTCTTTCTTCTACTATATAAGTCGTCGGTGGTCTATAGATGTGGGATAACCTAACAGAAAGCTCTTCATATCTCTCTCTCCCTCCCTAAAAGTTTGGTGGTTCTTTGTGAACGGAGTTATCGCTCTATGTGAGTATTGTGCCTCTTTGTGAGTGGTCGCCTTTGTAGCTTGGGCCTGGCAACCCTAGGAGGTTGCCAGCGATTGGGGGCTTTGGGCTACCTTCCTTCGGATCTGGCGATCTGAACCTCGGATCTTCTTCCTCTTTTCTTTGTTTCAATACATAGAGAGATATATATATATATATATTTGTCATACTAACCTTCTCTCTTTTCTATTTTGTCTTCCCCCGATTAAAATTGTATTTTAAGGGTTATATCTAAACTCATTTTCCCTCTGTAATAGTTCTACTCATTAGGGGTTTCGTTTCTGTATTATTTGTTGGGTTCACTATTGGAGGACTGAAAGTCCAACAACTCTTGCTTTATGATTAGTTTGGTTTGATCAAACTTGATTCGAACAAGAATTTTTCGTATGCTCCCATACTCCCCCACTTAAAAAATAGAGGGTAAATTATATTGGGTTGAGGTTTTCATAATTATAGATACTTTTCGATCGTTGTTTGAAAATTGATAAATACCTCTGAGAAATTAACGACCGTGTAACAAATACCTCCCTACAATGGCTATTTGTTAGACGATCATTAACTTTAGAAGAATATTTGTAAATTTTCAACAATAAAAAAATATTTTTAATTATAACAAAACCTTACGGGAGTTCTTTGTAATTTACCCAAAAATAAATACATAACAAAGGTACAAACTGACAACATAAATGAATATAAGACTCCATTCAGATAGATCAACGGATTTGGATTTAAACGAGGATTTTTTCTTAAAATAACTTATAATGGGCTCGTTTGGTTCGTGTGATAGAATTAGGCGTGGTGGAATTGAATGGGATGTGGAATTGAATGATAGTTAATCTCATCTTACATTGTATGCTATTTAGTTTGAGGTATTATATGTAGGATATCCCATGTGATAATATAGTATGGTGTTTGGTTGAAGGGATTATAAAATATGATTAAATGCAAAAAGACTATTAAGTGTATCGTCTTTTAAGTTATTTATATTTTTATATTGTAGCTTGTGCATAATCACAAAAAAAATTTAAAAAAAATTATAAATTATTTATTGAAATACAATTGCTTCAAATAAAATTAATTTGTGGAACCAAACGGGGTCAATGAGAATAAAGCATTTCAAATCCTTTTGCAACGCCAAAACATCCAAACGAGTGTAGTGGATCTATTATTTGATGCAGTATGCGACGGGATCAATGTCTCCTCGTGCCAGAGGTATTGTCCGCTCTAACTTCATGTGAATTTTACGGGATAAAATATTTTTTTTGGTCTCGTAAGACTTATGTCATTATTTATTTTGGTATCACAACTTAAGTAGGTGACTGTTTTAGTACTATAAAACACGTTTTTTAGTTTTTTTTGTACCCAAAATGTCATGTGACTTGCACATGGAACGTGACATTTTGGGACAAAAAAAATTGAAAAATATATTTTATGGGACTAAAACAGTCATCTATTTAAGTTGTGGTACCAAAACAAATAATACCCTAGTCTTACGGGACCAATAAAGCATTTTGTCCGAACTTCACGATTTTATCATAAGAAAGCACTGGGTTAGCTGGGGAGATGAGACTTGGACTCATAAGCTACTTAAACTCATTGTTTGCAACCAAGGTGACATGCATGACATCATCATCATTATTGTATTCTTAACTCAGGATCCGTGAATCCAAACACAACATAATATTCATTCTCTTTAATATTATGGTAAAAAAAAAAAAAGTGTATGAGTTTAGAAGCTAGTTAAATGATAATTTTGAATAAACCAATAAAGAGTTCCAAAGAAATAAATATTCCTTCTTCCCGAAATGGAACTCTCATGTCCTAAAATAAAAGTTTATTTTCAAAAACAATAATCTTATACTAGCGAATGAACATTCGATGTATATGTGTAATTTAAACTTTTTATTATATTTAATTTAATTGAATAAAAGAAAAGAAAATGAAATTACTCAAATTGATCAAACAGATCAAACTTGAATTTATCTGAACAAAACATAATTACACTAGAAAAAATTTAACATTTAACTATGGCTAATTGTCATGATTAAAAACTGTCATAGTGAATAGTCATTCACCACGGTCATACAACGGTTATTGGCTGTGGTATTCACGAGTGTGGTTAAAACATTTGCCCTGACTAAAAGCCATATCAAAAACTTTTGCTATGGCTCATAACGATGGCAAAAAAAGTTTTCATGGTGAATAATCTAGATTTTGCAATGGTTTTTACTTAACCATAATTTTAGTCCATAGCAAATAAATTTATAGCCAGTAGTGAATTTTCTTCTAATGTTAACATAACTAATTAATTAACAAAATAGTTATATATGGAGTAAATACGTTTTAAGTAAAGTTATTTTAATCGATCCACGTCCTGTCCACCAAAAGTAATTCTTTTGAGGCCTTGAGTCGTAATATATAGTATAAATTACATAAACTCTTAGTTTTTAATGTCGGAACTAACATTTTACACCCAATTTAAATTAAATAAATTAATTTGAGACGAGAAAAGTAATTTTTTTCATAAAAAGAATAATAATAATAAATGTAGAACAAAAAATTAGAATATGTTGACCAAATAAATACATACTTTGTGAACTACTTTAGAGTTTGCTTCAAAATCAAAGATACTGTGGTGGCTTCTGACTTAAGCTCATCTACCAGAAAAAAAAGCTAATTAAGTTGTGATGATTCTCTGGTCACGTACTTAATTATGACTAATTAATCTTATTATAATAGTAGCTAATCTACCTTTTTTAGCTACTAATCAGCTTTCTGGGACACTTGACAATGAAGCCAACCTCTGACTTAGGATATAATTAATCGGTTACTACCATTTAAATACTAGTGGGCTAAAAGTAATAATTGTCGCCACAAGAAATATGATTTTTTATTATAATTAATTGCTATGATTAGAATAAAATTTCAGTAAATACTTTTAACTGTGGGTGCACAACGATTATTGAACATTGTTTCTGCAGGAGAAGCTCAAAACATTAGCTATAAATATTTTTGTTTTTGTCATAGTTAAATCATGATAAATATTGATTAATCATAATCATAATTTGAGTTTTCGAATCGATTTTATGTGACAATGATAGTATGGATTTTACATGATTTTTAGACCGTTGGCATTTATAGTACAACGAGTAGTCCATTTTCTATAGCACGCAGCAATCTGCACTCCTGAGAATTTTTATTTTGAAGTTACTACAAAAAATATGATATTTGACTATGGCTAATTGCCATGGTTAAAACTAAATAACCGTAGCGAATTGTTATTAACCACGGCCATGCAACGGTTATTGGCCGTGGTTTTTGCGAGGGTGGCGAAAATATTTGCCATGGCTAAAAGCCATGGCGAATGTTTTTACCGTGGCAAATAAGTTTTTCATGGTGAAAAAACTAGTTTTTGCATCGATTTTTATTTTACTGTAGTTAATAATAATTATTTACCACGAGTTTTATCCATGATCAATAAAAATGTTGCTAATATTAATTTTTTTTCTAGTGAGTGAAACATAAACTATTATTTTATTTCGAATAAATTGATTACAATCATTCATATCAAATATTTTATATTTGAAAAGTTATCAACAACTATAACAATCTATACTAATCACCTACTGTTAAGTAAAACAACATTCCCCGCTAATGGGATTCGAACGTTATCCCCAGCCTGCCTCATTCGCGCAAAATACAGTTAGGAATTGATTTTCGACTTACATAATATCTGTTTTGTCACCACTTACTAATATAAAAGCATAAATGTTGAATTATCTTTCCCATTTTATCCTAATAAATAAATTATCAAGCTAATTAGCCATGCCATACAATAAAATAATAACGTCAGAGTTGCAAATAATTCTTATTTCAATTTTTTTCAAAAGGTACAAAATTAATATATATGCTCTAAATAATCACATTTTTTATTTGATGATATTATTCCAAAACTTATTCATATATATTAGTTAGAATTTTATCATAAATATGGGGATATCTACGTCGGTTATTTTAAATTTATTACATAATAAAAACTAATAAATTGTGTGTATGTCAAGCCCCAATAGACACAAGAAAATCTTGCATTATCCTAAAAATTTCAGGAAATATTCTTTTTGTTTGAATTGTGAAGATGATGAGAAACATAATTAATGAGTGATGGGCCATACAATAAATTTGATGGGATCAAATACTGATGATGTCATCTGCCAATGATACTTTAATACAGTGGTTAAGTTTAAGACGTACCAAACAAGTTTGAAGTTATGTTTCGAGTTTTATCGGGCATGTAAGTATTTTTTTCGCTTTATGTGAATTTATTGTAATTTATCTCACTAACTAGTTTAGTTATATTGGGAAAATAATATAATTTTAATCCATTAACACAGTGGTGGTTGCAATTTTTGTCCAGGTCAATTCAAGTCAAGCACCGTCATTTATGAAAATGGTGATTTTGATCCAAGAAAATCTTAATTTGGTCGGAATTTGTCACATGGCCTGCATGTTACACCTAGAAGTTGGAATTTTTAACTTTTCGGCCAAATTAAGGTTTTTTTTTTTTTATCAAAATTGTCATTTTTCATAAATTATAGTTCTTTATTACAAATCTCGAATATACCTGGACTAAAACTGCCACCACCCTATGTTAGTGGACCAAAATTGTATTTTTCCTGTTATATTAATGTATTGTTCGAATTAATATATTGTTAAACTGTTCAAATTATTAAAGGATAAATTACAGCTACCTCCCTTGAGGTTTGTCATAATTATAAATATTCCCTCGTTGTTTGATAAATTATAAATATCCCCCCCTCCCCGGGAGATTTGTAACCGTCTAACAAATAACTCATTTTCATCCAATTTTATGGGTGAACTGACCAAAATGCCCTTACGCAAATTAAATTTTTTTTTGTTTAATGATTTTTATTTTTTTATTTTTTTAGACTACAATGCGTAGGGAAGGTTTATTAAGTTTTTTACACAGATGAGCAATAATGCAATTTGTCTCGACTAATTTTTATACAATTTAAAAAAATATTGAGGGCAAAATGATCAATTTCAAATCTTTGGTTAATACAAACCTCAGGAGTATTTATAATTTCTCAAACAACGAGACGGCATTTATAACTACACCAAACTTTAGGAAAAGTGAGTGTAATTTACCTTTTATTAAAATATTAATATAATTATATGATTATCACTTCTGTAAAAAAAAAATCAAAATAAAATACTGATTTTTCCATGATTGCCATCCGCAATATGGTTTCGCCTGTCCACTTACATCACTTTTGCTCAAATAAAAGTATTTGATATGACATTAAAAGAATTTTATTTAAATTTGTTGTTGAAGCTCGAAGAATTTCAATTTTTTATATAAATTTTATATTAGTGTCCATAATATAATTTACCCTTAGAATTACAACAATTCATCACGGTCGCGGTGCTTAACGCAACCTCTGCATTGGGAATTCGGGGTGTGTTTGCAACCATTTAAAGTAACCCAACTTATTGTTACAAATAAATTGAAAAAAATATTGCTTAAATTAAGGGAAAAGAATATAAGCAACCTTTTTATGATATTAAAAACGAGCAAATTACTCCCCTATAAAAAAAAAATAATAGTTTATCTCTATATGTTTTTATTGATGAAGAAATTTATCATCCCGTATTTTTTAAATGAAGCAATTTCCTCCCTCATAGAGAGGTATATTTATTTCATATGGGATTATTTACTCATTTACAATATTAAAGAGCGCTAAATTGTATTAAACCCCTTAAATTAAGATACTTTAAGCCAAAAGTTATAAGCAGTTCTCTATCAAGTTACCAAGTTTTGCAGGTCATTGGTGAAATTGTAAATATTAAGTTATTTTCCGACTTAAACGTTTTTTTTATCACTCCTAATTATTGTTACTACTGTTTTATCAATAATTTATTTTCACCACAAAAGCAAAATTATTGCAAACATCTCTTAGATTCTAGTTCTGGACAAACACTGCAATATTAGTCTCAACGTCCAAAACTGGCACCCAACACATACACACACACCCAAGATTCGAACACAAGACCTCGATCCCATAGGAAAAATTTGTGCCCGCGCGATTAGGTTGTCCCTCTGTGGTGCATTTTTCCAATTTAGTTAGTAATCTTTTGCAAACTTCAAAGGAGGTAGTTTATTTTTTGTTACCGAACTCGAAAGCATCCCATATTATGTATACACGTCATATGTATAAAATATTTGTCAAGTATACAAATTACACTAATTTTATATACATGTATATATATATATATTTAATGCAACAAAATACAACATTTAATGTGCAACAGAGGCAATTCACTAAAAAAATAATTATTCGCTATATTACAATTAATCATTGCGATTTTAAAATTATGTCAAATTGATGTTATTTACCATAGTCAAATAAAATCGATACAAAAATCTTAATTTCGACAATGATTAATCAAGACGTTTTGTCTATAGACAAATCATGTGTCATGGTTTTACCTATGCACAAATCATTTATCATAATGTTTAATTGTAGTTAATATTTTGGTTTCGTTTACAAAAACAACAAAAATAATCATTATGCAATTATGGTTTATTAATATTCATTACTTTTTATTTAATTATGATAATTAATTATAATGAAAAGTCCTATTTCTAATGAATTTGGTGATGCAAAATAAGTGGTGTATATATCATTTTCCAATATTATTTTTTGATGGACGGCAATAAATGTTGTAGATATTATTGGGCGCATGGGAAAAAACATAATTAATGAGAGATGGGCCACCTAATATATTTGATGGGATCATATATTCATTATGCTCTCCAACATATATGCATTTATAATTAGCATAAATTATTTAAATAAATAAATGATAACATATGAATGTTTTGTTTACGACACCCATTATAAAAAGATTGATTATTCCCTACGCCATAAATCATCACGGCTTAAAATTCATAGTTTATCAATACTATTTATTACAGTCAGACAAAATCAATGCTAAAACTTAAGTTTTGATCACAACTTATCAACATTCGTCATGGTTTTATCTATGGTCAAAATATTTACCATATTTTTTAGCTATAATAAATATTTTGGCCTCGTTTATGAAAATAACGATTAATAATCGTTGTGTAACTATAGTTAATTAATATCGAACACAATTTTTTACCTTTAATTATTATTACAGTAGTGAAAACTTATATTTCAGCTGGCGACCATATATTAATTATAACAATTATTATATGTAGAAGATTGCAAAATTTAGTAAGTGGCATGGAACTTTTTGAATGTACCATTGGTCAACTACAATCCATTATTAGTCATTAGTTTATGTTTCAAAAAAGTACTCCACAACAATAATTAAATATAATTAAAATTGATAATTAAGTTTAGCAAGTCTGAATTAAACTCAATTTTTACTGGAAATATTTTAGTCAAACTTAATGTATTTTGAAAGTTGGTCCATTTAAAAATTATTAGAACAAATATGTCCTTTTATTGTTAATTAAATTTTATGATTAAAAAATAAAAATATCATAATGAACAGTAGTTGATCATATTTGCGGAACGACTATTGTGTTAGCAGGTGACGCCCAAATATTAATTTTAGTTAAAAATCATATCAAATATGTTGGGCTTAACTAAAGTTATTGTTTAATCATAATTAAAATAATAATAAATATTAATTAACTATGATCAAAACTTATATTTTCGTGTTGATTTTTTTTCATCTTGATTTAGGAGTTGTAATTTTATTAATTTTGATCATAAAAGCTTTCAAGAAACATCTATTGCGATACTTTTTAAAAATAATAACCAACCATCGAGGACTATGCAATGTTAGGAACTTTGAACTAATATGATAAAAGAACAAGTACTCAACAAGCTGGACTTTTAATGACTTGCATTTTATCGATAATAATGTTGGCTTATATAGCCATATAAAATGCAATCTTAACAGAAAATATAAAAATCAGCCCACTTTAGCAAGAAGATAGCTAGTTGGTAACAGAAACGTAGAAACAGTCAAATGCAACTAAGTGTCTCTAAAGAGAAGGACTTTATTCTAACAATACAATCTGTAGAAAAACTCCATCATGCAATCCCAGGCCTAAGTATTGAAAACCTGATAAAACAAACATTAAGTCAGTTCGGAGGTCCTGAGCTGAAATCTGCCGACACATAAGTTAGTTAGGGTACGAGTTTGAAAATCTAAACAACTAATACAATGACTCAAAATAGGCGTGCAGTCGTACCTTAACCCTAGCTAGGTTATCAGAAGTATTTATAAGGGTCAAGTGTATGTACTTGTACAAATCCGCGTCTCAAAATTTTTGTCTTTTAGGTGTCCCGACAATCCCTATATCAGGTCATTGAGTCAGGTCAAATCAGATTCCACCCAACCCAAACCAGTAAAAAAATACGTGGATCTTGTCCTATTGTAGCATTTTGAGTCCTATAAGCAAGGGGGTGTCGCTTTTCATGTTTTACGCCTTCAAAATCCATGATAAGCATGTAGTGCAATATTAGCGAACATAAGTCCAAAATCAAAATAAATTATAAGTTGAATTTATCTTAAACAAAAAAATAATTGTAGAAATTGAATTTGAGCCTATTATTTTCAAAAGTTGATAATAATTAAGAATATTAAAATAATTTCTCAAACATAATATTTAAATATGAAAAAGAAAACTTGTACTAACTCTAGTATTTTCCTCTTCCTGCCCTACCTAATTAATACGCGTACACAGATGTGGAGTCATATGTTGACCATCATGTCCGTAACGTGTCCATTATTTTGACCAACAACTACATAATTTATTAATTTACAAAATAAATAAATAAATAAAGGTTGATCTCTTCGATTGATGATTCCGTACTCGATTGGTGAGGTTGAGATCCCACAATTAAGAGGTCGTGGGTTCGAGTTCTACGAATGTAGGGTGTTGTTTAGTTCATAGGTTGTTTGTGCTATTCCTTTGGTTGCTTTAATTTTGATATTGGTAGATGTGTTGTTGATGTTGGTAAATTTAGAAATGTTATTATACTGTGAACTGAATATTGTAATAGTAATTGATTTGTAAAAATATTGTTATATTTATAAATTAATAGTTCATCGCTCGTTATTTAAAAAAAGATTCATCTCTTCAAAATTTAATATTTAATTAATCAAATTATGGAACAATATTAGCTCCACGGTACAAAATAAAAGTCATTAACGACAGTGGATTATATAAATTTTCAGAAAATATATAATTTATTATATTTATATATATCATATATACAGCAGCAAAACTTATATAATAATGCAAATCGTTGGTCTGATCTGGATAATATTTTTTTTTTCTAAAATAACATAGCCATGAAATATATAGCTTGAAGTGATATTTTAATTAAGAATAATATGAATATTCATGATCATCACATTTTAATATATATATATATATATAATCCTATATTAATTAATTTAGCATGTAATACTTATTATTTGAGAATGAAGTTTAGCAATCCCAAAACAGCCGTGTCAGTCACTCAAATTAATGTCAAACCTTATAAATTATACAGATCAACCATCTTACCTACTTATTTAATTAAAGATTAGAATAATAACCAACCCTTTGATGATCCCATCAAAAGTTCACAACTAATTACCTCAAACTATTCATATTACAAACACTCAAAGAACTTAATCTAAGAAATATTATATTAATTGTTTGTTAATAGATCTTAAATAAGACTAATTAATACGAATACCCTAGTTATGTATTTTTTTTTATTGACACTCCTTGAAATTATATTTAATTACACAAACCCCCATATCCTTTCACTACAAGAAAATGACTAGATATCTATGAAAATTTTTGATGCTAACATCAGCATCGAGCTAATTAGCAAGTAAAATTTTCATTGCTAATTTACACTATTCAATATATTTTAAACAATTTGTTGCTAAATTCATTAGTAGTCAATTTTCGTTGCTAAATATATTAGCAAGTAATTTTTTTGTATTAAATAATATAAACTAGCAAAGAGAATTTTATTTGCTAATTAGCTCGACTCTAATTTTTTCGTTGCTATTGAGCCATATTCTTATAGTGTTTGCAAAATTATAAGTACACCCTTATCCAGTGACATAATTTTACACAAATATTCACTGGGGTACATCGTTAACAACTCTTCAAAGGGTTTATTTCTAATTTCACTAATGACATAAAGTGTTTGTAATTAGATCTAACATTAGGGATATTGTCGATATAATTGATTTTTTTTTCCTATTATTTTGAGAGTAACTATCTTCAACTTCAACTACTCAAATTTTTGTTATCTCCTTTTATATTTCATGTTAATTTACTCTCTGGTTCGTATTTGTGTTTCATTTAATTATCCCTTCATTTTTTCAATTTTAGAATTCTAATTTTTTATATTTAATTAAAAAGATAAAAAAGTATTTTATCCCTTCATTATCATTTCTAAAAATATATTTTTAAAAAAAATCCAAATTGCTATTACTCCAACAAGATCAAGAGTATCATAACATATTCATCCATATATAAGGTCATGCTTAAATATGTAAAATTCTTCAAAGTATGTGGATTAAAATGAATATATAATTAAACTAATTATTAGATAATTAATAAATTAAGAACAAATAAATCATGAAAATTATCTCAATTAATTAATTTAATTAATGTAAAAACCCTATAATTCAGATCAATAATTGACAAATATATAAAAATTAAAACGTGTAAATCTACATCATATAATTCTATACATATACCAAGCTTGACAAAATTAATTTCCAAGCTCAAAAACTACATAAATTAAAATTAAAAAAAAAACCTCCATAATTAAAAGTATTTTTTTTTCTTTTTCACATTACACATTTCCTCTTGGTGGAGGCAATATTCTTGAAGTGCACCTCCGCCGTTCTAAAGAACGATTCAACTTCCTCCCTCGCCACCGTCTCGAAGAACTCCAGCTCCCACAGTTTCCTCTTGCATGCGGCGGAGCGCCGCCGCTTCTTTGGCGCCGGCGGGCAGATGAGGGTGGTGGGAATCATGTGCCGCGGGGATCTTGGGGTGTGGCACTCTTCTGCTTCGCGACCTGTGCACCGCTCATCATCAATACCATCATCTGTGGTGATGATATCATCAGAAGTAGTAGTCGTCTGTGAGCAATTTATCTTGATCACTGGCACTCTGATCTCAAGATCTGTGGACATGGTGATGTGGGGTTGGGGGGTGGGGTGGAGGTGGGGTGGGGTGGGAGAAGATGTTTACAAGAAATGGAGAAGAGGGTATGAGTTTTTACGTCAATATATGTATAGGTGCGGGGGTGGGGGTGGGGGTGGGGGTGGGTGGGGGGGGGTATGTTTAGAGAGGCGTGCAATGGAAGGTAATTGAGTGTGGGTAGATTTCTTTATTCTTACACAAGTGATCAACTTTTCTAACATGTCCACATCATGAAATGTTTGCATCTATTTCAGGGCTTTCTTTCTTTTTATCCTCAACTTTAAGCTTCAGTTTCCCTGCAACTTTGCATAATTCATTCTAGGGATAATTACACTCCTTGTCCTAACGTTTGTTGTAATTATACATGTAGTACTTATATAAAGTTCGTTTCTATCTAAGAAATAGATTTTTTCGTTAGTCAAAATTCATTAAATTTATTGATAATAATAAGAAAAATAAATGTAAATTGATCTTGATTGGCTTATTACTGATTTATTATAGGTCAATCAATTTAATTCTGACTAAACTACCCTTATAACTGTGAAAATATACCTCCTTATATACATTAATGTGTGAAGATGTATAAGAGTAATTTGGATATAAAAAGATTTATTTGACGTGTAATAACTCATGTAATAAGTCAATCGGGGAAAAATGTGGATTTTATCTGATTTTTTTAATATCAACAAATTCGGTGATTTTTACTAACGGAAGAACTTATTTGTTAGATGAAAGCAAACATCGTGGGTACTAAATATAATTTTTCAAACCACAAGAATTTACATGCAATTACATTAAAGTTAGGAGAGAAGAATGTAATTATCCCTTCATTATAAAATAATTAATTTTAAAAGAATTGATTTTTGTTACTAATTATGGGAATGGATTCACAATTTTATAATTTGATACATAAATATAAGTTGTAGTTAAATTTCAAAACTAACGCCATTTCTAACGTTACTCAAGGAATTTGAAACAATTATATAACGGGTGTGATGAATAATTAAATAAAAATAACTATGGTGGGATTAAAAATTATAAATTATAAATTATAAATTTTATTCAAATGTAATCTTATTGAATTTATCTTAAAAGTGATTATTGACAAAAAAAAAAATCCAAACAACACAAAAAATTATAATATGTAAGTTTTACCTGCTCAATCGCATGACAAAACGGGCACTTAAAGTACACAAATAGTGTACTCCTTATTCTTTTTCTTGACTAGATTAAACACAAATTAATTATATTTAATATATCGTTAGTGTATATTTTTTAACAAAAATAATTAGTCATATAAATACGATAAAGATGTCATATAATTAATTAGATTCGATCAAATCTGATTTGCCGAGAATTCTTTGTTATTATCACATGAAACATATGGCTAAAACTATTGTGTTTTGTTGCATGGTTTGAGTTTGAGCATTAAATTCACAAGATTGTACATTGAATATTAGCTACCATTTGACTTATATACCTCAATTATTCCCTCTAAATATTTAGCTAATTAAGAAATATTGCAAATTTGTGCGTTCTTGCTTGATTGGAGCATTAATCAGTAAGATTGTCACAATATTTGTGTCGTAATTGACATTTTCGGGACGGGTAAATTATAATTGTATACTCTTTTACAGGTATCCTAATATAAATAATTAATGGGTAATTATTATGCAGTTCACCAGAAGAAATTAACCCAACAAAAAATTGAATCTTGAGCAACTGTGAACGTAGGACAATTTTTCGAACCACGTATATTTTGTGTCTCGCAATTATTACGTCCTTTCATATTTTTCTAAACATTTTCACAACTTAACCATCTTGACTAAACGATCATACAGAAATTCTTAATCTGATAAAGGTAGTCACGAAATTGTAATCAACCAGTTCGAATATTTTTTTACAACATAATATTTTTTTCTTGTACTAGCCATCGTGACACACTCTTCCTGTGTGCATATAATAAATAATTTTTGACGCTTTAAAATATATTATAAATAAGAGTAAAATATATAAACTAACACATCACATTAGAAAAAAAACTAATCTAATCAATTAATATAAAATTTAAAAAGTTGAATAAAGTAGTTATCATATCAGTTGAGGGTTATTTTTGGCATTATAAAAAAGTGGTATGGTGTATCATTAACCGTCATTTGTGAGTAAAAAGAGGATTTTTTTTATATAATAATATATTTTTTAATTAATATATAATGCAAAATATCAATTCCCGGTGCCGTGTCGTGTCCTAATTTTTTGAAATTTTCCGTGTCGCCGTGTCCGTGTCCGTGCATCATAGATTCCCGCATATCCCTATATTTCTCCAAACATTACCTATTTTATCTTTCTTTTGTATTCAATTAAGTAAACATATAATTATGCATATGCATAGAGTGTTTTTAAGCATCAACAATAATTGATAAATTAATAAATACACTACTGTATTTAAATTAAAATATTGGAATAATTAATTAAAAACTTGATGGGTGCAATAAATAAATAAAAATCCACGTTTAATTGGTGTAATAATTGTGAGAAATTAATAGGAGCTGAAATTGATGATGATTCACTTTTTGGGAACTGTAATCAATGTAAGTTTTACAACTTAAGTTAAGCGGCACCAAAAAAGCTAAAAGCGGCTACCAAATGGGACCCCCACATCACTCTATTTATGCACCATGTGACTGTAAATGTGAATGTGAATGCTCTTCCTTTTTTTTTTTCCTTAATTTTAATTTGGGTTTTGAAAAGAAAAAAGAATTAATGATTATAAGATTAAAATATTTATATAAAATTCATCCCGGTATTTTTTTAAAATATTATTTTCTAGATCATACTTCTTTTACATCCTATTTATGCAGTAAAATAGAGGAAATCACATTTTACCACTTATTTTACAGAAAAATTAGATCGAATCAGAATTTTTAGAGGGTGTTTGGGTGAGTTTATAAATAATAAATTTTTCATAATATAGTATTAGATATTTTGAAAATTTATTGGATTATATAGGATGTCTGATATATACAAAAAAATGTGCTTATAAAATTCAAAAACAAAGTGGTAAGAGCTTATAAGTTTGTTTAAATAAATCAGGAGTTTCTAACTTAATTTTGAAATTTTATCAAAATCCTTCCGTTTCGATCTTATTAAATATGAATTGTCATTGATAATATTTTATAAATTCTAAAATTTTATTTTATCCAAACACATAGTTAAAGACCGTTTATTCTTAAAATAAGATTTAAATCTTCTTAACTTAGAAACATCTATATAATTTTTTATATAAGCTCCGCCAAACACTCTCTTAGAATATTTTCTATTTTTTAGCTTCACTCGCAGTGTTTATTCGTCCCGCATTGGAGGTGAAATTAATCTTATTCGATGCAAGAGCGAAAGAGATAAACCCCTCTCAACAAGTGTTACTCTGAAGTTTCGAGAGTTAAACCCGCTCCTAACATATGTGACTCTGAAGTTTTGTATCCTGATCATTAGCAAGAATCCACCAGCTTAGAAATGCAGCACGCTGACCATTGGACCAATACCTTGTCAGTTAAACCCCCTCTTAAAATATGGTTGTAAGCATTATAAATAATATGATTTTTCGTTACAGTTAATTACTATGGTCAAAAGAAAAAAATTATGGCAGACACAAATTAACCACAACTTAGCAACGGCTATAACCATTGTTTTTGCAAGTGTGGACAGAATATTAGCCATGACTAAAACCATGGCAAATTATTTGTCCATAGCTAAAAACCATGGAAAATATTGATTAACGATGGAAAAAATTTAAGTTTTTGCATTGTTTTTGTTTAACTGTGATTAATAGTATTAATTTATTATGGTTTTTTACTCATGGTCATTTATAATATAGCGAAAAGTCAATTTTCTTACAGTGAATCAAGATCTTCCAACTTATTAATTATAAAAAAATTCAGAAGAGAGAGAATAGTTTCAAAAATTGCAAAGAGAAGAAAAATGTAACCCAAATTGCTTGGTAGGTGTTTGGATGAGATTTGCTTTGAAAACCTAAAAAGAAATTTGGCATTTTTCTCAGCATTTGGAAATAATTCACAAGACTTATCATCCACATATTTACTCAAAATTAGAGGTGGCAATTAATATGGAACTTTCTGAGGATAACAGGGACTAAAATGTCATTTCAGCCCACTAATTACATATACCCTTCTAAAAAATTGCAAGAATATATATATATATATAAATAATTACTATCTAAAAATATTAAAAAAAAAAAAACATTGGATTCCATTCCTACGTATTGATTAGGAATTGTGCAATATTGTATACATGAGATGCCATCCAATCACACCTTATCCATTTACATTAAATTAGTCTTCTTATATATATTTCAGTTCAAATATATATGTTGAAAAAAATAACCCATATATAATAGTATGTCAGCATTTTACTTTATAATATCATCGTAGTAATTTGTATGTCCGGAGATGTTCGCAATATACAGCTTCTACTTTTGTGGCGGGAGAGAGAAAGAGAAAGAAATACGTGTATATGTATATATACATACATACATTACAAAAGATAAAGAAAAATAATTTTTTTACTACATTATAAATTATTACTGCTTAAAAATTATGGTAAATTTATACCATTTACTACGGTCAGATAAAACCAAAGGAAAAACATAGGTTTGGACCATAATTAATCAATATTTGCTATGATTCTAATTATGATTTAAAAAAAAAAAAAAAGAAAAAATTGCAATTTTCGTTCGGTAACTTAGGGGAGGTGGTAATTTTGAATTGATTTTCGGCATTTTAGTCCTATAACTTTAAAATTTTGATAATTTTGGTCTCATCTTGTCGGAAAGCCCCAATTGTCAATGTCATGTGCCCGACACATGCGTTTTTCGGGCCAAAAAGGACCAAAATTGTCTAATTTTTTAAGTTATATAACTAAATTACGAAAATTAATTCGTACAGGGCCAAAATCACCACTTCCCCTAAGTTACAGGACGAAAATTATAATTTTTCCAAAAAAAATCATGCTATTATTTTTAACTATGACTAATGTGTTGACCAACTTGCAGAAATAACGGTCAATAGTAATTATCAAGCACTATAAAAAAAATTGACATTTAATCATGGCTAATTGTCATTGTTAATACTAATTAATCGTAGCGAATAGTCATTCACCACGGTCAAGCAATGGTTGTCAGCCGTGGTTTTTGCGAGGGTGGCTAAAACATTTATCATGGCTAAAAGCCATGACGAGTGTTTTTACCACGGCTAAAAGTCGTGACAAATAAATTTTTCATGGTGGAAAAGCTAGTTTTTGCATCGGATTTTATTTAACCGTAGTTAATAATAATTATTTACCACGATTTTTAGTCATAGTCATTAAAATATAGCTAATATTGATTTTTTTTCTAGTAAAGCTAGCTGTAGTTGATAAGTATTTACCATTATTAATTACTTTTGATCGTAATATTTAATTATAATAAAAAGTCATATTTTTTTTTTAGTGATATAAATGGAAAGATAAGGAGGTGCATAGGATACCAAGACAGAAATTAATAAAGAGAGAGTGTGTGATGTATATGCACACACCAAATGCCTTCAAATGAATCTTTTCACGTGAATCTGTCCCCTCTTAATCCCATTTTCCTTTTATTTATTTTTTTCTAATTTTTTACATTATCAATACTTTTAATTAATTACAAACATCTTAGTTTATTCATCTCCTTGTTTTTTTTTTCCCTTCACATTCATTGCATTTATCCTACATGTAGCTTATCCCAAATCCAATATCAAATTTGAATGAGGGTTTTAAAAAAATATTAGATTATTGCTTTTTTATATATAATAATTAAGGATTAGTAATATCATGTAATTATCTTGATTATAATTTTTTTGTTCTAAAATATTCTAAAAATAATATTTTTAACATAAGTTAAATCCCAAGTTTACGGATGACAGATGGGACGAGTAGAGCGAGCCCTGCCTTGAACCCACCCGAGTGTTGCGAACTAGTTCATGTCCAAATTATCGTGTTTGGATTCGAGGATGGATTTTTATTTTGTGGATCCAACCTAATAAGATTCGTATGGAATCCATCCCAAATGTATTTTTTTTTTTATAAATGTATTTAATTTACTTTAGAAAATTTTTAATTTTTATTTAATATGTATATTGACGAATAAATTATATTTTAATATAGTAATAACGTACTAAGTACTTATAAATAATAATTTTAATTTTCTTAAAAGATATATCAAATAAATAAAAATTCTAATCGAGTTTACAGGTAATTAAATTCGTCGGGTCCAAGTTGGGATAGGGGTAAATTTGAAACAGAACAGGTCTAAAAATAAATCTGACCGACAAGTCCCGAATCTTACTAAACTTAAGTGGAACCCGTCCTGAATCCAACAAAATCTACCTCGAACTCGTCCCGTTGTCATTTCTTACCAAGTTGTTCTATAGTGGTACAATTGTAGAATGTAGTGAGCAAAAAGTGTGGGGTTTATTTTATTACAGGGATAATTGCATTTACACCTTCTGATCTATTGCCTCTTTTCATAATTATTGAAATATGGATAGCTAGTATAATAATATCGACGTTTTTGAAAGTGTATACATAATTTTCCAAAAAAGTATGTTTGATTTATATAAATAATGTTGACATTTCTGATGAATGTATGTATAATTATTCAAAATGTATGAATTGTTAGTGTAAAAAGATCATAGACTAGGGGTAATTGTCTCTACATTATATTATAAGAGTTAATTACACTTCGAGCCCTTCTAAAAATGCGAAATAACATTTTCACCCAAAGAAATTTTGAAATTACACATATAACCCCTCCAAAATTCTCCATTTACACCTGACCCCCTTCCGATAGGGTTTGGAAGTAAAATATTAACATCAACAAAAAAAGTTACATAAATTTTTAATTTTACCTCTGATTTAACATTCCATTGTATATGTCCGTACTTATAAAGGGATAAATATGATACACATATATATATATATATATAGTTGGAGTGAGGTTAATATAATTATATATTTTTTCTTATAAGTATAAAATCAATACATCATAACGTCAAATGAGGGATTTAAAATTAAAAAATTATGTAATTATATTTATTAACGTCAGCATTTTTCATTAAAATCCTAAATAAATGAGATCAGGTGTAAATAATAAATTTTTTTAAAGGGAAGTAAGTGTAAATTTAAAAAAAAAAGTTTAATTTCATATTTTTTAAAAAGTTCTAAATGTAATTGACCTTATATTATATTATAATTGAGTTGGATTAAGTAATGGTGAAATGCATGGAGAATTTACTTTTTTACCGGGAACCCAACAAATGATGTGCAATGATTGTCTCTGCCCTGCGAATGTTTGTTCTCCCTCCCCTCGGTAACTGTAACAATTCTAATTTATCTGTCCTCACTTCTGAATTTCACCTGACAACTACGTACCTATGTTCTCCGTTTTTACCTTTATTCCTCCTCCTCAACCTTCCTGTCAGTAAAAAACAAAAAAAGAAGAGTTGTTTAAGAATATTTGTATTTTTACCCACCACTCTCTTTATTATATTCTAATTCTACCCTTAATTACCCTAATCCTAAAGTGAGATACCATGTCGAGTGGATTAGATTTTTTTGTTCCAAATTTTTTGGTATTTTCTGGTTGATTTAACATATACACGTTCTATATATAAAATCTTTTTTTAAAATAAAATATGGGGTAAATTACAATTATATTGCCTTAGATTTGATATAATTACAAGTATTTCATCGTTGTTTGGGAAATTACAAATATCTCCTTGATTTTAACGTCCGTCTAAAACGAGCTAATCCCATTTTGATGATCCATATGGATTATTTACTTTACATACTATCAGAGTTTTTCTTTTAATTTTTTAAACTTTTTTTAGGAAAATTACACTCTCCACTCCTGAGGTTTGATATAATTACATATAGACCCTATGTGGTTTGAGAAATTACATCTAGTACCCTTAATTTTATTTTGATCCAACAAGTAGATCCTTCAATTAATAAAATTGACAAAATTTGATGACATCAACAGAAAAATTGAATGAAAATTCATTTTTGTCCTTGGTTGACTCATTGCAAGTCAAATAAATATACTTTTTTTTTTTTTTATCAAACTACTCTTATACATTTCACACACTTATGCATGTGAGTTTATTCTTATTAATTAAATTAAATCATAAGAGTAAATAGTGTAATGTATTTAAAATATTTAAAGTATTATTCTATTAAATAATTTTTAATAAATAAATAAATAAGATCGGTCAAAATAAATTTAGCTCTTAACATATAAATACACTATTTTTTTTCAGACATATTTATACACTATAATATATATACACGTTGTATCATGTAATTTAACTAAATATTTAGAAAATATATATTCTGATAACTCAAAATCGTAAAAACATATCACTATGATAAAATAAATATAATATTTACACCCCTTGTGATATTTTAATAATAGCAAAAAATATTTCCTGTAATTTTGTCTTCTTAGTCTAAAGCGTCTGCTCAAATCTGCACATATAGGATGTCAATTTTATCTTTTTAATCTTACAAATTTTCATGTTCTTTTTAGTCACATATTATGCATAGAAAGGTAAATTGATTACTTTTTTAGGGGGTTTTGATATCTTTTATAACCAAGGGTACTAGGTGTAATTTTTCAAACCATAGGGGGTCTACGTATAATTATACCAAACCTCAGGGGAGGAGAGTGTAATTATCCCTTTTTTTTGAAAAAAAAAAAATCATTAAAGGTAAAGTTGTAGTTTACTCCTCATCGTCTAGGGGCTACTTAATTATTTTTCGTTTGAGAATGTTATTTGTAATTTTTAAAACAACAAGCAGATATTTATAATTATATCAAAGTTTAAAAAAGTAGCTATAATTTACCTGAAAGTATATAATATTATATTTATACACATAATGTGTATATATTAAGTGGAGTACAAATAGGAACATATTTTTCATAAGGCCAACAAAATTAGGCATTAGTCAATGTGGATAATGAGTCTGGTTGGTGGTGTTGTCTTAAACATTTTCATAAGGCGGTCACGAGTGTTTGAATTTCATGAAAAAAATAATTTTTTTTTGTTATAGTTAATTATTATAATAAAAAACTAAAAAAATTATGATAAATATTAATTCACCAAAATTTCATAACAACTATTAATCATTATTTCTGCAAATGACGTCAAAATATTGGCCGTAACTAAAAATCTTGGCTAATATTTTTTGGTCCTAACTAAAATCATAAAAAAAATATTAATTAATTATGGGCAAAATTTATAAACTTTTGAATTTGTTTTACTTGACATGGTAGATAGTAATAATTTTTAAATTATAGTCATTTATAATGTAGAAAATAATTTTTTTTTTTATGATGTTTATTTATGAAATACATATGAGGTATAGTATTTTATGAGACCAAAATTATAATTGCAACACCAAATTAACCTAACAAAGATATTTAATGACTGGACAGGATACAGAGATGCAGACACATTAGCTGTAATTCGTTAAAACTTTAGGATATGATGCGATTTTGATACGACTGTTATTTTACAATCATATTTTTAACTTATGTCCATATTTATGTTATATAGTATACAAATAAACACGATATATAATTAATTTGGAATTATTCATTTAAATTACGAAAAAAAATCCAGAAAAATGTGAAGAGAGAAAAAAAATACTATTTGACCAATTTTAATTTGTTTTTTTTTTTTTTTATAATTTGTAATTTTTCAAAATATATCAAGTAATAATTTATTGAGTTTGAAAGCACCTTGCATCTAATATATATCATTATGGTAGGACGGTGATGGACATCATTATCTAGTCTCGTGGATTTTAAATTAGACAAGATCTTCCATAATCAACATTAAATCTTTGCCAACTTTCACATATATAAATACATTTATATTATTACACATGCTTTTTCAAATATTGCAACAATTATAAGAAATATATACAAAAATATTCTTGTAATTATATATCCTAATAAATCTTCTTCAATTTTCTCATGAATTTATACAGATGTGGGGCTATCTCAAAGTCTTGAGAATTTACACAAACGTCGTCCTAACTCTTCTATTAATCCCAAAATACGTAAAGATTCACACCTTTTTTTGGGGGTTATATCGATTTAAATCCAAATATGTATGAACTCATGATGATCATTTAATCGTTTCTGAGTTATGAAATCATATAATTTAGGAAACTTATATATAAATATTAGTCCTTTATGCCCCAAGTACAATTTTAACTACCTCATATTCTCTTACGACCTTTATATCTTCTCCTATTATGAACTTGCTGACTTAAATATTGTGGGCTATAATCAGGCCATTTTTTGTGTGATATTTACCGTGTCTTGCCTTGCAGGTCATATTTATTAAATTCCAGATTTATCAAGCATATTTGAATCTTTTCCAATTGGGATTAGACCCCTGTAGACTTATCAAATTCAGACACACATCATATATCTATACTAATATAAAAAGAAAACTTCAATTTTACTTATAAAGAGCGGGTACTTACACCGCGACATAAATTTTTGTTATGCCAATAGTACCGCTAAGTTGGTTACTTTTATTTATTTCTTTCTTTTTTCTTTTTTGAAATATGATGTATTGTTTATATTAATTTTTTTATTTATAATAATATATTTTCAAACATAAAATATTATTTATTATATACACGCAGAAACCACGTATCACGTCGACTAATATTATTAAAAGTGAGGTATGTAGAGACAGAGTAACTGCTTTGGTGTGTACTATGTATATGGATTAAATTAACCCTATGTTAAAAAAAACATTAGAAGTGATCTTTTTCATTTTTTTCCCCTCTCTTATCTCTTTTTTTTTCAATTAAATAAATATAATAAAAAGGAGAAGAAACAACAAAAGAGTACTGCTCAGCTTTGGCATATTTGGACAAGTATTTAATGCTCTTTTACAGTACTGTCATTTATTGACTTTTATTTTTTTTAATTATTATGCTTTTGTACCGTAAATTTTAAATGATTTTAATAAATTTCAATCACTATCACAAGTCGAGCTTGTGCCTCTTCTGAATTATAAGCCATTAGTAAAAACAGCACATTCCATGCGTATCCATGATTTAAATTTTTATTTAATGAAATAATTAATTATCATAAACTAACTTTAAATGTGTATGAAAGAAAATTATTAATATATACTAATCACTTTATGAGGAAAAAAAAAAGCATTTTAAAAAATTCACATTTTGACTACAAAATAATTACTCTAAGGTGTCAGAACTTAATAAATAATACCGATTTACAGGAGTACCTATAAATTACTTATCAATACAGTCTCACGCTTGACAGAAAATAGTCCCTCGATAATTGAGCCAACATGTACTTGTGCAATACAAAGTTAGGTTGGATTGAACTTGTTGTGATTACCTGACTAAGAGAACTTAATGGTCATGAAAATGTTTGTTTCGTCAAACTTGTAGATATATTATTGAATCAAACATATGAGCAACTCGTCGCCAACCCATAATATATACATATATAAACTATGAACTTTACGGGGTTATGTTTTTCTTAGTTAAATATAAAGAAATAATGATTGAATTGTTAAATGAAGATGTCGATGATAAAATGAAATAAGAATGAAAATTGTTAAAAATAACGTATTTAATTAAAATTGATCCGTCATCAACATTTGGTTGAATTGATATTCAAACTCAAGTTCTCTCACCCGAAGACGTCCTTGTAATAAAATAAAGATAAAAATGACCTATAAAATGAAATCTATTGAGAATAGAAACAGGTAAAATGTCATAATCTATTTCAGTCGACAATTACAAGTGTGTCTTTTCGAATTATTTGAACAACGACTAAAAAAGAAGTTATCTTTTCACCAACCATCAAAATCATCAGATTTGACCATTTATCTATCAGAAACACATTCCATCACACAAATGACATCAACTTCTTCAGACAATACTTCAAGAACTTGAGGTGAGGTGAGCCTCAAAAAGGAGATAGTTGCAGCATCATGAGCTTTGCCCGAATATGCCGATGCTTGTCGATTCAATTGATAAGAACAAGTCATTTTCAATCAGATTGTTGTGAGTTTTAATTAATTCATTTATTCGATGCGAAGATTCCATTGATATATAATTCATAAGTGCCTAGTCTGAAGGTATGCACTTATGGTTGGCAACGGGACAGGCGAGGGGCGGACCCTGGACCCATCCCACTTCGTTTTGAAAAAAATTCAAACCCAGACCGACCTTGAATTAAAATCCGCTCTACACTAGCCCCTCAAATAATTATATATGTTCTAACTTGTGGTGGTGACTAGAGTCGGAACCACCAAACTCTTCTACTTAAAAGAAAGGGTAAGTTACAGCTATCTCCCCTAAAGTTTGACATAATTACAAATACAACCTGATTGTTTGAGAAATTACAAATACCCCCTGAGATTTGTAATTTTTAAACAAAGACCTGAAATTGATCATTTTGCCCTTGATTTTTCTTTTTAAATTGTAGAAAAATTAGTCGAGACAAATTGCATTATTGCTCATCTGTGTAAAAAACTTACGAAACTTCTCTTTGTGCATTGTAGTTTAAAAAAAATAGGAATTAAATAAAAAAAATTCAATTTGCATAAGGGCATTTTGATCAGTTCACCCATAAAATTGGATAAAACGGATTATTTGTTAGATGGTTACAAACCTCAAGGGGGTATTTATAATTTTTCAAACAACGAAAAAGTATTTATAATTATATCAAATCTCAGGGGAGGTAGCTGTAATTTACCCTAAAAGAAATTGGTAATTGAAGAATTAAATTATCAAGAAAACAACATTAAGATTCCAAAATTTCTTTAATTGCATACATTTGGGAAGTAAATATTCCAAAAATATCAAAATAGGTTGTGTGTGTGTTAGTTTGAATTATAAGTTATACAAGAAGTAATTATCTAAAGTAATACAAACTTGTCATCATTAATATCTTATAAGTTCGATTATCTTATTTTATCGAAATACTTAAATAAAATTATTTTTAAAATAAGATCTGACATCTTATAACTCTAAGAACATGTATGAGCTTATAAGATTTTTCAAATAAACAACTATACCAAACACCCTCTTAGCCATAAATTCAACAACAAATTCATCCTTAGATATGGATGAAGCACAGTACTCCTGCTACGTCGTGCGGACGAAATACTTTGGTTCTGCTTCAATCATCTCAACAATACTACATTGTATTACACAGAAGGTTCTACTTCTAATCATACTGTATCATCTCCTATTTCTCAGTTGGCGCAGTGAAAGCCGATCTTCTAATTTTAGTTTTGCAGAATATAAATCCAACCAAGACGGGGTCGCAAAAAATAAGTTGCGCAGAACAAGTTCATCGAAATACGGGAATGAGCAGAGATGCAAGAGGGAAAAACAAGAACCTTACTCAGTCCAAAGCTTCACAAAGGAAGAGATAATCGCTTTCATCAATGCCAGAAGCGGATTGCTTACAGGTCGAGTGGATTTCTTTGATGCCGTTTCCCAAGTTTCGCTGCCCAAAAAAGCAAGAAATGGGGTCTTGTCAGGGACGGGCGAAGCTTTGCTTTAGGGATAAAAGAATGGCCAAGATGAACCATGAGGAATGCTGAGACTTACAGATTGATTCTGTCTAGTGTGGGATTGGCTCCTTTGGGTGAACTGCTATTTTCTTGGTCACTGGATTTTCTTCCGACTGCAGTGGGACCCTCGGAAATCAACGGTTGAGTAGAACTGCTGGCCTGCAGGATAACAGGATATACAACTCTTAAGCTTGAGGTTACAGCCACCATGATGAGTGCTTAAATAAAACAAAACAACAGACTGCCCGTTCCAGTAACTTCATGGGATTTAAATTCAGGGATACAATTTACACCAAACAAAGAATTAAAAGCATTGAGTTTTCCATGTGATCATAATGCTAGAAAAGAGAAACAAAGTGGACTGAGTCTCCTCTTTAACAAACTAATCACATGTCAAACGATCTTATCAGCAAGATATGTGAATTGTTTGAGAAGAAAAAAAGAAGTTGACTCCTGAACAGATTCATCAAGTTCTTTATTTCCATCGTCTATAAAGAAAAGTTTTGTCATGTTTTTCATATTTGCCAAATTTAACCATCTTACTATATCTGACTTGTCGCTCAGATTTATATGCAAGTGCTTTCATACAAGCACTGCCGTAGAAATCTGAAAACTAATGCATAGTATGTTCTAAAGAACTCCAATTAAGACACTGTTCCTACCCCTGGAGAAAAAGTTAAAATAAATCAAAAACATTAAGAATACAAGAGGAAAGTTAAAACATTTCAAAAACTCTTAGACATGAAATAGTCTTTTGTTTCACCTTTAGTTCCTTAGCCAAAAAACTTACCTTAGTTCCATCAGGCAAGGAGTCCTTAGATTGAAGGTCAGTGACATCACCTACATCAACCGCACTTGTCTCAGAGGCTGTAGAATATTTTGAACAATCCAGAGATAAGTCTTGAAGATTTAACACCGCTTTCTCATCCTTGAATTTGTCATTCAGTTCGACTATTGAATTTGAAAGCTTTTGTTCGTCCTTCTCATTGACAGGATCAGAAGAGCTCTTGACATATGTGATTCTTTCATGTTGGATCGCCTTATCTTCTATTGTCCCGGCTGACTTGTGCAGGTTACCAGATTCCCCATTTATGTCATGTATCGTCCTGGGAACAGGCCTTAATGGAAATGTCTCCACAACAACATCAGAGTTCATATGAGATTTTACCGCTTGTGATGCTTCTACATCTTGGGCTCCATATTTCTCTCCATCCAGAATCTCCATGCCTGCCGACTCCGTATAAATTCTTTGCCCAAATTCTTTGGTTTTATCAACTGTCTGCCCATGCTCATTATGATATAGCTCGTTACTAATCATCTGACTCCCTGGCCCATTAGATTTTTGGCTAGACAGGAGAGCACTGTCGTTATTGTCTTGGCAGTCAATGTTTTTTATGAGTGGTTTATCAGAGTGCAGATTTTCTTCAGGCACCTGAACGCCATTAACAATCTTCTCATTCTCGTCAGTTAATTGCTCCCTCAAGTTTGAGACCTCTTCCATGCTTGTATCTTGATAATGATTAGGTTCATTATGATTTTTGCTTGTTCTATCAGAACCTCCATCTTTCTCAGCCACCTTGCTTCCTCCTTCAATGATTTGTTTATCGTCCAACTCCAAGGGGTAAGATCCACTGAACTGCGCACTAGGACTAGAAATGTTCTCTTCACTAACAATTTGATATTTATTGGGTAAAATATTCGTCGCCATATGACTTCTCTCCGAATCTGACAAATCAATTTGAGGTTCCACAGAAAGAGATCCTAGTGGATGTTGCTCCAGAAATGCAGAATGGCCATGTTGTTCTAAAGACACTTTAGGTGGAGCTAATACTCTATTTTCTTGAATAATCTCTCGAACAATCTCCCGCACGGTATAGAAAGAACCACCAACTTCTTTATGTGTAAGGTTGAGGGATGGAAAATTCCCATTATTCGATTTCTGATATCTGAAAGCAATCAAAGTTAATATCTCTAGTTAAGATGAGAACGTATTGGCATATAGGAGAAAGAATAAGGGAATCATGCTGATTCTCATTTCAATAAAAATGGAACAAGTCTACAAAGTCTCACCAAATGCAGTATAGCTAATAACTCTTCTGTGAATAAACTCGTATTTCAAAAGTTCAGGCCACAGGTGATTGTATCAAGCTCTAACCATTGGTCAAGCACAGCTTCTTGAGCAGACTGTGAACTTGTATTGACATTTTCCAAATAATTTATTTTATATATTATCCTACATAGGTATAGCATTTAGTTTCAAAATGGCATCACAAAAGGTGAGAATGAGAGAAGAAGCTCATCAGAAGTGATAACCCAGTCAAGCAAAACGTACGAATTATTAGAAACTTGCTCCAAAAAGTTACTGGAAGTAATAGAAGCTTGCTTCCAGAAAATAAAACTGTAAAATTGAATAGAGTCATACTAGAAATAAAGGAAAGTCTACACAATAGTATTTTGATCACTGATACAAGATCCTTACTGGCTAAATGTAATATATGAACAACAAAATTCAACACAAAATATCAATACTTTAAAGTATTCCCTGGAAAGGGGTTAAACAGAGCTCTGGTGTGCAATCTGCTCATCGAAGACTAAGTATTTTGTAAATACAGGAACCAACAGAGTCATAGAGATCCTGGGACAAACATAATTTCTATGTGAAAGAGTTTGGTTACGAAAGTCATTGAAAGCAAAGTATCACAGGCACTGGATCAAAAAGCATTCAAATCAGTAGGAACATTGATTTATTGGTTATCTTAACACATGAAAAGAATTGGCAAGAGAAAAGGAGCAAAAGGACTAATTGGGTAGTAACTGGTCCTCGATTTTCTACTACTACGATGACTACATAATCACAGTGCTCACAAGCTGTAAGGGAAGAAAAAGGAGGAGAAAGTATAGTGGCATTACTTGTTTATGAAAGATTCAACCATTGCTTTCCTCTCTTCTTTTGAACGTCTAATCCTCGACTTCTTCCCCCCTGAATCATTGCTGGCGGCAAGGGCAAATGCTCGTCCAGCACAGCCAGCCTTAATCGCATGCATGATTAGCAACCCCAATGATGCAAATCTAGAAAAAATAGAAAGAGAATATGAGATCAACATAAGCTTACCAGTGGCGTGACTCTGTGTCTTCACATACAGGCACATTCTATATACATAAATGTATTCTCACACAGAAAAAAACATAAATACTTTCTCAAATGTCATTGCATTGCAGAATGGCCATTTTAACAAATGAAGCAATGTAAAGAACAAAAAGAAATTACGTATTTACGGACCAGATAAAGAACCTACACCTTTTCCCATGGATGCCTTCCCAGAAATAACGAACAATCAGATACCAGATATATTTGTCACACAATGTTCAAGTTTTGCGAAAAATTCAGAACCACTACCACCATAAAGATGCTACGCTAGACCAAAACTTCTCCCTACATCCAATGAACACTCACTTTTCAAACTTGTAAGGTCAAACAAATAATTCTTGTTAACGAATAAAGAAAACCAAACCATTAATAACTTTTCAAACTCGGAATCATACGAGCATATAAACAGAGAATTGCACTCCTTTGTTTTCGTAAAAAAGATGATTTGAAGCACATTAACACTTGAAGTACTACAAGTTACTCCAAACTTTAGTAGCAGAAACATATTTGTGGAGACTGCAATGCAGAAATAAACACCTACCTCAAACCCCGTCAATTTTTTTTTAAAGAAAATAACATAATCATGGAGGTAGAACTAAACCCGTAAATGATAGAACTAGAAAGAAGGAAAAAGATAAAACAGAGTGAATAAATTTGCAGGAAACAAACAAGAAGCAATAACTTGACAAAACATCTGAAGAATCACACACACACACAAAAAAAAAAAAAAGCAAAAATCAAACGAACACTGAAAGTAAGAAAAATAATAGACTAAGAGAAACTTAGGACCAAATCAAGATAACAAGAAGTTCAATGTTTTTGCTTCTTTTCTTCTCTGCGAAGTTCATTGCACCTTTCTTTCATCCCTCTTAGCAAACTAACCATACAGAAAATGAAAGTTAAAATCCACAAGAAAAGCTAATGCCATTACTAGCCGAAAAGAAGAAAGCAATCAAGAAAATCATTCAAACCAACAACACAAACATTAAAAGCAAGAAAATGCGTTACACCCCAGCTCAAATTCCACGCCGCATCCATCAATTGACAAACCTAAAACCATTACTTATCCGAAAGAAAAAAATCACTCATACAAACAACAAAAAAATTAAAAGGAAGAAATGCGCCAAACCCACGCCACGCTCAAAATTCCAAGCCACGACTTCAAAATAAACAAAAAGAAAAGGAACACGGAGTTCGAAAACAACTGAAAATTGAAAATTTTGATAAATTTTACCTGGGTTGAATGGATTGTGCGGGAGGGAATGCAGTTGTGTTTGGGACAATGTGGGTGTGGGTTTTGAGTTTAAATAATATATATAAACCCTACTGAGTGAGTAAGGGAAGAGTGGCTTAATCAGTTATTTTCAAATTATTATTTTATCTGAACTGATGCATCTTTTCTCTACGTATAATTTCACGGTTACCTTGTAATTTGATATAATTATACTAGCGTGTCACCCGTGTTATGCACGGATTCAATTTAATTAGGATTAAAATTATATTTTAAAAATAAAAGTTAAATAAAAGAAATGTTTTAAACAAAATTAAAGGAAAAATTATTTTTTTTCATCCGGTAAGTTTACCCAATATTAGATTTAGTCCTATAACTATGTCATTTATTTATTTAGTCATGTAAGTTATAAAATTGATGACATTTAGTTCAATTTAGGATTTTTAATAAATTTTTCAACATGTTTCGCTGGAAATCGCCACGTGTGCACCGGAATTTCCAACTGAGCGATGAATTGATGATATGGTGGTGACGTGGTACACACATGAGTGGCATAAGTAACATTTATAGTTTTGAGAAACCAAGTTCAAATCCCATGAGTAATAAAAAAATTTTAATCACTCATGTGTGTGTCACATCACCACCACAACATCATTCCTCGCCCAGTTGGAAATTTCGGTACACACGTGGCAAATTTCGGTGAAACATGCTGAAAAATTTATTAAAAACCATAAATCGGACTAAATGTCAGCAATTTTATAACTTACAGGATTAAATAAATAAATGGCATAGTTACATAACTAAATCTAATATTAGGTAAATTTACCGGACGAAAAAAAAAATTCTCCCAAAATTAAATTATATTTTCAAATTATAATGCATCAATATTAATAAAAATTTACAATTAGAAGAATATATATAAATAGATATAGATAAATATTAAGTTTTATTCATGCATATAAGTTAAAAAGCAATATTCATCTTCATAAGAAAAATTCCCAAAAGAAACTTATAAATGAGTTCAGTAAAAAAATCAATATAGAATCTAAAATTTATAACATAAAATTGAAAAACTTATCCAACTTTCAAATTAACTGAATATCAAATATTGTATAAGATGTACTAAAAATATTACTTATAAATATATCAAATAGTTCATCTAGCGTAAATATAATATGAATATAGATACATATGTGAATATAAATATGTTCAATAGACTCAATTGTATGATCAATATTATTATACTATACATATAATTAGTACAAATATAGATATAAAGACTCACTTTCAAATTGGTGTAACAAAAATTTGGTGATGAATATGCCTAAATCCTTCATATTTGACAAACATTGAAGAGCTTTAATTTCAAATTCAAATATAGAAAATGAGTTTAATTAAAAGTTTATAACAAAAAATAGGATAGTCTTGTAAGAAAAATCTAGATAATCAATAAGTTGAGAATTTTCTCTAAAAAAAATAACTTATGATTTTTATTTTTATTTAAGAAAAAAATATTCTGTAATATTATTTTCTTCTTCTATTTCGACCAACGTATTTTAATGCAACTAATAGGATTTGTTAATATATTTCAAAAAAATCAAAAGTTGGTATAGATTCTGAAAATAAAACATGGTATTTGCTCTTAGTTAATTTTTGAATCTTTTGTCTATTTTAGTTATCACGATAGAATCATAGCTATTGTATCTTTTTTTGGTCTTTAATAAAGCTCATTTTTTAATAATAAATTTATGTCAAATAGTGATGGTATATAATTTTCATTCATCTCCATCAAACACTATAAATGAAAACTTAAAAGACAAAAAAGATGAATAATGAATTAAAGAAGCTAAGGAACTATTAGCTAGAGTTTGTTATACCGTTTTTCTTATTTAAGAAATATTGTGTTAGTTTTCAACTTATACATACTCGGAACGTAATGTCCAAAAAATAGCAAAACATAAATAACGCTAAAAATAATTGAATCAACATACTAACTACGACTAAATTCTTTTGCAAAATATAAAAATGTCACAATTTGGGGCGAATTCTCCGTGGACAATGCCACCTTATTTCATTTTAGCCTTAATCATTATATAGCATTTTGAAATTATTATACAAAAGGGAAAAATTGTTATTTAATAAAAACACAAAATTTTCAAAAAATTGCTAACCTTAATTATGATTATCCAAGCAATGTTGCTATCCTTCAAGTGCAATAAAAAATTATTAAATTGCTATATACAATATCAATATACACAATTTAACTCTTAAAATAAAAAATTACATTGACTATCATGTCATTAACCCACAAAATCCAATAGAAGATTTAGAAGAATAATATGATTAAATAGGGCAATTCACAATGCTATTGAAAATTGTAATTATATTACACAAATTCTGTACTTGAAATCAAATTATTTTTTTTAAAAAAAGGAAAAAATTATTGAAACAAAGTAGGGCTGGGCCTTTCCCGCCTTTTCTTATTAGCTTTGTTAGCTATTATGAACTTTGACCTTATTTCCTTGGTTTTAATATATTATCAGGTTTTTCGCAAAAAACAAAATTGAAATAAATAGTAAAATATAAACTAATTACACAAATTTCCCATAATTTACTTTTTTAATTTAAAAATAAAAAATACAGAATGTAATAAGCATTTTGATAAATAACATTAGTCAATGAATGAAAGAGTGAATGTACTATAAAAATAAATCTATTTTAAACACATTAATTAATCTCCTTAGTATCTAAATCAATCAAAAACGAAAATTAAGAAAGTGAACATATATTAAAGTGAATCCATAAATCTCAAAATTTGTTTTATTTAGGGAAAAAAGTAAAATAAATGTCTCACGCCCTATAGTAAAAAAGTTAAAACGTAAAAAGAAGGGGAAAAAAAAAAACAATAACCACTTAAGGATCATTACATCAATTAGATATCTTTTAGAGAAAGAAGAAATAACATAAAATAAACAATTTATATGAGAAACAATGAAGTAATTCTTTAAGAGAAAGAAGAAATAAAATAAAATAAATAAATTTATGTGTGAAATAATGAGGTAATGTCTTTGTATTGGGGAAAAAAATTAAAATAAAAAGCCAAAAACTCGAGAGCATATATGTGAATTGAAAAAATAAAACTATGCAAATAAAAGTTAGATGATCGAGCACTATCAAATTAAAATCAATTGAATAAAATACATTTTTAAAAGTGATGAAAAATTTAACAAAACACTCAAATTAAATATGAAAAAGAAAATTAAAGCACATAATAACATATCACTGAATAATAATAAAAAAATATTGTAAAAAAGAAACAACTTTGACAAATGAATAGTTTGAGTGAGTACAAAAAACAATTTGTCAACAAAAATAATTGATCATTATGATAAACTCAACAAAACCTTAATTGAACAAAACATGAAATCAGAAAAGTGAAAAAATAATATATGAATATAAAAATCCTAATAATAAAAAGGTGAATCCTAAAAAGACTTAAAACGTAAAAAAGATAAGAACTTGTTTTTCATATACAAAATCAACTTTCTATTATATTACAAAAAAATATACATATCACTATAATGTAGTTAACTAACCTGCATCCCAAAAGACAACCTTCATTTATAAATTAAAAAAGCTTAGCTTGTGTAATACCAAGAGAAAGTGCATTTATAACGATGGTCTTTACTGCATTATGGAATTTTGAGCATATTTCGTTAATTATTGCTTATTTTTGGTGTTCTTTAAATATCCTCATGAAGGTTCCCTTATTTTCATGCAGAATTTTAGAATTTAATTTGGTAACTAAACTTTTTAAACGGAAGAAATTAACATTCCTACTAAAATTAAACCAATCAATTAGATTTTTCCATGCAAAAATTGTGAAATGTTAGGGATTTAGTTTGGTAACGAACTTCTTATAAAAGAAGAAATTAGAATTCCTGCTAAAATTAAACCAATCAATTAGAAATTCTTATGCAAAACTTTAGGGATTTAACACGTTATTAATTGATTCTTTCAAAAGAAATTAATTCTTGCTAAAATTAAACCAACCAATTAGAACTTTTCTAAATAATTAAAAAATTCAAAATTCTAGAAAATTAAAATTGAGTCAAAATTGAACATTTTTGGTCAAAAGACTTCCTTCAAATATATATATTAATAGATATAATTTTTTTATAATTTAAAAAATTATATCAAATATCTGAATGTTTTTCTTTTGTTTAATAAATAAATTTTGGGTCAACATCATTTTTGGTCCTTAAACTATGTCACTTATCCACTTTTGGTTCCTCATGTATCCTACTCATCAAATTTGGTCCCTCAATTTTAACAATTTCATCAGATTTGGCCCATCTGTTAATTTTTCTATTAGAACTAACGGACTTTAAAAAAAAAAACAAAAAAACAAACAAACAAATTTGTGCTCAAGGAAGTTTGAATCTGAGCCACAAGTTTAACAAAGCAAGCTTATTACCACATTGCCAAATCTGTTATTCAAGTTATTATTAACCCACACTAGTACTTATTACAACTTATCTGTAGCAACCCCAAGTTTGTTTATTTATTTTTAAGCTTATCAAATTTTACAAAACGTTCTAAAGTCTTGTATTAGCCCAAACAACAAATCGAATACAAAAATCATAAAAATTTCACAATAGTAATTCTAAAAAACTCAACAAAAATACATAAGTCATAAACAATACATAATTCGTTCATTAAATACATAAAAACAATCTTAAAAATTTTTAAATATCAATTAAAATATAATTCAAAAATTGATCCATTACACATACTTCAAAGCGACAGACTTTAAGTAATATTTCGGTGAGAAAAAGGTTATGAAATTGACTTGGCCCAGTGGTAATAGATTGGTTTTGTTAAACTTATGACCTAAGTTCAAACTCCCTTGGTCCCAAATTCGTTTCTTTTTTCTTTTTTTTTAAAGTCCGTTAGTTTTAACAGAAAAATTAATGGAGGGACCAAATTTGATGAAATTATTAAAGTTGAGGGACCAAATTTGATGAGTAGAATACATGAGGGACCAAAAGTGGATAAGTGGCATAATTTAGGGACGAAAAATGATGTTTACCCATAAATTTTTATAGCAGTTTAGATTTATGGAATTTGTTGATTTTAACACAAAAAAAGTAAATAAAATCCAACTGACCTTATAAAGGTTAAGATGCATTTACTCACATGCATTATTGTGAAGATGTGTAAAAGTAGTTTGGTCAGAAAAGATTTATTTCACCTATAATAAATTAGTAATAAGTTAATCAGAAATAATATGGATTTTCATTCAATTTTTTAGTTAATATCTGCAAATTTGGTGAATTTTGGCAAACAAATAAATCTATTTGTCAGACAAAAATAAATGCCAGAATTGCTAAATATAATTTTTCAAATTAAAGGGGGTCTCCGTGTAACTATACAAACATCAGGAGAGAGCAATGCAATTATCGTCCTGTTTATTACTGAGTGAGTGCGGAAAAAGTGGCATTATCGCTTGATAACACTTCATGCCTGTGTGAAATTAAAAAAATAAAAAATAAAAATTTTATATTTGTTAAAAAAGATAGATTTATATACAAGTATTTTAAAACAATAGTAGAAATTGAATGTGGAAGGTTACTATCTTTTAAATGAAACTAGTCGTTTTGGTATGTTGTTCCTGTGTTCATATAATAAATATTTTTTCGCGTTTTAAAATTTATTATTATAAATAAGAACAAATTATAAACCAATACATAACCTTAAAAAGAGGAAAGAAATAAAAGAAGCTAATTTATCAATTAATGAAAATTTTGAAAGTTAAATAGGTTAACTATTTTAACAGTTGAAGGACATTTTTTACTTTAAAACAATAGTATAACAGTGTTATTAATCGTCGTTCATGAGTGTGTAATGTAACTTTTTTTTATATTAGTATAGATTATAACGGTTCAAAAAAATCATACGCATATCATCACAAAAAAAACTTAAAATACATATTACACGGCTTATTTATTTAATTAATTCAAAAAAATTGTAACAAGAATAATGCAATTTTAAGGGGTATAACACATTTAAGGCGAATCGTCAATGCTATTGACGACTTGCTATTATTTTTAAAAATTTTCTATCTTGCTATTTTTTTTATATTTTTTATTGAAGTCAGCATTAACGATTTCAAAAATTGAAGTCGTTATTGCGGATAATGACTTCCAGTCGTGATCCGCATTACACGCCTTCTATTTTTTTTCGTTTTTTAATATTATTTATTATTCAATACTTGATTAATTAACTAATAATTATAAATTTAAATATTTAATTAATTATAATCATTAATATATTTAAAATTTTACATACATAATATACAATCAATTAGTAAAAAGTATTATTTTATCATCTACGACCCCACACCGACACATTAGGTTGACTCCAAGTAGCTTCGCTTTGTTGGATTATTCCCAATTCTGAATTTGTTGTCTTTCATGCATTTATGGTTAGTCCATCTCATTTTGAATACGTGTAATTTGGCTTCGACCAAGACGAGTAGAGACATATAGAGTAGTGTTGTGGGTCAACTCAAATTTCGAGACATCTCAATACCTTCAGCCATTAAAGGTTTGAAAGTCTTACAATATGTCCTTCTGTAAGTCATCAAATCAAAATATTTTTTAACTGATGTAGCGTTAAGCTTATATGCAGCATATATTTTCTGAGCGTGAGAGCAAGGGATCTCAAATTGACTCCATTTGCCACATGAACATTCTCGCATGGCAATTTTGACAATATTGGTATTAAACCCATTCCATGTTGGCACTTTGTAACGATTGAGGCAGACTGTTCAAACTGCTGATATCCCATCACCGCATGCTCAACACGTTTTTCGGACCAACGTTTGAGCAACTTGTATACATAGTCTGTCCAGAGCTGATTGTTGCAAATTGTGGTATATCATATAATAAAACATACTTTATTTTAAACACATTTTCTTTTACATTAAAATTTACTATTTTTCATGTACTTCAAGCTGACTAGATGCAATCCCTTCGATTAAGTTGTCATCCTAGACCAACGATATCGAAGGGTTCAACCAATTGTTAGACGGAGTTGACAACACATCTAAAAGTATTTATTAGATCGTCACACAGTCACAACAAATACAGAATATGACAGGTCAAAATTCAACATCACACGAGAATGCCCCGACCAGATTGCACAGACAGAGGAAAGTCATAGCCGAATGTTTATCGCTTTAGTTGAACGTGATACTGTTGGGGTGGATATAGTTGGTCTATCTACGGTGCATACACCTCAACCTTTACATCAAGATTCCGACGTGTCTCAACCGCCATAAACAGATGATTGGTTTCAATCAGCTTCATACATGCAAAGCCATGCAGAAGCTTATTCAGCACTAATTGATCTTGACCTTGGTCTTGAAATTAATCAAATATGTGAATTAAGATATAACATTTCACCAATCTCATTTCCATTATTTACTGCATCTCATGATTATTTGGAGGCCAATTCAATAGCATCATTAAGTTGGTTGCACATTAATGCCGGTGATGATTGATGCGAGCAAAAAACGCTCGTTCAAGAAGGTTTTGAACTTATAGCATTTGGGCCAACTTTTTTGCAAATCGGGGGGAGGAGACCTACAAAACCGACGTTAGCACTCCGACGCTCAAATCAATAAATAATTGTATAAGGATCCGGATAAATTTAAGTAAGGAAAGTAGCAACGTCTGCTTGAATAGATATCTAGAATAATCGAGTAGGTGCTCTTTTGTGTAAGTTTGTGCATAGAAAATGCATTACCCTTAACCAAGGGGGAAAGCCTTGCTTTTATAGCTGCAGTGCCCTGGTGGATGAAGAAGTGTGGCACCCGAGGACCCGGGTTAGCAGTTGTCATGGATAAGTCCTTGCAAAATTTGGAAGCTGCTAACAAAAAAATCTCCAAGGAGTCTTGTTGGTTGGGGAAACCTTAATCGGATAAGCCTCCTAGGGGATTAGTTCGCATTTCCAAGAGGTTTTTGATAAACATTGACGACCCGCCCCTTATCCTTCAGCTTCATCATAGCATGCGTGGCCATTCTTCCTCTCTCATGGCCAATGGCCTACTACCATTTGTGAGGTTGCCCTATCTGACAGTCAGGTTGGCGTAGGACCTGCTTCCATTTTGGGCTAGTAGGCTTTTCTGTGGCCAATCCTTCCTAAGCTACAGGCGGGTGTTTGGGCTTGGGCGTTACTCCCTCTCGGGCCCCCTGCATCTAGGGACCTAATACTGGCCCTTGCATTAGCTCGTGCATATCCTTGGACATCAATGATGATAATGAACAACACGAGCCACACAGAATGTGCTTGAGGAAATAAGAAGTCCTCGGCGCCAAAGCCACAGCCACAATTATGGGACGGGCAATCATTTCAAAAATATGTAATTATCTTAATATTTATAATAGTTGATTATATTTTTTCGTATGTAAATTTTTAAATTTATTAATACTTATAATTAGTTAAATACTTAAATTTATAATTATTAGCTAATTAACTAAGTAAAAAATAGTAAATAAAAATTTATTTTAAAAAAATCGGCAATGGCATTGACGACTTCACTAAAAAAATACAAATAGGGGACAAATGTGTTCGAAAATGAATGATGAGGGCTTGGATTTAAGGGATCTTCATAGCTTTAATATGGCCCTCCTTTCAAAACAAGGTTAGTGTCTTATGCAGAGGCTGAGCAAGCTTCTTAAGGCTCGATAATTCTCGGACACAAGCTTTTTGTGAAGCGAGGAAGGGATTGAAGGCATCATACATGTGGAAAAGCTTTTTTGCAACACAAGAGCTAGTCCGATCCGGGTCACGCTGGTGGATTGGATATGGGAATTGTGTCCGAATTTGGAGAGATAGATGGCTACCAAGGGACTTCTCCTGTAGAGTCCAGAGTGCACCTCATGTACTGAATCCACAAGCTAAGGTAAGAGAACTCATTGCAGGAAGTGGACAGGAGTGAAAAAAGGGACTGGTCGAGGCATATTTTCCTGGGGAGGTAGATTCATGATTAGCTTGTTTGGCACCATTCAAAGAGAGGAACCTTTTCAGTTCGGTTGGCCTACAACCTTCGTGGTTGTCTGTTGTCCTAACGATGGGGTCAACAAGTATGGATGGCTCGGCGGATAACTAGAATTTCGCGTGGAAGCTCAATTTACATTCGAAAGAGAAAATGTTTATTTGGAGGGCTTGCAAGAACACTTTACCGACGGTGATGAATCTCTCGCAAACAGAGATATCTTGAGGATGGAAGGTGTCCAAGTTGCAAAGTGGAAGAGGAGGATACCAATCATGCTTTGTTGTCATGCTCTTTTGCAAGGTTGTCGTGGCCTCTGAGCGACTTACCGTGGAATGTTATTGATTCGTGGAATGGAACGTGCGAAGAATGGATGAGGAATGTGGTGGAAAAGCTAGACAAGGAGCAACCAATTTTGTTCTTACTATGTGTTGGACGCTTTGGACAACAAGAAACAAATTGCTTATGGAAGTAGCTAAGGAGGACCCTCCAAGAATGATATAAAAGACGAAGAGTTTTTTTCAAGCTCACAAATCTTCATGTTGGAAACCTTGCTCGAATCATAGAATCATAGAAAGAACCCTCCTCATTACTGGTTTCCACCTCTAACCGATGTGATCAAAATTAACTTTGATGGAGTTTACACAACCTTGCGGAGTTGGGCAGGCCTTATTGCCCGAGATTCATAAGGACATTGTCCAAGCTAGAGGGTGAATTTCTTTACAGGAGCCTCTAAAATAGATCATGTCGAAGTTTTGGCTGCTCGTACAACCATGGAACTGATGATACACTATGGGTGGACAAAGGTAATTGTGGAGGGAGATTGTCTCCCTCTCATGCAAAGGCTTCAAGATCAGTCTGAGGGAGAAAATTCTTGTCCGAACTAGATCCGAGTTAGAATTTTCCGTCCGAGGGATATTCATTTCCTTCAATTAATTTTGGTTGGAGATGCTACTTTTAGATTCATTAAAAGAGAAGGCAATGTACCTGCTGATCGTTTGGCTAGACTAGCCAATTCTTTTTCCTCTGATAACATTATGTTACAAAGCTTAATAAGGGCAACTATTTAGTTGATTTCCCTTCGAATTAGTATAATTCGGTTTCCTTTTCAAAAATAACATTGGGGACTTGCTTTAAAAAAATTGTCAGAGTCTAGAAAATTGCATTTGCCTTGTTACAATTTTTTTAGGTAATTAAATAAATAAGTCCATATTAGACATTGTGCTTAGCGAAATTGTATTTTATGTAGATTTTTAACAATGTTTCTTTTATTTTTTCTACAATATTTTAAAAGGGGTTCAAATTTTTTCGATTCACAAGAGTGGAAGAGTGAGAAGTTACACGATAATAAAAAAAATAAATTAACAAGGCAAAAATAAGTGAGACATCAAATGACTACTCTCCCTTAATAATATGAAAGAAAGTGAAAGAAGAGAAGACATGCTTGAAGGGAACTAAGCTAAAGTTGCTAGGATTTGTTGTCTTATTAGTCGCATTTGAGCATTGGCGTTTTTATAAGTTTAATTATGGCTTTTATGTTTTTTCATACACAACCTAGTTGTTGTGCCAGTTGTATAGCACCTTTTAGTTGAGAGTAACACTTTTATTAGTTTGTTAGTTATATTAGAAGTAATCCGGCGGTTATAGTGGTTAAGAGTTAGTTTAGGGAAGTTATTTACTAAACCCTCTATAAATAGAGGGACTGGTAAGCTAAAATAATACAATCCCCTTTTTCTTCTTCGTGTTGCTTCTTCCTTGCTCTAATGTCTTCATACTCAGAAATCTGACATGGTACCAGAGCCACAATCTGCTAACGCTGGCTCCTAATTCTCTCAATAAACCCACACACTCAGTTACTTACCACAAAACCGAAAATGTCGAGCCCCAACAAAGCAGATAAAAAAGGGAAGAAGGTGGAAGCAGACCCTGATATCTTGAGGGTACAAGGTTTGGATAATCCAGGTACAACCCTGGTCTCCAACCCTCTGAATGGCATGAATTTCCTCTCTTGGAGCCGATCCATTAGAATCACACTCAGAGCCAAGATGAAGCTGGGATTTATCAATGGCAACAGCCCAAAACCTGATGAATCCGATGAAGAGTTTGAACAGTGGGCACGAGCAGATAGCATGGTATTTTCTTGGATTCTCAACTCCATTTCAAAAGATATCATAGAATCTTTTCTCTATCATGAAACATCCAGAGATCTTTGGCTCGAACTTGCGGCAAGATTCGGAGTTGGAAACACACTGCTTGTGTATCAGCTTCAAAGGAAAATTGCCTCGGCTACTCAAGGTACACTGTCTGTATTTGCTTATTTTGGCAAATTTAAAAAGCTATGGGATGAATTGGCCTACCTAGTGGTTGCTCATTCATGTAGCTGTGGTGTATCAAAGGCACTTTCAGATCTTCATCAAAGGGATCACCTGATGCAATTTTTAATGAGCCTGGATGAATCTTTTGAGGCTATTCGCAGCCAGATTTTGATGATGGAACCACCACCTAGCGTTGCAAATGCCTATGCTATAGTATTAAGAACAGAAAGGCAAAGGGAGATAAGCTCCTCATATACAACTAACCCCCAAAACATGGCGATGCAGACAAGAAACTTTCAAGGAGGAATTGGACAAAATCAGTGGAAGAGGAAAACACCTCAAGAAAATAAAGCTATGTTTTGTACCCATTGCCGCAAAAAGGGACATCTAAAGGAACAATGTTTTGAGCTCAAAGGATATCCAGATTGGTTCAAAACACTACAAGAACAAAGAAAGAAAGGAACTCCGTCCACCAACAGAGCCATGAGCTTGACAGATAGCCAGACTAATGATCAAGAATCGGTTCAAAACATTATGGATGGAGACGCAATCACAGAGTTCCTCAGGATGCAGTTGATGAGAGCTACCAACTCAAATGACTCAAGGACATTCAATACAGAGGATAGCTTTGAGGAATATGATGAATATGCTGGTAACACTCTTCTTAGTTCTGCTTCTAATGGTAATAAATCATGGGTTGTTGATAGTGGTGCTACTTCACATATGTGTGGTAATCTTGAACTGTTTCAAAATCCTGAAAAGAAATTGCCTGAGGCATATATCCATCTAGCTGATGGATCTAGACAATGTGCTAAAATTATAGGAGATATCCTACTGCCTAATAAATTAAAACTTAGTAATGTCTTGCATGTGCCTGGCCTTAGGTTCAACTTATTATCTATTAGAAAACTGTGTGAAGACACTGATATTAGGTTCAAATTTCTCCCATCTTGTTGCATTTTGCAGGACCACAGGACTAAAGATGTTGTGGCAATAGGCAGGGTCTTAGGGAAGCTCTACATACTGGATGACAAGTCTTTTGACACACACACTATTAGACAGGTGCTAAGGGAATCACATGAATTAGGACTCACTGTAGATATCTGTGACATCAACATGTGGCATAGGAGATTAGGCCATACTTCCAAGAATGTATTGGATCATCTGTTTTTTTTAAAAAATAATAAAATGTCCTTAAATTTGTGTGAAATATGTCCCTTAGCAAAACAACATCGTTTAACTTTCCTTATTAATCAATCTGAATCTGATTCTATCTTTGATTTGATGCATGTTGATCTATGGGGCCCTTATAATCAACATTCTATATCTTGTTGTGTGTACATGTTGACTATTGTGGATGATTATAGTAGATGTACCTGGGCATATCTGCTTAAATATAAATCTCAAACCAGCAACATTTTAAGAAATTTTCACAAGATGGTCTTAACTCACTTTAACAAAAGGATCAAGGTGATTTGAAGTGATAATGGCACTAAATTTATAGGACAAGAGTGTCAAGATTTCATGCAAAAAGAAGGCATCATCCATCAAAGAATTTGTGTCTATACACCAGAGCAAAATGATGTGATGGAAAGAAAACATAAACACCTTTTACAGATAGCTAGGGCATTGATGTACCAGTCTAATGTCCCAAATATCTTCTGGACAGAAGCCTTATTGGCTGCTACTTATGTTATGGATAGGCTCCCCTCACAAATTTTAGACTGGAAGTCCCCTTATGAGCTATTGCACTACAAAACCCCTAAGTATGATTATATGAGAGTCTTTGGTTGTTTATGTGTTGCTACTAACACACAACCACACAAAGGGAAATTTGATACTAGGGCTGTAAAAGGCATATTTGTTGGCTATGCCACTGGACAAAATGGATACAAAGTCTTTGATTTAAGCAATCAGATAATTATTGTCTCTGGAGATGTGAATTTTCATGAAGATGTCTTTCCTTATAAAGGGAGACAACTTGATCCTGTAACTTATCCTGTGCCCTCTGAATCTTTAGAAGAAGAGGAGGAGGGCCTGTAGGACCCTTTAGTCACTACCAGGAACCCCTGTGAGAATTCTGGTAATGTAGACAATGATACCATCACACAGGCTGCTGAAGCACTACGAAGGTCAAGTAGAGCTACTCAGAAGCCTGCCTGGATGAAAGACTTCTACTGCAATAACTCTTGAACATCACAGCACCACTTTAACTGTCTCAAATGTATCATCTGCACATAGTGTTTTTCTTGCTGCTTTGACTAATCTGCAAGAACCTAGGACCTATGAGCAAGCCTGCAAATACACAGAATGGACAACTGCAATGAAGGAGGAACTTGAGGCATTGGAAAAGAACAATACTTGGAATATTGTTCCTTTACCCCAAGGGAAGAAAGCCATAGGCAACAGGTGGATCTACAAGCTCAAGCTACACAGTGATGGATCTGTCAATAGATATAAAGCCAGATTAGTGGCAAAGGGATATAGCCAAATAGAAAGCATAGACTATCTTGAAAGTTTCTCACCAGTAGCCAAAAGAGTAACTGTAATACTGCTCCTAGCTGTAGCAACTTCAAAGGGCTTACTGTTGCACCACATAGACATAAACAATGCCTTTTAACATGGCACTCTTGATGAGGAAGTTTATATGCTTCCCCCAGAAGGGTACACAGTCCCACAAGGATATGCTTGCAGGTTGAGGAAGTCATTGTATGGCTTGAAACAAGTTTTGAGGTAATCGAATGTAGAGTTCACCCAAAAAATGGGGGTTTATGGCTTCAAAACAATCAAGACAAGATTACTGTCTCTTTACCAAAACTACCTCAGCAGGGTTGCTAATCTTACTTGTATATGTGGATGATATTTTGATTGCATGGAGTTCACAAGGAGACATTGATGCAGTCAAGAGCTTTCTGGATAACCTTTATACAATAAAGGACCTTGGGGTGGCAAAGTATTTCCTAGGCTTGGAAATAGCATGAGAACCGGATGGAATTATTGTTGCACAAACAAAGTATATCAAGGACTTTCTTCAAGATGCTGGGGTGAGCTCAGCCAAACCAGCAGCCACACCCCTTCCGCCAGGGATCAAATTCAGAACTGGGACAGGTAACTCTTTAGCTAATCCTGAATCCTTTAGAAGATTGATTGGGTGTGTCCTATATCTAGGTTTTACGCGGCCAGATATTTGTCATGGAGCTCAGCAGCTGAGTTAGTTTATGTCGTCGCCTAGCAAACAACATATGGATGCAACCATCCATCTCCTAAGGTATCTCAGGGGGACAACCAAGAAAGGTTTATTCTTCTATGCAGACAACGTATTGAACCTGGTGGCATATTGTGATGCGGATTGCGCATCATGTCTAGACACGCGAAGGTCACTTACAGGGTATTGTGTGTTCTTGGGAGGTGCTTTGGTTTCTTGGAAAACCAAGAAGCATTTTTTGGAAAACCAAGAAGCAAACTACGGTGTCTAGGTCCACTGTAGAAGCCAAATATAGAAGCTTGGGCACAACCACTTGTGAGGTGGTGTGGATTTTCAGCCTGCTTCAGGATTTGGGAGTCACAGCTCCAACACCTATTCCATTACTTTGTGACAATCAAGCAGCATTGCACATAATCGCTAATCCAGTTTTTCACGAACGAACAAAACATTTGGATATTGATTGTCACCTAGTTAGAGACAAATACAAAGAAGGCTTCCTAGCTCCTCAACATGTGCCCTCAAAGTTGCAGCTTGCAGATATCTTTACCAAGACTCCAGCAAGGCCAACGTTCGTAGATTTGAGCTCCAAGTTGGGCTTGATCGATATACCCCAAGTCCAACTTGAGGGGGGGATGAAAGAAAGTGAAAGAAGAGAAGACATGCTTGAAGGGAACTAAGCTCAAGTTGCTAGGATTTGTTGTCTTATTAGTCGCATTTGAGCATTTGCGTTTTTATAAGTTTAATTATGGCTTTTACATTTTTTCATTCACAACCTGGTTGTCGTGCTAGCTGTATAGCACCTTTTAGTTGAGAGTAGCACTTTTATTAGTTTGTTAGTTATATTAGAAGTAATCCGGCGGTTATAGTGGTTAAGAGTTAGTTTAGGGAAGTTATTTACTAAACCCTCTATAAATAGAGGGACTGGTCAGCTGAAATAATACAATCCCCTTTTTCTTTTTTGTGTTGCTTCTTCCTTGCTCTAATGGCTTCATACTCAGAAATCTGACATAATAAAACTAGTTGTATGTGGCACGTTTGATACATGTGCACAAAATATTTAAGAAATATAAATAATTAAATATCATTTACTAAAATTTTATGTTGTAGGAGAAAATGATAATATGGAAAGGACTGTGATAAAAAAGAAAAAATTGAAACCTATTATCTGAAACAAAATTTGAGTAAATTAAAATTTGAATATGCCAAAATGTTATATGTTTCGAATAATTACTCCTCTTATTTATTCTTTTTTAATTTTTAATAATATAATAAAAATAGCAAAAGAATAATTATATCTGCAAATTAAATATAAAAATATATTAAATAATATTTCAGTATTCGTTACGATTCGATAAATCTAAACATAATCGAATACCGAATTTCAAAATAACATAAAAAATTAAATACGAAATCAATTTTTTCGAATAAATTTCAGTACTAAACGAGTTTTCGATTTCAGTTCAGTTCGATCAATTTATCGAATTCTGAACACCCCGTCATTAAGGAATTGTTTTCGCTTTTGAACAAAATGACTTTGCACTTTATTTATGAGTGTTTTTCTTTTTCTCCACTACTAGTCGTTATGACACTTCGTTCCTATGTGTATGTCATAAATCATCTTTAACGCATTAAAATATATTATAAATAAAATTAAAATATATAAACCAACACATATCACATTAAAAAGTGAGAACGAAAATCAAGAAAACTAATTTAATCAGTTATGCAAAATTTGAAAATGACGAATAAGTTAGTTATCTTATCAGTTTGAAGGGTATTTTTGGCATCATAAAAAATTGGTGCGGCGGTGTCATTAACCGTCGTTGGTGAGTGTAGAAGGTGTTTCTTTTTTCATACTAGCCGTCGTGGCACGCCGTTCCTGCGTGCATATAATAAATACTTTTTTTTGCTTTAAAATATATTATAAATAAGAGTAAATATATAAACTAAAACATCACATTAAAAAAAAAGGAAAGAAAGAAAGAAAAAACTAATTTATCAATTAATATAAAATTTGAAAAGTTGAATAAAGTAGTTATCATATCAGTTTAGGGTTATTTTTGACATTACAAAAAAGTGGTACGGCGGTGTAGACAAATTAATTTTGCACCAAATCAAATGACGACAAGTGAAAAATATATATTATTTAATCAATTATATTCTATTTTTCTATTTATATTTTAGAATTTACTAAATTAATTCTAAATATAAATAGTTAAATTAATTGATATTTTAATATATATTTCGTCATCAAATCAACGGTCGACACCTGTCAAATTGAGGTGTTTCGGCCAATCAAATCAAGACAATATATTTCTCATATTATCTCTTTAAAAAAATACAAAAATTAGAGAGATAATATCGAAATTGACCAATCATATCTTTCCAAATATTTAATGTATTTATCTCTTTAAATTAAAATAAAGAGATAATACAAAATAAGTGGTCAAGTTCACCACAACTCTACCTCTTTGACAGCTATATAAAGGGGTCATGGGAACTCATTCAAGACACACACACATACAAGCAAGAGGGCATTCAAGAAGTCTCGAAATCCTCTCAAGCAAATCAAGGAAGATCCACGGCGTTCTAGGCAAGATTCAAGGCGTTCGTCGCGGAAATCGTCCAAAGTCAGCGTTTGATTCGACAAGAAGTCTGAAGACCGGCGAATTAGACAAAAGTCCACCTTGGCGGAAGATCAAAGTCTAAAATCCACCAAGAACATCCCAAATTCAACTAAAATATCGTCAAGTTTATAGCGTTTGATCCGGGAACAAGTCAACGACTCCCGAATTAACGTTATTCAAAGTCAAAGTCAACGTCAAAGGAGATCAATCGTCATAGTTTCACCTCCGAAGTTGCCGAAGTCAAAAGATCATGTTCTTGAAGGGAAGAATCAGAGGCTTTCAAGTAGAGATTTCGCACCCACAAAATACTCAATTCAATTCAAGAATTTATTTGTAATATTTTCGTATTTCGTTAAATTCAGGAACACGAAAATTTATTTACAAATTTTGGCACGCCCAGTGGGACCGCTCTACCTCTCATCTCTTCCCTTCTACGAAGTCTGAAGTATTTCAATGGACACTCAAGGAAAAGCCATAAAGACGGTGAATTCCAAACTCGCCACAACAAAGTCTTCAAGTTCAAGTACCAAGAGTCTCGGTGTTACTACGAGGAGCATGTCGAAGAAACTCAAGGAATCTTCCCAGATGAATCCTCCAATTGAGTCTGCTCAGAAGGACATATCCGTGCCTAACCACGCAAGCGAAGATGACGAAGATAAATCTCCCCCGTCCTCTCCTCACTCCGAGTCTAGCTACTCCTTCACAACGAATGTGGCCCCAGTCATGGTGACGAATGCCACAACCTTAGAAGAGCAAATCGCAAGCCTGACAAGAGCTATCAAAGGACTTACCAAGCATGTCCAAGAGCAAGACGCCCAAATCGCTAGGTTGATCAACAAGCCAGATAATGTTGAGGCAAGCCATATTCGAGGAAAACAAGTCGAGGCTCATGAAGAAGTAGAAATATCCACTAAAGAAAACTACACCGAGAAAGATGAACCTGCAAAAGGGCTTCAAGTCTCGTCCAATGGATTGATCCTTGTGGACCAATTGAAAGAATTCATCGACGAGACCATCAAGAGCAAGATTGAGGGAAGCTCAAGGTCATCCTTTACCTACTCCAAGCCCTACACTCCAAGAATTGATAGCTTGAAGATGCCGATGGGCTACCAACCACCGAAGTTCCAACAATTTGACGACAAAGGCAATCCTAAGCAGCACGTTGCCCACTTTGTCGAAACATGCAACAATGCTGGAACATATGGGGATCACCTAGTCAAACAGTTTGTCCGATCACTGAAAGGCAACGCATTTGATTGGTATACTGATTTGGAGGCCGGTTCGATTGATGGATGGGAACAGCTAGAGCAAGAGTTTCTCAATCGATTCTATAGCACTAGGCGTATCGTCAGCATGATTGAGCTTACAAATTCCCGGCAGTGGAAGGATGAGCCAGTTATCGATTATATCAATAGATGGAGGAATCTAAGCCTCAACTGCAAAGATCGATTATCTGAAGCTTCCGCCATTGAGATGTGCATTCAAGGGATGCATTGGGGCCTTCGCTACATTCTCCAAGGGATCCTGCCAAGATCATTCGAAGACTTAGCCACTCGAGCACATGACATGGAGTTAAGTATGGCAACGAGTGGAGCGGAAGGGCCGCCTGTTCAAGAACCCCGCAAAACCAAGGAAAGACAAGAAGGCAAGAAAGGGGGCAAGCCTTATTTGGAAGCTCCAAACAAGGAATCCATGACAGTAAATGTGGCACCCTTCAAGCTCCGAAGCAAGACAAACAATGGTAGCATTCTAAAGAATAATGCCCCTTACAGACCACAAAGAAAATTAACCTTGAAGGAAATGCAAGCAAAGCAATATCCTTTTCTTGATTCTGATGTTCCCGGCATATTTGATGACTTATTGGAGGCTAACCTTATCGAATTACCCGAAGCAAAGCGACCTGAAGAAGCCGAACGAACGAATGACCCAAAGTACTGCAAATATCATCGCTTAGTTGGGCATTCAATACAAGATTGCTTTGTGTTCAAAGAAAAAGTTATGCAGTTAGCCCGCCAAGGTAGGATCTCTCTTGAAGAAGATACCGCAGCAGCAAATGTGGCCTCGGTCAAGTGTGGGTCTTTCGACAGTGAAGCCTCCTATAATACCACACACGAGAATGCTACTACGATCAAAGAGGGCGCTCTGTCTGAAAGAGAAGATTCCTCTGATAGTGACGAATGCATGTCCACCATTACCTTCATCGACGAAGATTTTCTTCTTGGGTAAAATCCTCATAACCGCCCCTTGTTCGTCGCTGGATATGCACGTGAACAAAAGGTGAACAGAATATTGATTGATGGAGGCTCTGCAGTCAATATCTTACCCCTACGAACCTTGAGAGACTTGGGGATCCCGATGGACGAGCTTGCAAATAGCCGCCTCATGATTCAAGGCTTCAACCAAGGAGGACAAAGGGCTGTCGGCATTATAAGAATGGAATTGTTGATGGACGATATGGCGTCAACTGCACTATTCCACGTTATAGACGCCAAGACTTCTTACAACATGCTTCTTCGCCGCCCTTGGTTGCACGAAAATTATGTGGTCCCTTCAACATGGCATTAATGCTTCAAATACTGCCGCAATGGCGTAGTGAAAAGGGTACTCGGTGATACCAAGCCTTTCACCGAAGCTGAGTCGCACTTCGCCGATGCCAAGTACTACGTTGAAACTGCCAAAGGAGGAAAAGAGTTTTCACCCTCAGAGAAACCAAAGTCACATGAAGATCGAAGCATGAGGAGAAGTGAGCAGCCCGTTGTCGAGGCCGGATCTTCAAAGTGTCTGACTTTACCATTGACTCAAATCAACGCAAAGCAACCATCGAAACCACCACTCAAAGGATTTGTGTCCTCAACCCAAAAGGAAGAAGAGGGACATGAACGTTGGCTATAGATGGAGAAGGGTATGATCCTAAGGCCTTCAAACTGCTAGTTAAAGCCGGGTATAATCCACAAGAAAGATTAATCCTTGGAAATCTTCCTCCCGAAGCCACCAACAAGAGGCTCCATGGACTCAACGCCACCCAAGTAATATTAAAGGAAAAAGGGCACGCAGTCCCAGATTCACGTGTAGGTCTTGGCTTTATCCCTCCTAAGCCTATCCGCATCGCCATAAAAAGGGTCAGCAACAACCATGTCAGCGAAAGTCTCTCTTCAACAGAAGATGACCAAGGGAAATAAAATCCACGAGAGTCTGTCTTCAACAGACTCGGCACACGTAAAAGAATAGAAAGACCAACAATCAATCTGTCTTTGATAGGCTTGGTCCACGGAAAAGAATGATGTACCAAAAGAAAACCATGTCCAATGTAGCTGCACAATCTAAGGAAAACATCACATCCTTACATAAACTTAGAAGTTCGATTCCTTCCAGAATGAGACGCCACACAACTCTAGACATATCATGTGGCAGAGTCTTGAAGGTTAAAACAAGAACAATGGTCTTCACACAAGTTCAGCTTGATGACTATGATGACAAAGAAAGCATAGCATCATCCAATTATGTTAACAACAGTGTTGGAGAAGACATTACCAAAGTTCATCACATCACCTTAGCTGAAAATGATGAAGTTGAAGGAGAGGATACCGAAGATGGCTTGAAGATAAGCTCGATAAATGAAAAGTTCTTGAAGCGGTATTACGCCTGAAAAAAAAAGAAAAAAAAAAACAAAAAAAAACAAAAAGGAAAAAGGAAAAACAAAAAAAAATCAAAAAACAAGCAAAAGAAAAAAAAACTCCTGGCCCGCATGAGTATAAACTGTGAACGGCCCTCCCATCTCCAAATAAATATTTTGTACCCCTGAACTACGAATTGACTTGATCCTCTTGATGAGGTACGTAGGCAGCTTAGATATTCTAAGTTCAGCCATAACACTTAAATGAGCTTTATTCTTCTTACGAAGTCATCGAGAGTGGAAGTACTCAAACATGCTCAAAGATCGCAAGATAGAAAGAAAAGGAAAAGCTTCTATTACGTAATCTCAAGGAAACATTGGAGTTCATGACATGGAACAAAGGAAAAAAAAAAGAAATCAAATGCGATAAAATAAAAGGTCCTAAGCTAATCTCAAGCAAAGGGACGCAAATCCTTCAACCCTTCCTTGAGGGCTTCCAAGTGTGTCCTTGAAGCCTCCAAACCCGCAACTACTTCATCGTTGAGGGGGGTAGTATTCTCAAGCGCTGCAATTTCCTCCACAATTTCACGAACTTCAACTTGGGCATTATGAAAAAGCTGATTGTCTTCCTTCAGAGTAGCACATAAGTTCTTCCTACGCTCTTTCAAATCCGCAAGCTCCTTCTCAACACGCTTCAACTCGTCCGTAGTAGATTGGACCTTGGAAGCTCCTCCACTTTCTTTAACGCGAGCCTCTTGAAGACGATCGTTGGCTTCCTTCGACTTTCGGTCGAAAAGATCTTTGGATAACCTTTCAGAAGACGACGACCTTGCCTCATCAAAAGCAGCAGCCTTGGCGAACAATGTATTCATTGATTCTTCCACGTTTGAGATATCGAAATTCTGAAAAACTCTTCATAGACTCAAGAACGAAGTAAACGTCGTCTTCGATTGATGAGATGAAATCAATTGGTGTTTGATATCTTCACGAGAAGATCACTCCATAGCTTCTGAAGGAACTCCTTTTGATGATTAAGAAAGAACCTCTCGCCTTCAAATACCGACACAGCGGCTGGGCAGGAGGGTTGTTTCCTCTTAAGCCCTATTCCAAGAGGACAAGTCGTAGCCAATAAAGTCGACCCTTCGCTGTCTTGGGAAGTTTCATCGTCTTCAATGGCTAAGACCTCAGCTTTAAGCTACGATGATGCATCGGCTAGAGTTAGAAACAAAATAAAATCTTGTCACCAAAAAAAAAAAAAAAGGAAGAAGAGGAATAAAAGAAAAGAAATAACCTCCTTGACAAAGTTCAGTGCCGATGGTCCATGACTTGAGCCTTCATCATTAACGTTGATGTTTATTGGTTTCGAATCCCTCTTTGGCCTCTTCCAATGATGATCAGGATTGCTACTCCCACTTACTTCTAAGGAACGTGGAGCGGTTTACTTCTTATCTACTTCAAGGGGTTCGACCGTTTGAGAATTCCGCTTGGGCTGGGAAGTAGCCGGCTCAAAAGGATGATCTTGGGCGACTCCTTCATCACACTTCCTGCCTTTTAGGGAAGCTTGACTTGGGCCTAAGGCAAGCAACTTCGCCACGTTTTCTTCAAAGTAGCCACCGTGAGCTCCGAGCCACCACCTTTTGTACACCTCGGAGGAGAACTTCTTCATATTTGGGGGCATGAGAGGGAATAACACTTTTTCCATGGTCTTGGACAGAATGCACATGCGCCAGTAACGGATTCCACCCTCTAAAGAAGCTTCGCGAACGTCTTGCGAAAGAATTCCCGGCACTTCTTGGAAGAAACCAAATTGGTGACTAAATCGATGAGGGCTATAGGGCTCAACAACGAAATGATCGCCTTGCCGCAGAGAAAGGTAGTTCGAGCGGACGACCATGAAATAGATTTCTTTAGATTCCGTGGCATGCCCGTTATCTGTGAATAGAAAATCCTTGTCCCTCACAATCATGTTGCAATTCTAAGAGATAAAGTCGCCTTTGTGTAGCCGCTTTCTCGCCTCTTGCGGATCGTAGTACTTTGCGCCTCCTTCGCCTGAAAAGAGCGTCATCTTGGGTCCACGAACGCTTTGCACAAGCTGATAATGAGTCTTGAAATAATAAACTATCCAACTATAAACAAAGTGAATCGGAAATGGAGAGTGTGCGCGAGTTGGCCTTGGGGAGTTGGAGATTTTATTCAAACCTCTGTAGATACTAGCCAAAATAGGAACTGCAAGACCAATCCTTCGACCGGCTGCCATAGCACTCGCCACCTTGAAAACACTTGGGCGTATTGAACTAACCTCTTGAGTGGGAAGGACAAAAGTACAAAGCCAACATGCCAAATACGCCGCCAAGAATGTCTCTTCCTTCGAACTCCCTTCGCTACCAAGCCTCGAGAACAATGCCTCGTCCGCCATGGACCACTTGCCATGTACCCCAACGGTCCCGGAGGGGTTATGAGTTGACTTAGGATGAACGGCCTTCTTCTCTTTACGTGGAGGAGGCTCGCAGTATTTCGTCGCCCTTCTAAGCCAAAACTTGAACCCATTTGTCAATAGGAACTTGAGAGGAATGGCCATCTTTATTACTCTTTCGAAGCAAATGGTAGGCGTGGAGTAGGAACTTGCAAGAACGAGGCACAAATCTCCGTCTTGTCTTGTCAACCCCATTAAGCTCCTTGGCACTTGGAACAACTTCATCATAAAGAAGTCCCGCCATAGGAAGTCCAGAAAGGGTGTGCACATCCCACAACGAAATAGACAATTATCCAAAGGACGTCAGAAGAGTGTTGGTAAATGGGCACCACGCTTCGCAAAACGCCTTGACGACATCGGAATTGCGGTCGTAGGTAAATAGTGAGGCGTATACAGCATCATATACTTGGGCCGCAACTAGCTTATCTTTGCACCGGCTGAGTACATCTTCCCTCCACTCCCAAAACCCTTTGATGAAGTGGAACTCGCCGGCAAAGTGAACATTGTCGCCCCACTTGGCTTTCCTTCAATGATGCGGCGGCCTAACGTCGGTAGAGAGCTTGATTCGTCAGAACAACGGTGATGAGTCGCTTGTAGAGACCACGCCTTGGAAGTCTTGCTCAATGAGACTTCTTGAGACCATTGCTCTGTGTGAAGCGGAGTTGTCAACCTCGGCCATTGCTTCGCATATCGACCGATGAGAGGAGCGTGAGTCGTCAAAATTGTTCCTTTCTCCAACGGTTGACTTTCATCGTCAAAGGTAATCAAGTTTTGTTGACCGGAAGAAAGAGACTCATCTTTGAAATAAACCATGTTGCAACCTATTGGAGCGCGAAGAAAGAATTTAATTGAGTAAATGTGTACGCATACATATAGCTCAAATAAATGATAGAGGCAACGTAAGATATGAATTAGACTTTTAAGTAATCAGAGGCCATATCATGCGAATGTAGCAAGTGAGCCTTGATTTTCAAATAAAGTCAAATTCATCTATCAACAAAATGACTCCAAGTCCATGTATTGAACAAGTCTTCACGCATTAAAAAAATCATAACAGAGAGATTTAGCACTCATATGATGCTTCATGTATCTTGAAAATTTGTGTTAAAATACATGCCATCTGATCATGAAATTTTGAGGGAGCAAGACGAATTTGATGGTCAAATCGATATTTGACCATACACATACAAGCATTGCTCCAAATCAATAAAGTAATCTATGCTAAATTTGGGATGCTAATACTTTATCTACTATAGCATACAACCCCATCTATAGCATACCTTAATTGAAAATACTGGTGTGTAGACAAATAAATTTTACCAGGATGAACGTAGCAAAATCCGAAGAGGAAAGTCCGAGCCGAGAGCTTCCCAAGAAACTGAAAATTTGGCCAAAAAAAAAAATCCACAGAGACATTACGACAAACACCTTGTGTGCATGACAGAAAATTGAAGAAGAAAAATATTTGGCTATCAAAACTTACCCCAAATTCTTCCAACGATTAACCTTCACAATGTCTGATCAATGTCAAATTAAGCTCTTTATATAGGTGTTTAGTTGAAGTATTTGAGTATAATTGTGATGAAAATCCTAATCCAATTAGAACTCAATAACCAAGATACTTGAAATATTAATTGTCGGTCACTTGTCTTAGCGGTAGTGGAGGTTTAGTCCAATTCGGATGTCTTTGGAGCAGACATTCAGCTACTTCCGGACTCCAAATCAAAATCAAATTCATCTTGGTTGGATGTTAATTACTCCCCTCTCGCACTGTTAACTTTGAATCAAAGAAGCAAAAATAAAATAAAGCTTACCGTTGCTGCAATTGAAGAAGGAGATGGGCTTGATTTAGTGGCCCAACATCCTCAAAATCTCAAAAAATTCAATTGGATATCTTTCAAGACAAATTCAAGATACCATCGGCCCAATTTGATTCATTTCTTTTCGTGACTCGTTCACTTTGAAAATTACATTTTCAAACATATATTCGTGAACGAGTCTCGAGGGGGCATTTATAGACAAATTAATTTTGCACCCAATCAAATGACGACAAGTGGAAAATATATATTATTTAATCAATTATATTCTATTTTTCTATTTATATTTTAGAATTTACTAAATTAATTCTAAATATAAATAGTTAAATTAATTGATATTTTAATATATATTTCATCATCAAATCAACGGTCGACACCTGTCAAATTGAGGTGTTTCGGCCAATCAAATCAAGACAATATATTTCTCATATTATCTCTTTAAAAAAATACAAAAATTAGAGAGATAATATCGAAATTGACCAATCATATCTTTCCAAATATTTAATGTATTTATCTCTTTAAATTAAAATAAAGAGATAATACAAAATAAGTGGTCAAGTTCACCACAACTCTACCTCTTTGACAGCTATATAAAGAGGTCATGGGAACTCATTCAAGACACACACACATACAAGCAAGAGGGCATTCAAGAAGTCTCGAAATCCTCTCAAGCAAATCAAGGAAGATCCACGGCGTTCTAGGCAAGATTCAAGGCATTCGTCGCGGAAATCGTCCAAAGTCAGCGTTTGATTCGACAAGAAGTCTGAAGACCGGCGAATTAACGTTATCAAGACAAAAGTCCACCTTGGCGAAAGATCAAAATCTCAAATCCACCAAGAACATCCCAAATTCAAGTAAAATATCGTTAAGTTTATAGCGTTTGATCCGGGAACAAGTCAATGACCCCCGAATTAACGTTATTCAAAGTCAAAGTCAACGTCAAAGGAGATCAAACGTCACAGTTTCACCTTTGAAGTTGCCGAAGTCAAAAGATCACGTTCTTGAAGGGAAGAATCAGAGGCTTTCAAGTAGAGATTTCGCACCCACAAAATACTCAATTCAATTCAAGAATTTATTTGTAATATTTTCGTATTTCGTTAAATTCAGGAACACGAAAATTTATTTATAGACGGTGTCGTTAATCCCGTTTGTGAGTAAAAAATGAATTTCTTTTATATAAGAATATATATTAGTATAAATAAGGTTTTTCTTTTTTTTTTTTTTTTGATAAGTTGAAATTTCATTAAGCAGCCACAATCTGATGAAGGGTTTTTGGGCCCTTGTCACAAAAGATATTTGATTGTTGGCCCATCCCAATTGGTTCCATGGGCCCATTTCAAGCATGGGCCATCCCATTAGAAAGCCTAGGAATTTTTCTAAACAACCAATTGGGCAATGAAATCAGCCTCTGCAGTCTCTCCAGAAATCCATTTAATAGCTTCCAGTGAGTCGAATTCGAATATGACATGTTCTTGTCCGGGAAGAAAGACGAGCTTGGGTTTGAGATAGTGGCGAATCTAGCAATTTCGCTTGGTCCTATCAAATTTTAATTAATTAATTTGATAAATAAAAATATTAAATTTATAAAAAAAAAATAAATTACTATGATAATCTTTTCAAATTAAATACATGTAATGTAAGTACAATTAACTCTTACAACTATTACTCCGAGCGAGGGTTGATTTGAAATTGATGAGTAACAAATTTCTCGGTCTCTGTTTTTGGTGTTTTCTTCTTTTGTAATTGTCAAACTATGACTGTGATTGTTTTTTATTTAATATAATCTCATCGCTTGAAAATCAAAAAAATAATAAATTCATCCATTTTTTGAAAATTAAAACTTACATTTATATAATCATAAGTTTAAAGAAAAAAGATAATAATTAATTTTTATATCTAAACTTATTTATTTGTCCTCAAAAATTTAAGTAATAACTTATCAAATAAAATGATAAACAACTAATTTAAAATTTTGAATAATTCGTATATTCTTTTGAGCGCTCTCTCTACAAGAATCAAAAAAATTATCTAGAAAAACCAAAATTCATTTCATCTAATAAATAAAAATAAATTAAAAAACTATCAAAACAATAAGTTGGTCAAAAATCGAAATACATAAATAAAAAATCAATAGCAGAAAAAATAAAAGCAAGAGGAATTTTGAAAAAAATTATAATTTGGTGTTGAGAAAATTACAAGATCGAGCAAATTTTTCTTCTTTGCTAAGTGGAAATCATGAGTTTTAAATAGTAGAGAGAGACTAGAAGTAGGGATCTTGAAAAAGTTATTTTTTAATTTAATTAATGGGAATTTTGATTATAGATTTTTTATTGGACAAAATAAATTCAGGCCTAAAACTTAATAGACTAATAGCAGTAGGAGGAGGCCAACCCGCCCCTGGTTTGAGATCTCCAAAAACCACTCTCTAAGTGACAAATTGCCGTAAGCATTTCCAACCTCCACTGATGAGTATTACAGTCAATAAGGTCACGGACCAGCCAAGGCCAATTTGGATCAGCATCAGGTGGTTTAGTTGGTTTGAAAGTGGGGATGAAAGGTATACACGGGTCCTCCCAAATCTTCGTGATTGCATTTCTCGTTACCGGGAGGCTGGCACCAAGGAGGATCACTTGTGAGCATTTGACAGCATCTTTCCACACCCATGAAGCTCCACGGACCTGCAAAGATGGGTTCAAATCAGCGCCATTTCTCAGATATTTAGGGTTATTTTCATTTTAGTCCTTATATTTTTAAACAATTTTCAAAATAGTCCAATTATTATTATTATTTTTTAATTTCATCCATCCTATGGAATTCCGGTCAAATTTTTTAGTTTAAAAATGGTTTTAGTAAAAAATGCCCCTAAAAGTTTTGGTAAAATATGCACATTGCAAAAAAGCATCCTTTGGTTTTCATAATCGATTTCAATTTAGTCATTTATGACCGTTAGAAAATGATAACTATTGGAATTTGACCATTTTAAGGCTACTATTGACAGTTGGAATTTAGTCTTTTGGCACACATACGCTCTTATAAATACGTGGTGTAATTACAAATGAAATGCACAAATCAAATTTGACAAAAACAAGAAAAATTTAGCAAAAGGTCTGGAAGTATTCTATAGCAATCAACTCATTTTTCCACCTACTTCACATAAAAATTAGTTATCAACCACATATCATTTCCAACCAAGTACTATTTATACATTGATTATGTGTTCTTCAAGCTAACCAACAACAACAACATCAATGGATCAATGATAAAATATATATATATATATATATAAGGTATGTCTTAATATATACTATGTCAATATATTCAAGGGTGAAATACAATGACCTCCCATGAGGTTGGTATAATTACGGATACCCCGACATCGTTGTTTCAAAATTACAAATACCCCCTGAGGTTTGTAACTATCTAACAAATAACCCATTTTCATCCATTTTTATGGTTAAACTGACCAAAATGCCCTTACACAAATTGAATTATTTTTTAAAATTTTTCTAATTTTTTTGGACAAAAATGTGCAGGGCAGGGTTTCTTACGTTTTTTACACAGAGGAACAATAATGTAATTTGCCTCGGCAGATTTTTTTACAATTTTAAAAAAGAATTCAAGGGCAAAATGGACCATTTCAGGCCCTTGGTTAAAAATTACAAACCTCAGGGGGAGTATTTGTAATTTTTAAAACAATGAGATGGTATTTGTAATTATACCAAACCTTAAGGAAAATCATTGTAATTCACCTTATATTCAATTCTGCCTAGCAACTCCACAAATATATAAGATAATGAGCTAATATATACTATACCATAATATTTATAGTCCACCATTTTTTCTTTTTTTTAAAAAGTATAAAGAAAAGTACAAGAATACCTTTCAATTGGACAAAAAATTGGCCGAAATTTTACCAAAAGGATGAAATAGAAAAATAATAAAAAAAGTTGAATGATTTTGATTAAAAATACAGAGACTAAAATGAAATAACCTTAACATTAGCAAAAAAGTTCAATTAATATTCATACTAACCCCCCAATTTACTTACATGTTTATTGTAGGTCAAATAAATTTTTTCTAATCAAACTACCCTTATAACAACGGTGAAGTACCTCCTCATGTGAATTGGTGTGTGAAGATGTATAACGTTAGTTTAGTCAAAAAGATTTGTTTGACCTGCAATAAGATAATAATAAATCAATTGAGATAAATATGGATTTTTTTCATTCTTTTTTTTTTTTTTTGTTGATATCAACAAATTTTATGGATTCTGACCAATAAATTGATATATATTTGTTGGATTGAAACAAATGTCATGAATGCTAGATGCAATTTCTCAAATCACATAAAATTTACGAGTAATTATACTAATTATCCCATTATTTAATAAGCCATCCCTCTTACAATTATTGCACTATTTGTATTATATTTCTTCTTTGTGGGTTTTTCTTGTTTGAATAAAAATGATCAGTTACATCATAATATCATCATACTATACATCAAAATATTTAAATTTCTATCAACTATATTAATAATTCCATGCAAAAAGTATTTTGAAAAAACTTAATACTTGGGCAAAAACAATTATTTTCTCCATTCAAATTTATATGAAAAATCGATAAATCAAAATGATTTATGTCAATGAGGTAAAACTTTTAGAATGATAATTTAAAAAATCACGTAATATGACCAAAACTTAATGTTGGAAATTCGTGTAAGAGATTAATTTGAATTCAACTAAAAATATGGGTGATTTTAAAATTAAGTTAAAAAGTCGGGATGAAAATGAGTTTTACCCAAGGGTTTGTACTCATACATCACTGCAGGGGTGTTCATAATTTATAAATCGATCGAATCAAGCTAAACACAGAAAATTCGATATATATCGAAGCTGAACTGAATTATTCAGGTTTTATTTTCTTGAAAATTCAGCATTGTGGTGGTGCAATTTGATTTTTTTTTTTTTTTTTTTTGTGTCGGTTCATTGAACTGTACCAAAATATTATTTTTATATTTAATCTTACATACATTTTTTGTATATTAATTTTGTTATTTTTACTTATTAAAATATTTAAAAAAAATAAAAGTGTAATTATTATTTTTATTATTAATATTTTCATATTTTAAATGAAAAGTTTGATTCTCGAATACCAAACCAAAATATCGAAAAAAGAACTTGGTAATTCCCAAAACTGAACTGACTAATTCGATTCAATATTTTTAGTGTATGAAATTTTCGTTTTACCAAAAATTCTGATTTAAATCAATTCAACTTTACCGAATAAACACCTCAATGTAGACCTATCCATGGGCGGGTAATATCCAAATCTAGACCCACTACAATAATTAATACTCAGGCCCGGACCCAATGAATTTATATTAGATCTATACCCAGACTCATACCCATTGAGATAAATACTTTGGTATGGGTAGGGATATTTTAACTCTAAAATACTCGAGGGTATGAGTATTGAACGAGTAACATTTAAAAATTTATTGAATTTGTAAATTTTTTATACAGTTCGAATCCAACGGCCAACATCAATCAATTCATTAATTCTTGCACCTCATTCCTCACCACCCATGAGGAAAAGAAGTAGACAAATATCATCATCAGCCACCCACAAACTTCCATCACACACAGTCATGAACAGATGAATATGGCAGCATAAAAATTGAAAAGAGAAGGGATGAAGTGCAGCTCTTGGCTTCTAGCTTAAAATAATCTGAGTGGAAAAGCTGCAAGATGAAGTGCTTATCTCTCTCAAATTCTGTACTTTCTTCATATGGTTGGAAGAAGAAGAAGAAGAAGAAGTCATCTCCCCACAGCTTATTTAATTGGGATTTCGGGATAAGCAGAAGCAGAGAGGCAGATGATAGTTGTTCTAATAATGAGTATTACCAGGATATCCACCTCCCATTTTCTCCTTCCCTCCTACACAAAACCTTCTTGAAAGGTACAATATTTTTATTGCTTCTCCTCTTCTTTTTTATCTGCAAATATTTAAATGGGACTTATTGGTTTATAGTGACACGCGTTACGATAAATTATGTTGATGCCCTTTGAAATTAAGTTTGAATACAGAAACACCTGTTGCAAAATTAGAGGTAGGATGCATTAATTACACGCGTTATGCTAAATTATATTGACACTCTTTGAAATTAAGTTTAAATATGGAAACACCTATTGCCCTTTGCAAAATTGGAGGTGGGGTGATCAATTACACATGTTACGATAAATTTTATTAACACTTCTTGAAATTAAATTTGAATACAGAAATACCAACAGGGTGGATTAATTACACGCGTTACGATAAATTATATTGTTGAAATTAAGTCTAAATACATAAATACCTAATGCCCCTTGCAAAATTAGAGATAGGGTGGATCTTGGATCCTGTAATTAGGAGTAGGAGAAGGAGCTAAAAATTGCATCATGCTCGTAAAATTACATTTTTAGTCCCATAATAAGAGAAAGAATTCAATATATTTAATCCGTTACTTTATGGGATTTTTAAGATGGTTCCAGAATTGGGAAAATCCGATAAAATTGTCCCAAATTTGAGAAAACTCTACACATTTAGTCCTCTGATTTTCGGGATTTATGGGACTAAATGTATTGAGTTTTCACTATTTTGGAATCATTTTGAGAATCCTGTAAATTATAAGACTAAATATGTTGAGTTTTCCCAATTTTAAAACTATTTTGAAAATTCCATAAAGCAAAAGGTTATTTTTCGACCCTCTATCTATCCTATGGGACTAAAAGCGTAATTTCGGTTAACTCTTGGTGATGTTGATCAGGCAGGGAACTCAAGTGCTGCTACAAGGCCAGTAGAGATGGATTCTCAGCCACAGACTTCCACAACAAATGTGACTTCAAGGGACCTTGTGTCATCATCGGCTACACAAACAAGTTCCTCAAGTTTGGTGCATTCAACCCGGAAGGCTACAGAAGCACTGACGACTACTATGACACGTTCGATGCATTCCTCTTCTACTGGCCGGACAAGGACAATGGCAACGAAAACGATGACCCTATCATTTTGCCGAAAGTAGGGGGGAGTGGTGCAGCACTCTTCGACTATGCACGTGGGGGGCCGCAGTTTGGAGCCGATGGCTTGCTGATCGGGCCGCCATTGGCGCCGGTGATGGGGGGTTTTGCAGGGCCGGATACAAATTCAGGGGTTGGTGACTTGAGGCAAGCCAAGTCTAGGCTGGGGCTGTCTTATGCTAGAAGGCCTGATGGGAAGGAGTCTGTGTTTGGGGATGAGTCTAAGGCCACTCTTGATGAAGTGCTGGTCTTTTGTAGTCCTCAAATTGCAAGCTTGTATTGATTTATGGGAAGAATGCAATTTACCTCTTGGCTAACCTTTTGATGTAATTATACTTAAACTTTTTGTGATTTGAGAAATTATAGGTAGTATTTTTTATTTTCGTCTAACAAATAGATCTTTCTGTTAGTCAAAATTTACTAAATTTGATGATATATCTTTATTTAACACCGATCGATTTATTACTGACGTATTGCAGGTCAAACAAATCTTTTTCTGACCCAACTACCCTTATAAGAGTGGAGACATACCTCCTCACATGCATTAGCATGTGAAGATGTATAAGGGAAGTTTGGTGAGAAAAAGATTTTGTTTGACCTACAATAAGTCAATCAGGGTAAATATGAATTTTCATTTAATTTTTTTTGTTAATGTTGGCAAATTCAGTAAATTTTGACTAATATAGGAATTTATTTGTTAGACGGAATCAAACGTTAGGAATACTAGATGAAAATTTTCAAACAATAAGAGTTCCACGTATAAATACCACCAAATCTCGAGAGAGTGTTGTGTAATTATCCCTAAGTTAAATATCATGTTCAAGCTAACATAGTAACATCTGCAACCCAAAACCAAGTATATCTTCCAATGTGTCGCCACTCAATGCGAACGTTGTCATTGAATGTGGTGCCTAATGATCGTTCACATCATTTACAATTACACGCAGATAGACTCCACGTCATTTTCACGACCATGTCATTGTAGCAACACATCACCTGCCATCATTGCTCTAACGCAGCCATGTCATTGTAGGCGTGGCGTCTATTCATCACCAACATAATTGGTACATACACATCACCTATTAATGTGGCAACAACTTAACATTAACATCAATGGCACCTACACGTCGTCAACAAACGTAACGTTATCTTAGCGACCACACCATTAGTCAAACATCACCATCCAACATGGCACTGACTCCCATCATCTACATCCACGTCATCGACCTATGTGGCGGGTGAGCTATCTTTGCAACATTGCATCATTGACCACATCATGTCACCAACTCAGGCATTGACCTCGTTTGACATGAAACCTAATCATCATCCACATCATCTATTGCTACACACCACCATCCAATGTGGCACATCACCATCAAAAGATTGAACAATATTTTTAGTTTTGTATGATTAATTTATAGGAAACAATATAGAGACCCCCCTTGAGATTATGAATGTTCAAAATCCTCCTGTGAAAAATAAAGTATCAATTACACCTCATGTGGTATGAAAAAAAATTAAAAAAACCCTCTTAAGGTTAGAGTTGGTGATACACGCGCGTTGACTGTGAAAATGAGTCAGAAAAAGTTCATGCTTTTGACAATTTTACCCTTCTCTCGCCCATTGCATGGCCCGATCTAATATAATAATATTATATGTAATATAATATTATATTATATAATATATAATATATAATTTAATAAATCTCAAAAGATTATATAAACATTTATTAATAATAAAATAATATAATATTATTTAATTATAATTAAAATTAATTTTTTTTTAAAAAATGACAGCGACAGTGAAAGCCACTGCTGCCAGGAGGGCAACCGTTGCCTCCTCGCCCTCAACATACGGCGTCGTCGCTGCCTCTCTACACGGGAGTAGGGGAAGGGGGAGGAGTAAGGGTGGGGTGGGGGTTATTATTATAATTTTATTTTTATAAAATTTAAAATTTTATTCTATATATATATATTATAAATATATTTTAACTAAAATTTATATAAATATACAATTTGTCCTCACATATATGGACATGCACTTTAGTCATTGCCCCTAAAAAAATATATCCAAATTAATCAGGGAGCAGTATAAGTTATTGTTCATAATACAAGGATAATTTTTTATATTTAAATTTTCATAAGAAAGTTTGTGATATTTTCCCATACCACATGAGGATCAAAATGAATTTAACCCTTAATTTATATAATCTTGAAGAAAAAAACTTCTTTAAATCATCGCCTTTGACGTTGTTCTTATCATATTAAATATTTCGGATCAATATTCCACAAAATATAGTAACATGATACAATAATCAGAAAAGAGGGTAAAAATTTTGCGATCTACAAAATCACATGTTATCAATTAATAAGAAGAGTTGTACAATTTTAGTAACATGTAATGTAATAGCATGTGTTGTTTTATTGCTTATAATACAGGTGCTTGAATTCTGGGCTACACATGCCTGTACAACTTTATATTATCTATAATAATGACCAAGAAAAACTCATTCCGACACGATTAATCCTCGTCCGGACATGCCTCCAGAAACTGTTTAATTATGAGGCGTTCATTGGTCGAAAGATCAGGGTCGTCGCCCGTTAATCTTGTCCGAATTGCAGCACTGATGCTACTAGGGTCGTCGTCTATAACCTGCACATATACATGGACAACCAAAGCTAGCTGTGAAAGTTTGAGGTAAATGTTCCATTGTCGTTATGAAGTTAAGGATGATAAGATTGTGCAATACAGCTACTGGACCGGTGATCACAAGCCTAAAAGCTTGCGAAGCCAGTGACAGGACTGTTTGAACAAGGAACGTAGAGGTTCGTTGCCAAATAATAGAAAAGAGTCGTCACATCCCTTGAGAAAGAGACCGTATATTTTGATTGTCTTTTAAGGATGTCTGTCTTTCAAGACTCGTAAAAAAGTATTTTGGATCGAAAAATGTCCATAACAAGCAATGTGAGAAGACGAAGCATACTAAATGCACCTCGTATAAAAGGATAATTCGACAACCATACTTGAAGTTTGGGCATATTTTGAAAGAACCCCTCGACTTTGACAAATTACACAAACACTACCTTCGCGCATATTTTCCTTTGGTAAATCTTTGAGGTAAAACAAAATAGCAGGGTGTACAGAGCAATTTTTCAAAGTCAGGAGGTTCTTTTTTTGTAATATGCCCAAGTCTCGGGGGAATGCCAGTGTAATCATTCCTAATATGAATAGGGACTAGAAATTATTAAGGGACGATGTACCTTTACGTAGTTGTTGACATGGCCGTCTTTATTTGGACTCGTGATGAGTTCATACTCATTGCAGACCCATTGGCCATCCACAACGTACTTGTACTCATACTGTCCTTCCTGTCCAAGAAAAAGAGGTAGAAATAAACATCTCTTGTTCACGTTGGTCGAAATTACACACTTGCTTTAAGAATGTAACTCAAAAGTTAGGCGACCAAACAAACCCTTCTTAAAGATGCATATTCTGCATCGGAAATACAAAAAGGAAAGACATATATATTGCCATCTTTTTAGGGTATTAGCAGATGAAATCGTTACGTAACAAACAATATCAAACAAACAGAGGAAGACATCGTAGTTCTAAAATGATCTCAACTTGTTTCTGGGCTTTTTAGAAGTATAAAATGTTGCATGATGTGTTTCCAGAACTGAGGATAGATATACTCACCGGCAATTCTCGGTGAAGAATCCAAAAACCTTGTTCTTTGTTGTATGACAGAGGTATTCTCTGTTAAGAATTTACAGGATACACGATTTAGCAACATAATTAACGTGGAAATTGCAAAGTTAAAAGTATTTCAAGCATCAATAAAGCTGTTGTTTGGATTGAAGGATTTGAAACTAAGGATTTCAACCCTTTAACCTTGTTTGGGCATTTCAGATCCTTGAACTTGTATTTTGAACTATATTTCAGTTGTCATGAATTTCAATCCCTCTAATATGGAGTCATTTGAAATGTTTCCCCGAAATCCTTTCATCCAAATATAGGATAAGGGTTTCTTTTCTTTTTTGACAAAACGGAAAACGAATCTTAAACACAGAACGTAGGGGCTTCATCCCGAATGTAGCTATGAATCTTCTGTCGATACAACATGCACATTGTCCCAAGTCAAAGGATCAGCCAACTTATCATTTCCCAACAGCAAAAATTTGATATATTTATCAAGTAGGGTAAAAGTCAGGAAATATCAACTTTCAAAGTTTCCAGGAATCGAACATTGAAAAACCAGGTTTCTCGACTATCCAGAGTCCGGGAGAAGATTATTACCTGACCCCACCCAACGTCGAGTCCAGAGATTTCTACCGTAGAACAATTATCACCCCGCCATTTGAACGTCACAGGCTTCTTCTTAAGCCCTGTAAGCTTTAAAAAGAAGGAAACTTGATCAAAAAATTATAAAAGAGGTTTAGTTACTGTCCGCTTAGTTTGGAAAGGCAAAGACTCCAACCAGATGCGGGAAAAAGAGGATTTTAAGATTAGCAGGTAAACTCCGAGTGTGATATCGCAGTTAGATCATGAACAAACCATGCCTAGTTGCATTACAAGAGAAAGGAAATAGAGCAGGCAAGGAGAAGCTACAAGAGTTATTATGCTAAATTTCACTTGCTGTTGTTAAGACAAAAGCCACTTGTTTCTGTTCTTTGAACAGTAGTGGAATACCATTAGTGGACGAGAGAAACGAGTACTCACAATATCAGCAGTTGCGCTTTTTATAGCATCTAACTTAGGAAAGCACGACCGCTTGCTCTGCAAACACACAGAATAAATATAAGTGTGTGTTTTCCTAGAGTTTTTCATATGTTCGGCTTTGTATTTTGTATTAGTGTAAAAGAAATAAAGATTGAACTGTGTTTTATGTAAGGATATCGGCAAACATCAAAGGTGTTTTTTCCTGTCTATTGGATCACGACAAATTTGAAAACAGACACAGCCTGAGATAGTTTATTGGTCCCTAAAATAATCCATTAGACATAACAAGAAACTTATCGTAAGCTAAGTAAATGAAGTTACAGAACTTAACTATGTAAAAATCAGAAATTTGGGTGGTAGAAGAGAACGAAATGCTTCGCTCAAATAAGCAGAAAATGTAACAATTACTAAAGTAGATGGACGTAGTGATAAACAGCAGGAAGAAAGAATTACCATGAGCAGGTTATGAGCTTCGCTGAGCTTATAGCCTTGAACCCAAAACATGTATGCTAGCTACAATTTGGAACAAAACTTTGTTAGTTCTATCCGTAAAAGTTGTATCCCAACACATATTAAGCAAAGCACTTTAACACCACAAGTATTTAGTACATGATTACGAGTGCTTAAGGCTCTTCGATACCATTATTCTGTCGAGACATACTCATGAAAACAACTCAACATTGTGTGTTCATTTTTATCTATTAAAAGTTCAAATGACTCCATATCGATCATCAACAAGTTGCATTCTGGATCGATGATCTTCGTACACACACATATGTATATATATATATATATATATATGTATATGGATATGACTGTTGTTGAGGTTTAGCAATTAGATGTTTAAAACATAAGTAGTACATAATCAAGTCTTGCCATGAAAAAATAAATAAAATATATTTATGTTGATATTTATAATATATGTATCATACTGAACTTAAGTAGTAAGTATTTTACATGGCAAAATAAAAACATAGTTTGATCTTAAACTATTTATTTCTTTTAAATAATTTATGCACATAGGAGAAGCCCTTTGATTTAAATTTAACTCCAGCGCAGTTCAAGCATGAACGGAAATGATCAATCTAGTGTGCAATGGCCTTTACGACGGAATGTGTTCTATACCAAAGGGAGAAAAAGAAATATCACATTAAAGAGAATTCAATAAATTAGGAAAAGTTAACAAAAAAATCTAAAGGGTTGAAATGCATACTGCAGTTGCTGGAGCTCTTCCAAGACCGGCGGTGCAATGTATGTAGGCCACACCTCCATTTCGGTTAACGGCCTTGTGCAGTTTACTTACCACTGCTGGAAGCCGCATTCGCAGGTCAAATGCATCAAAATCCCTGCTTAAAAATATGTTAATGCTACATTTGGTTTGAAGGATTTGAATTTCATGAAGGATTTGCACAAAGAATTTCAGATGACTCCATATTTAAAGCGATATGAAATCTATTACAATACTACAAAATATAGTTCAGATTAAAAGTCCACGAAAGTAGAACGAACTGTGGAGCAGTTATTGCACATTGAAAAGAACAATTATAGATAAATTCATAAATGTTAGCAAGAAATTTAAATGAAAAAAATGCTTAAATAGGACTTTAGACGATTCGATGTCTTTCTAAATCTCTCTTTGACAATTTGTTGAGAGCCATCCATCTCAAAGACCAATAGGTGTTGAATTGAGCCGCAGCAGAAGCTCATGAACAACTGGGATTTTTAATACTTTCTAAATGTTGGGAAAACACCAATAAATTCAAAACTGAAATCCATCATACTAGAGAAGGAAAAGCAGTAGCTGAAAGCCTCTGTTACCAACCTAATTTCAGCTCGCAAGTGTTGAATGTCACCACAGCTGTTGGCATACTCTCGAATGGCCGCGATATCAACCCCAAAATACCTAAAGAACTGCATTTAAGGACTAAAACAAAATTCATTGCATTCATAAGATAGTATTCCACCCCACGAGTCTACCAGGCAATAGCCCCGTGAAATCAATGGATTCAAGCAGATTTAAATGAAAACAAATTATTAAAACCAAAGTATTTGGATACTCAAGATCTGAATCTTGTTGTAAGCAAAATATAGTTTTCACTCCAATATCACGAAGCTTGTCGACATCCGCTGGAGTCTGTCATAAGTCCAAATAAAAGAAAACTTAGGAGACAGTAAGAATGTACAACTTTTTCTACATTAGGACAGCGAATGCTTATCACCTGTAGGCATGATCCAACAATCAAGTCTGGAAGAATGAAGTTGTAGTTCATTCCAAGTTCATGCCGATAGGTTAAGACTATGTACAAGTACAATTACAGAGGTACGGTTAGCCAAATCATGATCATAAAAAGAACGATATGCAAAAAGTCTCGAAAACATTAGTTAACACAACCATTAATAACTAGGCTAAATTGCAAGATACAACTAAAGATACTCCCCCACCTTAGAAGCACCGAAATCTCAAGAAATGCATCTGCATACAACACCTATTACATGAATGATGCACATACCTGCTCCCATTGCTACCGTCATGTCTTGACTGTACGTTTCAGATTTCTCTTCCGCTTTGGAAGTCTCATTTTCTGTACTGGGAGCAGAGCCCGGTACTGCCTAAAAAATTATTTGCCAAGAAAAAGAAAAGCAATCAGCCATGTAAACATTCCCCGACGAAAAAAGTACAGCAGCATCTCACTATAACAATAAGATCATTTAAGATGCAAACCAAGAACTAGAAATAGATATATCTTTATCCCGTAATCTTCTAAACCCAACCTCAATCGAAAACGATAAAAGCAATGGAAAAAGTAAGAGAAAAACAAAAAAGGCAAGGGAAGAATGCTATCAATTTCAAGCCAAAAATGCAACCATTTAGCTCAAAAAGTGAAACACTTTCAAACCAATTGAGTACGAAACAAAGCAGATTTCACCTATGAACTCACAAATAGGAAAAAAAGAGTCGAAAAAGATTCAATCAAACACATCATTTTCCAATACTCAAACCAAATACATCTCACCAAGAACAGAAAAACCAAAATCAATGAATACAGAATCTAACCATATCATTTCAACAAAGAAGCCAATCCCACAAAGTAATATCACTCAAAAAAGTTCCCTTTCTACGAAATACCACAGATCTTACCTTAGCAACAACGATACGGGTTCGAGATAAATCATTGCCTTTTACCATTCCCTGAATCAAAATGATCACATTACGGGTAAAATCACACACATCAGCGCTAACTGTTACAACACCAGAAAACAAAATTACTGTTCCCCTTTTTTACCAATAAAGTTACAGCGCATGGAGGCTTTCCAGAATTGCTTTTCAAGCTCTGCAGACGCAAAGCCGACGATCTGGGAAGAAAATGAAAACCCACAAAAAAACCAAAAAATAAAAAAAGATTAATATACAATCAACTCAGAGAAGAAATGGATAAAACCCATTTAATGTTTACGAAATCATTCTTGAAAAAACAAAAAATAAAAGAAACCTTGGAAGATTCTGAAGGCAATTCATCTGGGGCAGAGGATGCAGGGCGCTCAGTGGAGCAAAAAATCAAGATTTGCTGATATCTCACTGAGTCTGAGTTCAGTTTATGATGGTACGAGATATTTTTTTATCTTATTTATATTGCATGTCACGTGTTGATGAAATCATACGATTTAGTTGGAATTTTTTATTCTTATTCATTGAATTGAAGATCATTTTATTCAGAGCGTGATTGTTTCATTATCACAGGAAAAAAGAATAAAAAAATAGTGTTTGTTTATAAGATTTTATCTTTTTTCATCTCATTCGTGAAATATAATTAGACTTTAACGTAGTCGATGTTTTATTGTGTAAGGTATATTTATTTTAATTTTATATAAACATCACAGTTCTATAATGAAAAGACGTCTCATTATACAGAAAAAGACTTAAAACTTATAAACTTCTCTGCAATCGATAAAGAACGTGTATCCAAATTATTACCATCCAGACGGGGGTTCGGGATCGACAAATGGCTTCTTTCTCACGAACATAAACCAGATGATACAACTTGCGACTCGATCAGCGCCATATTGTGCAAGGTATTGTTAACTTTAACTTTTATTTTGAAAAGGCATTTCACTAGGAAGATTAGGATCGAAGACTTATAAGTCAATCAAACTCCGTACCAATATCAAATTGAATGCATGATGTTAATAAGAACTTTTTCAAAATATATTTTAAATATATTTCATTGCTTATCAAAGAAACATATCACATTAACTACAATTATTAAATTTATAATCTTATTTCATGTATTTTATGTATCAAATCAATAATCATCTTTACACTTTTATTTCAGGTGGAATCCTAAAGTTTCTTGAATTCCAGGATGTATGGAATTTATAAAATATATAGCCACAAATAGTATAAAGAAAAGAATTTCAATGAATATTTTATGATATTTCTTTTAACTAGCAGTTGAGGTGTGATGGTTAAATTATTATTATTTTAAATAATTGTAATCTTCCTTTGTTCTAAATATATAGTATTATTTTTATTTTTGAATGTTCTAGAATAAAATTTTGTTTCTTAAAATAATTTTTCTTTTCTTAAATGATCATTGTAACTAAATTAATGATATGATAGTTTTAATCTTCTTTTTTCTTTTTTAATATGAAAGAACAATGATTTCATACAATACAAAAAATGAATTATTTTCAATGATTGCGCCTTTAAAATCATGACAAATCAATATTATCTACAACAGTATTCAAAATTAATGCAAAAACTTACAGTTTGTTTGTTTATGTTTGTGTGACTAATGTTTTCATGTTTTTTTTCTTTATATGATATTTAACGGTGATAAAATATCATATTTCTTCTAATAATATTAAAGTATTGATATATAGATGGTACTTGGAAACAAAGACTTCACATAAACGCATCTTCAACTTCACTATTAAGGCGAAGTCTTATTATCAACATCACTGACTTTCAATTACTACTTTAACGAACTATAACATAAAAATAGAGGTCAAAACTCACTCGATGTGTGTTCATATTCTAAACTTTTATTATAATTTATTTAATGAAAAAATAATAATTGATCCAAAATTGATAAAAATAATTGTTAAATTTAAATGTGAATAAATAAAAACTTATTGATAAAGCCAATTGGCTAAAATGATGGTCATTTTGTGAAAAGAAACAAATATATTTGCAAGTATTTAAGTATATACACATTCTGTCAATCAAAACAAATACTTTAGGGGTCGGAATAGGTATGCTCTAACCTAAATTGAACGAAAACCTTTATTCTAATAGGACAATGTTTGGTACTACGAATTCCTCATTATGGTAAAATAATATATGAATCAATTAAAGTGTTAAAAACAATACTTAGAATAATATTTTAAAACCATTATCATGAAAGGAGAATATTTGTTTGCAATAAGCAAATATATTAAATCAATTTCAACAACTCAGCAAATGCTCTTTACATAATTAAGTAATATATTGCATGAATTAAAGTGGAGAATACTTAATCCCAACAAACACACCTTTGCTTTGAGAGGGAGAGTGTTTGTTTGCAAATAGAAAACAAATTAAGGGTAAGGGGGGTGTTTGCATAAACTTGTACTGTTTTTTTTTTTTTTAAAGGTAAATTTCATAAAAAGAAAGAGGTATATTTTACAACAACTAGCCAAACCAATCCCAACAAGGCAGAACCAAAACTAAATTGGCCATGCAATATGCCAAATACGATACAGTACCGAAGTTTGCAAATTTGGTTTCAGCTCAACACCAAAAATCCGGAGACAAATCAACTCTACAATCTGGGCCGAAATAGATTCAGCGCTCAATGATGTATTCTTGAATCTTCGATTATTCCTTTCAATCCAGATATAGTACACCAAAGCTGTCAAAAATGTCCTTCAACCGATAATATAACCAACTTATTCAACTTTCAAATTTTACATTAATTGATAAAATAGTTTCTTTTGTCTTTCTTTCTTCTTTTTAATATGATGTATGGTTTATATTTTGCTCTTATTTATAATAAAATATTTTAAAGCGTGGGAAAATATTATTATATGCACGCAGAGACGACGTGCCACAACAGCTAGTTAATGCAAAATAGAAAGATCTTCTGCCCTCACAAATAGTGATTACTGACACCGCCGCATCAAAATTTAAATATGACAATTATCCATTTAATTAGATAATTTTAAAAATTAATTTTAATTACACTTTTTTTTTACAAAAGTGACTCCACATTATTTTAACACCACTACCAATTCATAGTTTTGTTGTGCCGATAATACCTTAAATTGATTTTTTTTTTTTTTTTGGTTTTAAATGTGATGTGTTGGTTTTTGTATAGTTTATTCTTATTTATAATATATTGTAAAAACGTAAAAAGATTATGCATGTAGAGTTGACATGCCACGGCAAATAGTTTAAAAAATGGATAAATGATTGAACTGTAAAAGTTGAGAGTGCTCGAAAGTAATAGTTATAAGTAGCAAAAAGTTGGTGTAATAAGCTGTGAAATTACCTAACTACTGTTGCGTATAGATTTTAATTGTTACTGGGATTATGTATTTTTGAAATATACAAACATAATTAGGACAAAAAAAGTCATAAAAAAGTTCACATCATTTACAAAAATACCTTAAGCTGAAATAAATACCTTCTCACCAACTTATAACTTTTCGCTTAATTTAAGAAAAGCATAAGCAAGACTTGTATTTTTAAATATTTTCATTTAACTTAATTAAAACTATAATTAAAAAAGATACTTAATTTAAGTTTTTCAAAACACCCCGGAATCAATTTCAACAACTCATCAACTTCTTTATAATAAACAATGCATGAATGCATAGTGCAGAAATTCTCAACCCACAAACAGTGGTTTAAAGAGGATGGCTCCAATTTAAAAACTTAAAACAATTACTTGCATGAGAATAGTCCCCTTTTCTTTGAGACTTTCTTCACTTTTTTCTTTGTTTACTATGAAGGCTTGATGATATTCATTGGCCAGATAAAAGTGTTATTGGACCAAGTGTTTGTGGTTGTGTTAAAAGTTAATAATTTATGATAATTATGCAACTCAAATCTTTATATACGACCTCGCTAATATAACTGTGACCCCATCACGAAAGCAATTGTTGTCACATAAGTCGAAGATACTCACACCAATAATTATTTTTCATGATAGATAGACCTCTAACCTTGCCTCTAATATATTCTTGGGTCAAACACCCATTGATGTACATGTTAAAATTTACAACTCATGGTAATGATATAATTCAAAAGGGATAATTTTAATTTTAGTCGTTAAGTTAGTCATTAATGACTCTTGGTATCTCATGTTTTGACCTCATTAATTTTAGTTTCCAAATTATCTTAAGATGATCAAAGTTATTTCTGATTGTTAATTGTCTTTTAAATTAACGAAAAGACATTTTTAAAAAGGAAAAAAAGCGATAAACCAAAAAAGGGCAAATTGAACAGCCAATAAGTCTTAAATTATGGATTAAATGGTGGTATGAGTCAACTTCTAAGAAAATGGTGGAATAGAAATTGGGAATCTAGGATTATTTAAGAGAAAAACTGGGAATTGAGTTGTAAGCGTGCAAAATGGAAATTTGAAACCCTACAACTCTTCCTCAAGCTGAACACGTGATTGGCATGTACATTTAACCGTAACTAACAATTGGAATTAACTTTGATCATTTGAAAAAATTTAAAGACAAAAATTGATAAAGTGACTAACTTAGTGAACGAAAAATAAAATTAACCCTAATTTAAAATTTTAAACTATACAACTTAAACGATATATTTTGATTTTGGCTCAACAAGAAAGCAGTTGATGCATCATTAGCCTATGTGGCAATGTTGCAATAAATGCTCGTGTGGTGAGGGTACAATATAAAACATGACACTCGAACTGAAATACAATTTAAAGATTTACATAATATTAATAATAAGTTGCAACACAGGGGTAGTAACTTTGGTAGGTCATGGTGTTTACATTCTGGAATATAAATGAGTCTGGCACCTGCAAATTCACTACAACTTTGCACAATTTCATGGCTGCTTGTCAGATAATGCCCAAAAAATCCTTCATAACAGCAAGACAATACAAAGAAGAAAGAAAGTTGAACAACAAATTTGACCACTAAATAAATATCAGTAAAAGAAGAAATTCTTGTATCAGTACAAAATTTCACTTGGAAAATACATAAACCTTATTTTCTGCCAAGATCAAAGCTAAAATAAGGTTCACACTCTTCTTGTTCATCCTTGCACTTTTAGAGAATGAAGTTAGATTGACCAGAAAATTAGAGGTCCACATGCTCCCACACATTTTGGTCAGATTTCGGATCCCCCAGAATAGGTTCAATGTCAAGTGTTAAGGATGGGTCCTTTGCAACTGGAAAGTTCCAGAACGAATCGGAATTCTCAAAGAATATATAAAACGCAATGATTGATGCCAGAAACAGCCCCAAGAGTAGTAAATAGATTTGCCATTCTGCAAGCATAAGCAAAAGAGAGAGGAGGATCAAACATTAGTTGAGATTCAATTTACAGAAAAGGGAGAAGGGAGAGGGATGGATAAAGAGACCTTTCCAATCAGCAGGGACAGTCAGCTTTGTCACCATTAATCCCCATTCCTTGGAAGTAGTAAGTACTACCCTACAAAGTCAAAAACGGACCAGAGAGATTAAATGTGCGTAGCGAACGAGCCTCCAATGCAAAAGTTTCTGTTTCTAGTAAGTGCACAGAGGAGAGTACTTCATGACTATACTACATTACTATCATGCTTACAATCAAAGCTGAAATGGGAAAACATGGTCATAGTAATATAGCATACAAGATAGAAACTCTCTTTTTTCAATTAATAATGCTCCTCCTCTGCTAACCTTTCATAAAAATATTTCAAAACTTTACCTTTCACTAGGACAAAACTCCAAGGATGTAATATCAGAACCCAAGTGTAGCCTCTTACTCCAGTGGCGGACCTCCATCTTTTTCACTTCTACAACACATATATCTCCATCCTTGCTCCCCCTAAGATAATGACAAATAATTTTTATAACGAAATCGAACGAAGAAAAGGACTACTAGAACATGCCAATTCAGAAACAATCCCCCAAAAGTCTCCACTCATTGGCCCACTTATCTGCTAGTGGTATTATTAGTTATTGACTATATCATCTGGTGCCCTCTTACAAACATAGAGCTTTTTTTTCCTTAAAGCATGTAAGAATGTTTGCATGCTGAAAACACAATGACCTGTTCTTGTTTAATACTCATGGTCAAACTAACTCCAGCCAACTGCTGATATTGCTATTTTGTTTACTGAGAGAATCTGGTCAAACAGCATGCTCCTTGAAATAAAAACATGAAAAGAGAAAAGAAAGTTTTCTTTCCTACCTTTAATCATGAATAAATACAGCATATCGAGTAATTAACCATAACCTTTTTTTCTCCTAGCAGCCAGTTATTTTCATTCAATTAGCAAAACAAGTACTTACAAAAGATATGATTCCCCTATATACTACATCAGATAACCTACTCAAAAACAAGTGACACCTGCAAAGAAACTTAAAAATTCCAGATAGGCTACGATAGAATTGAATTTTAGAAACTGTGCACCAAATTAAGGCTTTAAACTAGAAATTTCCACCAGAATTTATCAAGTCCAACTGTACCACATAAGCCATTTGGTTCTTTCTCAAAGGAAGGCACTTCTAGAAAATCAATTTTACGTAAATTTGAAATATTTGTTCCAGAGTAAAATACTGGGCCAGAAAGAAAAGAAAAGGAGATGTCGAAATTGGCTTACAAAGCAAGATATTTCCCATCCAAACTAGTAGACATCAATGAAGCTGGCTTTCTAAGTAACCTCTTGTGCCCAATTTTTTTCCATGTGCTTATATCCCAGACAACTGTCAGTGGTTGATTTCCTGTGCGGACACAATCACTCTTCAAGACCAAGTTGTCCAACCTTTCATCTGAGGAGAATCACATAGGTGTTTACATACCTCTTTGAACTGAGCAAAATAAAAATGGTTTTGTCCCATCTTTAGAAAATCGGCAAAGTTCAATCTTCTCATCCTGCAACATGAGAACAAAGAACTCAGACATTAAACTAAAACCCCAATTATGAGTCGAAACACAATAGTCCAGAGCATAAGGATAAAGATATTACGGAGTTCCGTGTCAAACTTGCAACTGGAGAACCATCATTTGTATTCCATATTCTCGCTGAACCATCAGTTGATGTTGAAGCTAAAAATTCCGAGTCTAAGCTGCAAGAGCAATATCAGGCCCCAAATCATTAAATTCCATGTCTGAAGTTCCTTAATGGGTATAAGATAATCCAATATTTCAAAAAAATGAAAAAGAATAAGAAGAGAACCAATGCTACTTTGTTTTTATTGATGTCCAGTACTTGACAAGCACACATAGAAGTAATGGTTGTAACAGTTAATATCATAAATAATTCATAAAAACTCCTTCCCACTTTATCAAGGCAAGTGTGAACCATTTAAGGACTCAATTCATTCCTCCTTGTCATCATAGATTTAGCATTATGGAACTGTTGGCTAGTAGCTGACAATGTTATGCCAAATAGAAAATATCCAAAATTGCGTAATGGCAAGCACGGTATCAAATAAATTGCAGATCTACAAAAGTCAAAGAACTATCCATCAGAATCTAAGTTTCTGCACAGAAGTCATAAGAGATGTGCTTTCGGAAGGATTGAGGATGGTAGAGAAAAGCCAATTTGTAGGTTGATTATGAGGCCAATTTCCCCATGGAGTGCAGAGTAGCAGCTCTCAGAAAACAATTAATCCAGGCCATTTGCTTCAGGAGTGGAAATAAAACAATTAATCCAGGCCCCAAAGCAACTTCATAACTAACAAACCCAGATGCTAAATCATTTGTGTTAAGCAGAGGATCATGTGCAGTGTATAATAATACACAAAATTCAAAGAGTTAAGAATAAACTAAACAACTTAAACATGCTGAAAAACAAGTGAAATATCTAATTAAAGTATTCTACCTGAAATCCATGTCTCGAAATGACTTGTGAGCTCTTGGTTCCTCTAAAATGATGCGCATGTTTGGCCACTCAAATATTCTAAGATATCCATCCTGAATACAATATTACGATGATATTTCTGAAAAATTGCAAGTGCAGAGACTAATAAGTGATGAAATATTATAAGAAAGCTTACAACTCCACCAGTAGCCAATCTCGTTCCATCAATGCTAAAAGCTAAGCATTTTTGCAGGCCAATTCCCTGCAGTAGAAGTTGTTCTTTTGCAATAAGCTTTATCTTGTCTTCCCGACCATACAACTCGAACAATCTGCAAGCAGTATGAAATATTTCTTGGTACATAAATAATTGCGTACAAAAGCTGGGACAATAATATCAGTCAGCGGACTGAAGTCAACAGGACTGCATCTTGTAATTTTACCTTCATACCACCATTTCATCAGGAGAAAGAAAATGAAATGTACAAGATATTGAGTACTATAGTAAGATGTATGATAAGGTAACATGATGAATAATTTTCCAGCTAATACTAATGTTTGTTTATTATTTTTAAAAGGAAAAAATTCACCAAAAAGAACAGAGACCCTCCTATGAACGAGATAATGAGGCCCAAAAACTGAACTTATAAATTCATCCAGAAACCTGGGTAAACCAACAGTCTTAGGACTCGGGAGTTTCAACAATTACCCCATCCACCCCACTGTCTCCAAGGCCCCAACTTATGCTTAATTCAAAGTATAATTACCAACTGGCAGAACTAAAAGAACGGGAATAATGGGAAATAAAATACTCATCAAACACATAAACAAAGAAAACAATTTCTGGTAATACCTCTAAAATCAAGTTATTAATTAACCCACTCCAAACCCTCAGCAGCAGTAACAGGAAGGGAGTGGGGGGAACCTTTAAAGCAATTGACAGCTCCTCCCATCTCATATTTAATATCAAGGCCAAATTCAGAATTTACGCTTGTGCATTCCCTTACTCCAGATTCAGCAGTACAAAGTTGGGTTTTGAAAACGAATTCATGTTTTGACATTCCTATTCCATAGAACAAACATAACTTTGACTTTGTTCTTTTTTCCAAGAAAATGATATTCTAGCATACTGCAAAAAAGTTATTATTCAATTTAAACCACTTACCGCAAGACAGTATAGGGTCTCTCATGCGCTATTCACAATTTGGTCCAAGTGATTGATTTAATTATTTTCTGAACACACAAAGTAGAGAAACCATTTGATTCTACAGATTTAGATACTTGTACAATGACGGCCATTATCTCGTTTTTCAGTTGTAATGTGTTTTGAGATAAATACTTCTGGAGATCTGAGCATTGAATCTGAAAATGTTGTTGAATGTGAGATAAAGGTATAACAATTACAATTAATATATATTGAAAGGTGTTTTATGAGAGATAAAATATCATAATTACAGTTGACATGACATGTCTGTTTCTAAAAGGAATGAAACAAGGATGTTGTGATGGACTTCTCTCCCAAACTCACGAACAAACAGTACTTCAAAGAAAAAAAAACTATAGGTGATCACGAGAAAGTTTTATAATCAGGGGATTAGATGCTTAATGATTGTACCAACAATTATCTATTTAAAAGAAAAAACTTCAAATACTGACTTGCAATCACCAGTACTTGTGGAACAAACGAATTCGTCTCCACTGGGATGCACCGCAATGACAACCGGATTAACCCCTTCTTCGAAATCATACTTCGCCTGCAATGAATATACACACAACTCATGCATAAGTACAACAAACAAGCATTGTTAACCGCAATCCTCCGTCCATCATTAGTATATTACTAGTTTAAAATATCTGAAGATTATTCTACTCCCAAAAAATTCCAAAACCCAATATTCATATAAGACAGCACAGAACAACCTTCAGAAACACTACACAAACTACTGCAACGCTCAAAACACAAGCACTCTATCAAGGGAACAGAAGTACTATTTCCACCACTTGTAACGAGAAATTACCACAATAAAAAATGTGCAAATTAACCTAACCTTGGGAGATGCGGAGAGAGAAGTGGTGATAGGATCGTAGGAGAAGATCTCGAGAGAAGAGGGTCTCGATTTTCCGACCACCACCAAATGCTCGTTCTCCGGCCGCCGTATCCATGTAGCACACGTCACTGTCCCCTGTCCCGGAGCATCGCCGCCGTCCATGTCTCTCCCTAGACAGAAATTGGGAGTTTGGGATTTTGAGGCAAACAATTAACAGTTCCGAGGGATTGCAAATTCGTTCGTTAATGGAAGTTGAAATTGGAAACCGCGTCTGTGGAACTTTTATATATGCGTTTGGGTAATAATCGCCTGCGCAGCCCATCCATGCTACTGAGATGTACCTAATTTGGAAGTTTTTAACCCCCTCCGACTAAAATGGTGTTTGCAAAAAAAAAAATAATATAGGAATAATTTACATTTACACTCCAATGATCTTTGGTCTCTATATAAATAATCATTGTAATAACTCCTGATAACTAAAAAGCAAGAGTAGTCTGTGATTTGCACAACGAAATTGAGGTTTAGGTATATATAATTTTTCAAAAATTGGAGATGATTTATTTAAATATGCCATAGATTGTGGGGTGAAAATGTAATTATCCCAAGTTCATATGAAGGAAGGGTTTGAAACAACAAAAATTGTAAGTTTAGTCGTAACAAAAGTTTAAAATATTTGAAATAAAAGTTAAAAAAGACAAAAAAATGAAGTGGGAGTGTTTGAAAAATAATTTAATATTTATAATTTTATCAAGGGTAAATTACAGCCACCTTCCCTGAGGTCTGACATAATTATAAATATCCCCTCGTTGTTTGAAAATTACAAATACCCCCTGAGGTTTGTAACTTTTAACCAAATGCCTGAAATTGATCATTTTGCCCTTGAATTTTTTATTAAAATTGTAAAAAATTCAGCCGAGACAAATTATTGCTCATATGTGTAAAAAACTTAACAAACCTCTCCCTGCGCATTGTACTCCAAAAAAATTTTAGGAATTAAATAAAAAATAATTCAGTACATCAGGGCATTTTGGTCAGTTCACCCATAAAGATGAATGAAAATGGATTATTTGTTAGATAGTTACAAACTTTCGTGGGGTATTTATAACTTTTCAAACAATGGGATGGTATTTGTAGTTATGTCAAGCCTTAGGAGAGGTAGCTATAATTTACATTTTTACTAATAAGTTGCCTAAGTTGATAAGGACTTAATTATAATATTCTCTTTAGATCAACTTCATCTAAGTAATTAAAAGTAGAAGTTGAAAATAAGAAACATTTTTTCAATTGATCTTCAGCAAAAAAGTTTATAAGTACCTAATTAATTATTTCAAAATAGATTATTGAGGAATTGAGTACGTACACTGGAAAAAACAGATCAACAAGATGTTGATCCAATTGTAAACGAGTTAGATTTTAAGGCGTGTTCTAATAACTGAACAGGGCTTAAAACTTTAGAATCATACTTTGAACAAGGTTTAACTCTTTCACTCCTGCTATTAATAAATAATATATATATATATATATATAACAAAACAAATCAAATGTTTCAATACATTTTATAGAAAAGTAATTAGTATTCGATTAATTATCTAATAATCATTTAATTTTGATCAAATTGTTTGACAATTAAAGCGCAAAATCCCAATCATCAACTGCCAAAATTAATTGCACAAGTGGACATTTTAGTATGTCTAAAATGAAACATTCCATAATCAATAATTTCTTCGTCCAGTGGTTAAGGTTGAAATTCCATAATTTTAGAGGTCATGGGTTCGAATTTTCATCAATACGTGAGATGATAGTCTACTATATAGTAGACTATCGTTTGTATACTGTTATAGTAAGGGGTTGTTTAGATTTCATTTATGTAATATTGCTGATCAACGTATAATTGTTGTCATCGTCTCTATTAAATATTGATAGTCGACATGACTGATTGTAATCGATTTAATTCAGTTAATAATATCCATCGCTTTCATTTAAAAAAAAAAAGAAACATTTCATAAAGAAGAAAATCTTGAAATGGTAATTAAAATAAAACACTAAATATAATGACTATGGTTATTATGACTAGGCTGAACGTACAACCCTTGTGAAGCACAAAATATAATTGCAAGTTGCCAACAGGAAGAGGCGGGTGTAGAGGATAATACCCCATGAGGAGGCGTACGGTCGGCAAGAACAATGAGTGTGAGTGGGGACAATGTGGTGCAACTTGAAAAGTCAAAGGTTTATCGATTTTGACTAAAGCCAATGTTGGGAAGAATATGCTCTTATTATTCCAATTCCTTACCAAAAAAATGATTTTAAAAAAGTAAAAAAAGAAATTGGGATAGTCGTCGTGACAAGAGATAATCCAAAAAAAGAAAGTTGGGGAATAATATTTTATTATTTTTAAATTTGGAAGATATCGTATTTATAAGATAAAAAAGATTTAAATATTTTTAAAAATCTAAAATTATTTTGAAAAATATACTTGAGTGTAAGATGATTAGTGTTTTCATTCATCAATAGCTATTTTTTATCCATATATATAATTCGGGACACAATGCTTTATGGCAATTACACTCTTTTGACTGAATTTAAGTGTAATTAACCCTTTATTTTGTTTAAAGTAACTTGTATTTTTTTTCCTAAAAAGAAAAACTAAAAAGTAGGGTGTTCCCAATGTGATAAAACAAACTGAAATGAATTGAAATCAAAATTCGATGCATACTAAAAGTTTTTAGCATCAATTTACCTATCGTACCAAATGTTGAAAATATTACTATTATATATTTTACTAGGTGAAGGCACCGCATAATGCGCAACCTCAAATAAATCTATGTAAACAAAATACACAATGAGTACCGATGGAAAAAAAAAATCTAAACAAAAATGATTGCTTGGGGTGGCGCCTTGAAGGAAGCTTCGAGAGAAAAAAAAAATGGTGTTTGGGATTTTCAATAAAGATTAATGAACGATTTGTTTGAGAGGATTCTCGTCTAAAGAGTAAATGAAGAGAGAGAAAAATTAGCAATGATGAACGTACTGGTCTAGTTTGAACAAATAAAAAAAATGAAGTGCACTAGTCTTGTTTTGATCGAGGAAAAAACGACTAAAAAAATCAGCGCTTCAAACTATATACTCATCAGGATGACGTCGTTTATACGCATGCGGCCAAAAAAAAATTGGACCAAACATATCACTGTAGTGGAAGGACTTGCTACAAGGAAAACACACAAAACGATTGCGTTTCAACCCTTTACGCATCAACACAATGTAGTTTCATATACAGGTGATTGAAAAAATGGGAAGCATTGGCAAAAAATGGCACTGTAGCGACCCACCTCAACATTTATAATGGGTAGTAATTTACTCTGAGAATAATCAGATTCTTACACATAGCAACACAATAAACCCAAATACAGAAAAGAAAGGCAAAATTGCTTTTTTGGTTGATGAAATAGTAGACATGTTCCACTTTGGACTAAAGTGCTCATACGCTTTACTTTTGACAAAATTGCAACTTTATGTTAGGAACACGTTTTTCGTTAGCTGTTTAGCTAGAAGTTAGCATGTTGACTTAAACGACTAATGACGGTTTAGTGGTTAGAGTAGTTAAGTGGTTTAGAGCAGTTAAGTCGTTGTAATTAGCTCTATAAGTTGGGTTCATTAGCACGCTCTCCAACAACTGAATAATATACACAACCAATTTCTCCAGCTCTCTTTTTCTCCCATTTTGTCTTGCTTTCTGATTACTTTTTGCTATGGTTGTGGGCCTGTGGCTTCCGTGATCTTCCATCTTGATTTTCACCATGGTACCAGAGCGGGTTGTTGATCTCTGGCTCTTTCCCTACAAGAAATTAGGGGGTAACAAAACTCAAATATAAAGATTGAAGATCTGTGATTCGCACAGCTTAAATAAGAAAGCATTTCCCATGGAAGATCCTGTGAAACAAGAAGGCAAAACGAAGAAAATGGAGAACGAATTGGACCTCCTGCGACTACAAGTTACAGAAAACCCAGGAACCGTCTTGGTTACCAGCGTTCTTACAAGACCAAATTTCTTGGCATGGAGTAGGTCTATCAAAATAGTTCTTCGGGTGAAAATCAAGCTAGGGTTTATAAACGGGAACAACCCCAAACCCGATGAATCATCTGAGGAGTACGAACAGTGGGCAAGATCCGGTGGACTGGTAATTTCTTGGATCCTAAACACTATCCAAGGATATTATAGAATCTTTTCTCTACATAGATACTGCTAGAGAACTCTGGTTCGAAATTGAAGCAAGATATGGGGTTAGCAATGGCCCCATGATCTTCAGTTGCAAAGGGAAATCGCGTCCGCCTTGCAAGGAAGTCTTACAGTGTCGTCTTACTTTGCAAAATTGAAGACAATATGGGATGAGCGTGGATGTCTAGTAGTTGCTCCTTCTTGCATCTGTGGAGCCTCCAAGGGGCTGGCAGAACACTGAGAATGAGATCGTTTGATGCAATTTTTTATGGGGCTCAATGAGTCCTTTGAGCAGGTCGAGGGAAAATTCTGATGATGGAGCCACTACCAAGTGTTGCGAGGGCGTATGCTATGGTTCTCAGAGATGAAAGACAGAAAGAGGTTAGCACGACTTACTCAGGCAATCTGCAAAGTGTTGGTCTGCAAGTAAGGGGATTTCAGGGAGGAAAGGACAGTGGGTTCAACACCCAGTGGAAAAGAAAGTCTGCAGAAGAAAAGAGATCTTTGAAGTGTGCTCACTGTGGGAAACCAGCGCATTTGAAAGATTGGTGTTTTTAAGTGATTAGGTATCCTAAGTGGTATAAGACACTCATCGAACAAAGGAAGAAAGGAAAAGGCAGTGCCAACAACAGAGCCCTGAGCACCACATCTACTCAAACAGCGAATCATAAATCAGTCCAGAATACCATGGATCAAGAAGCCATCTCTGGTCTTATCAGAAGATAGCTACAAAGGATGTTGGATCAGTCCTTTGAGGATGCAAGTTCAGACATTTTTGCAGACTCTACAGGTAAGTATGCTCTTCATTCAGTATGTGATTACACAAAAATTATAGATCATTGATAGTGGAGCAGTGTCCCATATGTGCAATAATCTTTCACTGTTTAAAAGCTCAATGAAACAGAAGTCTGGACTATGTATCCATTTAGCTTATGGCTCAAAACAGCATGTTAACACAATAGGGACAATCTTACTTCCTCACAATTTAACTCTGAACAGTGTGTTGTACGTTCCTACCTTAAAGTTCAATATGTTATCTGTTGGAAAATTATGTGAAAATACAGATATTAGGTTCAGATTTTATCCTTCATGCTGTGTTTTGCAAGACCACAGGGCTGAGAAAACTGTGGCTGTAGGAAGGGTGGTAGGAAAACATTATGTCTTGGATGATAACTCTTTTAAGGAACACAATATAAAATGCATGCTGAAACAGTCTTTTGAAAAGGGCTTGGCAGTTAGCACTCTTGATGTAAATGTTTGGCATAGACGACTAGGACATACATCTGTTGTTGTACTTGAACACCTGCAATTTCTGAATAAAACCAACATTTCTCTTGACTTGTGTAATGTCTGTCCACTTGCTAAACAACATAGGCTCTCTTTTTCTCTTTGTGATAACAAGGCTGAAAATGTTTTTGACATTGAGCATGTAGATGTGTGGGGGCCTTATACTCAGCCCTCACTATCCTATTGATCTTATATATTAACTCTTGTTGATGATCATAGTAGAAGCACTTGGATTTACCTTATTAAGCATAAGTCACAAATTCCATCTTTGTTAAAGACCTTCATAAAATGATCCTCACTCAATTTGAGAAGAGAATTAAAATCATAAGAAGTGACAATGAAAAATAATTTTTAAACCAAGAATGCCAACAATTTATGGGTGAAGAAGGAATCATACACCATAAAACATGCACAGGCACACCCCAACAAAATGGGGTGGTGGAAGGTAAACATGAGCACTTACTTCAAATAGCATAGGCGCTTATGTTTCAATCAAACATGCCCAACATGTTTTAGTCTGAAGCCTTTTTGACTGCCACATACATTATCAATCGATTGCCTACACAAACCCTAAATTGGAAAACTCCTATGAGGTCTTATGCAATAAAACACTTGATTATAGTCACATGAAGGTATTTGGAACCTTGTGCTTTGCAACCAATGTGCAACCACACAAAAGGAAGTTTGATCATAGAGTTGTAAAAGGGGTATTTCTAGGGTATGCTAGTGGACAAAAGGGATATAGAATCCTTGACCTCAATACTCATAGCCTAGTGGTTTCTAGAGACGTAGTTTTTCACGAAGATGTCTTCTCTCTTATGTTAACAAACAACTAGACCCTGTCACATGTCCACTGCCTACCAACACGAGAGACCTTCACCTTGATCAGCTAGGAACATATAGTGAAACTAGACCCTCAACCACCACCAATGAGATGTCACAACCATTCCAAGAACCAACCTCTAGCAGCCACCCTTCACCTGAACCAGACCTAAGAAGGTCCAATAGAGTTACTAGCAAACCAACATGGATGCAAGACTTTGATTGCAACTTTATTAACACTGATCACTCATTTGCAAGGATCACTACTTGCAGTTCAGCACACAAGTGTTTTTTGGCCTCTTTAAACACTCTGCAGGAACCACGAAGCTTCCAACAGGCTCAGCAATCAGAAAACTAGAGGAAGGCCATGCAAACGAATTAGAAGCACTTCAGACAAACAGTACCTGGGATATCACTCCTCTGCCAGAAGAAAAAAGAGCCATTGACAGCAGATGGATCTTTAAGCTCAAATTTCGGGCAGATGGGACAATGGATAAGTACAAAGCCCGTTTGGTAGCAAAATGTTACACTCAAATCGAAGGCGTGGATTATGTAGACAGTTTTTCACCGGTTGCCAAAACGGTCACAGTGAGGGCCTTGTTGGAAGTGGCAACCTCTAGAGGCTGGACACTACATCATGTCGACGTCAACAATGCCTTTTTACACGATTTTCTAGATGAGGAGATCTACATGCAACCTCCGGAGGGCTATGCAGTCCCTGCAGGCCACGTATGTCGGCTAAAACGGTCGCTTTTACGGTCTAAAACAGGCTTCTCGCCAATGGAATGCAGAATTCACTGCTCGAATTGAGAAGTTTGGATTCTCACAGTCCCAACACGATCACTGTCTGTTTACAAAATGTTCACCTTCAGGATTTAGTGTGTTGCTTGTACTACGTCGACGACATCCTCCTTGTAGGTGAATCCAAGACGAACATACAGGATGTCAAGGCATATCTCAACAACATGTTCACCATAAAGGATCTTGGAGTAGCAAAAATATTATCTTGGTCTTGAAATAGCCAGGTCACCACAACGGTTGGCAGTCACTCAAGCCAAATACATCAAAGATTTACTCACTGACGCTGGTATTGCACATGCAAAACCAGCCACAACACCCCTACCAACGGGAATCAAATTCACCACCGAAGGGGGGGTAGTTGTTCCTAACCCGGAGTCCTACCGGAGACTAATTGGCAGAATATTGTACCTGGATTTACCAAACCTGATATTGCCCACGCAGCTCAACAACTCAGCCAATTCATGAAACATCCTTGCAAACAACATTGGGATGTTGCACACCATTTAGTAAGATATCTCAAGGGTACGTTTAATAAGGGGCTTTTCTTCTCTGCAGATTGCTCGCCTGACTTGATAGCATACTATGATGCGGACTGACAACTTGCATGGACACTCGCAGGTCGTTGATGGGATTTTGCATCTTTTTGGGACCCTCACTCATTTCATGGAAAATCAAGAAACAAATTACGGTTTCTCGCTCCACAACTGAAGCCGAATATCGAAGTATGGGGTCTACCACATTTGAACTTGTCTGGGTATACAACCTGTTGTTGGATTTGAACGTTCAAGTATCTATCCCTATTCCACTTTTTTGCGACAATCGAGCCGCCTTGCATATCGTCCTCAACCCAGTTTCCACGAGCGAACGAAGCACTGGGAGATTGATTAACACCTGGTCCGGGACAAGTATAAATCTGGCTTTCTAGCCCCTCAGCATATTTCATCCAGACACCAGCTTGCTGACATTTTTACCAAACCTCTTGCAGGACCTGCTTTTTCAGCAATGACCTCCAAGTTAAGCTTGGTCAGTCTTGACCCAAGTCTAACTTAAGGAGGGGATGATGAAATAGTAGACATGTTCCACTTTGGACTAAAGTGCTAATACGTTTACCTTTGGCAAAATTGCAACTTTTTGGTAGGAACACTTTTTTGTTAGTTGTTTAGCTGGAAGTCAGCATGTTAACTTAAACGACTAATGACGGTTAGTGGTTAGAGTAGTTAACTGGTTTAGAGCAGTTAAGTCATTGTAATTAGCTCTATAAGTTGGGTTCATTAGCATGCTCTCCAACAACTAAATAATATACACAACCAATTTCTTCAGCTCTCTCTTTTTCCTATTTTTCTTGCTTTCTGATTAATTTTTGCTATGGTTGTGGCTTCCATGATCTTCCATCTTGATTTTCACCGTGGTCCCACAGTTTAGGGGAGTACGTACTTTTCGTCCCGAGCTTTACGGGATTGACAACTCAAGTACCAACTTTAAAAAAATTGAGCACTTTTGGTCCTGAGTTAATTCAACCGTTAAAACAATGGACGAAAAAAAGCATGTGAACATGTGGCCTTTAGTCAAACGGTTTGGAGTCAAAATAACCGTCTGACTAACAACCCGGTGCATTTTGGAGCAAAAAATTGCCGCCTAAACCATTTTTTTATCCCTTTTTTATGTCTAAAATTAATCTTTTGCCCGCGAAAAGTTCTTTAACAACACATTCCAAATTTATATCACAAGTATTGCATAAAGTAGGCATTATAACAGTTCGCTAAACTTATAGAAGAATTAATGCAAACAATAGAATTCATAACAATTAATCAAAATGACACAGTTAATTACAAGCTGCCCAAAATAATGTTGCAGTTTCAATACCAAAATACTGCCCAAAAGATTGCAAATGTTGGGAAACCTGCTCCCACAAATAGTGCAAACACTTTACAATATTTTAGTATAACACTGCATTGTTTACAAGGCTTGTGCAAGACAAAATTTATAAAAAAAAAAAAAAAAACTTCACATCCGCATCATTTTTTCACGTGTGAAGTGCCTATTTCATTGTTGCAGCAACAACCCTGGCTAATAAGTTCTTCATAATGACAAACTTTTCGCCTTATTGGGTGAGGTATAGAACACCACTTAATGACACATTTTGTATATTTGGTTAAACCTATTTAATAAAAGTTGTGTCCCCTACATGTAATTGAAATTTGAATTAATACACATTGCAACCTATTTAACCGAAAGAATGAAGCATGATATTCTTACCCTATGGATGTTCCTTAGATGGATCGTGATTGTGCTGGATGTGGTGTTTTCTGTTGGAATAGAGCCTTTATAATCCTTCTTGACTGCAACAAAATTACAGATGATAACAGTTTGGATGTATTGATCAACAAAACAATAATGTTACAATCATACTTACTGGTTCATTTGAAGATGAGGTGCCCTGTGTGGACTGTACCTCCACTCCTTTTCTATTCTTTGATTGTTATAACAAACAATTAACATTAGAATGCAACCCATCAAGCCTTAACTTAAAATGAAATGACACAATTATATTTAGTTCTGTAATTTTATTCCGTTAGCACTTTTGGTCCTATAACTTTCTTGGTTTACACGTTTCGTCATTTTTTTTTTTGATGAATTTAGTCATGCACATCTCAATTTTGGTCCCTTTTTTTGACAAATTTAGTCCTGCTTTTATATTTTTGGTCCACCGTTAAATTTTTCTGCCAAACCATTTGGCCAGAATGCCATGTTAGGAAACACCTCACATGCTACGTGAGTTTGCTAGATGTTTTGTGGCCTTTAAACCAGTAACGGGAAGAACTTTTCCCAAATTAAACCCTAGATCCTTCAAATTTCTTCTTACAAAGAAAAGGAAAATTGCTTGAAATTGTTGTCTTCTTGAACAACTCCAGCGAGCTCGAACTTCGAATTAGAGCTAAAGAAACCGAAAAGATGAGTCAACGAAGTTTTGGATCAAGTATTGCAACTGCAAATGTGGGAAGAAAGCTCGATTGAAGTGTTCATGGACCAATGATAATTCGGGAAGGAGATTCTACTCATGTGAAGATTATGAGGTATGTGATATTCTGATTATAAATTGTCACATTTTTTCGTAAATTTTCATTTTCATATTTTGATTCATTTGTAGAAAACAAGGGACGACATAAATGGGTGTGATCTTTTTTTGTGGGAGGATCCTTCTATGTGCCCAAGGGCAATGGTTATGGTGCCTAGGTTGCTGCGGAATATCAAGAAGAAAGAAGAGCATATTGCACCCCTGAATCAGAATATCAAGGAGAATGTGACACATATTGAAGGAAAACGGATCGGCCCGGGAACGCGGCGGAAGGGCGGTGGACATAAAAAAGTTGTGCGGAATAAAATAATTTAAATCGTGTTCAAGGGGTGTGCCCTTGAACGTTTCCGGGCTATCGGTGTATAAACGCAGAATATTAATATATAAAATAAACAAGCGTTCGTGGCTATAGAATAAAGAAGAAACCGAGAGCATAAATGTAAGTCAGAATACCTTTCTCGATTTTGTATTTCGATCCGCTACATGCGTTGATTCCTCCCGACGTTCATTCATGCGAGGTCCCAACGTAGAGACCCTCTAACGTAGTCCACACCACAACGGGAGAAGTATCGTTTTTCTTGCTAGAGAAAAAACGGATCTAGAGGATGAAATCAAAGAAGGGATTACACTATCAAATTAGTGTTCCTTCTTGATCTTACTTTCTTCTTCAATTGATCCTAGATCAATGAAGTAACAAAGACGATTTAGAGAGTAGAGAGTGTTCATCATTTTCCTAGAAAAAGATGAATAATAAAATTCATGTCTTTGATGATAATATATACACATATATATACTTTATTAATGTGATTATTGGAATGTGTCTAGGTTCATCCAAGAATGTTTAGATACATTCCAACCTATCCCCATTAATCATCAATTAAGCCTACTATTTCATATGGTATGATTTAATCATACCAAGTGAAAGAGGCTTGATTGGAATTAATTTGTCTCTTTCCAAAAGAGACAAGTCAACTTGTCATCAAAGCTCTTCATGGCCAATTTTAGTACTTCCAAAAGAAGATTTTCAGCCATCCCCTTTTAGAAGAAGTACAACTTCTTGTAATTCCAAAAGTGGAATTAACACCCCTCGTGGGTCAGGATTTAATGGACCGGATTTTATTGTATTCCAAATACAATAAGTCCAAGAATTAAATCCTATTTAATTCATGGTCCAATTAAATAATTCTCATTGATCTTTTAATCCAATTAAAAGATCCAAGCTTCGATTCTCTACTTAATCGATAAATCTCATTTACTGTTAAAACGAGGGCCCAATACAATATTGGCCCGTCCATCCAATGGACAGTCCCATAAGTAATTCAATTACTTATCATTCTCTGAAATTAACTCCAAGTCAATTTCTTCACCTCCTCGATGATTTGTGTGTGACCCTTTAGGTTCACCTTCAGCTAGACTTGGGCTCGTGTCCAACAGGAGCCTGTCACCATGGGTGGCCGTCTAGTAACGGTCCATGGCATTAGAGACTAGGTGAATATTGGCGTGAACATATAGGCGCCGATTCCGTACGGGTACGGTCCTACTGTCGACCGTCTCCCGACCTTAATCTAGGGTATGGAATTGGGCGTCGGTTCCCATCCTTGACTAAGCAACTATGCTTCATACCCGAGATGCGTTTACTCTATCGATTGACGTAGGAAATCCTTTCCTACTCAATCAATTGCTATGGCCATAGACTTTCAAAGTCTAAACCATCTCAGAGTGCATAGGAGACATCACAATCATATACTGACAGGGGACAGATCCTATTTTGGAATCCACCGTCCTCGCTACATACTCCAACCACACTGGACAAGGCTTATAATGACCATCTTACAGAATGATCACCTCTCGCCAGATCCAAGATACAATCTTCGTATGCATGTGACTTCCATGATTCCTTGAGTCCGAGGACTAATCCCGTACTATCGGAACCGGGAATTTCAGTCATACCGACCAAGTTTCCAAGGCTTATATATGACGATTCCCGCGAGTCAGTTCAATCAGTTGACCACCTTGTCAACTAACCCACTAAAAGTGCATAGACGACCTTCGTCTGTCACCGATGAAACTCGGCACTCACCCAGTGAATGCAATACTTAATGCAAGTCTCAATAGGACACTCGATACCCAGTCTCGAGGTTCTCGACTTGAAACTTTTAAGACCAACCCTCAGAAGTTGGTTTCATAGCCGCCATCTAATGCGCAACCCAACTACATGAGTTATCAAATTGGTCTGTGGGCATTTGTTGTGACGTTGAAATGTCGTTCAACGTTAGTAGTAAGCAAAACAAACACAGTTCCAGTGATGAATACTTACTCTATTCATCAAGATAATATTGTATTAATAAAGATTGACCAATAGTTCCCAAAACCGCCAATCTAATTGGCTTTCTGGTCACCTATTCCAACAATCTCCCACTTGACCTCAAAGCCAATTTCCCATATCTCTCAGAACCTTTTGAGAATGAGTAATCTGCGATACCAGCTCAATCTCGCAGGTCTACTTTATTTTTCTGCTGAGGTAATACGGTCCAACGGTATCTCAGCTCTTCCTACCATCACTATCTGCAGATGGTGGTTGTCTAAGAATTTTTCATGGATCTTGTGATGAGATCTCGGGCCCAAAAGGCTTTAGCCATAGCCTAGTTGTCAACCTCCAATGCAACTACTGGCTCGGCCGTGCTAGGCACCACATCCATCTAATGGGTGTTATTTTCATCCGAACTACTTTCAGAAACAACTTCCAAAGTTGGCATATATTCGACTTTCATGATGAAACATTGCATCCTGCTTGGAACCTTTCCAAGCTACCACACTCACCATTAAGTCCGAACATACATTGGTATTGAGACTAAATATTATTCACATGATTCTAGAAGCTAGTATCGCTATAGCCTCCAGAATCAACTCTCCATAAACCGTGGATCGAGAACTCTTCTTTAATCCTTATTCAGGTTTTAAAGACTGCTGTCTATTGCCTCGTCGGTACACACCCGATATTCGTTGTTATGTACGATGCATAAACAACATCAGACCCTATGCACCGAACAACATACCCATATTGGTACGACAAAGACGTAAGGGATGCAAAACATCTAAGCTTTCTCATTAGTCAACCGTGACTAAGTTTTGGACAGCTTGGCCCTATTCATGGAGAATTTCGTGAATAATGCTTGTGTTTCTAGTTTTTCCTAACGTCTTAATTTCATTCCAAATGAATAAGATGTTACACACTTAACACTCGGAACACTACCACACTACCACACTCCCACTGACCCTAATGCTCGTTATTGACCGTGTCATACATCGTATGGGTTCGTAAAAATGAATATTCCAATTAAATGAAATCTCAAACCTAGTTTGAATTTCAAGACAGATCCCTATGGCTCCAAGCCATTGATCCAATCTCGATGTCCAACATCGCTTCTCCATATGTCCTTTGGATCATGCTCCAATTCATCGATCGGACCCAGAAATCTGTACCCATTAGGTATCTAAGGTATTTTGGTCGTCCCTAGGAGGACTGGAATATAGTTAATGGGAAATAACTTGATGTTTGCATTATTTTGCACTAGACCTGCATAAACCAGACACCGAGTCTAGTCTGTCTTCATACTAGTCCCTTGACATATACAGGATCATCCCACATACTTAAGAACTTTGTAGGATACAGGTTTTGAAACCATATCCAATATGATAACCAGATCATGACTTTAAGAAAGTGCCATGTTTCTCAACATGGCAACTTTCAAGTCTATGTCTAGATGGGCTAAGGTAACTTCAGTGAAACACCGAGGAAACCAAGTCCAACAGGGTTTGTTTTCTCCTTTATCAGAGAACATTCGACCATGGCCGCTTCAACAAGAATTTCACTGATTGAGAATTCCATTCTCATTCGGATATTCGATAACTCCCACTGAATACACGTCCCCTCGATCTAATCAAAAGGTAACCAATTTGATTCACCACTCCAAGTCTAATACCCCGATCTACCAAAGGTTCTTAGACTTGTGAATCCTCTTTTAGTCTTGTGTATTCAGTAACCTTACAGATATCCTTTTCGGATCCAATCCAATAGGCCATTGGCACTCCCACTAAATACACACCCTCTCGATCTAATTGAAAGGTGACCAGTTCGGTTCACCACTCCAAGTCTAATTCCCTGAACCTTCGAAAGGTTCTTAGACTTGTGAACCCTCTTCTGGACTTGTGTATTCAGTAATCCATAGAAGTCTTTTTGGATCCAATCCAATAGACTATCGGCAAGCCCACTTTGTCTAACAAAATGGCTCTTTAGTCTTTTCCTCCTCAGAGAAGATTTGCAAGCTAGCAGATCCAAATCATCTATTGCTAGACTTTTTGGATCTTTCAACTTCCTCATCCTTAACTAAAGGAAACTGACCTAGCCATGGAAGCCAAATCCGTAAGTTTACCTTAATTTTATCTATTTTAGTGATTTTTTTTAGTATTCATAATCCAATTATGAGACAATGTCAAGTGTTTATGTACCAAACCTAGCAGACAAGAATCGCCATTCTTTGTCAAATAAAGGTAATTTTATTGATCAAATTATTGCATCCAAAATTGTCTAACAATAAATGGAACATATTTTGATCATGCTAGGTTATATAATTCCCACAGCCACAATCTTAACATGATCACTACTAGACCTAACTAGTCCTTAGTCTTTGCAGCAACAGTTTTGCCATTGCTAGACCTTAGGATCGTCTGTCTTAGCTTTCTATTCCTTATCATCACCTATGAACCATTCACATGTTATGAACGACTGGTATCCAATACCAAAGAACAGAACAGTGATCATGTTGACACTCAATTCAAATGTCACCTTCATTGGAGATGAGCTTTAGGAAACTCCCTCTTCCAATGTCCCTTTTCTCGCAGTTAATGGAAACATCGTTCGGAACCTCTAACTGTCGAACCTTTTTCCTCTTTCTTTTACCCCCACCCAGCGGTGTAATAGGAGCACTCAAAGTGCTGGCAGTGGCTGATGTTGTTTGAGCCTTCTTCCTCTTCCTGCGTTCAACACCCTTGTCTTTCGCTTCAGAGATCAAAACCTCCTCACTAGTACCGTCGGCCCAGATTTTTCAATCGTTGCCTCGTACTGGACCAACATTTTTATCAACTCATGAAGGTCTTTCTCAAGCTCATTCATGTTGTAGTTGGCTATAAATGGGTCGAGTGAGGGGAGAAGAGACTGAAGGATCACGTCGATGTACATCACTCTTTCGAGATCAGCTTGGAGGTCTTTGAGCTTTTTCCACAAGGGATAGCATCATCACTCCATGCTCTTGTAGAGATGGTCCTTCTATCGTCTTCGCTCCGAAGAATGCCTTCGTTGCAATATATCTAACATGCCGGTCTGGGACCGCATAGACTTGCTGTAATCGAAGCATCATCGAGCCAACATCCTCCAGCCTATCATACTGCTTTTGGATCTCATTATCCATGGATGCCAGTATGATGTTGGGACCTTCCAGTTGTCTTCAAGCCTCTTCTTGAACGTCAAACGTTATTTGGGCGATGACCCTTCCGGCAAGGTTTGAGGAAAAACCTTATCCAAAATATAAGTCTAGTTCTTTGAAATCTAAGACCATCTTAAGATTTCACAGCCAGGTGTGGTAAGACGTTCCATTAAACTTATCAGTCTCAAGTATAAGGGTTAGTGGATTCTTAGACATCAACAGTTAAACAGAAAACATTCAGTAGATTATACGAAAGTCCATCACTCTCAAATGGGGTTTCGAGAAATCATTTTCTATTGGGCTTGGGATCTATAAGTGCAGTTCTCCATGCCCTGCTTTTACGATTCACATGGAAAAAGCCTCATGGGAGGTATCTAATACCATTCTCAACCGATGAGATTCCCAAGATATTCTGCCTCACCTCTTCACATGATCCCAAGGACTCCAAGCGAATCATGCTACTCGATGTTAGGCCCTACCCATCAACCAAATCATACCTCAACTGTCGCCCCCACAACTCGTGAGACAGGGAAACAGTGAGTGTACTCTTTGTTCACAACAACGGTGCAGCTTTTCTCTATTCTAAATGTGCCACAACTCGTGAGACCACATTTGGGTAGCGGTAGCTTCCCCACGACATTGCTATGGATGGAAGGCTTGGACAGATCAAAACCATTTTGATTCAAGTCCATCATGGGCTTAATATTTCAACTTTGTCCAACCAAGTGAGAGTTCGAAAAACTATTGACCGAGACCTCATCACATTAATATTTTGCATGCATAAATATCCAATATTATAAAGCATTTAAATAAATGCGTCGCATGCAAGTAAATCTAGCATACCCCTGTTGGATGATCACGAGCCCAACCTAAGCGACCCACTGAGCCCGCAGTGAGTCTATGGTCTGTCTAGAGTGGTCCTACACTATTACAATAAATTAACCCAATGTCATGCCAATGGGCCTTCTACTCTACATGTTTCGCCTTGATGTCCCATCTTGAGCCTCCGCAGTGAGTCTATGGTCTGTCTAGGGTAGGCCTCCTTTTTTTCCGTGGGCTTCCCATATTATACATAAAATGTGAAACCTCACCAAAAAATTCCTAACTACTCTCATACAAGAGAAATGGAATACATGAAAAATAAAAGGAAAAAAGACAAACCTTAACATCATGAGGCGAAAGTGGGAGATAATAGTCCCAAAACAAGAGGCACGCAGGCCCCACCCAAAAGGAATTTAAAAATCATACACAGGTCAATTGACTTCGTGATCATCCCTTGTTAATCCAATTAACAAAACACAACATAATTACATATACAATATAATCATGCTCCAAATAATACAAACCATGTATTAAATCAATGATATCCAATATTATTTCACAACATAATTAAATGCAGAAAAATACATGTCAAAAATGCAATTAAAAATGGATATTAGAAACCTCGTACTACCCATGTACATTTTCTTTTTTCTTTTTTTTTGTTTGGAAACCATTTCCAAAATAATCTTAGGCAATTTAATTTTAGGAAAAATCATTCTCAACTAAACTTAAATCAGCCATAAATTAAATATTTCAGAAAAAAATATGCAGAATACCAGAAAATCAATTTTTTTGGAAAAAACGGCGAAAAAACGGCCCAGCCGTTCAGCCGTGCCGGTCGGCCGCCCGCGCAGCTGCCTCGTGCGCCCGCGCGCGGCAGCAGGCAGCTTGCTGCTGCCGGTCGGCAGCGGCTGCTGCTGCTGTAATTTTTTTTAATTTATTCAGCACATAAAAAACTGAAATAAATATCCAGATTTCAGAAAATCCATTTTTCTAAAATCACCCAAATATCCTTGATTAATCAACATAATTAAACATGCAAATTTCAACAAATAATTATGCAAATTAAAAGCAATAAACACATGTTTTTAAAGCCGATCTAAACACGTTGAACATGCTTGTACATATAAAACATGTAATCCATAGCCACATACACCGATCTGGGCTTTAATACCACTTGAAGGAAAGCGGATCGGCTTGGGAACACGGCAGAAGCGCGCTGAAGATAAAAAATTGTGCGGAATTAAATAATTTAAATCGTGTTCAAGAGGTGTGCCCTTGAACGTTCTCGGGCTATCGGTGTACAAACGTAGAATATAAACATATAAAATAAACAAACGTTCATAGCAATAGTAATAAAGAAGACACCGAGAGCATAAATATAAGTCGAAATACCTTTCTCGATTTTGTATTTCGATGGCTACATGCGTTGACTCCTCCCGACGTTCATTCACGTGAGGTCCCAATGTAGAGACCCTATAACGTAGTCCACACAACACTGGGAGAGATCTCATTTTTCTTGCTAGAGAAAAATGGATCTAGAGGATGAAATCAAAGAAGGGATTACACTATCAAATTAGTGTTCCTTCTTGATCTTACTTTGTTCTTCAATTGATCCTAGATCAATGAAGCAACAAAGAGGATTTAGAGAGTAGAGAGAGAGAGGGTAGAGAGTGTTCATCATTTTCCTAGAAAAAAATGAATAATAAAATTCATGTCTTTTTATGATAATATATACACATATATATATATACGTTATTAATGTGATTATTGGAATGTGTCTAGGTTCATCTAATGATGTCTAGATATATTCCAATCAATCCCCATTAATCATCAATCAAGCCGACCATTTCATATGGTATGATTTAATCATACCAACTGAAAGAGGCTTGATTGGAATTGATTTGTCTCTTTCCAAAAGAGACAAGTCAACTTGTCATCAAAGCTCGTAATGGCCTATTTTAGTACTTCCAAAAGAAGTAATTTTCAGTCATCCCCTTTTAGAAGGAGTCCAACTTCTTGTAATTCCAAAAGTGGAATTAACACCCATCTCGGGTCAGGATTTGATGGACCGAATTTTATTGTAATCCAATTACAATAAGCCCAAGAATTAAATTCTATTTAATTCATGGTCAAATTAAATAATTCCTATTAATCTTTTAATCCAATTAAAAAATCCAAACTTCGATTCTTTACTTAATCGATAAATTCCATTTACCGATAAAACGAGGGCCCAATACAGTATCGGCCCGTCCATCCAATGGAAAATCCCATAAGTAATTCAATTACTTATCATCATCTGAAATTGACTCCAAGTCAATTTTTTCACCTCCTCGGTGATTTGTGTGTGACCCTTTAAGTTCACCCTTAAATAGACTTGCGCTCGTGTCTGAGTGGCCGTCTAGCAACGGTCCATGGCATTAGAGACTAGGTGAATGTTGGCGTGAACATTTAGGCGCCGATTCCGTATGGGTACGGTCCTACTGTCGATCGTCTCCCGGCCTTAGTCTAGGGTATGTGATCGGGTGTCGGTTCCCATCCTTGACTAGGCAACTATGTTTCATACGCGAGATGCGTTTACTCTATCGATCGACATAGGAAATCCTTTTCTACTCAATCAATTACTATGGCCATAGACTTTCAGAGTCAAAACCATCTCAGAGCGCATAAGAGACATCACCGTCATATACTGAAAGGGGACAGATCCTATCTTGGAATCCACCGTTCTCGCTACATACTCCAACTGCACTGGACAAGGCTTATAATGACCATCTTACAGAATGATCACCTCTCGTCAGATCCAAGATACAGTCTTCATATGCACATAACTGCCATGATTGCTCAAATCGTGAACAAGTCTCGAGGGGGCATTTGTAGGCAAGCAAAATTTATTGTCAATTATTTATTGACATGTGCTATATATTTTTCCATCAATTTTATATTTTATAAACTGAAATATTTATTGATGGATAAAATTATATATTTGTCATGTATGGAATTGAAGTATTTAAGGCAATCTGAATCTTGCGTTGCCAACAAAGGAAGCAAATACCACTGATTTGGTAGTTCTAAATCACATCTTGTGATTAGGAAAATAAATGCCAAATAAATCTTGAAGAGCCAATCAAATCACGCCACGTCATCAAGTAAATATGGCAAAGTCTTCCACCCTACAACTATAAATAGGGGTGCTTTTCTAGCAATTGAGGACACACGAACAATTAAAAGCACAAGCAAGAGAGCATTCAAGAAGCTTCAAAATCCTCTCAAGCATAAATCAAGGAGAATCCACAGCGTTCAAGCAAAGTTCAAGGTGTTTGTCGCGGAAAGCATCTAAATCCAACATTTAATTCGAGAACAAGTCAAAGGACCCGCGGATTAACGTTATCAAAGCACAAATCCACCTTGGCGGAAGATCAAAGCTTCAATTCCACCAAGAAACACAAAGAGTTCAAGTCAAGTCTTCTAAAATTATAGCGTTTAATTCGGGAATAAGTCAAAAGACTCCCCAATTAACATTATTGAAGATCCAAGTCAACGTCAAAGGAGATCAAAACGTCAAGTTCCCCCTTCGAAGGTTGCCGAAATTGAAGATTGCGAAGAATCAGAGGCTTAAATTAGAGATTTTGCACCCACAAGATATTTGATTAAATTCAAAAATCATTTGTAGTATTTTTCTTGTTTCAATAAATTCAAAAACACGAAATTTGCATTACAAATTTCTGGCACGCCCAGTGGGACAATCTCTACCTCTCATCTCTTCGTCTAAGTTCTGAAGTCTCACAATGGCCACCAACAAGATTCCGGCGCTCAAAGTTGCTACTTCAAGTTCAAATGGCGGTATCGGAGTCATCACCAGAAGTATGTCGAAGAAGTTACAAACATACCCTGAGATGACTTTCCATGAAGTTGTTGGGAAGGCTCTACTCCATCTCAATAAAACTAATGAAGATGATGGAGACTTGATGGATGAATCCTCTTCGTCTACTCCTCGCTCGACATCAAGAATAGCTCCCGTCATGGTGACAAATACGACGACCTTGGAGGAACACATTGCAAGCTTGACGAGGCCATAGAGGGTCTAGCAAAGTATGTTCAGCATCAAGACTCTCAAATCAGCAAATTAATGAATAATATTGACAATACTGACGCCAGTCATGCGGCCGAAAAACAAGTTGAGGGCCATGATGAAGTTGAAACATCTCTAAAGCAACAACCCAACGAACGGGGGAAGTCATCAACAAAAGAGTTGCACGTCTCCTCAGATGAGTTGATTCATGTTGACCAATTGAAAGAGTTCATCATGGGGACTATTAAAGACAAACTCGATGGAGGCTCTAAATTGCCTATGACTTATACGAAGCCATATACACAAAGAATGGATAATCTGAAGATGTCAGTTGGCTATCAACCTCCCAAGTTTCAACTATTTGATGGCAAGGGCAATCCAAAACAACATGTGGCTCACTTCATCGAAACATGCAACACTGTCGGGACTTACGGAGATCATCTCGTGAAACAATTCATCCGATCTTTGAAAGGGAATGTATTTGACTGGTACACTGACTTGGAAGCCAACTCAATTGATAGTTGGGCGCAATTGGAACAAGAGTTCCTCAACCGCTTTTACAGCACCAGAAGGACAACTATGATCGAGCTCACGAACTCGCACCAATGGAAGGAAGAATCCATCATTGATTATACCAACTGCTGAAGAAATTTGAGCCTCAGTTGCAAAGATACTTTGTCTGAAACTTCTGCAATTGAGATATGCATCCAAGAATGCATAGGGGACTTTGCTACATACTTCAAGGAATCAAACCAAAAACTTTTGGAGAACTAGCAACCCGTGCACATGCCATTGAGATAAACATGAATATTGACGAATAAGAATACTTAAGTGTTGGCACTGATGAAGATGGACAAGAAAAAGAAGATGTCGCATCATACTGAAAACCTTAATTACGCTCCTTGATAAGAGCCCAAACTGGAATTATGCTCCCTAATAAGAGCCTAAACTGTCAATTGCGCTCCTCGATAAGAGCCTAAACTGTCAATTGCGCTCCTTGATAAGAGCCTAAACTGTCCTGTCAATTACGCGCCCTGATAAGAGCCTAAACTGTCTTGTTAATTACGCTCCTCGATAAGAGCCTAAATTGCCAATTACGCTCCTCGATAAGATCCTAAATTGTCAATTACGCTCCCTGATAAGAGTCTAAACTGTCAATAATGCTCCTAGATATGAGGTTAAACTATCGAAACTCCCAACTGAAATTCCTTCAAGCACTCCTTGATACGAGTATAAACTATCTACCATTTTGAAATTCAAATGAAGACTCCTTAATATGAGTATAAACTATCTACAAATTTAGAAATCCTTGCTACGAGTATAAACTGTCTGTAAATTCAAATGAAAACTCCTTGATGCGAGTATAAGCTATCTACCATATTCAAATTCAAATGAAAACTCCTTGATATGAGTATACACTATCCACAAATTCAAAACTCCTTGATACGAGTATAAACTATCTCTGAAATTTAAATTCAAATGAAGACTCCTTGATACGAGTATAAACTATCTACCAAGTTCAGAAAAGTCCAATGAAGACTCCTTGATACGAGTATAAACTATCTATCAAATTCAAAAAGGTCAAATGAAGGCTCCTTGATACGAGCCCAAACTATCTATATGTTTTTATGATTGAACTATGTTATGACTTGATCCTCTCAATGGGGTACGTAGGTAGCTTGAAATTTAATTTTCAAGTTCATTCGCATGTTGAAAAAGAAAGAGAGAAAGAGAAAGAAGAAGTAGAAGAAGAAAGTGGAGGAAATAAAATCTTGTGCGAAGAAATAATTTCGAGACATGTTCACTCTTTCGCTTTGTTGCAATTCGTGAACAAGTCTCGAGGGGGCATTTGTAGGCAAACAAAATTTATTGTCAATTATTTATTGACACGTACTATATATTTTTCCATCAATTTTATATTTTATAAAATGAAATATTTACTGATGGATAAGATTATATATTTTCCATGTATGGAACTGAAGTATTTAAGACAATCTGAATCTTGCATTGCCAACAAAGGAAGCAAATACTACTGATTTGGTAATTCTAAATCACATCTTGTGATTAGGAAAATAAATGCCAAACAAATCAAGAAGAGCCAATCAAATCACCCCACGTCATCAAGTAAATATGGCAAAGTCTTCCACCCTACAACTATAAATATGCATGTTTTTCTAGCAATTGAGGACACACAAAAACAATTGAAAGCACAAGCAAAAGAGCATTCAAGAAGTTTCAAAATCCTCTCAAGCACAAATCAAGGAGAATCCACGGCGTTCAAGCAAAGTTCAAGGTGTTCGTCGCGGAAAGCATCCAAATCCAACGTTTAATTCGAGAACAAGTCAAAGGACCCGCGGATTAACGTTATCAAAGCACAAATCCACCTTGGCGGAAGATCAAAGCTTCAATTCCACCCAGAAATACAAAGAGTTCAAGTCAAATCTTCTAAAATTATAGCATTTAATTTGGGAATAAGTCGAAAGACCCTCCAATTAACGTTATTGAAGATCCAAGTCAACGTCAAAGGAGATCAAAATGTCAAGTTCCCCCTTTGAAGGTTGCCGAAATTTAAGATTGCGAAGAATCAGAGACTTAATTAGAGATTTCGCACCCACAAGATATTTGATTAAATTCAAAAATCATTTGTAGTATTTTTCTTGTTTCAATAAATTCAAAAATACGAAATTTATGTTACAGTCTCAACTCTGTCTTCAGCAGGTACATGATTAACTGGTGGTTATTCACAGTTACTAGGTTCACTGGTGGATCTACCTCATGTCTAAGTGCCATTGTGCATGTTTTAATGTTGTGCTTGCCCATTCCACATCCCTTTCATTTAACTGAATTTTGTTGCCTTTACAGCCTTGATCCTTTCTGCATGTGTCTACTCTTCTTCTTTTGCTTTTGTGTGGGCTCATCCAATTCCCTCTTTCTCAGTTTTTTGGGTCTTCGAACACCCTTGCTAAATTTTGGAGGAAGTGGTGGTAATAGCCAGTTTTCTCCCACAACTCAAGTCCATCTATAGGTTTTATTGAATGCTCATACACTTTTAGGAACGTGTTAATTGTGTAACAATCATGTACATACTCTTCAGGATTGTCATTCTCACACAAAATAGCACTTAAGGCATGTCTACACGGAATTCCAGTGAAGTCCGGCTTTCTACAGGAATAAGTTTGTCTAGCCATGTCAGCTTCGATCCTAATCCCACCATAGTAAGTCACCTCCCAATGCCTTGCATCTGCTTTCAAAGGAATACAATCAAGAACTTTTTCCATATTCTTTTCAAGTTGTTTCTTTTTTTTTTTCTTGGGCATATTCTTTGCCCTGTCTTTGTTTTTTTGTTAGTCTTTTCATTAAGTATTCTCTAATTCATTCCAGTAAAGTCAAAACAGGTTTAGCCCTAGCATCCAAAATATTATAGTTAAAAGTCTCTATTGTTGAGTAACATGTCACTTTTTGGATGTGTGCTGAAGTGAGATCTGCTCCAGTGTGTAGGGGACATGTCATGAAACCATGTTGTTGTGTTCTCAACAAGAGTAGGCAGTTCTATCTTTCTTCTTGCAAAGTCTTGGGCTATTGTTGCCTTGGCAGCTTTAAAGCAATTTCAATACTTGTCCTTGATTGCCCGTGGTGGTGCCTTGAAGGATGCTTCAAGGGGAAAAAATGACGTTTGGAATTTTCATGAAAGAAGAATGAATGATTTGTTTGAACGCCTTGAAGGATATTTTGGGGAAAAAATGACGTTTGGAATTTCAAGAAAGAAGAAGGAACGATTTGTTTGAGAGGATTTTTGTCCGAAGAGTAAATGAAGAGAGATAAAAATAGTAATGATGAGTTCACCGATTTGGATTTTGCACGAATATAGAGATAAAATGCATTGATCTGGACTTTGAATGTAGAGATAGAAATTCAAAAGGATAGTGTTTCAACTCTATACGCATCAGAACGGCGTTGTTTTATATGTATGCGGCCGGAGAAAAAAAAATATTGAACCAAAAGTATCATTGTAGTGGAAGGGCCTTACTATAAGGGCCAAAAACACATAAAATGACCGTGTTTCAATCCTCTATGCATCAAAACGATATTTTTTTATATGCACACCGCCAAAAAATGAAAATAAAAACATGAAAAGCATTGGACAAAAAAATCACCGTAGAACCCGCATTGATATAAATATTTATGTACGTATATGTTAATTCTTTATATTATTTTATAATTGTACTTATTTAAAATTTTAAAAGTAAATGAGAAATGTTATAATTATTATTGTTAGTATTTATGTTTTAATCCTTGTTTTATATTTTTATTTTTTAACAACAAAATTCGATTCACTGATACCAAACTGAAAAATTAAAAAAGAAATGTGGTAGATACCGAAACCAAATCGTTTAATTTGGTTTTCAAGTTTCCTGAATGAACTGATTATACGATTCAACATTCGATTCAATTTTATTGAACGAACACCTCTAGTTTAAAATAAAAATAAAAATAAATAAATATATAACACAATTGAAGATAATCAAGTGCGGTTCTCTTCACTTAAAGTTTTTTTTTTCTTTTCCAACTTTTAAATAATTCATCTTTCTGTCGCTAATCTTAACTTATTTTTCTCTCCCCTATACTTTTTTTTCACTGTATACAAATTTAAAAATATACATATATTAATGTACTACATGCGTGTGTAATTTTTTTAGTTACAAATTTACATATAATATTATGGTATATAGTGGGGCAAAATTGGATTAACATTATTTTGGTATGGGACTATATATTTTTGGGGTTATTTTCATTTTTATCCTTGACAATTCTAATAAATACACTTTTTTAACTTAAAATCCAATTTTGTTTTGGAGAGAAAAATTTGAAAGAAGCGGTGAAAGTATGAGATAACCGTCATTTATAAGAAGAAAACGACTTTTCCTTTTATAATAGTATACTAGTAATTTTGGCACACTCTATGTGTGTGCAACTTCTATAAGTATTTTTCAAAATAAAATATTTATAAAATTTTATTATTTGATAATATATATACAAAATAATAAGTTAATATTAAATTTATAATAAAATTATTATAAAAAGGATGAATAAAAATAAAAAAAGAAATAATTATAAAAAGATAATGGAGAAGTGGGAAGTTAATGAAAAAAATAAATATAAAATAAAAAAAGGCCAAAAAATGGTAGAGACACCAAAGAGGTGCTCTCCCTTAATACATACTAGAAACTGTGGCACGCAATACCTGCGCGCATAATTTTTATTGAAACTCATAATTTATTATTATACATTAAAATTTATCACTTTTTTTGCAACCTAATATACAAAAACTCTCTGATAACTTTATCTAATGCATTAATTATCAATATATATTTTAGTCAAATTAATTTAACAATCAAAACTTTGTACAGTATATGGTATATTGATAGCAATTATTATATATACATGCAACACAAATACTAATTAATATTATTTCTATTTTAATTAATAATAAACTTAAACAAAATGGGAGTAAATTTAATATTTTAGTACATGTAATTGTATGGAATTATTTTTCTAAATGAACTTAATTGGATAGTTAATTCAATTATATGAGTTGGGAAGTTGAAGGGCATTTTTTGTATTATAATAATTTGGTGTAGCAGTATAAAAACTACCACTTTGTGTCTATAAGACCCCTTCTCTTTATAATAGTATAGATAAGTTAATATTAAATTTATAATAAAATTATAATAAAAAGGATGAATAAAAATAAAAAAAGAAATAATTATAAAAAGATAATGGAGAAGTGGGAAGTTAATGAAAAAAATAAATATAAAATAAAAAAAGGTCAAAAAATGGTAGAGACACCAAAGAGGTGCTCTCTCTTAATACATATTATATATATATATATATATATATATATATCATTAGAAGACCCTTGAGATTATTAATAATGTATTTTAAAGTGTTAGAAACACCTGATTCCACGATATGATTTGAAAACTCAAATTTGACATATGTTGAGTTTAAAATAAAATGCATTTACATAAATTAGATATCACCAACCAGAGTGCATTGTTCTCATACCAAAACTCCTAACTAATTTTAAAATGAGACTTCATGGTGTATAAATTGGAAAAAGTAAATACAAATTTAGATAATCAAATTCACTTACTATTTGATAGAAATCTTAAAAATCAAAAAAATAAGTCTGCAATATGTAGAAATATTCAAATATATATGAAGCATATCAATAGTAACATTAAAAAGGCAAGCTTCAATCTATATTAAAAGACAATTACTATTACATAAAATGATGAGAAATAAAATACTTCAAAGTATATCTTTTTAGCATAAAGTTTAAAGGATTTTTCTGATTGAGTAATTGTATATATAGCCCATGAAAATGCATTAAAGGATGGTGTTTAATACTACATGGAGAATAATATGCAGTTTCTTGTTAACGCCAGAGGGTGTTTAAGAATTTAAAAAAAAAGAAAGAAAAAGAATCACAACTACATCTTGATTATTGCTAACTTGATATTTTTAGCTTTTGTACCTTGCATCTTCGATCTTTACGTATAAAAATGGATATATATATATATATATATATATAGTAGATAGCAAAAAAAAAAGAAAATAGAAAATATATTAATTACATGTTTCTTATTAAGACCAAAGTATGGAGAAACATACTGACATATTAGTTTGTGAGAGAAGTTTTAGACTTTTAGTTGGGTTTCTATAGAGAGAGAAAAAAAAAGATTGGTGCGAGAACATGGGTTGTTAAGGTAAAAGGATATATTTAGTAGTTTGTAAGATTGGTACGAAAACTACTAATAAGATTGTAAATTTTATTTTTATCCTCCACAAATAATTTATTCAAAAAATAAACGGTAAATATTGTAAAAACACATATATAACAGGCATTATAGACACAATTCAAACTTTACTTTTACAAATAGTATAGATTATTAATTAGCACCTTTATGTAATTATTAATTTATTTTGCTTGATTTAATTAATAAAAACAAAAGTGAAAACATGACCGCTACAAGTCACATTTTAAATTTAATGAGACTTGTGTAAATTCTCATTAGGATCAATCATAATTATAATATGAATTTCCACTCACTAGAAAAAATATTAATATTAGCTACATTTTAACGATCATGGTTAAAAACCGTGGTAAATAATTATAATTAACCATGATTAAATAAAAACTGATGTAAAAACTAGTTTTTTCGCCATGAAAAATTTATTTGCCACGGCTTTTAACCGTGGTAAAAATATTCGCCATGGCTTTTAGCCACCCTCGCAAAAACCACGGCCGACAACCGTTGCGTGGCCGTGGTCAATAACTATTCGCTACGGTTATTTAATATTAACTATGACAATTAGCCATGGTTAAATGTCATATTTTTTGTAGTGACGTATGAATATCTTAATAAATATAGTCATTATTCAACCAAGATTCGATACATTTGTAAAAATGCAATTAAAAACATTTCTTACATATAATTCATGAATTTTTGTGTAATATTTTATGATATTATTCTCACCACAAATTTCCACTAAAAGTTATATTTCTTTTTCCAAATTTGATTAAGTTATATAAAAACAATTATATATTTTTTTAAGAAATTAAAAACTCCATCAATTGACGCTCCTACTAGGACTTGGGCTTGGGCTTGACTAAGAACAAAATAGAGATAAGAAGGCAAACTATTGGGCCAGACCACCTGACTTAAAATTCAAATTCAGCCCATTAGATGATGAAGGCATTCAGGTTAAGGGTAAAATTGTCTTATCAATGTTATATAAACTTAATAGACAAAATACTAAAAATGAAATAAAAAAACACAAATTATTGTTAAAGAAACAAGAATAATAGCTAAGGAGGCAGAGCTTAGTTGGCGAAGTTGAGGGCCATGACTAAAAGATTATTGGTCAATTATACATATATGACTACAATATTAATGGCTATGCTAAAAACTATTATAAATAATTATTATTAACCATAATTAAATAATAAAGCAGATGCAAAACACTAGCTTTTCCACCATGAAAAATTATTTGCCACAACTAAGAGTCACGAAAAAACAATTGGTTTAGCCACCCTCATAAAAGACTACGTACAATAACCGTTGTGATCATGATCAATGCATATTTGCTATAATTATTTATTATTAATCATGATAATTAAATATGATTAAATATTATATTTTTGTAGTATTTATTTATATTTACTATCAATTCTTAAAAAAATAAATATGACAATAAGTAATTTTTTACAAATTTTTTAAATTGATTTTTTGGCAATTATTTAGGCCAACAGAAAAGGAAAAAAAAATGAAGTGGGGTTTCTTGACAGAACTTTCATCTCAAGTACTAGTAGTACTGATGTACTTGTTGTCTATGCTATTTAGTTAAAGCTGTCCGATTTTGTACCTTTCTTCATGTCAGAAATTAATGAAAAATCAATCCTTATGTTTGGTTTTGTTTTGATTTTGGGAGATAAAGAGAGAAAAATAGAGATAAATAAATATGTATTAGAAAATGATGTATGTTTGGATTTATTTTTGGAAATAATTTAAAATAGTATAAAGAAGGTGTTGTATGTGTTGTGTTGTATATTTTGGGAGATAAAAATAATGTTTATTGTCAAAACATATTTTTTTATTTATTTTTTAAATATATATATGTGTATATATTAATATTTATTTATTTGTAGGTGGATTAAATTATTTAAATATTATTATATATATGTTTTGTTTTGTTTTTTCAGGGAGTGGGCCAAAACCACAAAACACCAAGATATGGTGTTTTGGGGTTAAAACAAACATGTTTTGTTTTTGCGCATCTCCAAACGAAACCACCAACAACGAAACCAAACACATGGAATACTTTTGGTGACAGGGGAAGGATTTTGAGATATTCTGCTTTTAGATAAAAAAAAATTTTGGGTTAAATACATTTTTCATGATTGAACCATGCATATAGTCGTATTTATTCATCTAGAGTATGAAAGATAATAAAAATTTTATTATAAAATAATTTAGTATTGAGAGAACAAAAATGCCCTTATCACATACTCTTGATATTTTTCATTTTACTTTGTAAAATATATTTTAATACAAGATCTCCTCCAAAACTACTATATATTAGTGATTTAAATTTTACTCGAATTTTATTTAAATTAAAAATAATATTTAAAATTTATAGCCTTTTATAATTTATGTAATAAAAAAATATTCACAATCTCAATATATGCAAATATGTTTTACAAAGTAAATTATTTATGTTAAAAAATACATGTAAATATGTGTAAATACAAAATACATATAGCTTTATAATAAAGTGCGTTATATAACATAAAAGTTCTTATGCAATTACATGTACGTATAATTAAAGTATATTTATCATTACAAAAAAATTATAGAAATTATAGATTAATTATATTATTGATTTTCTTATTTTGTAGTGTATATATATGTTCGATGTAATATTTTAAATTTGTATTGATAGTTCATTTTTAGAAAAAGTTTAATATATATAACAACACAAACAAAATTTATGTAAATTTTTGAACAATTATGTAAAAATACAACGATTGCAAATTTATAGAGTTTATATAGATGTTATACTAATTACAAAAATCATAAATTTTGGGTAGTATTTATTTAAAAAAATTATAATAATTCAAATTATGTTTTAGGGGATGATTGTAATAGACATATTTTAGAGGGTGTAAATAATAAGCATTTTTACCATAAAAAATTTGACCATATCATGATAGGACATTTTATTACATTTTATAGTTTAGAAGGGTAAATGTATTTCATACATAGTTTGGGGGTTCAAAATATATTTAACCCTAAATATTATGCCTGTCAATGGAAAGGTATAAATTACCATCTCATGTAGCACTTCCATTCCATCAAATTCAATATCATATTTCAAACATTTTTAGGAATAGCAAGCATTCTTCTATTCTTATAGCAAGCATTCTTCTATTCTTATACAGAGTTCCAAAATAGTGTTTAGTTTGCTGTTTCTCAAAGTTAGTAATGCTACTACTTTAAGATATTTAAAATTTATTATATTCTGAGAGACAAATTACCATCAGTGTTAGCAACATTGCGTGACAATATTGTGTTAAAAATAAATAGTATAACTCTTGCCCCTACTTTGTTTAATACACAACTATCATATATATTCGATTTTTCTTGCAAGTTTAAGACAATATTGTTGGTTTTATTATGCCAACTGAATTTGTTACTACTAATTCAGTCATTGTGGCTATCCAATCACGTGTGGCACATCAATTACTACCCAAGGAGAGGCCGGAGAAATTATCTAGAAATGACTTTAAAAGATGACATTAGAAGTTGTCGTTCTCCCCCACAGCGATGAAAAAGCTCTGAGCGAAATTGATGCTCAAAAGAGAGCTGCATTGGATGATTGAACATGGAGATTTCCTATGTATAAATCATATCCTCGACAAGTGGAGTGATACATTATACAATGTGTATAGTTTGGCCAAAACTACAAGAACTTTGTAAGAATCCTTGGAGAAGAAGTACAAAACCAAGAATGTCGACTTGAAGAAATTTATAGTCGGGAATTTTTTGCATTTTAAAAAGGTGGATTTCAGAACAGTGATGAGTCAAGTCCAAGAATTCTAGCTAATTCGGCACAATTTGCATGCAGAAGGGATAGAGCTCAATGAATCTTTCCAAGTGGCTGCGATGATTGAGAAGTTGCCACATTTATGGAAAGATTTAAGAATTACCTAAAGCATAAGCGGAAGGAAATAGGGTTAGAGAATTTGGTCCACAGGTCCTCAAATTGAGGAATGAGGAAGACAATCAACTGGTTAAAATTAAATCCAGGAAGCTGGCTAACTTAATGGAGACAAGTGCAAATACTAGCAAGAAAAGAAAGCGTACTTACGATAAGTTGAAAAAGGGAAAGACAAAAAAGTCCAACGGGAATAGCCATAGTTGTGGGAAGCCAAATTACAAAGATAAGGACCGCTAACTCCTAACGAAAAATCAAACGCATGTATCAGAGGTCAAATCTGTACTTATAGACATGGGAGATCTTAATTTCCTATTGTTGTATTCGAAGCCAACTTGGTTGGAAATCCAAAAGAGTGGTGGAGACATTGGAGCTATCCGCCACATATGTTCTGGCAATATTTCATCCAACTAGGTCCCACATGCAATTTTCATCTAGCAATTTATTTGGGATTTCCTAAATTCTCATCACTATGTCTGTTTGTTAACATGTGGGCATGGGTTAAGTTGTTGCACTGTTGTCAATGGAAACTCTGATAACCTGTGGACACGGGTTATCCTGTTTATACAAGTTGCTAAAATTTCGTTTAGAATTTGACGTAATTCATCAACCTACAACTCCTTATTCATCTCAATCAAACGACATTGCTGAAAACAAGAATCGTATTCTTAAAGAGACGATGAACACTATGTTGATAAAATTTTTGGCTTACCTCAAAACTTGTGGGGAGAATTAATTCTTTCAGCAAACGACATTCTTAATACAGTATCATATAAAAATAAAATTGAAACTCATGTGGGCTATGGAAAGATCATAAGACTTCTTACAAATACCTCAAGTGTGAAGGTGTTTAAGATAGAATTACCTAAGCCTAAATAAATAAAAATAAGGCCCAAGACTCTTAAGTGCATATTCATTGGATATGCAAATAACAATAGTGAATATTATTTGTTAGTGCACAAATCAACAATTCTTGATATACATGAAAATACGATAATTGAATCAAGAAATGCTACTTTCTTTGAAACTATCTTCCCCTGCAAAGAGAGGAAATAAGAAGAAAGTTCTAGAAAAAGAACTTATGAAGTTGCTAGTGGTGATCATCAAAGAGATGAAAAACTTAGACACAATAAGAAAGCAAAAGTACTAATTTTTTTTGTCTTGACTTTCTAACTTACATATTAAAAGATGGACCAAGGACAATGAATGAAACATTGTCCAGACGCTCCTTTTCAGAAAGAGGCTATCAACAATGAAATCAAATTAATATGCAGACCATATTTGGGACTTGGTGGATCTCACCAACCCATTAGGTTGCAAATGAATTCTGAAAAGGAAGTATGAAGTTGATTTTTTTATTCTTCATTTTTTTCTTAAAAAAATAGCTAGAAGCACATTAGCTCAAGAGTCCTTTTTTTTTTTTCCCTTTAATTTTCAGAAACAGAAATAGTACTTTTTTTTCAAATAGGTCCTTTAATTTCACATGTGCAGCAAATAAATTTGAATTAATTGAGTGGTGCCCTTTAGGTCCAACATGCATACTCAATGTAGGACCACTTGAAACCTTTTTTCAAATTGTTTAGCCCTCATTTATTATTGTGGATGGGATAAAACTGATCCTGAAATTGAGCCGTTCAAATCTATGTCTCGAGGTGTAAACAAATTTGTTCTATTAAAAAAATCCCTTTTTTTAATAATTATTTTTTAAATTAAATTATATCAAAATCACATTTCGATAAGAATTGCAACCTTTTTCGCAATTTGTTATAAACTTAGAAAAATTTTAAGTTTATTGGCCTTTCACTTCTAACTATATATGAGAAAGACAAGAATAAAATTCTCTCCAAAACTTCTAATCTTATATTTCCAAAGTTCATCTACAAATAAATTACATTGTGGTATTTATAGGCCACCAAAATGTTATTACAAACTAAAATATTAAATAAATATAATTATAAGCATAATGGGGGATTACAAAAGATTAGAGATATTACGAAAAAAATATCAAGGAGTGTGTGCATTCATATATAATAATAATATGTACTTACAATATTTACAATACAATAATGTTCTTACCTAATTGTTCATTATGCCTGAGAAATAATTTTTAATTCTTTCATTAACTTTAAGAATGAGGAAGTTATGAAATTTAGCTGTTATCTATGTTTGCATAATTAATTATGAAATTGTTCAAGATGTTATAATCACTTTTTTTTTTAAAAATATATATATTTATCTCATAATCAATTATACAGTAATCATCGGGCCAAATTAAACCTTGATGTCTATGATTAAAAGTTAAATGGTGGGTAATCTTATTATTTATATTATTTATAAATGGTGGGTAATCTTATGATTTATATTATTTATAAAGTTTAGGGTAAATTCCAACGAGTTCCTCTAAGATTTGACATAATTATGAATATTCCTTCGTTGTTTTAAAAAATAACTAATACCCCACGATATTTGATGAAATTATGTAAACTATGGATTGAGGTCTGGATTTGTCAACTTTGTAATTTTTTCTTTTTTAACAAAAAATTGAAAATTTCAAAAAAAAAATTGGATGAGTCGGACGAAAAAAATTGAAAAATTTAATGAAAACTAATGAATTGGACTAATTGTTGGATGACCGTTAAAGTCAGGATGTACATGAGGATATTGGTAATTTTCCAAAAATAATGGGGTATTTGTAATTATGCCAAACTTTATGGGAGTTTTTTTGTAATTTATCCTAAAGTTTAAGCATTTCAAAATAATTATTATAGTATATATATATATATATTTTTTCTAATATAATAAGATTAAACCCATTTAGGAAGATGACTCAAGGTGGTATTTCCAATTAATTTCTTTTTCCCTCTTAGGTGTTTTCGTCTCATTTAATTTAACAAGGACTGTACAAATATTGGGAGTAGTCTCTCATTGTTTTCCCCATCCTTCTTTATGCCTTAGTTTTGAAAATGCAAAAAACTATATATAAACGGCAAAAAGTACTGTATTCCTTGTATAAATTGATGGGATAATATGGTGTAGGTTATTATTAATAAGGATGGGTGGGGCAAAAGTTAGATTTTTTTATTTTTAAAATGAGGATAAATTATAGTTATTTTTCTTGAATTTTGGCATAATTATATATATATATATATATATATATGTTATTTGAGATTTACAAATACCCCTTGATTTTGATGTTCGTCTAACAACTTGTCTATTTCATTACCCTTCATTAAATTTTCATCCGAAATTTGTGGTGACTTGTCAAAATACTCTTTTAGATTATCAATTATAATTTTATATATTTTTTAGAATTTTTAAAATATTTTTGTGGACTATATTTCCTATGGAATATTCACTTTACCCATCCCAAATTTTTTGACATTTTTTCAAATGTTCTTTTCTTAAAAAAGAAATTTAGCAAGGGTAAAGTAGTATTTTCGTCTCACCTTATAGGAGTTACATAATTATTTTTCATTGGGGGAGGGTATTTGTAATTTGAATTATTAAATATTGAATATTAATAGAAAAACTGAATGCTTAATTGAATAGTGCTCCCAATAAATAACAAAATTGTTCATTCATACACAATAAATAAACTTGTATGACTGTTAAGAATTTATTTTTCACTAATTGATCATAGCAACTTAACTTAAATTTTATAGAGATATAGGAATAATATAAGATAATACAACAAAAGAATATAGAAAATCTAAAATATTACATATATGAAAGTATAATTTTTCTAATATTAAATTATTCAAATTATTTAAAAAATCTATTATCAATTTTAGATGCGCAAATTTGAACAATAAATTAAAAATAGTAAATATGAATTAAATTATTATAATAAGGGTAAAATAGTCAAAAATAAAGTTTCATTCATTTACAAAAAAATCAAAGTAGCTAGAAGCACCCCCATATATTTCTATGGAAGTATTTGCAAGAGCTTTTGGAAAAGCATTTTACAGCTTCAACAAAAATGCTTTTGAATTTTTTAGAATGTTACTTCTATTTTTAGGGATTGTTTGTGAAAACTTCTATTTTTAGAGAAGTGATTTTTGTAAAATAAGAAAATAAAAGTTGTAACCGAATCAAAAGTGAATAGTGTTTGTAAAAAAAAAAGTGAAAAGCAAATAAAAGCTAAACTAGATAGTGTTGGGAAAACACTTCTAAAACCAGCTTAATCGATTAAAGACACTTTGTACCCATGTGTTAAGAAGATACTATTTTCTTAATATTTGCACTTGTCTTTTGATAATAAAATAATTATTATTTTTATTAAAAAAATATATTATTTTAATTAGTGTATCTCATATTTAATTTCTTACAAATTATTCATTCATATTATAAAAACATTGAATACTAATAGAAAACTAATTGTTTAATTCAATAACGTTCCAACTATGTAATATGATTGTTCATTCATGCACAATAAATAAACTTGCATGATTGTCAAAGTATATATATATATATATATATATATATTTTTTTTTTAATTAATCATAGCAATTTAATTTATATTTTTCTATAATATAAGAATAATATCGGATAATATAAAAAATTAAAATAAAAAAAATAAAATATTAAATATGTGAAATTATAAGTTTTGTTAGTGATAAATTATTTAAATTATTTTAAAGTTCTAACTTCGACTTTAGATGAAAAATTTTAAAAATAAATTGAAAAGGGTAAAACGAGTTAAGATTATTACAATGAGGGTAGAGTAGTCCATTAGAAAGTTAATTTGCCTTGAAAGTATTTTTGTAGCAGTTTTAGAAGCAGAAGTTAGCATCCCAAACACCTCAAACGTGTTTTTCTAAAGCCAAAATTTGAAAAACACTTTTCAAAACTCTTGGAAACACTCTCTTATGGAGTGTTTGCGCGAGCTTCGGAGAAGCGCTTTTCAGGTGTTTGGGATGCCAACTTTTGTTTCTGGAACTACTACGAAAAACACTTTTAAGCCAAAAGTTACAAGCACCTTAGAGGGTGCTTCTAGCTTCTTTGGCTTTTCCGTAAATAAATTCAACTTCCTTTTAGACTACTTTACCCTTATTATAATAATTTCAATTCGATTTTACCCGTAATAATTTATTTTCAAAGTTGCTCATCTAAAGTTGATGTTAGAATTTCCAAACAATTTGAATAATTTATCACTAAAAAATTTAAAATTTCACACCTTTAATATTCTAAAAAAAATATATTTTATTTTATATTTATATGATATTATTCCTAAATCATAAAAAAATATAAATTAAATTGCTATGATCATTAAAAAATAATTATTTTTGTCAATCGTGCAAGTTTATTTATTGTGCATGAATGAACAATTATAATATAGAATGGGTACATCCAAGTTTTCAATTAGTATTAAATATTTATATAATATAAATGATAATCATTTTATATAAATAAAATATGAGATATTCTAATTGAAATAAATTTATTAATTTTGAGAAAGAATAATTATTATAATCAAGAGGTAAGTACAAATATTAGCAAAAATAGCATCTTTTAATAAATGGTTACCAAACGGTATTTAATCAATTAAACTTATTTTAAAAGTATTTTTTTTTCAAACATCACTCAATTTAGCTTTTATTTGCTTTTCGCTTTTTTTACAAACACTACCCACTTTTGACTCTTAATTCTTAATTTCCCCTCTTCTTTGGCTCCTGATCAAATTTGTTTTGCATTTATTGATTCTTTTTTTTTTTGTTTTTTTTGTTTTTGATATGACGATTTACCAACCGAATGATTTCTAAAGTATTAAATCAACTTGGAAACGCAATTCCCTTACAGAGAAGAGAGGCCATTAAGTGGGGGTGAGCTGGTTAATTGTCTAAACTACATTTAAAGATTTATAGAAAAAATATTCATTAGTAGAATTACATTAGAAAATAAAAACACAATCAATATAAATATTATAGATATTCTTATACAAATATGTATAATTTATTAATATTATTATTTCTATCTTACAACTAACCAATCCAAAAAGTAATTTGGATCAGGTGCGCAAGCGAATTGATAGAAATTTGGCTCTGCTGTCAATTGATGCAGGACAAATAACTACAACTAAGCTAAAATTAATTATATGTGCCAAATCTAAGGTATTTATAGAGAAAATATTTATTCAGTAGTTAAAAGGTATTTTAGCCAATTTATTTATAGATTTACAGTGAAGAATCCTAATAGAATTAAGGGTAAATTACAACCACCTTCCAATGAGTTTGGTATAATTACAAATACCCCTTCGTTGTTTGAAAAATTACAAATACTCCCTGAGATTTGTAATTTTTAACAAAGGCTTGAAATTGACTATTTTGCCCTTGAATTTTTTGTTAAAATTGTAAATCAGCCGACACAAATTTCATTATTGTTCCTCTATGTAAAAAACTTAATAAATCTCTCCATGCGCATTGTACTCCAAAAAACTTTAAGAATTAAATAAAAAATAATTCAATGCACAAGGGTATTTTGGTCAATTCACCCATAAAATAGATGGAAATGGGTTATTTGTTAGACGATTACAAACCTCAGGGAGGTATTTGTAATTTTTCAAACAATAAGGGAGTATTTATAATTATGTCAAACCTCAGGGGAGATAGTTGTAATTTACCCTAGAATTAAATAGGAAATAAAATTCTACTCAATATAAATTACTATAAATATTTCTAATTAAATACATATTATTTATTAGGGGAAATTATTTTTTTCTGTCCTTTGCCTTTCTAAACTTGGGCAATGCTATCGCCCAGACAGATCCGGGCAACATTGTTGCCCAGAGGTGACGACGTGTCACGGACGGGCTCTTTTATCGCAGCGGAATATCTCTTTTTCGCCCGTGATGCCTCTCAAGTTGCATTCAACCTTCGACCGGCCTTCATCCATGCGAGTCCTAACGGTTTTTTTCGTCCTGTGTCTTCGACACTCGCAGCTCACCAGCGCGACATTCGAACGCCTCCCTGTGCAGCACCTCGTGCCCGTGCACTCGCCTATCTGAAATGCCTATGTTCGCCGAGGGTCGCGGCTCGCACGCCTTGCGTGTCTTCATGTCCGGGCCCAACTAGCTAGCTTGCCATCATGCATCTCGCTCACAATCTCGGGTCCTTTCGATATATCTCGCAATGGCTCGGAACATCCTTGCTCCTTCTCGGCACTATGGGCCATTCTTACACCCACAACGCCCATCGCATGCCCAACGTTCACTTGGGACATCACCGGCGCATGTCTTCACATGCCCGTCTCGTATGCCTCGCCCGAGTAGGACAACATCACAAGTCCGTGCCCCAATCCGGATGCCAACATCTCGCATCAATCTCGCACGGCATGCCCAACATGCCTTCTTGCCTTTCGACGTGGCCTCGTAACTTCCCCACAGCGCGATGTCGCCCCACGACCGCGTATCTTAGCCAACGCACCCCCGTGCATGGCTAGAACCCAATAGCGTATGTCACGAGTTAGCTCACGAGGTCTTGGAGTGCTTGCCTCGATTGCTCATTCGGTCTAGAGGTGTTACCCCTGATTTCCCGCAGCTCGCGGGGCAACCTTACGTATAGCACGGAACCTCTTGCCTCATTCTTTGCCCAACATGGGCCATCCTAGTCCCACACCGCCTGTCCGGTTCCCATGCTGTCCGGGGGCTTTAGCCCTCCCTTCGAGGTGCCTAAAGCCGACCCTTGAAGGCCCTAACATGCCCCCAATGGTTGCTTATTTAATGCCTTGCTGCACGGGGGAGGCTAGCTGGAGCTCACCACTGCATGCCCCCTTTATAATAGGCTTAAAAAGAATTTCCCTTATTCCAGCAGTAGACATTAAAGTGGCCGAGGAGCGCACCTTTTGCCATCTCCCTCGTCCGACGTCCAAATCACGTGTTGCTTGAACTATTGCGTAGCCTACGATGTCTACATCATAAATCCATAGTTTTAGCCCCATTCGATCATCCATCTTTGGGGAATTGCCCTCGCAATAATCTAAAACAACCTTCTCGCCACTCCACTGACAGGCTCCAAACATAGTTGTTGCTTCCTACTCAATCGGAACCGTCTAACTCTGAAACTTGGTGGAGATGTTCCTAACACTCCATGGAACACGCCATTGAAACAGTTTTGCAAATCTCTCAAGATAAAGCACTCTGTTTCGCACATCAATCTCTTGCTCGCGCGCAGGACGGCGCCCGGTAGTCGACCTTATTATAACTCCGTGCCCAAACGTTCATGAAATGACTTCATACTTGGCGGATAGCATCTTCACACCCAAGGAAGTTCCCGTATGAATAGTATTGCGATCCCAATCGGTAAGAGTCTCCGCTCACTTGCCGTTTGTGCACCTGCGTGCTGGCCGGCATCCCCTTGCCGCCCCGCACGTCCTCTGCAAGTCACTGCCGACTATGGCTAAGGGGCGGCAGGTGACACGACGACACGACGTCATCGCCCTCCTCTAAGCAGCGTCGTCGTTGCCTTTTTCGCCATTAAAAAAATATTACTAAAGATTTAATTAATTTAATTAAAATTAATAAAAAAAGAAATTAAGAATTAAATTTTTAAAAGAAAGTAAAAAAAAAATTATTTTTTTAAGAAAATCGATATACTTTTTTAAATTCACAAATAATATAAAAAAATACTTAATATAATTTATTAAAATGTGTTTCTTCAATACACGTGTCATACACATGGATGTATAGACAGACAAATTGCCGGACATTTCAGCAAGTATCCGCCACGCGTACAATTTTCGATTTAAATTCAAAATAGTGATAATAAATTCAATAGAAAACCTTAAATTCGGTCTTAATTACATCAATTTTCAAACTTACAAAACTAATTAAATAAAAAACATACTTACAGGACTTAAAGTAATAGGGGATAAATATAACGGACGAAAAAAATAATTTTCACTATTGTTCCTATCATGTTCCTTGTCGATTCCTATCACCTTCCTTTTTAGTAATCGATTCTCTAGAAATAGATGTGAAAACGTGACAAGTTGTATAAAGGCAAGTTTTCTACCAATGTGCACAGGTGGGATTTGTGTGTGAGTACTCAATGTAAAACTAAACAGGGGGCCCCAACACGAGGAAGTGTGTGGATTGAATGAGAATGAATATTTCAAGTTTCCATCCCACATTAGTTGGGATAGGGGTTAGTAAGGTATTAATCCTCTTTAGTAACAAGTTTTCTAAGGATTGATGTGGCCTATGACAATGTCTATTAAATTTGTTTGTGTAAAATTTATGTATTTCAAATTCTTTTAACATGAAGTGATTTTTGGTTTGGCTTGAAATAAGTTAGATTTAAAGGTTTCACTAATCTTTACTAAGGTGTTTACTGCAGCGTAAGACATTTTTATAAATAAATTGAACTTATTTATGATTTTTTGCTTTTTTTTTTTTGCATATATTTTAAAAATGGCTACCCCATAATAATTGAAATCTACCCACCTATTAAGGTAAGTTAGGTAATTTCATAAATAAGTTGGTAATGTACCAACTTTTGACCAAATACTTTCACGTTAACTTTATTTTTTTCTATTAATAGTTATTACTTCCAAACACTTTCACCTTTTACATTTTAGAAGGTGTTTGAAAAAATTTATGCCTTTTCAAAAGTGCTTAACGAAACATCCCTTCGTAATTACGTTTCATCTTGTAAGAGATTCACATTTAACCCAATAAGATAAACCATATTTTACTCGATATATTAAATAGACATCAAAATTTTGTAATTAATCCCCAATCTTAACATTTATTAATATAAAGAAAGCAGAAAAATGAAGTTTCTAGTTATTACAAAATTTAGAATACAAATCCATAAAAATCCAATATTTATGCAATTTTATAGCGATAGCTTCCAACTCAAGATATCACTGCTGACCCACCTAATAAGACTAGCAGCACGGCTTATGATCCAATGCAGCTAATCATTGTGATTTACATTCTAAAATGTGGCAAGGAATAAGTTGTCTACTCAATAAGTATAGCTAGTTAGTTTATATACACACACACACACCACAACAAGACAAAGCTCATGCAATGACGCCAACCAACGAATACTCGTCATGCAATCACAACAAAATTTAAAATTTAAGAAGTACTGCATAGTCATACCAACAATCATATATCAATGCACAGCATAATATCCGACGTTGTCGTTTATTTACTTAGCGTTGCTTACCCAAGCTGGAGTGCATATGGTCTTTGCCGGCTATCACCACTCAATCATAATATCTCATTTTTTCTGATTTCACACAACACCCAACTCATAAGATATCCCATCATCAATCAAATCACACAACACACAACTCGTATGATATGTCACATCATCAATAATATCACACGGCACACAACTCGTATGATATTACGTCATCTCCCTGATCAATGACAACAAAAAACTCGTCATTAATCATAGTGTTATAAGCCATTGCAGTATGCTCCTTAGTTAGGTAAATCATCTCTTTATTTCAATTCCAACATCAACATCATTAACTTCATCATTCAATTTCATTCAACAATCAATTCCCCATCAGTAACTTCCTGATTCAACTTCATTCAACAATCAAATAAATGATCACACCATCGTTCATCTGACTTCCATACGGCAATCACAGATAAGCGCATAATTACAAGTTCAAAGATCAATAATATAATTCAGATAAATAACCAATAATTAACAATCAACTATACCAACAGTAAGTATATATCCAAATTCCAATTAACTATACTTACCTTAATGTCAAAATTATTACATTAATAGGAGCTGCTCAACCTCTAATTCATCTCCGCGCCCTATAATAGGTTACTAATTCTTATTGCACGCTCAAATGAGTGTGCTTAATTAAATAAAAATTTTAAAAATTAATTTTTATTTTTAAGAATATATTTAAATTGAAGGAATTAAAAATATTAAAATAAGAAGTCATAGAAAATTAAAAATAGTGGAAGTTGAGAAGAATGGATACTTTGGCATTTAGAAAAGTGGTTTGGAGGTTTAGAAGAGTGGTAGGGTGAGAAGTTAGTTAATAAATTAGTTAATTAAATTAAATATTAAAAATGTATATGAATTAGCATATAAAAAAAAAGCGAGACATCACATAGGTGTTATCACTTAATATAAGGTACAAATAATATGTATAATCAATATATCAAGAATATCATAAATTCTGAATAAAATATTAAATAATATTCGAAAATTTGCACCTATCTTTCAAGATTTCCTTTATATCGAAATTCAAACATTCGTTCCATTTTTTTCTAGAAACTAAACATTCTAGCTTTCCATATATATATATATATATATATACTAGTAGTTGTGGCATGTCGTCCCTGCGTGTATATAAAATAATATTGCACGTTTTAAAGTTATTATAAATAAGAAAATATACATATTAATCAACACATTGCATTGAAAAAGAAAGAAAGAAAAGAAACAAAAACTAACTTATGGGTATTATCGGTATAACCAAAAAATTGGTGTTGCGGTGTAAGTAACCGCCATTTATTAGTGAAAACAGAATTTGCTTTATATAATAGTATAGATATATAATTTATCAATTAACTCATAAGAATGTTTTATCAAATCCTTTATATTTTTTAAAAACTATCATTCTCGATAACATCCCTGGATTAAATTATCTCAAAAATCTCATATTTATTTTTAATAAACATAATATTTTTCAAATATAATTTGTTAATATTTTTTAAACATAATTTTCTAATATCCCTATCTATTTTTCATCAATTTCTCACTGTTATAGTAGCTAATAAACACCTACATATAATTAAATATTTGATTATTCAATCCGACTAAATTAAACAATTAACTATGGAAATGATTAAATGTAATAATTAAGTAATTTAATTCACTAATTATAATATCCTTAATTCAATTGAAATATTTAACCAATCACTAATTTATAAATAATCAAACTCACAAAATTTTCTAATTAAACATTAAATTGGAGAGAGTAAATTATATTTAATAAATGCACTAATCAAATAATATAATTAAATTGTGTGTGTGAGTGTGCATGTTTTTAAATAAAATGAAGAGGTGGGTCCTGACCACGTGAGTTGCACTCATTTTTATCATTTTTTTATTAAAATTTTTCAAAATATCCATAATGTTCTTTCTGATTTTTTAATTAATATAATTTGTTCTCAAGTACTTTATACAGCTCCAATTTACTTCATTCAGGTCTTAATATGAGTCATATTTGAATTTATAATTTATTAATTAATTAATTAAATTTCTTAAATAATTACCAATTAGTCCCATTATTGTGTACAAAATTTTGTGGATGTTACACTTAAGTTTAGAAAAACAAGATAAGTGATTAAAATGTAAAAGTTAGTTATAGTAGAAAATTTTGATGAGGAAGTATTTAGTAAAAAAGTTGGTGTATTACCAACTGACTTGTAAAATTACCTAACTAATCTTGTGGTGTGTAGATTTTAGTCATTACTGGAATGTGGTATTTTTGAAATATACAAAACTTAGTTAGGGCAAAAAAGGCATAGACAGTTTCAACCTATTTACAAAAATACCTTAAGTTGCAGTAAGCGCCAGTCGCACAAGCTTACAGTTTTTAACTTAATTAGCCTAGTTTAGAAGCATGAGTTGAAGTTGTATTTTCAAACACCTCCATCAAACTTAATTTTAAACTATAATTTGAAAGGATCTAATTTAAGTTTTTGCAAACACCTATTTAATCACTTATATGCTTTTTTTTTTAAAAAAAAATTAAGCACTTTAAAAAAGTCATGAGTTTTTGCAAACATCCCCTATATATAATTGAAGATCGGTGAATCGGTGTCCTGGTCTTGTATAGCTTCATATTTTTTATATATATAGTTTTTCATTTTTCTGATGCATTTTTCTCTTCCGAACATATCATTATCTCTTTTATCAACAATTCTTTTATAAATCCAATATTTATATTAACTTGGGATAATTACAATATCCTCTCTTGAGGTTTTGTATAATTACACGTAAAACTCATGTGTTTGAAAAATTACATATAATACCCTGAGTTTTGCTTCTATCTAACAAATAAGTCGATTTGTTAATCAAAATTCACCGAGTTTATCGATATTAACAAAAAAAAACTGGACGAAAATCCATATTTATCTTCGATTGACTTATTACTAATTTATTGTAGGCAAAAAAGAATGATTAAACTACCATTATACATCTTCACACGTTTATGCATGTGGGGAGTGTACATCTTCACTCGTGTAATGACACATAGGTCCTCCTGTTGTTTACTTTTAGAATAGGGTTGATTACACTTAAACTACTAAAAATGAGAGTCATGCGTAAACAGAAAATTTTCAAAGGATGTGATAAATATAATTTTAAAACTTTTTTGACGAAAAGTATAATTTCACATTTTTAAATGGTAACCCTTTTATATATTTTTAAGTAATGTTTCAAAGGAGGAAACTGTAGATTAGTATATCTACACTAATATAAAAAAGAAAAATCTTCCACACTCACAATTTGCCTTCTCCAGCTTGTAGCCTGGCTTTGGCTGATTTGGTATCTTAATATATTTGGGTTCCTTTTAAAAAAAAAAACACCATTGCACCATATTTTGTGAAGTCAAAAATATCTTATTCAACTTCCAAATTTTATATTAATTAGTAAATTAGTTTTTTATTCTTTCTATTTGTTTTTTTTAATATATTAATTTATATATTTTATTTTTATTTATAATATATTTTAAAAAATAAAAAAATATTTATTAAATACATAAAAGAACAGCGTGAGGGAGAAGAACAGAGAGGAGAGAGAGACAGAGAGACAGAGAGACAGAGATATGGGATACGGCGCTATCATGAGCCTGGGCGTACCAGCCATATCCCACGCACACTTCCTCGGCCACCACGTCGCCGTCCCCGCCTCCGCTCTCCGTCTCTTTCCCGTTACTCGTCCCAAACACATTCTGATCAAGCCTAGTGGATTACGCCGCAACACAGCCGCCGTGCTCTCCGCCGCCGCCGGAGTTGGTGGCCCTGTTCTCCAGGACTTCGCCGCCACCGCCTTGGTCGTCGGCGGCGCTTACGCTCTTGTCTCCACTTTCGATAACCTCACCCGCCGCAACATCATCGAACAGGTTCATCTCTCTCTCTCTCCCACACACACACACAAACGCACTTTTTGTGTGTGTCTCTACATGCACGTTTTTTCCTCGGGTGTATCGAATACTCTTATCTTTTTGTGCTCGCGCGCGCGTGCCTGCGTGTGAGAGTGTCTGTCCGTCTCTGTGTGTGTGTGAGAGAGAGAGAGAGAGAGTGTGTGTGTTTTATGAGATTCTGGTATTTTCCTGAAATCTCAGATTGGGAAACTAGATTCGACTTGATGTTTATGTACTTACTGCGATCAGATACCAAGCCTGGAAAATATAGATTGAAAAGAAAGGATTTAGCAGCTAAGCAGCCTATGCATTCATAAAAGAATATGCCTCAAATAGTTTTGTTTCTGGCAAGACTTTGGATAGATAGATTTGGAGTTTGAATTTCAAATTTTTAGTAACATATCCTTTGGAGATGTTTGGATAACTCCAAATTCTTTCATAAAATTCAAATTCATCCATCCAAATACAACAATATTAGCCATAAATTTCCTTTCAGGTTTCTTCATTTGCTTTAATCCCATTACAAAATCTTTGCTCTGTTTTTATGCAATCTCTCAGTAGCAAAAATCTGTTTTGCCTTCTTGCCACCCTTTTGATTAATTGGTTTTTGCTTGGGGGTTGTGGGAAGGAGGGGTTTGGAATAGTGGATGTATTAGTCTCTTATTTACAGGGATTGAAACTTGAATCTGCCAATATAAATATTGCCACAAACATGTGTAATTACTGTATTTTTTCCTTGTACATCATCTTAAGCTTTTAGAAATTGCATATCATGGAATGTTTGTTGTGTTATTGTATAAGTAGGTATTAGCTTTACGCAAAAATTCAACGCCAAGTGAAATTAGAGTCTGATGATTTTTTGTTGGCGAATCCTATTCCACATATGGGATAACCATAATTGATTCTAGACATGTTTGAGTAAATGATAAATTTCTTAATAAACAGTCTTGTGGTTTCTTTGATTCAGGTGATGCAACTTGTCAAATTAGACTCTAGAAATGTTAGAGTAAATGATGAATTTCTCAGTAGAAGGTTTTTGGCTTCTTTTAGATAAATTGATATAGCTTTGGTGCTTGCACATCGGGATCCTTCTACACTCCATCATCTATATTATAGAATCATTGTTCTTGTAGAAAATTGTATTGGAATGATTGGGGAGGGTCATAAAGTTTGTTAGTTCGGATCCCTTTAAATATCCTTGATTGGAAATGTTGTTCATTGGCATATTGTAAATGCAAGCAACAACTTACCCAAAGTGTGATTTAAAAGTCAGTTGTATACGAACGTTCCACATGCAACACCTCCAAAACCTCTTGTTTTAAGATCTCTTTTGATTAGTCATGGAAACATGAACATCCCTGCGTACTGCTGGATTCAGTAAGTATTTGTGTGTTTCAAGTTAGACAAACTAACATACATGCTCATCCCAATGATTATCTAGTTCTTTTTTATGGTCAATCTAGAGATAAGAGGATGATTAATTTCTCAAGATAGTGCACAAATTTAATTTATGGCCGCACCAAGGTGTTCTGTACCGAATGAAATACCGTGGCCAAGAAATCATACCGGTCCAGAATTCTCTTAGTTTTCCGTATCTTACAGTTGGCTATTACTTGCTTGGGTAACTCACTGAATTCTGATGCCTTCCTCACTTAACTTTTCTAACAGACTTTGAGCCGGAAGCTGGTTCACATACTGTCAGGGTTGCTTTTTTTGGCATCGTGGCCAATCTTCAGGTATCTGCTGTGTCGTTGAAATATTTTGCAGTTTGCATTTTCTCTTGTTTTCAAATTTTTATCTCCTCAGAAACTTCATCTGATGATTTTCATCTTAGATTAGCACATCTACAGGGGCTCGCTACTTTGCTTCTGTAGTGCCCTCCCTGAATTGCTTTAGGCTTGTGATGAATGGTCTTTCCTTGACTACAGACGAAGGGCTCATAAAATCAGTTAGTAGAGAGGGAAAGCCTGAGTAATTCTCAAGCATCTTTGTTGATCTTATTTATACATCTTTTAGCAACAAAAGAATCTTATACATAGTGTGTGTTCTTTCACAGGGAACTGCTCAGAGGCCCTCTTTATTACGTTCTTGTATTGATTCTATGTGCAATCGTCTTTTGGCGTGAATCCCCTGTTGGAATGATTTCATTGGCAATGATGTGTGGCGGTGATGGTAAGAGTACTGCCTTTCAGATTTATTTTCACCCTACTGTCTTGAAATCCTTAAACTTGCTGAGTTCTAGGCATTGCTGATATCATGGGGAGAAAATTCGGCTCTGTGAAAATTCCTTATAATCCACAGAAGAGTTGGGCTGGTAGCATATCTATGTTTCTCTTCGGCTTCTTGGTCTCTATCGGGTGCGTACAAATTTTCAAGCCCTTCTTGTTCTTGCTAACTTGATCACTCATGTGACATTCTAAATGTCACTTTTTTTCTCAGTATGCTCTATTATTTCTCGGCGCTTGGATACATTCAACTGGAATGGATGCAGACTTTAGAACGAGTTGCTTTGGTTTCATTTGTGGCAACTCTCGTCGAGTCGCTCCCCACCACCGGAATTATCGATGATAACATCTCTGTACCCTTGGCAAGCATGGTAACTTCATTATTGGTTTTTGGTTACTAATCAGATTGCAGAAGAGCCCTCTTGTTATACTTTTCATTTCATATGTTGGTATGCATTTGAAAAAAAAAAAAAAAAAAATTGGCTCTCAAACATGATAATAGATCAAACAAAAGATGGTTCTTTGAGATTTCTTCTGTTCGTTAGCGCTTAAAGTAAAGAGGATTGAGGGGGTTTTCCTATCCTTTGCTTGCCATTCGGGAGTCTCTAGGATGCATTTTTGTTGTAGGTAATAATGATGTCATATTCTTTGTTTCTCTATAACAATAGACTGGTAACAGAATGAAGCTGGAAATATTTATGTCTATATAATAATAAAGGGATAATTATCTATTTACACAAACTATTGTCTTTTGTCTAATTCCATAAATTACCCCCGATACTTAGAAAATAGGGGTAGTTAGTGTAACGATGGTGATGTGTTTAGTGGTGTGCATGTAGTTTTTTGAAAAACAAGGATGGTTTATGCAAATGATGTTGATATTTCTGGTGGGCATATACATATTTTTTCAAAGGGTAAATTACATTTACCTCTCATGAGTTTTGGCATAATTATAAATATCCTCTTGTTGTTTGAAAAATTACAAATACCCCTCTGAAGTTTGTAATTTTTAACCGAAGGCTTGAAATTGACCATTTTGCCCTTGGTTTTTTTATTTAAATTGCAGAAAAATCAATCAAGACAAATTGCATTATTAACTCATCTGTGTAAAAAAATTTAAGAACCTCTCCCTACGCATTGTAGTCCAAAAAAATTCAAAAAAAATTAAAAAAATTAATAAAATGTATGAGGGCATTTTGGTCAGTTCATCCATAAAAATGGATGAAAATAGGTATTTGTTAGACGGTTACAAACCTCAGGAGGGTATTTGTAATTTTTCAAACAATGAGGAGGTATTTGTAATTATGCCAAACCCCATAGGAGGTAGATGTAATTTACCCTTTTTCAAAAGACAGAAGTTGGTTGTGTAAATAGACCATAAATCGGGGTGTGTAGATTTTATTTTTCCTATAATAAATCTTTGCTTATGAGACCAATGAAGTCAGTATAAGCATCGCGTTGTTACACAAACTACAGTACAAAATGCAATAAATTGCTCCTGTCTTTTGAGTAATTACAGAAATTACATTCTGATAGTCAAAAAGCTGTAATGATGTTGGCGTCTTTGAGGTACATATGTAATTTTTTAGAAAACAAGGGTGATTTATATAAATGATATTGACGTTTTTAATGGATGTATGTGTAATTTTTCAAAAATATAAATAATTTATTTAAATAGATCGTAGGTCAATGAGTGTATCTATAATTTTGGGTTAAATACAATTACTACACCGAAGTATTCATCCCACATCAATTACCCCCTAAAGTATTAAAACCTTCAAAAAAAAAAAAACCTTGACCTTATAACTCCTTTCATTTTTAAGTTTAAAAATTTCATTTTACCTTTACTAAAAATTATTTTTTCAAAAAAAATTAAAGAAGTTTTTTAAATACAAAAATCACTCTTTTTTGAAGCTTTGTCTAATTCTAATTTCACTTGTTCATCGAATTCTTTTTATTTTCGTAATTCTAAAGTACTTGGAGCTCATTTTATTTTAGTTTTCATTGTCTGTCAAACTAAATTAAATATAAATTCATACATGCACATATATATATATATATATATATTTACTTAAGCACTTAAACAATTTATAAAACCAAAATAGCTTATCATGAGCTAATAAGAAAATATATAATTAATATATATTTATATATATGATAATTATATAAATGTGGTAATCATATGCATATATAAATTTATTTTTATCTTAGTTTGACAAATAACTGAAATTAAAATAAAATGAGCTCTAAATACTTTAAAATTATAAAATAAAAAGAGCTCGATGAACAAGTGAAAATAAAATTAGATAAAACTTAAAAAGAGAGTGGTTTTGATATTTCAAAAATCCCTTAAATTTTTTTTTTCATAAATTAATTTTTTGTAAGTGCAAAATGGATTTTTTGAACTTCAAAATTAAAAGTGTTAGAAGGTCAGGGAGGTTTTTGAAGGTTTTAATACTTTAAAGCGATAATTAATATAGAATGAATATTTCGGGGGTGATATCTGTATTTAACCCAATAATTTTCGTATATCTATTAGACCAAGGAAGTCCGTATAAGCACGAGATACCTGTTTCTTGCTTGGGAGTTAGGACCATGTCCATGTGATGGTGGTGTGTGATAGATCTAACTTGTCCCTCTTGTGGTCCCCCATATATTCCAGCTCTTTCTTAAGTGCTATCACTATTCATCATGTGGGCCCTATGCATGAGTCAGCATCTGATAATATCCAATGCTTAGATTTTTTTTAGTTGGAAGCGATAAATTTTTATTAATTGAAATAAAGTGATTACAATCAGTCCTATTAGTATCAATATTGAACAGAGACAAAATACAACAATCATATCGACAATATCACATAAACTAACATTTTGCTATTACAATAACAAATAAATCTACTATACAGTGAAAACAATATCATCCCACGCAGAGATTTCAAACCCATGACCTCTAGGTACATGGGGCCTCAACTTCGCCAATTGAGCTAGACCTCATTGACTATCCAATGCTTAGATTATTTATTATAGGCCTGTGCATACGGTGCAATCAGATTGAATAGAAAATTCAGTATGTCAAAATAACGTATCGAATGCTAAATTGAATTTTAAATTCGCCTAAAAGTTGAAATATACAAAAAAAATTTTGTCTTTTTTAAAGCTCCTGTTATGGAAAAGTTCAAATTTATCTGTTAAAAAACCTGGAAAAATAAAAAATTATGAAGGCAAATAAATACTTTTAGTTCCAAATTTTAATCACAAATACAAGAAAATAAAAAGAATCTAATTCTAATATTAAAAGGCAAACGCAATTTTAATATATATGAAAAATAATTAAACTAAGTAAAATATCCTACACAAGTATCAACCGATTCATGATTCATTGTGTAAACAGGTTTAATACGTTTTTCACATTTCACAAAAAAAATTGGGTATAATATGTGTATATTACAAAAAGTTTGGTGTTCGGTTCGATTAACTGGGCAATTAAAATCAAAATGAATACTTAATTTTAAAAAAATTGATTTCAACACAGTTGGTTCAATTTAGAGATTACATTCATCTCAAAACTAATTAAAAATATATTTTAACATGAGAATAAAGCTATATCACCAAGAACAAGTTGACATTGGAATTTTTTTAGGACAAATTATCAATTGAAAACTTAAATATATTGACTAATGATTGAATTTTAAATTAAAGTTCATAATAAATTTCGACTTTATATATTTTCAAAATGGATAAATGGTGTAGTCCTAGCAACCAAAATCCTTATGCATGTTTTCATTTATTGATTCAAAATAAAATTCAGAATCATCCTTTTGTTTTGGATTGACTAATTGGGTCAATGTATGTTTTAATATGACACTTCAAGAAACTGATCCGCTAAAACAGTCCACAATATTCAAGCCCAAGGGAGTGAGTCGCAAGCCAAAATCGTAGCTCGAGCTTTTAAAAAGGAGCCTTTAAGATAGAATGTGATACATACAATAAGACACAACATATACACAAGTTCATAACAACTCAAGTCCAGAGCAAGTTCAAAGCTCTCAGCCGCAATGCATAATACAATCATAAGGTTCCACTTTTTTTTTTTATTATTATTATAATTATAAAGTTTCAAGGTCTTGATACCAAATTTCAAAGTGACTGGTAATTTGACCCACAAATTTAGGTGAAATTACAATTAGAAACAAGCTTCCAGCTTTTGGATCGTAATTTGAGGAGAAGAATCAAATGACAGATTTACATCTGGTTGCATTGTAAAAAAAAAAGAAAAAAAAATAGACAGAAAAATAAAAGAAAATCAAGGCCCATTGACCCCTAATTATTTCTACCAACCTGTCTTTTAAGTAGCTCAATTTGTGTTAAGCCCAAGATTAGTGGACTTAATCACAATTTAGACTTTCTTTCTTCATGAATTGTGAAAACATCTTTTGGGCAAAGGGCCTCGCTTGAACACCATAATAACAAAATAATATTTTTCGTAATGTAATTTAACGTCTTTTTATTTTTGATTTCATTCGTTATGAGAGTTTTATTTTTGGTCTAGTAATTTTAAAAAAGTAGCACTTTTGGTCTTATGACACCTTTTCAATAGATATTTAACAGAAAAGGCAACGTGATCATTAATTATATGGGACTAAAAGTGATAATCACGTAATCAATGGGCCCAAAAGTGTAAAGGCCCTAACGGCCACATACTTAGCATTAAAATATCTAATGGATATGTGTCATGGGACCAAAAATGCTAATTTTTTAAAAATTATAGGATCAAAAGTGAAGATTTTGTAATCAAATAAAACTAAAAGTGTAAAAAACCTAAATTAGGGGAATCAAAAAATGTTATTTCTCCACCACAACGATCCACTAATGAAATTCGGTAATATTTGACAGACACTAAGAATATGCTAAGGTTTTGCAGACAAAAAATTGGTCATGTTTAGAGAAAATCAAATCAAATTATTTGATATTGACTGAAATCGATTGATAAAAGTTTGTTTAAATTTGATTTGTTACACTTAACAAATCAAACTTGAACAAAAAAAATCAATAAGCTTGCAAGCTCGATTCGATTAGTAGTGCAAAAAAAAAAATACAATATTAAATTACTCGAACTCGCCTCATGTTTGATTCAAATAATGCGTATTTGAACTCAATCAAAGCATTAACCAACCAAATTAAATACAAGTTTTTATATTCGATATTAATTTAGATAAATTTAAACAATAATATTTGTGACTGAGTCGAAACATTTACATCCCTAGCTAGATAGACACCATTACCTCTCCCCTTTGTAAGAGAAGTCTTGATTTCTAACCCTAGGCTTTGTATATTAAAAAAAAAAAAAAAAGAAAAAGAATATGCTAAGATTTCTATTCAAGTTTCACTTAAGAACTTCGCATAATTTTAGCAGAAATTGGAGTAATCATGTCCACCAGTATCTGGTATGTCCCACTTTGATCCTATAGTATCAACGGATGTGATTGCTTCAGGGTCAATGTCCTAAGACATTTTAAGAGATAACTTTTGAAAGTTTTGTATAAACTGAGGATAATTACACCGTCCTTCTTTAAAATTTGGTGTAATTGCATGTTGGCTTTTTGTAATTTAAAAAATTATATTTAGTAACTCTAACGTTTATTTTTGTTTAACAAATGGATGTTTCTATTAGTTAAATTTCACCAAATTTGAGGAGCTGAAAAAAGAAAGAATGAAAATCCACATTTATCCACATTTGACTTATTGCAGATCAAACAAATCTTTTTCTGATCAAACTACCATTATACATATTTAGACGCTAATACTTGTGAGGAGGTATAATTCACCATGATAAGGATAGTTTGGTCAGAAAAGATTTATTTCACTTTCAATAAGTCAGTGATAAGTCAATCAAAGGTAAATATGAATTTTGGTTCAATTTTTTTTTTCTTTACTGATATCAGCAACTTCGGTGAATTTTTCCTAATGAGGGATCTATTTGTTAGACAAAAATAAACGTCAAAAATACTAAATATAATCTAATCATAGGAGATTTACGTGTAATTACATAAAACCTCATTGAAGGACAGTGTAATCCCATAAATATATGTTATGATTAGTGAAATGATGCATATAGTAGTTGAATTTTTCTACATTAATTAAAATCAAGCTATATAAGTGACCGATTTTTTTTTTTTTGAAGTGAAAGCGATGAAATATTATTAAATATTGAAACAAATTTGTTACAATCCGTACTATCGAATATCAATATTTGAACAAAGACAATTATAACACTATATCCTATCAACAATCTAAACGATTAGACCAATATCCAAACAACACCTACTGATTACAGTAAGAAAAACTTCACCTACTATACAGTAGAAAACATTCCACGTATTCGATGGGTTTCGAGGTCATGGAGCCTTAGCTTTGCCAACTGAGCTAGGCGTCATTGGCTATAAGTGACCGATTTGTGCATGGAAAACTTGCATAGTGATGGTAACTTTTAGGGTAAATAACATCGAGACCTCTAATGTAAAGTTTAATTATATAAATACTTCGTATTTTTTATAAAATTATAAATATACTCTTTAAGATTATAATTGTAATTGTAACTATATCTTTCATTCAAGGACAAAATTTTAGAAATACACATTCGGTGAGGTAAATTACATCGACGTCCCCTAACGTTAGATTTAATTATACAAATACTTCATGTTCTTTATAAAATAACAAGTATACCCCCTAAGATTATACTTGTAATTACAACAACACCCCTTATTCAGGGGATAAACATCATAAACTTTTAGAAGTACACATTTGCTGAGGTACATTACATCGACGCCCTCTAATGTTAGGTTTAATTTAGGGATGGCAATGGGGCGGGTCTGGTACCGGTTCGTTCGGACCCGAGACCCACCCCGGTTAAATTTTTTAGGCCCCATACCCCGCCCCACCCCGCCCTCGGACCCGCCCCGCCTTGCCAAGATCAAACCCCGACCCCGCCCCGCCACCCCGGCCCCGTTTCGCCCCGCCCGACCCCAATCCGTCATGAATTTATTAATATTTTTTGTGCTCATTTTTTCATTTCTTAAACACAAAAAATTAAAATATAATTTTATGCATAACATCCCTAAAAATATATTATATTTTCTAATATTAAATATTATTATATTAATTATCAAAATATTAAATATATTATATAATTTTTTTAATTTTTCTTATAAAGATAAACTACTAATTAGTTTAGTAGTAATATAATTAATAAAATATACTAAAAAAAATCATATTGAATAATTTAATATTGTAGAAATATCCATTTTTCTGGAATAATGCAATTGAAATATATAAAAGTATTTATAGTTGAGATTGGTTTATATTTACAATATGCAATAAATTTGTATATTTATAAATGTTAGTATTACATTGATGTAACTATCATCTTATATTGTTGAACAACATGGGTTAATCGGACCGTTAAAATTCAGATCATACCGTTAGATTTGATCAAACTTACAGAAAAATACGTTTGATAAAGTTTTAGACTTATTGGGTATACGGATGTTGAGATATCGTGCTCGGAAGAAAAGAGTAATCATTTAAGATGGTGTATCGTTGAATCATACCATGTGATTTTAAATCGTACCGTCCAATATGATCTAATGGACACAAACTTATATATATTAAAATTTGATATGAATCGGGTGGCTGAATTTTAAGATATCGTAATTGTTAATTAAACTTTTTGATCTCATTATATAATAATGTATATCTAAAATGAATTGTATAAGACAAATAATATGTTTATCTAAATTATTAATCTTCTTTTCAAGTAATATCATTTTACGATTTACAATGAATTATATTATACACAGAATACATTAAACTAATATTTTATTTTTTAATAAATAATATCAATTTAAATTTAAATAACTTAATATAGACTATATATTTTTCAATTTAAAATTTAAAATAATCATTAAATTTCTTATCAACTAATTTTTTATTTTTTATTTTTTATTATTTCTTATATAGAGTTGCGTACATACAAAACTTATTTAGGATTTAAATACAATACTATAATTTCTTATTTATAATATATATTAATAATATATAATAAAAAAGAGACGGGGCGGGGTCGGGTCGGGTCGGATTTTGGACAGGACCCGTACCTCGTCCCGGCCCCAAAAAATTGGGTCCCAGACCCGCCCCATACGGGACGAGTCCCGGTCGAGTTTCTCGAGTTCGGGTTGAAATTGCCACCTCTAGTTTAATTATAGAAATATTTCATGTTCTTTATAAAATTACAAAGATACTCATGAAAGCTATAGTTATAATTAAAATTACATCCCTTATTCAAGGACAAAACTTTAGTAGTACACATCCCTCCCCTAAATTATATTGACGGCCCTCATGGGATACACTTATAATTTTACAAAGGACAATAAGTGTTTATGTAATTAGATCTAGTATGAGGAGGTGTGTCGACATTATGTACCCTAACTTTTAATGTACTTTTCAAGTCCACAAAATTTTATTTTGAGATATACTTTATAAATTTAAAATACCTTAGAAATTTAGTAATAATTTCCTATATTGGCCATCACAAAAGTTGATGAAGGGTTTGACAACTGTGACCTAAATCTTTTTCCAAGTCATGGAGACAAAGTGGTAAAAGGCATATTGACTAAAATATCATAATTTTGTAAAAAATAATAATCCAAAATATCCACTAATTAATTATCATCAAAGAATGGGATTGTTTGACTATAAAAAGAAAAAGAAGAGACAAAGAACTGGTCCATACATATCTCTTTGTTTGACGTCAATGTCTTGTCTTAACACTTAAGAAACAAATAAAAAAAAGAAACCACCTGAAAATTAGACAAGTTTATTTATTAAATATGTAATAAGTAATAAAGTGGGAACCCCTTTTTCTCCTTTTTAATTTATTTAATTATTATTTTAAAGATATATCTTAGAAGTTTAAAAAAGAATTATTATTTTAAACATATATATTAATTGAATACATTAAAGAATATTAACAAAATTATGAGAAGTTATTGAGATAAACATTAAATAAGAAATAGAATGTAAAAGTTGAGAGGAGAGAAAAAGGTGAGAACTTGGTAAATAATTTAAAAAAATAATAAAAAAAATTGAGAGAAGAAATAGAACGTGGAAATTGATAAGAGGGAGAAAAATAAAATATTGATGAAATAATTTTTTCTAAAAAAATATAGCAGACCACAAATTAAATAGAAGACACCAAAAAGAATGTTTTGCCGAAGAATATAAATTATTACTAATTACATACAATTTATATGTTCATTATTATTATGAAATTCATGATATAATAACATACACACGCACACAGAGCACTATTATCTAAGTGTAATTACGAAGTCAGGTTTGGGCGAATCACACCAATCACAGAACAAATGTAATACGCTTACGATGCAATTAATCACTTTTTCTTGAACTGTACACCAATCACATAACAAATGTGTAGACTTGCCATATAATTCATTCAAATCCAGCTGAACCTGATTTCAGTTATAATGAAGTCCACTTGAAAAGTTTCTTGTGTTTCAAGACAAGACTCGTTCAGGGGGAGGGGGTTGTTAAATTACATCTACCTGTCATAAGATTTAACATAATCACTAGTACTAAAAAAACAAATATCTCATCAAATAAAAAATAATTATGTAGCCCTTAGACAGTTAGGTGAAAATTCCCACTTCGCTTTTGTTTTAAACAACATTTGAAAAAATATAAAAAAATTTGAAGGTGGGTAAAGTAAATAATCCATAAGGCATATTAGTAAAAGATATTTTAAGTATTTTAATTTTTTTTAAAAATATATAAAATTATAATTCATAATCTAAATGGGCATTTTGGTCAGTTCGCCACAAAAATTGAATAAAAACTTAACTGAGGCTATCGAAATGAACTCGTAGTTAGACGGACATCAAAATCAAGGGGGTATCTGTAATTTTCCAACTAATTAGAAGATTTTTGTAATTATGCCAAATTTTAAAATAGGTGGTTAGAATTTACCAATAAAACATGTGGTCCATAATCAAGTTCTTGCTTTTCTTTTCTTTTCCTTTTTTTCACTTTTATGTGTATATTTTTTTCTCTTTATCCTTAGTAACAATTATTTTTCTTGGTGACAAACATCCAGGTAGCAGAATATGTAAAGCTTTGTTAAGATAATCTATGTTTACAAAACTAACAACCACTTTAAAGCTTCCAACCCTTTTTATTATTTTTGTCTTAATTATAATAACTATTATCACAAAATTATTGGTCAAAGGTTTGTTGTAAGACCCAAGAGTAATAATATTGTTCCATATACACCTCCGTTGTTTAAAAGGTGATTGGACACACATAAATATAGAAAAAAAATGCAAGCAATTCTATGTGATATTACAAATGAACAAATTGCCCCTATAAAAAATAAAATAGCAATTTATCTTTATGTATTTTTTAAAATGAATTAATTCACCTCCCTGTATATTTTAAAATGGAGCAATTTACCCCCCTCGACAGAAGGTAAATTGTTCCATTTTAAAAAATACAGGGAGGTAAATTGTTACTTTTTTTCATAGGGGGATAATTTGCTCATTTACAATATCACAGGGAGGTGAATTACATTAAACTCTATATATAATATATATAAATATATATATATATATTAGTAAAAATCGCACTCTCGATTCTTGTGCACATAAAAATAATATTTTTTTAAATTAATAATTTATTATTAAAATGCAATTGAGTAAAATAAAATTGAGGAAATAAAGGAATGAAAGAAAATCCACATATGAAGAAAAATATGAATGAGTGAGATAATAAATGGGGGAGAAGTAGTTACTTGAGCATGGGAAGTAAAAAAAATAAAATAAATAAATAAATATTAAAAAAATTAAAATTGGCAAACCAAAAATTGGGAGACACCAAAAGAGTGTTCTCCCTTAATACTAACTAGTACACATGGCGCACTCAAATGTGTGTGCAAAATTAATTTAAGATTTAAAAAATAAATATTATTTTTAAAATATATTAACTAGATTAATAAATATTAAAAATATAAAAAATTATGAGAAAATATTGAAGAAAATGGGAGAATAAAAAGGAATGTGGAAGTTGAGAGGAGAGATTTTTTTTTTAATACTATCAAATATTTTATATCTAATACCTTACCAACAACTATAACAATACTAATCACCAATGATATAATACTCGTCTCGTCCCACTAACATGTCTTGTTCAACTCATTTTTTTAAAATAAAAATAAAAATAAAAATAAATTTTTTATTACGTGCTTGAAAAATAAAATGATAAAAAAATATATATTAAAAAATTCAGCAACATAAATTAAATTATTATTGGATTCCATTATTACTTGACAAAAAATTACAATAAAAGTGGGATTTAAAGTAGGAGGAGTGGAGTATTTTAGCATAGAATAAGTGCAATAAAAACATAGATAATGGCCTTAACAAAAATGGGTGCACACCTTAAAGTCCAAATGCTATTATGGAAAACCAAAAAACTATGGAAAAATAATAATCCTTTTGGAACTTGTTTTCTTGGTTACTAATGGTGGGTAATTTAGAAAGAAAGTAATCTACGCACGTTGGCACCAAATTAATTTAGGAAGAAAAAATCATGAAATGTAAAAAGTGCTATTCTCATATATAAAAAAGGTAAGTTTACAATGTATTCACCCCCTATTTATAGTAAATTTTCGGGGGTGAAATTACAATGTTGCCCTTTGATCCTACGGCCTAAAATTGATCTGCTGAGGGTATTCTCGTCATTTTACTAGCCCACTTCCTTCTTAACTTTCATTCTCTCAACTTCCCCCAACTTCTCTTTTAACCTCTTTCAACCTCCATTTTGGGGCCTTTGCACAATTACCCATAAATTGGAGGGTCTTTTTATAAATATAATTTTTCTCCACATCAGTAGCCCCCCGACTTTCAGGAATTTCCTTGGAAATCTGAAAGTTCCAAGCAACAAACTGACTCTGAATCAAATTCTTTTTGGAATAGACTTCCTTTTCGCTCTCCTTATTCAATCAGGGAGTCTTCTTTTTTTCAAACTCTCTTTTTTCAAACGAACTTTATTCCTGCTGGGATTCTTTTCCTTCATTACTCTTTCTCTAACTTGGACTCCTTCCTCTCTATATAAATTGGAGGTAACCACCCTCAATTTTTCATTGTGCACCGATTTCTCTTATTGCCTTCGTCGTCCCCAAAAAAGAAACAATAAGAATACCGAAACGCTTTGGCTCGGGTATTTAGTTTTCCATCTTTTCCACTGCTCCATTTAATTTTTCCATTCTTCGTGTTAGTGTCTCCAAAAAATACTCCTTCGTTCAATCCATATTTTTCAAAAAAAACTCAAGACTTCGTTTTTCTTCCAAAAAAACATCTGCGCCATGTCGAACAACGCCAGGATCCCGTGGGGGAGAATTTCAACTCCGAGTCGGGGCCGGGGCGTGGCTGGTCGAGGCAGCCCGCCTCGACCAGGCTCAGGCCGAGGCGCCCTGCCTCGGCCAGATTCTGGCCGAGGTGCCGGTCCTCGGTCGGTCCCCGCCCGAGGGGCGCCTCCTCATTCTTCTTCCATTCCGGTTATAAGCCTAGATTCCTCTCCTCTTTCAGTTCCTCACATGGGTCCGGATATCGTGGACTTTGATCACGAGGTGATTGAAGCGATTCGGAACCTTCCCACTTGTCCGTCGTCTTCTCCAAATCCCTCCTTTGAGTCAAGTTCCCGAGAAACTCCCCCAATCTTATCTCCCCCGCCAACTGATCTTGTCGATTCTGGTCTAGATGGAACTGAGTCCTCTTCAGCCCCCCACTCAAAATCTAATGGATGTCGATAGTTGCCTTAGTCGTGTGAGTTTTGAAGAATTCCACTCCCTAGAAGCTAGTGTCAACGCTTCTTCCGAATTCACCCTACTGTTGCCTAGTATTGATGATAGGATCAAGTTTCCCCCTCCTGGGTTCTTTACTGTGTACTTATCATTCTTTTCCTCGGGTTTCACTCTCCCCCCTCATCCTCTGCTACTCCAAATCATCACCTGTACTACCTTGAGCATTAGTCAATTTACACCTAACTCCCTTGTAAGTTTTAGGGGGTTCCTTCAACGTTTTGAGGAGCTCGGCTTGACCCCGTCTCTTGAAGCCTTTTATACTTTATTCACTGTCAGGAAGGTGCCCAACGACTCTTACTTCTATTTCTATCCTCGGGGGAGTTGCAAGATTTTTGAGGGTGGTGTCTCTTCTAAGGGTCTTTGGAAAGAGAAGTTCTTATTTGTAAAGGACTTGTCCTGGGGATTAACTGCCCCTTGGGGGCAATCATGTTTTATGCCCGACCCCATTTCTGATCTTCGACTCTCCTTCATCGAGGTTGGGCTGTTCGACCAACTCTTTGACGTCAAAACTTTAGGGTCTGCTGGTATTTAACTTTTCTGCTTTTACTTGCTTTGTAAAAAATTTTCGACGCTTTCTCACTTTTTTTTTGTTGACTTGTTTGTAGAAGGAAAGAAGATCTCCCTCCACGATGTCCATCGTTTCCGTGACAAAGAGAATGCCTCAAGGTCCCGTCATCCTCCTCCCCCCGACCAAGGAGGGGAGAAAGCAGTCGCCGGCGCTCACCTCCCGCCCGGGCCCAGGATCCCCTGGGGCCCTCAAGTCGTCACGAGGGGCACTCCTCCCCCCCCCTCCTGAAGCAATGCCTCCAAACGCCCCCGGGAAGGCGAATCAGGTCCTCCTCGTCATGGAGTAGGAAAAATAGGAAAAAGGTCTCTTCACCTATGGGACGAACAGGCATAGAGATATCTCTTCTTTTTGGGATGCAGCTAACGTGGACCTTGCTCACAAAAGATCCATGGATCTAGTGAGTCCTTACGATGTGACGCTACTTGGCGCCCTCTCCACAGTCACCCTCACTCGTCTTATGCAAGGCGAAGCTGCCAGGGTATGTTGTTTACAATTTTTTGTTGATTCTTCATTTTCTGTCCTCATGTGTCTAATTGAGGTATATCCTTTTAGGTTATCAACTTAGCCGAAGCTACTGAGCTGCGGTTGAGTAACCATGAGAAGGAGATTGAATGCCTGAAGGACGCCTTTGAAGACGCCCGAAAAAACCTGGAGCGCTGTCAAGAGGAGCTCAAGACTGCTTCCGCTGAACAACTCAAGTAGAAGGAAAGCTTCAACCGGGAGGTTACCTCGGGGAAGACTTTCCTGAAGTCTGATGCTGGCAAGGCATACTTGGAGCGTGTGCGGGATGACTTTAAGGAGAAATACGTGGACTCAGAGGAATTCCACCAAGCTGTTCTTAGCAAGGCTAGCGAGGTGTATGATCAAGTAATCCGGCAATGTCGCGCCACCTTGAGGAGTAGTGGTCGGTTTGGTGATGAAGATTTTATGTTTCTTGATCCCAAGGTTCCTGATGAGGAAGGGGATGAGGATGGAGAAGGCCAGATTGCCGATGATATGTTCGACGAGACTCCTGTTGGTGGAAACCTGCCTTCTGTCATAGAGAAGAATTAGTTAGCCTTTAGGATTTATTTACTTGAATTTTTTTTCGTAGATTCTAGATGTGTTAGGGATTATTTATTATTAGTATTCACTTTTTATAAATCTAGTTTTCAGCATTTGTTCTTTTCTCTTTCAACATTGAATCTTCAATAAAAGTTTTATACTTATATCATATCATACTTCAATATCTCTGAGAGGCAATCCCCCTCTTTTAGATAATGTTTTCAATGTTAGGGGCAGTCTCCCTATGAAAGGCAGTCCCTCCCTTTTTAATCTCGGGGCAGTCCCCCTATGAGAGGCAGTCCCTCCCTTTATAATCTCGGGGCAATCCCCCTGTGAGAGACAGTCCCTCTCTTATTATTTCGGGGCAATCCCCCTTTTTGCAACAAATTAAAACATATCGGCGACAAGAACTTGCGAAAAAGAAAATTTCATTACCACATTTTGAGTTATAAGAGAGTATTACATTATAACTTTCATACAACGTAAAGTGCGAAAAATTTACACAAAATATTTCTTTAAATTAACCACATTCCATGCACGTGGTACTTCTTTTTCATCTAATTTCTGCAAGCGGTACGTTCCTTTCCCCAGAATCTCAATCACTTGATATGGCCCGGTCCATTTGGCATCTAGCTTCCCAATGTTCCCTGTGGCGTCAGCCCTTCGCAGAACGAGGTCGCCACTTGGAGGTCTCGATGTCTGACTTTACCGTTGTAGGCTCTTGCCATCAACGTTTTGTATGCTTCAGTTCTGACATTCGCGCTGCTCCTTAGCTCTTCCGAAAAATCAAGGTCGACTCTCCTTTCATTTTCATTGCTAGTCGGCTCGTAGCACTTCACTCGGAGTGTCTCTTCCCCAATCTCCACTGGGATGACGGCTTCCGACCCATAGACTAGACTGAAGGGAGTTTCCCCCGTGCTCCGGCGTGGGGTGGTTTGGTATGCCCATAGAACTCCTGGAAGCTCTTCTACCCAATTGCCTTTGGCATCTTCTAGTCTTGTCTTCAAATTCTGGAGGATTATTCGGTTTGGTCACTTCTGCCTGGCCATTGGATTGCGGTGTTGCCACCGACGTGTAATACTGTTTTATCTTTAATTCCTGACACCATTGGCGAAATTTATATCCCTGAAACTGCGTTCCATTGTCCAATCACGAAGGCTCTGGGGATGCCGAAGCGACATATGATATTTTTCCAGACGAATTTGATGACTTCCTTCTCTGTAATCCTGCTTAATGCCTCTGCTTCCACCCACTTCGAAAAATAATCTACTGCTACTAGCAAGTACTCTCGCTGGCCTGTTGCTCAGGGAAGCTTCCCTACTATATCCATCCCCCACTGGTCGAAAGGGCAAGGACTCTGCAGGGGCTGCATATCCGCAGCTGGGACGTGAGCGATATTGGCATGTTCTTGGCACTTTCGACACTTTCTCACTAAATCCCTGGCGTCTGCTTGCATGGTTGGCCAAAAATACCCTTGCCTCAGGGCCTTCTGCGCCAGGGCTCTTCCACCTGAGTGGTTGCCACAGCTTCCCTCGTGAATCTCCCTTAGAATGTACTCCGCCTTGTCCTCGTTTATGCACTTGAGGTATGGCTGCGAGAATCCTCTTTTATACAACTCCCCGCCAATCAGGGTAAATCTGGCTGCTCTTGTGTGACGTGTCTTAGCTTGCTTGAGATCCTGAGGGAGTTCCCCAACTTTTAGATACGCTTCAATCTCCTCCATCCACTTCGATGGAGCTCCTTTCGCCATCAGGACTTCATTCTCCTCTTCGTTCACATTCGGGTACTCTTGGCTCAACAATGTTACCTTCCTGCTCTTTAGGGGAGCTAGTGAACTGGCCATTTTAGCCAGGTGATCCACTTCTTCATTCTTACTCCTCGGAATTTGTTCCAAGGTGAATGTGTCAAACTTTTTCCGCATTTCCTGGATTTTTGCCAAGTATTTGGCTATCTGCTCTCCCTTGGCCTCAAACTCTCCATTTACCTGCTTAACCACTAGCTGGGAATTGCTGTATACTTTCACGTGCTTCGCCCCGGCTGCAAAGGCCAACTTCCCTCCCGTGATGAGTGCTTCATACTCTGCTTCAGTATTTGAGGCGGCGAACCCAAGCCGGATAGTATAACGCATTGTGTCCTGATATGGGCTCTCGAGTAATATTCCTGCTCCGCCACCTTGGGATGTGGAAGAGCCATCCACAAACATTTTCCAACACCTCTTATCTTGCACGCCATTTTCCTCGGTCAATTCGGAGATAAAGTCTGCCAACGCTTGTGCCTTTATCGCGGGTCTAGGCTGATATGCGATTCCATGCTCACTCAACTCCACCGACCATTTCACTATTCTCTCGGATGTGTTGGGATCTGCCAATACCCTCTTCAAGGGTTGATTCGTTAGTACCACTACAGGGTGCGATTGACAATAGGGACGTAGCTTCCTCGCCGCGGTTACCAGGGCCAAGGCCACCTTCTCAATCTGGGCGTATCTCTGTTCTGGCTCTTGCAGTGCCTTGCTGGCATAATATATGGGTCGATGTTCGCGCCCTTCCTCTCTCATGAAGATCGAACTTACCGCACCTTCCGAGACGGACAGGTATACAAACAAGGTCTCCCCGGGTTCGGGCTTTTGTCGGGCGGCGAAGTAAGATACTTCTTTAACTCCTCGAAGGCAACTTGACACTGCTCTGTCCAGGTGTAGCCATCCATCTTCCTTAATACCTTGAAGAATGGGAGTCCCCGTTCTGAGGATTTCGAAATGAAACGATTTAGTGCCGCCATTCGTCCCGTCAGTTTCCGAACTTCTTTTATCGTCCGGGGAGGTTGCATTATCATAATGGCCTCAATTTTTTCTAGATTCGCCTCTATTCCCCTTTGGGAAACCATGAGCCCGAGGAACTTTCCTCCTTGAACTCCGAAAGTGCACTTTGTGGGGTTCGGCTTCATCCCATATTTCTCCAATGTGCGAAAGCATTCCTCAAGATCAGTCACGTGATCTTCCTTCCTACGGCTTTTGACTAGCATGTCGCTATATACACCTCCATATTCCGTCCTATTTGCTCTCTGAACATGTCATTTACTAACCTTTGATATGTGGCTCCCGCATTTTTCAGCCCAAAGGGCATCACTCTGTAGCAGTATGTGCCCTGCTCCGTCACAAAACTTGTCTTTTCTTGGTCATCGGGCGCTAGTCAAATCTGATTATAGCCCTGAAACGCATCTAAGAAGCTCATCAACTCGCATCCCGAAGTTGAATCAATAAGCGCATCAATCCTCGGCAAGGGGTATGAGTCTTTGGGGCAAGCTCGATTTAAATCAGTGAAGTCTATGCACATCCTCCACTTTCCATTGCTCTTTGGGACAAGGACCACATTGGCCAACCATTCTAGGTAGTACACCGGTCGAATATAATCTACTTGAAGCAGTTTCTCGACCTCCTCGCCTATGATCTTGTTCCTCTCTACCCCAAATGCCCTCCTTTTCTGTTTCACAGGCTTTGCTTTTGGATCCACGTTGAGTCTGTGGACCATAACTTCGGGGTCTATCCCCTTCATATCAGACAGCTCCCACGCAAATGCGTCTACTGATCTTTGCAAGAAATCAACAATGACATGCTCCATCTGCTCACTTAACAGCGACCCGACTTTCAATACCTTCTTAGGGTCACCTAGGAGCTCAACCATCTTGATCTCCTCAAAAGCCTCTATTCTTTCTTTTTCCACCTTCTTCTTTTTGGCTTCTTTCCTGGTTTCTTCTATTTGCTCCTCCGTGGAGCTCCTTTTACCGGGCTCTCTCCCAGGAGTTTCCTTCTCAGACATCCCAGTACCGCTGCCTTCGCCTTTTCGCTCACGGTCCTCTACTGACGACTTCAGCGTGCTGGCATAACACTCCCGGGCTTGCTTCCTGTCTCCCACCATCTCTCCTACTCCTTCAGGTGTGGGAAACTTCACTTTCATGTGGTAAGTGGATATCACAGCTTGGAAGAGATTCAGGCTTGGTCTCCCCAAGATAGCATTGTAAGCCGAAGGTGCATCCACCACCAAAAACTTTACAAACTTGGTCACATGCCTGGGATACGACCCAATCGAAATTGGCAAAGTGGCTTCCCCCAATGGCACAACCACATCCCCGCTAAAGCTGGTTAAGGGGGTATTGACGGGCGTAAGCTGTATGTTGTCGATCCTCATTTGAGAAAAAGCCTTATAAAATAGGATGTCCGCTGAACTCCCGCTGTCAATCAAAATTTTCCTCACCCAGAAGTTCGACACTGATGCTGCCACAACAATTGCCTCGTTGCAAGAAGGAAGATTCCCCTCCAAATCCTGATCATTAAACGTTATCTTTCTCGTGGGACGTGCTCGAGGCACTCCCTTGAGCTCGCTACAGGCAACCTGGTTAGGAACATTTCCTGCTGCTCTGGCGGCCGCCTTCCTAGCTCGCCCTGAGTCCCCTCCAGCCGGGCCTCCCGAAATGACCCCAATGACTTCAGCTGTTGGAAGGTTATCTTTTCTCTCACGGTCTACTTCCTCCTTATCTCTTATCTCAAGGCGAGGCGTCGGCCGCTTATTTTCTCGGGTGACCTCTCGAGGTCCTTGTTTTATTTTGGCCACGAATTCCTTCATGTTTCCTCGCCTGATGAGTTTCTCCATTTCAATTTTTCAGATGGCGACATTCCTCCATGCTGTGGCCTCGATCATTGCGGAAGTGACAATACTCGTCAGACTTCATCCTATGGGGATTATCTTTCATCGGATAGGGCCATCTCACAAGCCCTTGTTGTTCAGCCACCGCGAGAACTTGGACCCGCGGAGCGTTCAATGAGGTATACCTCACTAACTCCCCCGGTATCGGTGGCTTCCTTTCTCGCTTGATTCCCTCTGACCTGGGAGGAAATCTCTTTTCTTCTTCATCAGCTTTCCTTTTGAGGGGATATGCTGGACGCAATCCCACTATTTCCTCTATCCGGATGTACTTCTCTGCTCGAAGCAACAGCTCTTCCTGAGTTGAAGGGGGCTTCCCTGCTATCGATTCCTTGAATCGCCCTCTTCTCAGATTCTGCTGCATGATGCTAGCCAAGAGCTCAGGATTCACGTGCGGGACCTCTAACACTGCTTCCGAAAAGCGTTGCACATATTCTCTCAAACTTTCATTCTCCCGCTGGATGATTGTAAACAAGTATGAAGCGGTCTTAGGGCCTATTAATCGAGAAGTGGTGCAGGAAGCGCTATGAAAGTTGTTCAAACGACTCGATAGTCCCAGGTGGCAGCTGATTGAACCATGCCATAGCTTTCCCTGAAAGGGTAGTGCGAAATAATTTGCAATATGCCGTGTCGCTGATGTCCAGCAGATCGGCTCTGGCCATAAAGCGGTCGAAGTGATCTTGAGGATCCCCTACTCCTCTATACTCGTTCAGACTTGGAATCTTTATTCCCGGATGGATAGCTTCTGCCAATATGTGAGGGGCGAATGGGCTCTGACAGGGAGGTGCCACTGCCAAAGGTCGCGCCGGATATCCTGAAGGCCCCAGTGAATTAGGGAAGGTGTGCAGAGGAGGGGCTCATCTCTCGTGGTATCCCCCTTCTTGTACCGGATGCCTTCCCTCTTGAGGGGGGATATAATTGTCTTCATTCCCCCCGTGCGATGGATGGAGGAAATAATCCTCTTCACCTCCCACTCTACGAGGGGGTGAAGGATAAAACTCGTCCTCGGGCTGCGTGGCTCTACTATTGACCTCCTCCTCAAAGTTCATGCCTTCAAAAGCTTCCTCAAGCCTCTGCTCTCTTGCATGTGCCTCCTGCCCCCTCCCAAAATGGCGAAGGGGTCGCGGGGGTGCTGCCTGTCCAGCAATATACTGTGCCACGGCCCTCGCGGCAGCTTGAGCCGATGCCTCCTCTATCATCTGTTGAAGGGCCTCTTGAGTAATCTGGATGACTGGTGGAGGTGGTGGGACCTCAACCTCCTCGTGCCCTTCTCCCTCTCGGCTTCGTGCTGGAGGATTCTCCAGGGCGCGGCCCTGCTCGCCCTCCTGGTTCTCCACCCTCTGAACTGGTGCTGGTGGATTCGCCAGGGCGTGGCCCTGCTCCTCCTCCTCTCGTCTCCCAGGATCCTCTTGCCCCACGTTCACGCTTCTCGCCCTTGATCTGGTGTTCATCTTCGATGCCTAGACTCTTCCCACAGACGGCGCCAAGCTGATGGTGGGTAATTTAGAAAGAAAGTAAACTACGCACGTTGGCACCAAATCAATTCAGGAAGCTCGAAAAGATCATGAAATGTAAAAAGTGCTATTCTCATATATAAAAAAGGTAAGTTTACAATGAATTCACCCCCTATTTATAGTAAATTTTCAGGGGTGAAATTACAATGTTGCCCTTTAATCCTACGACCTAATATTGATCTGCTGAGGGTATTCTCGTCATTTTACTAGCCCACTTCCTTCTTAACTTCCCTTCTCTCAACTCCCCTCAACTTCTCTTTTAACCTCTTTCAACCTCCATTTTGGGGTCTTTGCACAATTACCCATAAATTGGAGGGTCTTTTTGTAAATATGATTTTTCTCCATATCAGTTACACCAAAAAAAATTACTGTAGTAAACGGGTATCATCACAAGACTACAAAGAATAAAACGACAACGTATCAAACCAGCACATGTACATACAACATCGTTTTGTAAGAATATATTTGACCAAAATTGCATCTGTAGTAATTGGACTCGACATTTATAGTTAGGTAAAATTGCAAACCTGGTCCCATAAGATGGGGTGATTTTACAAAAAGTCCCGCGCTTTATAAATTTTTAAAAATAATCCCATGTTTAATTAAATTTTGCAAAATAAGGACTTTTAGTTGCACAGTTAGTCCCACTCATTACTTGCCGTTAAAACATAATGGCATATGTCATATAAGTTTCTGTTAACTGTTAATAGAAGGTGGAAAAAATGAGTTTGCAACTCACGTGCTTGTTTTTTGAAGGAAAATTGCATTTCATTCCCAAAAACCGGATTTCGTCCTCATTTCTTCTTCATATTCACTTTTTTAAAATTAATAAGTATTAAGAGAAATTAGCAGTTTTTAACATATTGAGATTAAGATTAATGATAAAATTATATTGAGAAAAATTTAAATTAAATTACACAAGATATAATGATATATAACAATTAAATTGATGTTCATCAACTGATTGGGAAAATATTGTAGAGAACCTGATTGGGAAAATAGATGTTCATAATAATTAAATAGATGAACATCTATTTAATTGTTATCATTATATCTTGTGTAATTTAAGTTTTCTCAGTATAATTTTATCATTGTTGATGTTGTGAGGTCTTATTATACTCTTTATTGGCAAAAATTGATGATCTTTATCAATCGTGAGCGGGAGTATTTATAACCAGATTCGGGCACTGGGGCTATACCCCCCCGGCCTCGTAGGATATCTTTTGCTTGATTTTCTTAAGATTCTCTCGGATTTTTGCGGATCCCGTTGGATCTGCGGTGCTCTATCCTGAATCAGTGCGAGGCCTTAATACGAGGCCCTTTCTTTGTGAAGTTATTCCCGCGAGATCCCTCGTAGCTCTCCTCAGTGCGAAGTCATCCATGCGAGGTCCCTCGTAGCCTTTCTTTGTTCGAAGGCCTCGTAGGATATCTTTTGCTTGATCTTCTTAGGATTCTCTCGGATTTTTGGGGATCTCGTTGGATTTGCGGTGCTCTGTCCCGAATCAGTGCGAGGCCTTAATACGAGGCCCTTTCTTTGTGAAGTTATTCCCACGAGATCCCTCGTAGCTTTCCTCTGTGCGAAGTCATCCATGTGAAGTCCCTCGTAGCCTTTCTCTGTTCGAAGGCCTCGTAGGATATCTTTTGCTTGATCTTCTTAGGATTCTCTCAGATTTTCGGGGATCTCGTTGGATCTGCGGTGCTCTGTCCCGAATCAGTACGAGGCCTTAATACGAGGCCCTTCCTTTGTGAAGTTATTCCCGCGAGATCCCTCGTAGCCTTCCTCTCGTTTGCATTCTTCGTATTCCTCTCTCCTGCCCACATCATCAGTCCCTCAAGTTCTTTGTCGCATAATCTTTTGATTAGGCGGGAAGGAACTTTTGAAAATCTTTTTTTTCGAATTGAACCCCTTTGGTGGTCTTCCTGGTTTTAAGTTCCGCCTCTTCATTTTTACCCTTATCTACTGTAATGATTGCTCTGTATAGGTTCACCGCCCCTTTCACCGTAGGTTCTCTGTATGTGTCCTCCCCTTGTCTGATCGCTTCAACTTCTGCCCTTCCTACTCCGGACGCGTGTCTTTTTACTGCCCTCTTTCACCTTCTCTTTACGTAATATATATACTAGTGCGCAGGTTGGAGCTTTTCTTTCAGCATTTCTAACCAAGACTCACAACATTCCTTCTTCCTCCTCGCGTACTGCACCTTCGTCTCCCCCGTTCGCTCAAGGTACTCTTTTACTTCTTTCTTTTGCCCCCCTTTCGCGTGATTTTTCTTCTTCTGTTTTTCTTTGGGACGTGCCTGTAATGGGTGTGTGGCCCACGTAGTTCATGGACTGTGGTTATACCACCTCCGATTTGACATCCTCCGGTTCTTCCTTCTCATCTCCTCCTCCTACTACTCGTTCTTTACCTCAAAACACCAGGGGTAAGATGACCTGTCGCACCAGGTCTTCCTCCTCCAAAGAGGCCTCCTCTTCCTCAGCTAACGAAATTTTCGCCGATAGTTTCGTTGTACTCTCCTCCCTTCTCCCAAAAATGTCTGCTAAGTCTATAGTGAAGACCATCAATCGTCTGGGTCTTCCCAAAGGGTTTAAGATTCTGACTCCCATAGAATATCAAAGGGCCAATAACCCTCCCCCCGGTTGCGTGACTGTCTACGCGGCCCAGTGTGTTTCTGGGCTTCGTTTTTCCCTTCATCCATTTCTAGTCGATCTTTTAGTGACTCTGGGAATTCCTCCAAGTCAACTAAAACCCAACTCTTATAGGTTAGTGGTCGGGTTTCTTTTGTGCTGTCAACTCTACCATATAGAACCTACTATGGAAAATTTTCTAGGTGTCTTTGTCCCAAGACTCACTCCGGAGGAATGTTTCTTTCATTTCTCTCCTCACCCAGGCCTGATGTTTATTCACGAAAAACCCTCTTCTTATGAGGCCTAGAAAAATCGCTTCTTCTTTGTTCGAAAAGCTGAATGGGAGGTACCTCTGATCTGGCGATCTTCTTTGAATGATTTTCCTTCCATAAACTTTGAGTTGGTGAAGGAGAGGGTGAAGGCCGCTGGCCTTCTTGACCATGGTTTCAAGGCTAAGGCTTTAGTGGAGGAGGACCTGTTGATTCTGGCGGGGCTTTATCCTGTCCCCGACACTTACACCGGACCTGTTAGTCGCTACTTCCGCCTTCGTAAGTATATTTCCGTTGTCCTCGTACTTTTCTGTTTTTTGATTTTAGTATTTTAACATTTTCTTGCAGAGACCATGATGAACCGTGCTGCCGTTCGCAAGTTCCTCCCGGAGAATGTGCCTTCTAACCCACTGTCTTCTTCGAGTACGAGGTCAGTGTCGGCCACTCCTTCCGACATTCAGTCGAGCGGTCGAGGCCGATCCCCCTCTCGTACACCGCCGATCGCGCGTCCTAGCTCCATTTCTCCTAGCTCGCCTCCGATTGGACAAGCCGGTCCTTCTTTGGAGACTCCTGTGATCGAGGTGGAGACCTCCCCCCAAGGTGATACGATCCATGTTCCTTCTTCTCCTCCGTTCGTGCCCCAGTCGAAAGTGGGGTCTAGTTCTCAGAAAAGGCCGCGTATCGAGGAGGCACCTCAGGTGGAGGAGGTTCTTTCGTCCGATCCTCCCCCGACGGCCGCTTCTGCTTCTTTCCCTCTGCCCGTTATGACCCTTCAGTTTAATCCGAATGCGGGGGTGTCTAATATGTGCAAGGCGGCGAACAAAGACGACGTGGAGTTCTTGTCCGGTCGGTCTATGGAGAGTCTGGGGCATTTGATATTGTCTCAGACTGCCATGGTAAAACCTAATTTCTCTCTCTCTCTCTCTCTCTCTCTCTCTCTCTCTCTTTTTTGCCTCATTCATTTTCTTTTTTTTGTTTCTTATTCTTAAGACTCCTCCAATCGTCATGGCCATGATCGAACGTTTTGATAAGATGAGGGCCAACCTCGAAGCTGCTCTGGCCCAGCTCAAGGGGGGTCGTATCCAGGTGGAATCTTTAAAGAAGCAGCTAGCCGATGAAAAATCTAAGTCTCGGGAGGAGATATCTTCATTGAGGGCTCAGTTGGAAGAGAAGGATCGCCAAATGTCCGTGCAGGCGATGGAGATGGAGTCTCTTCGCACGACTTCCCTCCAATCTTATTCGAGGGGTCGCGAGGAGGGATTGCAGGCTGGTCATTCTGCTGTCGTTGCCGCCTACAAGGCATCTCCGGAGTATGCAGAGGAAGTTTTTAGGCAAGGTTCTTCTTTTTATGCTGATGGCTTCACGGTTTGTGCTGAACAATTCAAGAATCTAGGCAATCTGCCCCCAGACTTTGATTTCAATTTCTTGGATATGAGGGTGGATGGCTTTGACAGGATCGGGGGCGTGGGTCCTTCGGAGTAGCGATTTCCTTTTCATTCCCTTTTTTGTTGGTCGTACTTGTAACAGCGCTCCTTGCATGGACGCTTTTGTTTAAGTTTTGTTGATCGCAGTGACGTTTTTCTTTTGTGATCTTTCGCTGTGTTAATGGTGAATAGATGTACGCCTTTTTTGACGAAGTAAGATCTACTAGTTTCCGTTTCTACTTGTCCTATGTTTGAAGTCGGATTCTCTTTACTCTCCGTTTACTTTATGTCGAAGGGTCTTCAGGACTTCCCTTTAACTTTTAAGTGAACATGACTTCCCTCAAAACTCAAAGTTTCCCTTTAAAGGGGCCGAAAGAAGAATTTTCTGATCCTGGGGTGTTTTTTGGGGATTTCGGGGAGATGGATCCCTTTGTATTTTCATTTCGAGGGGCCGAGGTTTTTGCTGTCTTTATACTTGGAAAGATTTTTTGTTTTAATGTTCGCGATCTCGAAGCCCATTACTTTCTTTATAAGAACTTTATCTGGGGGGCCGAGGTTTCGAGGCCTTTGATTTCCTTGCAAAGAGTTTCTTTTGAGGGGCCGAAATTTCGAGGCCTTTTACTTTTCTCGAGGAGTTTCATTCTGGGGGCCGAGATTTTGAGGCCGTTTTCTCCCTTGCAAAGTGCCTCTTTCGAGGGGCCGAGATTTCGAGACCTTCAATTTCCTTGCGAAGAGTTTCTTTCGAGGGGCCGAGATTTCGAGGCCTTTAATTTCCTTGCGAAGAGTTTCTTTCGAGGGGCCGAGATTCCGAGGCCTTCTATTTTTCTCGAGGAGTTTCATTCGGGGGGCCGAGATTTCGAGGCCTTTTTCTCCCTTGCGAAGAGTCTCTTTCGAGGGGCCGAGATTTCGAGGCCTTTTATTTTTCTCGAGGAGTTTCATTCGGGGGGCTGAGATTTCGAGGCCTTTTTCTCCCATATATATATATATTATTATTATTATTATTTTTTATTTTTTTTTTTTGGAAATTTCGTTCGAGGAACGAGGATTTTATTCAAGGTTTAGACGCTTCAAGACCTTTTATTTATCCGAAAAGATACAACTTGTCTTTTGGTTTTTTGATCCTTGGTCAGGAGGAGTATGATATGGTTATTCCTTTCAGACTTTCTACAGTAGAATTTTTTGAGGTTCCCGATGCTCCAGGTACGAGGGATGATTTCTCCCCCCATTCCTTCTAGCTCATAAGTTCCTTCCCTCGGTATCTTCTTGACTTTGTAGGGTCCTTCCCATTTTGGGTCTAGTTTTCCCATAGCTCTTTGTACCTCGACCCTTTGAAGCACCAGGTCTCCGACCTGCAGTATTCTTTCTCTCACCCTTGAATTGTACAAGCGTAATATCCTTCTTTTGTAATTTTCCATTTTGGCCCGGGCTTCCTCTCAGGCTTCCTCCACTATGTCCAACTCGTATTGCCTATGCTCCTTATTGAGCTCGTCATCGTAGAGAAGTGTTCGAATTGTTTGTATTTTTGTTTCTGCCGGGATCACTGCTTCCGATCCGTAGGTAAGTAGGAAAGGGGTTTCTCCCATACTAGATCGAGGTGTGGTTCGATACGCCCATAGAACTTCGGGGATTTCTACCCATCCCGCTTTTGCTTTTCCCAACCGAGCTTTCAAGGTTCGGAATAGTATTCGAATGGTCACTTTCGTTTGTCCGTTTGCTTTTGGATTCCCTACCGATGTGAAAAATTGCTTAATCCTTTTCTCCTGGCACCATCGCTGGAACTTTTTGCTTTGGAACTGAGTGTCGTTGTCCGTGGTGATTTTATGAGGAATCCCGAATCGACAGACCAAGCTCTTCCATACAAATTTAATCACCTCGGCTTCTGTGATCCGAGGGTTCAGCTTCGACCCACTTGGTGAAGTGATCCACAACCACAATTAGGAATTTCTTTTGCCCTCGCGCCGGAGGGAAGGGCCCTACCAATCGATTCCCCAGTGGTAGAAGGGGCAGGCTATTGATGCATATTTTATTTTCACTCCCGGCCTATGATCGATGTTACTATGTATATGGCAATTCTCGCACTTCCTGATCATTTACTCAGCATCCCGTCGTATGGTGGGCCAAAAATACCCGTTCCGCATAATCTTCGCGGCGAGACTTCGTCCTCCCACGTGATCGCCACAGCTTCCTTCGTAGATTTCTTTCATGACATCGAGTGCGTCTTCAGGACTCACGCATCGCAATGCCGGCAATGTGAATGATTTTTGAACAAGTGATCTCCCTCCATGAAGAACCTGCATGATATTCTTTTGATGCGGCGTGCTTCAGCGGTGTCCTCGGGTAATTTTCCTGACTCTAAATAGCCCTTAACATCATCCATCCAGGATGCGAGGCCCACGTGGTAAACTTCCCTTGTTCCATCTTTTTGTCCTTCCCGCCGTATCCTTAGCAGTGTGATTTGCAGGGTATTCACATCTTGCATCCCTCCTCCCATTCGTGCTAGTGTGTCTGCTTGGGAATTTTGTTCACGCGGAATCAGGATGAGCTCGCAAAGGTCAAACCGCGCTATCCTTGCTTTCACCATTCGTAGCAATCGGATCATTTTGTTATTCTTGGCCTCATATCCTCCCATTATTTGTTCTACCACCAATTTCGAGTCGGTGTGTGCCCTAATTTTTCAGGCCCCTAGCTCTTCGGCCATCCGTAGTCCTGCTAGCAGCGTTTCGTACTCCACTTTGTTATTGGTCATGGTTCCTTCGAATGATAAGGCGAAGCATGTTTGTACTCCCTCCGGGCTGACCAGCACCACTCCACCTCCTGATCCCCTTTCGACCGAGGATCCGTCGACGTGTAAGGTCCAAGGCTCTTCTGGGGTTACGTCTTCCTCCGTAGCCTCTATTGTCTCGACTAAAAAATTAGCCATGGCTTGTGCTTTCGAGGTTGTCCGTGATTTGTATTCTAGATCGTATTCGTGAAACTCATACGACCATTTTACCATCCGCCCCCTGTTCCTCGTTCGAGGGCCTGTCTGAGCGGGTGGTTCGTGAGGACCGTGATGGGGTGAGACAGGAAGTACGACCTCAACTTTCGAGCTGTATATACGAGGGCCAACACGAGTCTTTCTAAATACTCATATCGCGCTTCAGCTCCTTGCAGCAAGTGACTAGTGTAGTATACGGGCAAGTGAGTTCCATCTCGGTTTCTTACGAGCACCAAGCTGGTGGCGGCGTGGAACAGGGCTAGGTAGACGTATAATCTCTCGTTTTCCAGAGGCTTAGCCAGTAGGGGCGGGTTAGTCAAGTACATTTTCAATCCTTCGAAGGCTTCTTGACACTCCTGGTCCCATTGGAAATTTTTTGGATTCCTCAGGACTCTGAAGAAGGGCAGCCCTTTATCCGCCGACCGCGATATGAACCGGCTTAACGCTGCGATTCGCCCGGTTAGCCTTTGTACTTCTTTAATAGTCCGAGGCTCTTTCATGTCTATCACAGCTCGAATCTTGTCCGGGTTGGCTTCGATGCCTCTCTGGGTCACCAAGTATCCTAGGAATTTTTCTCCTTCCACTCCAAACACACATTTTTCGGGATTAAGCTTCATCCCGTATGTCCTTAGGCAATCGAATCACTCTTGTAAATCCAGCGAGTGTTGTTCCTTCCGATGGCTCTTGACCAGCATGTGGTCGACGTAAACTTCCATATTCCTCCCTATTTGTTTCGAGAAGATCCTGTTGACCAACCTCTGGTATGTGGCTCCGGCGTTTTTTAATCCAAAAGGCATGACGTTATAACAAAATAGTCCTTGTTCTGTGATGAAGCTGGTTTTCTCCTGATCCCCGCCGCGAGTTTTATCTGGTTATAACCTTGGTATGCGTCCAACATGCCGAGCCTCTCACATCCCGAAGTAGAGTCTACGAGCTGGTCAATGCGGGGGAGTGGGTACGAATCCTTGGGGCAGGCCTTATTTAGGTCGATGAAGTCCACACACATCCTCCACTTTCCTCCCTTTTTTGGTACGAGCACTACGTTAGAGATCCAGTCGGGGAATTGCACTTCTCGTATATGTCATGCTTCTAACAACCGCTCTATCTCTTCTTTCACTATCAAGTTCCGTTCTTTCCCAAGATTTCTTTTCTTTTGTTTAACCTGTCGGCATCTATCTATCACGTGTAATTCGTGCTCGATGACTTCAGCACTTATCCCTGGGGACCTCCCTTTTCCCCATTCTAATACGTCACTATTCTCCTGCAAGAGGTGGAGTAGCGTGGTTTCCTCTTCAACGGGTAAGGATTTTTCTACTCGTATAACTATATCTTCGTGGTCGTGTCCTAGGTGTATCTCCCTCGTTTCTTGGCTAGGTTGCACCTTCTGATTTTCTTTCTCTTGTATTCCCACGATGGACAATTATTTCAAGGCCTCGTTTCAGCATTCCCGTGCACGTGTTTGGCTTCCTTGTATTTCTCCTACTCCGAGGGAGTTGAAAAACTTCATTTTCAAGCAGAATGTCGACATAGTCGCTTGCACCGCATTTAGCGTGGGCCTTCCTAATATCACATTGTAGCCGGCTTGAGGTGAATCTACTATGAGGAATTTTGCTATGTGTGTTCGAGTCATGGGTTCTTCCCCCAGGGTTATGGGCAATAATGCTTCCCCTCTGGTTCGTATAGTGTTTCCTTCAAAACCTATTAACGTGACTGATTGTGGTTTGATGGCCGTTTCTAATCCCATCTCCCGTAGCGCCCCAAGGAAAATGATATCCACCGAGTTGCCGCTGTCTACCATGATTCTTCTTACCTCCACATTAGATATGATTGCGCTTATCACCAAGGCATCCTCATGGGGGAACATAATCCCCTTTCGATCTTCATTTGTAAAGGTGAGGGGGATCGCAGGTTCTTGACTATTTCTTTCGGGTTGTATTCCCATAATGCATCCAGATACTAGCTCCCGAACGTGTCTTTTCCGGGCCGACCGTGTGAAACCGCCGTATCCTCCTCCTTCAATGACATTTACTATTTTTCTTCGTGGTTGTGGTCCAATGTCTTTTTTTGGTGGGCTTATTCCTTCGTTCAGCTTCCTCTTCCCCTTTTCTCTTTCACTCGTAGCGATCCAGTCTTCTTCTTTCAAGTATCCCAGTCGTGTGAATCGTTCAATCTCATCTCTTAACTGACGACACTCTTCCGTGGTGTGCCCTCTATCTCTGTGAAAGTCGCAATATCTAGACGATCTCTGCCTCCTTTCATCTTTCCTCATCTTCGTTGGCCATCGAAGATGTTCGCTTTTTTCCATATTTCTTAATGCTTGCCTTTGTGTCGCTCCCTACGCGATGTATACCCGTGCTCTGCGCCTACCCTCCTGGGGACGGTGCAGTCTTCCCTCCTTTCTTCTTTCTTTCCCATATTGATACGATCCTCGAAGTTTTCGCGATTCTTCAATGAGGATAAATTTTTGGGCCCTAACCAGGAGTTCCTCCCAGTTGGAGGCTGGTTCTCCGATAAGGGAATCGGCCAAGCCTCCGTTTTTCAATCCTTAAGCAATAATACTTGATAGGAGTTCTGGGCTTCTGTTGGGCACATCGAGAATTTCTCCCGTAATCCTTTGCATGTAGCCCCTAAGGGACTCTCCTTCTTCCTGGACTATTGTGAAGAGATGTCCTGGGGTTTTCGGGTACCTTTTGTTTCCCATGAAGTGATGCACAAAGCTTTGAGCCAATTGCTTAAAAATTTCAATGGACCCCTGGGCAAGTTGTGAAAACCACGTCTGCGCTCGTCCTACTAGAGTGGTCAGGAATATCTTACACAGTAGGGCGTTGCTAGGACCAACTAGATCCATTGCCGCGAGGAATTGATCCACGTGGTCCCTCGGGTCCCCTTTCTCTCCTCCATAGCAAGCGATTTGAGGGATACGCGTTCCAGGGGGTACTAGCTCGTTCAGTATATCCTTGGAGAAGGGATTTCCTCTGGCGAAATTCGCGGGGGGCTTTATTGTGGCTTTCAACTCGGCCACCTCCCGTCGTAGTTCATCTACGTCCAAGTTGTCCCCGAAGCACTCCTTGTTGAGGTTTCCTTCAGATGAGGGTGCCCGGCTACTTCCAATTGAATCCGGATCTTTCCTTTCTCCCGGATGGGGCTCCCGAAGAACTTGATTTCTCGGTCCCCACCTACATCTTCCACCTCCCCAGAGGGCAACTTCTGTTCCTCTTCGAACAGCCTCCTCCAGCAATCTCTCGAGATCGTCCATTTTTACGTACAGGGACTGTGCCGAGGATTTGGAGATCCTCTCAGAGACATGTAAGTCTTCTCCTTTTCCTGATGGTGGCGTGTTTTCCGAATGGTTCTCCTGGATTTCTCCTGATCCCAAAAGGACCTTCCTTCTCACCATTTTTTCCAGATCAGAGTATTCCCACAGACGGCGCTAATTTGATGTTGTGAGGTCTTATTATACTCTTTATTGGCAAAAATTGATGATCTTTTATCAATCGTGAGCGGGAGTATTTATAACCAGATTCGGGCAGCGGGGCTATACCCCCGCGGCCTCGTAGGATATCTTTTGCTTAATTTTCTTAAGATTCTCTCGGATTTTTGGGGATCCCGTTGGATCTGCGGTGCTCTGTCCCGAATCAGTGCGAGGCCTTAATACGAGGCCCTTTCTTTGTGAAGTTATTCCCGCGAGATCCCTCGTAGCTCTCCTCAGTGCGAAGTCATCCATGCGAGGTCCCTCGTAGCCTTTCTCTGTTCGAAGGCCTCGTAGGATATCTTTTGCTTGATCTTCTTAGGATTCCCTCGGACTTTCGGGGATCTCGTTGGATCTGCGGTGCTCTGTCCCGAATCAGTGCGAGGCCTTAATACGAGGCCCTTTCTTTGTGAAGTTATTCCCGCGAGATCCCTCGTAACTCTCCTCTGTGCGAAGTCATCCATGCAAGGTCCCTCGTAGCCTTTCTCTGTTCGAAGGCCTCGTAGGATATCTTTTGTTTGATCTTCTTAGGATTCTCTCGGATTTTCGGGGATCTTGTTGGATCTGCGGTGCTCTGTCCCGAATCAGTATGAGGCCTTAATACGAGGCCCTTCCTTTGTGAAGTTATTCCCGCGAGATCCCTCGTAGCCTTCCTCTCGTTCGCCTTCTTCGTATTCCTCTCTCCTGCCCCCATCAATTGTATTAATCTCGATCTCAATATATTAAAAAGCTGAAAATATCTCTTAATGTTTATTAACTCTGATAAAATGAATTTGAAGAATAAATGGGGATGAAATGAGGATTTTAGGGAATGCAGAGCAATTTTCCTCCAAAAAAACAAGCTCGTGAATTGCAACTTATTTTTTCCACTTTCTGTTAAAAGTTAACAGAGACTAATTGACATCTGCTGTTAAGTTTTAACGGCAAGTAAATGAGTGGGACTAATTGTGCAACTAAAAGTCCTCATTTTGCAAAATTTAATCAAACATGGGACTATTTTTAAAAATTGGTAAAGCGCGGGACTATTTTTAAAATCACCCTATCTTATGGGACCAAGTTTGCAATTTTACCTTTATAGTTATGGTAGTAACTAATACAAATAGATTAGAGAGAGAGAGAGAGAGAGAGAGCAATTCAACCGGTTAATTTTGTATTAGAATTCGGAGTTTGATCCAATATTATTCCAAGATTCGTCGACTGTGGGTTTAGAGTAGGGGTGCAAGTTGAGCTGAGTCAGCTCGAGATTCGAGCTTGAGTTCAACCATTTATGTTCATGGCTCGCGAGCTCACACTTTTTTTTAATTTTTTATTTATATATTTTTATATATTTAAGTACATTTCAATATTATATTAAGTTTATACCAAAAATTCACTATATATTAGAATTATTAGACAATATATCTTTTATTTTAATTTTATATAATAAGAAAATATGATATTTTTATTTATATTATCTAAAAACAAGCTTAAACAACATTTTAGTAAGTTTTGATATTCTTTTTGTAAATGAATATTTAGTATAATACATATGAATTTTATTGTTATAAGTTAAAATCCACTCCATAAAATGTATTTATTTCAAAAATTCATCATATATTAGAATTATTAGTCAATAACTCATATTTCAGTCTTAGATAATATTAAAATATGATATTTTAATTTATATTATCTAAAAATAAGTTTAATCAACAATTTAGTATGATTTGGTAAATATTGTGTAAATAAATATTTAATATAATGCATATGAATTATATCGTTATAATTTCAATATCTACTACAACAAAATGCATTTATTTCAAGATTTATCATATATTAGAATTATTAGTCAATATCTCATATTTTACTCTTAGATGATATTAAAATATGGTATTTTAGTTTATATTATCTAAAAACAAGATTAATCAAAAACTTAGTACGATTTGATATTTTTTCTAAATAAATATTTAATACATTCCGTACGAATTTTATTGTTGTATTTCAATATTCACTACAAAAAAATGCATTTGTTCGAAATTCATCATATACTAGAATTATTAGTCAATATCTCATATTTTAATTTTAAATGATATTAAAATATGGTATTTTAGTTTATATTATCTAAAACAAGCTTAATCAACAACTTAGTACGATTTGATATTTTCTTTAAATAAATATTTAATACAATTCATACGAATTTTATTGTTGTATTTCAATATTCACTACAATAAAATGGTATTTTAGTTTATATTATCTAAAAACAAGCTTAATCAACAACTTAGTACGATTTGATGGGTTGCTTGCATCTTGTTAAAAAGTTTAACGATTGGACTGATGGAGTTGTTGACATTTAGGTGAACTTAATTTATGGGTGTTAGTTCGAAAATTGAACTTAATTCTTTTCATCGTATTGCTTTTTTTTTTTTTTTTTTTGTGCTTCTAGTGAATGTTTTCTTCTTGATTCTTATTCAAATTTTTGAATAGTGTATTCCAAATTGTAGAATAGTCCATATTTTTTTTTTATTTTTATGTTATTTTAGAAAAAAAAAAAATCAAATTCGAGCTCGGCTCGTTTGCACCCCTAGTTCAGAGTATTTTCTGGCATAAAACTTTTACCAAGAATAAATTTGTAATTTTCTTACAATTCTTTACATGCGTTTTTAATATGAATGATTGATCTTTTATTGTAATGTAGCGTTGTGCGATCAAATTCTATCTTTTTATTACTTTTGAGGTACCTTTTTATTATCTTTTTTCTAAATACACCATCATCAATGACATTTTTTTGTCATTAATTTATATAAAATTAGTGCAATATTTAAATTTATTAAAAATAAAATGAAAAGGAATTTCTACTTTTAAATTGTCAGAACAAGGGAAATCCCACCTAAAAGTGTAGATAAGTATGTTTGATTTGATCTCAGCTTTATCATACGAATTCCAATTTATTTACTAATATTACACAAAACATGACATTTAATCATAATTAATTATCATAGTTAATATTAAATAGTCGTAGCAAATAGTTATTAACAACCGCCATGCAACAGTTGTCGGTTGGAGTTTTTGCGATGGTGGCTAAAACATTTGTCATGGCTAAAAGCCATGGCGAATATTTTTTCCAAAGCTAATTTTTTCATTATGGAAAAGCTAGTTTTTTATCGGTTTTTATTTAATCATAGTTAATAATAATTATTTACCACGATTTTTACCTATAATCATTAAAAATGTAGCTAATATTATTTTTTTTCTAGAATAACTTATAATAATATTTCAATTCGATAAATATAATCACCCTATTTAATATTAAATATGTTGAGTATATATACTCTCAGCTCCCCCACCTCTACGTATATATATTATTGCTACTGTTTGGTAAATTATTATTTTAGTTTATTAAGTGGAATTTATAAATAATTTATCTATTTTTTAATATTATTCTAATATAATAATTTAAATGGTATAACAATAAATAGTGAAGTTTCAATACATCATAAGAGAATATTAGCCATAAAATATTAAGTGATTATCGTCAAAAATATATATTAAATGATAAATATATTTTTATTCTGCTGCAATATAATTTTGGAAAAACTTGTTATTGTTGAGTTTGCACTTTTGATAATATGCGACTTATTTATCTGACAATACAAAATAATGAAACCCTTCATCTTCTATTTTATATATATATATATATATATATATATACTGTTGAGGTCATAACAACTACAATTGAAAAAAAAAAATACAGAAATATCTGCAGGCTGAGGCGCGGATATCTCGCTCTCTTTAAGGAGATTCAAGCCCACTGCAGCTAAATATTCTCACTGGTCCAGCAGTATCACTCTTGACTTGTCCCCTCCAGGATACAACAGCCCGACAACGTCGTATGACTCTAACACACTCTGGACAAGTTGTAGAGTCCAAAGCTCCACCAAAAGGAACACCTTCCTTCAACTAATACAACTCTCTTTTATAGGAAAAATTGCATGTAGAAATATTGTATATGTGCATATCCTTGAACAAGGTAGAATGGTGCCCCTTTTATAGGTGTAGAAATCATCCACTATTTTAATGTGAATTAGTGGACAATAATATTATAGGTTACAAGAGATAGTGGGGATAAATAGCTAGAAAGTGGGTATAAAGAGGTATGAATATAGTGTGGTAGTGGGATAATGTAATGAAGAGAAATATTACAAATATTAATATCATAAACACCCACTAACCTCAACATCAATGGAGAGAAAATGAAAGGGCACATGTTATAAATTTAATATTAAAATGCAATATATATATATAATATATACCAACAATCCCCCACTCATTTTAATATTAAAATTAAAGAGAGCATACTAGCTGAAGGGAGACTATTATGCATAATGAAGGTGTGCTCTGCATTGAACCTCCACTTAGTGAAACAGTAACCTCTACTCCAGAGTCAGTAGTGGTCTCAGACTTGAACTATGACTGCTTAAAGGAAATAAAGTATCACTGCACACACATAACAATCAAGGTGTTAATATGAGCTTTAATAGCCAGCACATTATGGCCCTGTGCCATCCCGGTTTTCATGAGTGTTTTTGAGAATAAGCCCAATTCTCATAGGAAGCGGCCTACTTCCACACTCATATAGGTGAAATCTGTCAAGGGTGTTCCTGTAACTCTGACACCCCACTCATTCGAGCTACAGACTTTCATTAAGAGTTAATAAACTCAACCTCCACAAATCGTTACAGGATAAATGCACTCACATCATAGTGATGAAAAAAAATAAAAATAAGATAGTGCATTTCAAATCAAGTCATCATATGATACGTTTTTCCCATTGAACCTGGTTATAGGATCTCTAGTCCCCAGGTTGGGTTTCCTCATATATGACTTATGATCGTATGGGCTTTAACCCCATCCCCCTCGATGTGTTCCAGACCCTTTCTCTTGCCAAGACCTTGGTTAATGGATCTGCAAGATTATCACAAGATTTAACATAATCAACATTGATATTACCACTTATCAAATATGATCTCACAGTACTGTGTTTTCTTCTGATAGGTCTGGATTTACCGTTATAGTAACGGTTTTGTACTCTACCAATTGCAGCGGTGCTGTCACAATGAATTAAAATTGGAGCAATTGGTTTTTCAAAGTAAGGAATTTGGAACAATAAATCTCTCAACCAATTTGCTTCCTCACTAGCTAAAGCTAAAGCAATAAGCTCAGCCTCCATGGTAGAGTTAGCAATAATTGTTTGCTTTTTAGACTTCCAACAAACAGCACCACCACCCAAAATAAAAATATACCCAGTGGTAGAACATGAATCACCTGATAAGGTGTTCCAATCTGCATCAGAAAAGCCTTCAAGTACAGCAGGATATTTTTTATAAAACAAGCCACAGTTTTTTGTACCAAGTAAATATCTCATAACTCTTGTTATGGCATGCCAATGTTCAATACCTGGTTTGCTTGTAAACCTGCTAAGTACTCCTACAGCATATGCAATATCAGGCCGAGTGCAATCAGTCGCATATCTCAAGCTTCCAATTAAGCTTGCATACTCCTTTTGATTTATCACATCATCATCATTTTTAATAGGAAATAAGTGAACACTCGGATCAAAAGGAGTTGTAACATGCTTACAATCAATAAAATTGTATTTTCTCAATATTTTATCAATATAATGCGACTGATCAAGGAAAATTCCATCACGTGTTTTGGTAATTTTCATACCCAAAATAAAGTTTGCCTCACCAAGATCCTTCATATCAAAATGACTACTAAGCATATTTTTTGTCTCTTTAATAACATGCAAAGTAGATGCAAAGATCAACAAATCATCCACATAGAGGCAAACAATCACATGTGAATTATTCCAAGACTTATGATAGATGCACTTGTCACACTCATTTGGTTTAAAACCATTCTCAATCATGCAGGAATCAAATTTTTCATGCCACTTGCTTCGGTGCCTGTTTTAAGCCATACAGGGATTTAGTTAATTTACACACCTTGCTTTCTTGGCCTGCTTCCACAAAACCCTCGGGTTGGTCCATATAAATTTCTTCATTTAAGTCCCCATTCAAAAATGCAGTTTTTACATCCATTTGATGGATATGCAAATCAAATATTGCAGCAATAGCAATTAAAAGTCTAATGGATGTAACTCGTGTTACCGGATAATACGTATCAAAAAACTCTAGACCTTCAAGTTGCTTGAAACCTTTAGCAACTAGTCTAGCTTTAAATTTGTCAATCGAACCATCCGGTTTTAACTTCTTTCTGAGGATCCATTTGCACCCAATCGTCTTACAACCCGGTGGTAAATTCACTAATTTCCAAGTTTTATTAGAAATTAGAGACTCCATCTCATCATTCACAGCCTCTTTCCAGAAAATAGCATCAGGTGATGAAAAAGCTTCTTTCAAAGTAAGAGGGTCAGTTTCAACATTGAAAACATAAAAATCAGGACCAAAGTCTTTTTCTACTCTAGCTCTTTTACTTTTTCTTAGTGCAAAAACATTTTCTTCATTTTCCAAAACTGAAGTGGAAGAGCTAGGTAAAGATAAAATATTTTTTTCAATATTTTGATGACCCCCACTATTTTTAGAATTAAATGGAAACTTTTCTTCATGAAAAATAGCATCACGTGATTCTATAATCACATTGTCTTTCATATTTAAAAATCTGTAGGCTGTACTATTAGATGCATAACCAAGAAAAGCACAAGTTGTAACTTTTACTCCCAATTTTGGAATTTTAGGATCTGTTAGCCTTACATAGGCCAAACAACCCCAAACTCTAAGATATCCCAATTTCGGCTTATAACCTCTCCACACCTCAAAAGGTGTTAATTTTGTACTTTTATGTGGCACCCTATTCAACACATAACAAGCTGTTAATATAGCTTCACCCCAAAGATTTGAAGGTGCACAAGATTCAATCAGCATGGCATTTGTTAAATCAACCAACGTTCTATGTTTTCTTTCAGCTACACCATTAGATGCAGGAGAATATGGTGGAGTAACTTCATGAATTATTCCCAATGATTTAACAAAAGAATTAAACTCATTTGACTCATATTCTCGGCCTCTATCACTTCTAATTCTCTTTATTTTCTTACCGAATTTATTTTCAACTTCATGGAGATAATCCTTAAACTTTTCAAAAGCATCACTTTTATTTTTCATCAAATAAACATATGTATATTTAGAAAAATCATCAATAAAAGTGATAAAAATAACGATTTCCTCCACGAGTTAAAATTCCCCCAAGTTCACAAATATCAGAATGTATTAATTCTAATAATTCGGTTTTCCTTTCAACACTTAGATGAGGCCTTTTAGTGATCTTAGCTTTACTACAAGATTCACATTTCTCAAAATCCTTTTTAATCATTGGAATTAATCCTAAATTACTCATGATTCCCACATAACGATTATTAATATGACATAAACGAGCATGCCAAAAATTAGTAGAAGAGAGCATATAAACAGAAGTAGAAGGCACTTTATTCATCTCAACATTCAATTTGAACATTCCATCACATGCATACCCCTTACCCACAAAAACACCTCTTTTTGTAATTACATATTGATCAGATTCCATAATTTGCTTGAAGCCAGCCTTGTTGAGTAAAAAACTAGACATCAAATTTTTTCTCATGGAAGGTGTATATAGCACATCCTTCAAGGTCAATACCCTTCCTGAGGTAAATTTCAACTCAACTTCTCCAATTCCAAGCACTTGGGTGGTATGAGAATCGCCAAGCATAATAGTTCTCGGCTCGTCAAACGGAGTATAAACTTTGAACCAATTTTTCTCATAACAAACATGGCGGTTTGCACCAGAGTCCGCCCACCACCCATCAACACTTTCAACCATGTGTATGTCTGTTATCATTGCCACAAATGGCTCCTCAACAACGTTAGCTTGCGGAGCAGGCTCACGTTTTCTATATTTGCAAAATCGAGCAATATGCCCACTCTTGCCACAGACATAACATGCTCTTGGATTTTGTTCTTGTGCTTGGATGTTCCCATTATTTTTCTTGGGAAATTTAGCATAAGTTTTCTTGAAAAACTTCTTTCTTGGCTTCAAATAGGTATTTTTGTGAGAGTTGGGTGCAACATTATTTGATGAAATTAAATTTACCTTTGTTGAGATCGGTTGTGCACTGCTCTCCGGTGACTGCATAGTGCATCTTGGCCCCTTGCTTCTTCTTCCATGCGAATTCGCATTATCAATGTTTCAAGAGTTGTTTCCTTTTGTTTGTGGCGCATGGTTTTCTGAAATTCCTTCCATGAAGGTGGAAGTTTGTCAATGATGCCACAAACAATGAGGTTATCTCCAATTTTGATATCCTCCGACCTGAGCTCTCCAACAATCATGATAAAATCTTGAGCTTGGTCCGCCACTGATTTGTTATCCACCATTTGAAATCGAAAAAATCTGCTAGCAGCATATTTTTTCGCACCTGCCTCTTCGGTATCATACTTACTCTGCAATGCTTTCCAAATTTTCTTTGCAGTAGAGTATGTTCTATCATAATAATCATAAAAATTATCAGATAGACAATTGAGGAGATAATACTGACATTTGAATGCATCGTTGTTGTAGTTCTCCACTTTTTCTTGGTGGATAGCATACTCATCATCATTCATGTTCGTGTCATCGATCTTGCTCGGGTTTTTTTCAGTGAGAATATAAGAAACCTTGAGAAGACTTAGGTAAAAAAGTACTTTGCCCTTCCATCTCTTGAAATGGGTACCATTGAATCGAAAGGGCTTGTTGAGATCTCCCACACCGACATCCGCTGGTTTTTCAATTGTAGCCATTTGAATCTCCTTAAAATTGTTGAGGAAATAACAACTACAATTGAAAAAAAAAAAATACAGAAATATCTTCAGGCTGAGGCGCGGATATCTCACTCTCTTTAAGGAGATTCAAGCCCACTGCAGCTAAATATTCTCACTGGTCCAGCAGTATCACTCTTGACTTGTCCCCTCCAGGATACAACAGCCCGACAACGTCGTATGACTCTAACACACTCTGGACAAGTTGTAGAGTCCAAAGCTCCACCAAAAGGAACACCTTCCTTCAACTAATACAACTCTCTTTTATAGGAAAAATTGCATGTAGAAATATTGTATATGTGCATATCCTTGAACAAGGTAGAATGGTGCCCCTTTTATAGGTGTAGAAATCATCCACTATTTTAATGTGAATTAGTGGACAATAATATTATAGGTTACAAGAGATAGTGGGGATAAATGGCTAGAAAGTGGGTATAAAGAGGTATGAATATAGTGTGGTAGTGGGATAATGTAATGAAGAGAAATATTACAAATATTAATGTCATAAACACCCACTAACCTCAACATCAATGGAGAGAAAATGAAAGGGCACATGTTATAAATTTAATATTAAAATGCAATATATATATAATATATACCAATATATACAAAATACGATTCATTATACTATTTGATATACTCAAAATTGATTAAATACATTGATACTCATATTAATAAATAAGTTCAAAAGAAACCAAAAAAAAAAAAAAGAAGAAGAAAAAGAAGAAACTATTATATATAAAAGTAGGTATATACCTACATTTGTGAGATTTGGTTGGGCACGGGAAAGTTGTATTTGAGACATAAAGAATTAGTATTTAAAATTTTCTTGTATAATTTTACATAAATTATAGATCTAAATCGATCGAATGGTCACCATACATGCCTAAATTTAAGTTGGATTGAGGCCGAATCAAAATAACCCCAATAAGAAAAACACGAATTGGCAATCTATTTTGTAATAAAAGAATAAGTGCGAGTATTTTGTGCGTTTAGGACCTTGAGTAAGCCCACACCCCCAGTATGGGTTGAAATTCCAAAAATGGACAAGTGTTTCCTCCAAATTCCACCCAACACCAACAGGTTCTTAGATCATTCTCAGTGTTTTGGAGTTTTGGTATGTAGACAAAGAAGAAAAACCAAGGCAGAAACCACATGGGGGTATAAATGGAAATTTCCTTCATTTTGCCATTTTAGGGCATTGGATGCTACTTAATCACCATCATCATCATTCTATCTATATATATATAGTTTGGGATAACTACACTCTGCTCGGTTTTAATATAATTACATGTAGAGTTTCTGTAGTTTGAAAATTATATCTAATACTACTGAAGTTTGCTTCTATCTAACAAACATATCCCTCATTAGTCAAATTCACCGAATTTGTTGATATAGCCAAAAAAAATGAATTAAAATAATATTTACCAGTGATTGACTTATTACTGACTTATTTTATTGTAGGTCAAATGAATCTTTTTATGACCAAACTACCATTATATATTTTCACACGTTAATGCATGTGAGGAGGTATATTTTCACTGTTCAAGGATAGTTTAGTCATCAAATATTTATTTGACTTGCAAATAAGTCATTAATCAGTCAATCGAGGGTAGATTTTCATTCAGTTTTTTTTTTTTTTTGTTTTTTTGTTAATATCAACAAATTCGGTGAATTTTGTCTAATAGGGGGACCTATTTGTTAGACAAAGGCAAACTTCATGAGTACTAGATGTAATTTACCTAACCCCAAGGGGTCTACGGTAATTACACCACACCTCAGGGAGAGGAGTGTAATTATCCCATATAGTTTAGAAACTACATCGCAACTTGACTTTTAGATCTACTAGTTGTCGTAACACACTGTTTGTGTAGACATATAATAAATAATTTTTCATACTTTAGAATATATAATAGAACGAAGGATAAAATATATGAATCAAGAAATTCACATTTTTTCAAAACAAAAAAGAAATAAATAAATAAAAGATCCAGCTTAAGGATATTATCGATACAACAAAAAAAATTAGTGTGTTGGTGTCACAAACCATCATTTGTGAATGAAAAGTGTCTTTCCTATTTATATTAATATAGATTAATTAGTGGAGCACACTCGATACGTTTGCATAATCAAAATTTTTATTTAATTATATATAAGAGTAAAAAATAAAATAGATAATTAATCATAACTAATATTTTCTTAAACAACTCCTATTAATTTTAAATATGCATGAATAGAATATATTTTACAGAAAAATTTAAAATTATGATCCTTTTGCGTAAAAATAAATATATTTGAAGCTATTTTGGTCAATATACAATTTATCGCTCAAAGGTGATTATTCGGACCTCCTCTCTCTTAATAAATACTAGTAAGTGTGGCACATCTTATGTATGTGCATAATTTTTAAAAATATTTAATATCAATTATTTTTATAAATTATATTATTTACTTTTTATAAAGTTCAAAATTACTTAAAATAAGATCAAATGCATGAGGAGAAAAACTACCAAAGGTAGTTGTGAAAGATCATGGGAAAGTTAAAAATTAATAAATAATTAATTTAATTTTTTTAAAAAAATGACAGACTAATTAATTTAGACATCAAATTGCCCTCTTCAATAATAATAGTATAGATTTACTTTTTGTAAAGTTCAAAATTACTTAAAATAAGATTAAATGTATGAGGAAGAAAACGATCAAAGGTAATTGTGAAAAATCATGAAAAAGTTAAAAAATAATTAATTAATTAATTTAATTTTTGTTGAAAAATGACATACCAATTAATTTCGACACTAAATTGGCCCTTTTCAATAATATATAATATAGATAGATACTATATATGTGTGTGTGATGATGTCAACATCATCATCATCATACATTAAAATATTTATTTGCTTACATAAACTACTAACTAAATAGATTGTCAATAACTTGAAAAGTCACGTAAATATCTCTATATTTATATATAAATCTCAACATATTTATATTTATTTATATCACATTTAAGTAAGTATATGTAATGTAAATGTCTTTTCAATTAAATGATAATATATTTTTCTTTATCCCCACTTTTTGTAGATAAATAAGTTTTACGAAATTAAAAAATTTATACGATAAGTGCCAATAACCGATAGGTGAATGTATTACACAAATAAGTTGGGAGCGAATTGAATTCTCTATTTTAAATTCTATTATATATTATATTCCATTTAATACATACACGTTATTTGTATAAAAAAATATCATATATTTTATTTAGAAAAAAATTATACACATACATGTAAAATTGTGTACATATGTTAAATAAAATAGAATTTGCAATAAAAATTCAATCCGCAGACCGGGACGTATGAATTCCACAAAATACTAAAATAACAATAATTCAAAGCAACAACAATTATAAAAAATTAAAATAAAATTTCAGTATTTCGTTAAGTTGTACTTATTCCTCCATTTTATAAAGGATAACAAAATTTAGACAGTGTTTAAAATCTTTTAAGCTCGTACATCTTATATATATAAAAGATGTTCTCTAAAACTTATAAGACATCAGATCTTATTTTAAAAATAAATTTTGGAAGTGTCTGGATAAACTAAATAATGTTATAGAGCTTATAAGATGTTAGTAATAGTAATTTTGTAATTAATTTGAAACAGTTAAGATTTTAAAAGTAAGTTGGGAACTCCTTACTTTTAAAAAAAAAAAGTTTATAAGCTCCTAACATCTTATTTTTTGAGCTTATAATAAGTTATGTTTTAAAGTTACGGTACCAAAAGTGAGAATCTCATAATCAATTGGATTAAAAGTGAAAAAACCCTAAATTACCGGACGGAAAAAGCTATTTTCACAATTACATCTATACTAATATAAAAAGAAAACCCCCTGTACACTACAAACGACGGTTTACAACACCAATGCATCATTTTTTTTTAAGTCAAACATGCCCTTCAACCGACGTTTACATTAATTGATAAATTAATTTCTTTTCTTTATTTCTTTTATTTTTTTTAATGTGATGTATTGATTTCTATTTTGCTCTTATTTAATACATTTTGAAGTACAAAAGAATATTTATTATATGCACGTAGGGACAGCGTGCCACAACGACTAGTATATAAAATTAAAATCCATCAATATCAATATTCCAACAAACCATAATATATAGCTAAGAACAAGAATTGAAAATTTTAAAATTCTTTCTGACATAGAAACATCCAAACAAATTCAAAAATTTTGCTATTATGGATTCCAAATTCATAACTCCAAATCCATCAATCCAAACACATATAAAAGATTTCACTCCGAGTAAATTAAATTACAACAGAAAGATTTTCTTTAATAAATTAAAATAAAAAATAAAAATAGTTTTTTTATAAAACTAAAAAGTACATTTATAAAACAAAAAAAAAAAAAAAAAAAGCCCAAGACGAGCAAGTTTTACTTGTTTTTGTATACCAAAGACTTATTCCTTGTGTTTGGTTTCGTTTTTAAAATGTTTTGTTTTGTTTTGTGGAGATAGAGAGAGAAAAATAAATATAAATAAGTGTGTTAGGCATATAGTGTATGTTTGGATTTATTTTTAAAGTTAATTTTAAATAGTGTAAAAATATATATTGTATGTATTGTGTTGTATATTTGGAGACAAAGAATACTATTTATTATCAAATTATGTCTCTTTTATATATGTACTAGCCGTCGTGGCACGCCGTTCCTGCGTGCATATAATAAATAATTTTTTCACTTTAAAATATATTATAAATAAGAGTAAAATTTATAAACTAACATATCACATTAAAAAAAAAAGTAAAGAAAGAAAAAACTAATTTATCAATTAATATAAAATTTGAAAAGTTGAACAAAGTAGTTAACATATCAGTTGAGTGTTATTTTTTATATTACAGAAAAATGGTGCAGCGGTGTCACTAATCGCCACTTTGAGTAAAAAAAAGGGGGTTTTTTTTATATAATAGTATAAATATATGTATATAGTAATATTTGATTTTTTTTATATATTGTGTTGTATATTGGGAGATAAAAAATATTGTTCATTGTCAAATCATTTTTTTTATATATTTTTATAAATATATATATAATAATATTTGTTTATTTACAGATAAATATATGTATACATAGGAGAACGGGTCAAAACACCCAATAAAAATATTTTGGATAATATTATATTTGATTTTATTTTCTCACTGTTTCAGATACCGCTAGGAAATGAAACCAAACACTGCTATATTGAATTTTGACACAAATCATTTTGTTCAAAGTTGGAAACTTCCAATTGTTTTGGTTTAGTGGATTAAAAATTATTGATGTAACCTTTTGAGCTTTTGTGTAACCTTAATGGATTGGTTTTGTGGTGGAGGCGACAACGTTGTTCCTAAGTTAGGTGTCTTGTCAAACATCAAATCCATAAGTTTGACTGACATTTTCAATAATGCAAAATAATATTAAGTTATAATTATAAAATTATTGCTAAAAATATATTATGAGTATAATAATTTTGCTCTAACAATTCTCACTATACACAATTAATGATACATTTGTATATCGTGATAATACAGATATAGTAAATTAATATTTATATATTATTATCTAGTGACAATATTTATTTAAATATTATCTATATTAAAATTATGAAAATTATTATAATGATAAAATAAAATTGTTTGTGACCTAACACGTGTAGTTCTTTATAGTGTTTGAGAACCAAACTATAGGAAGAATTTCTTACTAATGTCTTAATTAGATACATGAAGATGGCATATGTTTCATCAAACTACATAGTGGATTAGTTAAAAATCAAATAATGAAAGAATTAAGAAATAAAATAACAAATTGGCGGACTTAAAAAAATGTAAATATTTATAAATAACAAATTTGATAATTTACATTACATTGAATTTTAAAGTAATTAATTATTTAGCTCGAGAAATAAATGATCCAGCGATATGCATATTAGTTCGATAAATAGCTTATTAAATGGCTTAAAGTTAAGAAAATAGTTAAAAACATTTAGCCTGTCACTTTTGATCAGACACAATTCAGGTGCTGAATATATGTGCATTTACATTTAATTAAGGGTAAATTACTACCTCCAATGATGTTTTGACATGTATCTATACTATTATAAAAGAAGATCCTTTATCGTACCAATTTTTGAATACTCAAATTTATCTTTTTGATTCATTTCTTCGCTTCAATTTTGTTTTGGCCAAATTAGTAATTTCAATATTTTTTGATAATATCATAATTATATTTTTTTTTCTCTTAACTACCCACTACTCCACATTTCTCTCTCCCCCTATTTCTCCATTTTATAACAATTTACAATTGCAATTTATTTGTTTTCATAAATTTCTTTTTACAATCTCACACCATGATTCTTTTTTATATGCTCGGGGGGTCCGGTGCAGCGGCAACTAATAATTATAAATACCTTCTTATTGTTTGAAAATTACAAATATGTCCCTGATTTTAAAGACTGTCTAACAAATAACTCAATCTGATAGATTTCGTTAGGCTTCCATTCATTTTTGTAGTGAACTCACTAAATTGTCCTTGTGCACTTAAAATTAAAATTTTATTTGTTTTTTTAAATTTTTTTATGAACTAAATGGATAATTCTTTTTATAATTTTTTCATCCACATCATCTGTTTTTTAAATATTTTTTTATATTTTTCAAAAATAGAAAAAAAATACAACATGAGTCAAATCGACAATTTCAGGCTTCTTGATTACATAATTTCATCAACATCAAGGCGGCATTCATAATCTTTCAAACGATGAGAAAGACATTTATAATTATACCAAACTTAAGAGAGTTCATTGTAATTTACACTTTAATTAATTATCAAACCAAACCCCATTGAAACTTGTGTTGTACAAAACCAAACCAACTACTTCAATGATAGGGATGGCGAGGTGACATGATCGGTGCCCCATTCCACAAGTTATTGTTTCTTTCGATTTCATGAGTTTCATGAGTTTGTTCTTTAAAAACATATTGCTATAAATACATGGCCTTAGAGTTGCGCTCTATGACAGGAGGTTTTGTTCCTTAGGTTTATCATGAGTTTCTCAATTTGGTCCTTGAAAATACGTTACCAGGAAAATGAAGCCTTACGATTTATGCGCTGCCCATGCTTTCATTTGTAATCCATGTGGGAAGCGTAACATCAAGTGGAATTTTTTTTTTGCAAATTTGTATTATATTTTATTAAAAGAAAATCAATTTTAAGGTACTTTTATTTTTATTTTTAGGTTTTAATAATTATTAATTTCAAGATTGTAGATGATTGACAAGTTGGGAATATTTCAAGAGTTGAATGTGACCCCAAGCTTAACCTTCCCAAGTACAATGTGTATCACAATTGACATATTCTCATTAATTTATTTCTGACAATTTGTGGTTATAAATACATTAAATTAAAAACATCAACTCCCTGAATTGTCAACCCATCTCCAATTAATTTATTTAATTTTTAATTAGCAATTAGGATCAAATCATTATAAAACTAATCAAGTCTTTTATTTGAATGTAACAAGCAGATTATCAAGTGAATACACATGATTAAGATATATATTTACATGTGTATGTATCATATCTTTTTTAAAGTGATATGCTCAAACCTTATGTCACTAAAGATTATTATTATTGAATGATTAATGGATCATAATTTCATAATAATTCTTAAATTTATTGATAATTATTATGACCAAAAATTATTGATATTAGAAAATGTAACCTATTTAATTAATTGCAAAGATAAATTAACTAATACGTCTGATTAAGACCTTGTCGATTCTTTTTTCGTATAATTAACAATGATCAATTTGTATTATATCATACTGTAGATACTCAAAATTTCATAACAACCACATCAATGGAAGTAGACGGACATCGATGTACATACATAGTACATGAGATTCAAACTCAAGACCTATGTCTAGTAAAACATTTTAAAACACTATCAACGTTCATATAAGAACTTTGGTTATTGTTGTTTTCAATATTAAAAAGCTTTTTTGGAAAAGACCCGATGATTAAAAGATTATAAATTCGAGTCTCACCAATATGTGGATATTAGTTTATTTTAATAGTGATAGTTGGTTTACTGTAATAATAGTTATTAACTAGTTCTTTTTTTCGAGGGGAAAGTTATGAAATTTTTTTAGGACTCAAGAAATCATCAAGTATCCAACAAACTCATGACGCCGAAACAAAAGCAGAGAAATTCCTAACCAACCAAAAGTAAACTCAACCATTCACCCTGCTAACCCACCCCCGAGTCCTCAAACACGCCCGCCACTCTCCGATCATCTCGATACTCCAAATAGTTTCGGCAAGCCATTGCGATTACCTTTGTTGCCTCGATATTCCGTCCCTTGAAGTTCAGCTTGTTACGACGGAACCAAAGAGCCCAGCAAATGAACACAACACACTCAAAACCCAACCAGTCCAACTGTCGATGGAGGGTGCGGAACCACTCTACCCTGTCACCCCAAGCCTACCCAACACGCACCGAAAGGACGTCCGAAAGGGCCCAAACAAGCCTAGCAAAGGAGCAACGGAGCAGAGCGTGCTCGAGGTCCTCCTCCGTGCCTCCATAGCTAAGACAACCACCTTCAACCCATACTCCCCTATTGTGAAGCCGAGCAAGGTGAGAAGGGTATTTTTACAGCACTACCAAAGAAACAGTTGCACCTTTGGGGGTACAACACTTCATCAAATGAAGCTCCACTCAGGCAGGCTAAGGATGAACCAACCCACATCTCATTACTGCATGCAAATTATACGCGCCACGAGGATGAGACCGTGTCGCCGACGATGAAGAGCCACACGATCTCATCCTCATCAGCGACACGGTCTAGCTTCACTAATAAAATGCACTCAGCATCACACGGCTCAAATATCACTCGAATTTGCTCCTCGTCCCACACCCCATCCGCCGTCAAAAGAGACGCCACCTTAGCACATCCTCAAGATAGTCTAGTGGAAAAATAACCTGGAAAGAGCCTGGACAGAGGAGCCAGGGCTAACCAACAACCCCGACCAACTGCCTGTTGCGCACTTGCCATTGAATGCCAGCTACCAAAACCTACCGCGCCACCAAGAGCGACTGCCAAGTGAGAGAAGGGGTCGACCCTACCCCAACTGCAATGAAGTCCATGGTCTGGAAGTACTTGTGATGAAGCACGCGGTGGAGTGATGTAGATGGTTCCATAGCAACCCTCTAACGCCTATTTTGCAAGGAACGCCTTCCTTCAGTCTGCGAAATCCCAGTCCGTCGTCTCGCTTCGATCGACACAACTTTGGCCAACCAAGCCAGTGTATCTTCTGATCAGTGCCCCCTGACCAAAAAAAGTTGGCCATCATACCTTCAATTTCAGTCAAGATGCTATCCGGAATCTTGAAGCACCCAATTACATAAGAGGGAATCGTTTGGACCACCGACTGAAGCAACACCGCGCGACCAATTTGGGAGAGGGACTTGGACGACCAATCTTGTAACTTCCACCATACGTGGCCTCAAAGTCCCACAAAGACAGTCTTCTTAGACTGGCCCACGATGGTAGGAGCCCCAAGTATTTCTCATGTTTCTCAAAGACCAACACCCTCAAAAGACTGGCCAGTACGTCATGGGTTTCCCTCTCCATATTATAACTAAAGACCACCCCTGACTTTTGTCAATTGATCTCGGCCGAGTAAAAAGGTTGATTGCTATGTAGAAATGAGCAAATTAAGAATGGTTTTAGCCGATTAGTGATAGTCTTAGAGGCAATCTTATAGACAACATTATAGAGACTGATGGGGCAGAAGTCAATGATGGATTCAGGTTTGGGACATTTAGGCAATATGACAATATTAATGAAATTCAAAAGATGATGCATAACATTATTGTTCAAGATATCGAGAACACACCTAGTGACATCACTACCAAAGATATGCCAATACCTCGGGGCCGGCCGACTTAAGAGAGTGCATTTGGGTTCATTTTGGGTGGCCACCCCAAGGTTCATTTTGCTTAGTGCCAGGTCATGAATATGGACGAAAAAGTCACACCAATTCAAGTCGATGTGCAGTAGATTCTCGTCAACTCGTATCCCATTCAGCACTAGGATGTTCTTGTCGAAGCTCCATGGACAGCCCTCAAGTGCTCGGTTCCAATTGATAACGTGATTAAAGCGTAGTAGCAGCCTACCCTGTGGGAGTTAGACGATCTCCATACCTTTTACCAGGAGCAACATGCCCTTAACTAACGTGCAAAGGGCCTAGAAGTTGTGAGCCCTGTCAGATAGAAGCCTCCACACTAGACACAACTGATGCGCATCCGTTTTCGTATGCCCAAGTCCCCCTGGAAATATCAGTCTAGCCTCCTCTAAATTCGTCAGCTTGAATTTCCCTAACTTCCCTGAGTCTTTCGTACCTACCCATAGTGCCCGACACAAATGCGATGTGCAGCGTCAACCTACCAATCTCTAGGAAAAACAAGACGAAAGCCACTAGGTCGTCGAAACCCTATTAGTCAAACACAAAACAAGCAAAAGTCAGCAAGCAAAGGAACAAAAAGACGCACACAACGAACCCTAGCACCTAGCTACCAAAAGAAAACTAGAAAAACACATAAACAAACAGAAGATGAAAGTACAACACCCCAAACCCTAGCCCGAAAACTGAAAACAAAAAAAAGAGTGAAAAGAACGATAGAAGCGCGACAAGCGCCAGGGCAGCGCATGGAGGCCCCAAGCCCAAGATAGCCAGGCCACGAATCATGCTGCACGAACAGCCAAAACCTCGCCACATACACCAAGAAGAAGACACAAAACAAACACTGTGATGCATGAAAAACTCTCAGGAGGAGAGAATGTAGGCTCCCAAGAGGAGAGAATTGTGTAGTTATTGGTTAGTTATATATTTTTTATATTAATAATTAGCCTATATTGATTGTTGATATTGAATTTTATGATATAATTGTAACCAATCTACTAAATGAAAATTTTAAAAAAAAATTGTTGCAAAAATAAAATATTGAAAGTTTAATTCAAGAATAGGGAAAATCGCATTTTTCGTCCCATAAAATAGGCCCAGTTTCAATTTAGTCCCATATGTTAGACTGGTCTCACATTTAGTCCCATGTATTAAAAAAATCTCAATGTTGGTCCCACGTCACTTTTCCGTTAAATATTTAATGGAAAAGTTACTTGGCCGTTAAAGGCTGATTTTCTTTTTTTTTTTTTTTTTTGGGGGGGGGGGGGGCATCTCTTTTGGGGGAAATGAAGCTAGAGCTTACGACTATATTTTTTCGCCTAAAAATTGAGAGTCTTCCTGTTAAAATTTCAATAACAACAAACTGAATTTTGTAAAGGTAAAAAATCCATAAACAAATAAACTGAATTGCACCAAAAAAAGCCTTTTAGACAAATTACACCAAAAGAGCCATTGATTGAACTCAACCAACTGAAGCTTCAGTCAACTTATAAAATGAAATGAGTTTCTGAAAATAGCAATCACATAATCCAAAATGAATGTTTTTCAATCTGAAAATATAATTTTCAGAAAATAAAAATCCCCTATTACATTTTTTTCTTCCCCTTTCCATCATGCTCTAGTCTTGCCTTTGTTGCAGCTTCCTTCCTTGCATTGAGTGTATCTTCCAAGCTTTTCTGGGTGACATTTTTTACCATCCTTTTTGACATATTTTCAGATTGAAAAATATTCATTTTGGATTATGTGATTGCTATTTTCTGAAACTCATTTCATTTTGTAAGTTGACTGAAGTTTCAGTTGGTTGAGTTTAATCAATGGCTCTTTTGGTGCAATTTGTCTAAAAGGCTTTTTTTGGTGCAATTCAGTTTATTTGTTCATGGATTTTTTACCTTTACAAAATTCAGTTTGTTGTCTAACAGTTTGTTGTTATTGAAATTTTATCAGGAAGACTCTCAATTTTTAGGTGAAAAAATATAGTTGTAACCCCTAGCTTCATTTCCCCCAAAAGAGACGCTTTTCCCCCCAAAAAATCAGCCTTTAACGGCCAACTAACTTTTCCGTTAAATATTTGACGGAAAAGTGATGTGGGACCAACATTGAGATTTTTTTTAAATATATAGGACTAAATGTGAGACCAGTCTAACATATGGGACTAAATTAAAACTGGGCCTATTTTATGGGACGAAAAATGCAGTATTCCCTTAAGAATAAAAGTATAGGGGTGTATTTGTTATTTGTCAAAACTTGTTATATTACATAATATGTTGTGTTGTGTAAAATTGTGAATAAGCGGTAGTTGTGCATTTGAAAGTCGGGCAAGAATTAGACTCTTTATTTTTAAAATAATTATCCGCTCCGGTGCTAACGGTAACAACAATTTGTCTTATAAGATATAACGATTACAATCTAAAAGTAGCAACACCACAAACTTTAAAAATAGATGAACCAAAAAATATTTTGGAACTCTACAAAATGTTGTTTTTGTAAAACACTTTGAATGTTCTAAAATGCTTTTCCAATTAATTGAATGAAATGAAATGGGAGGGGCGTATTTATAGAGGTGAGAAATGTATCATTGGATCGACATATCTGGCCAATTGAAAAAGATGCTTGCAAAAGATTATGACTTTTCTTCCGTATAGAACGCATTATTTCACCGAAATGACATATCATTTCACCATAGTAGACATATCACTTCAACCAAAGAACATACTACTTCAGTGATTGATTCCCATATTTGGTTGATTAGACACTATTGGATGAGGACTGGGTGTCATCAACCATCATCCACGTATCATGAGTTTATAATGTGTTGCACATTGTAACCAATCATTTGTTCCGATATTTAATCATATCAAAATGGATTTATTAATTAAGTTTATAGTTTAATTTATCATTCACTACCTTCTAAAATATTATATATAAAATAAAATATGAGATGTAACACGGATTTTATAATATAAAAAAAAATCAAATTGTACGTAGTCAAGCAACTGTGGTTTAACGGCTTGAATTTCTATAGAAATTCATTTGGACACTCATCAAATATCTCCACACTTTGCTCTTTGCTCGTCCTCGAGCAAAATCAAGATTAAGCACTCATGGGTTCCTTTTTGACTTCATGATATCAAAAGCAAAGATGTCTAAGCAAAGATCTAGTTGAATGTTCAAAGAATAATGTACTTCATGATATAGACAACTTAACAAGCTTCAAACAAGTTTTCACACAATGATTGTGTTCAAAAGTTAACACGGATATTTAGTGGATTATTCTCTCAATGCCTTCCCGACTCTCGAATGTGTATGGCTATGTGTTTCGCTCGATACTTGCTATGAAAATGTTTCACTATAGGCTTGCTTATACGCCACATCTCTACCACTTATAAATATGTATGCACTTGAATCAAAAGGTCTTTTATTTTTGGTTGTAATGTGGCTTTGGTTTTGGGGTAGGAAAATTTTGGACAGTGAGGTGAATTCCAAGAAGACTCGAAATAGAGTATCATGAAAGTAATGTAACAATCAAGACTTTTTTGTTTCATCCAATGTCCCCAAATTCCAAATCTCAATATCTTGAATTATGTCTTGCTTTAGAGGGAGATTTTTTCTTTGAGAGATTTTTTTCTGATTTTTTTTGCAGGAATTTTTCTTCCTATTTTTGTTTTTTGTTTTCTCCCATTTTTTTTCTTTTGCTACTTTCTCTTTTTTTTTGTGCTTTTTTGCTTTCTTTTCCTCTTTTTTTTTCAAAAAATTTTCTTCTCTTTTCCTATCTCCCCCCCCCCCCTTTTTTTTTGTTACAAGGCATAAAGCAAAGCAACAAGATGGCATATTGATTCTCATACTTCTTTAGCTTGAAATCTGACCACAATAGATGCAATATCCCCACACTTATGGTAAAACCTATCACTTAGAACACACCCTTTTTATTGATGCTCTACTAGTCCTTGGAAGGGCCAAACAGAGAAGATAAAAGAATGACGGATTTTGGTTTATAAATTAAGGTTCATGACAAGAAAACAAAGCTTAAAGGCTCAAGTGGGTCTCGAGTAGGTTCAAAGCAAGTTCTAGGAGGCAAAATTATATAAGCATATCTCATGGGAGCAAGAAAAATAGTTTCGCACAAGTGTATGGGCTCAAAATCCTCTCAAGGTAGGTAAGATCCACTAAATTCACATGTATGGCTTTTGAATCACATCATCATTGTAAAAATAAGTTTTTAACCATAAGTTGTCCAAAACATGGAACACAAAATCTCATCACATATGACCAAATCAATGCTTTGATACACCATATTAACAATCATGAAGGGAAAAGGAATTTTTTTTTCAAAGAATTTTAAAAAAATTTCAAGTAATTCATCCACAACACCTCAACCAATAATATCCCAGTAGCAAGTCTCATCCCCACACTTAAAACACACATTGTCCTCAATGTGGGAAGTGGAGAGAATTAAAACCAACATCGAGGACAAAATATAAGGAAGAAAGGGGAAAGAAACTTCCTTGAGTGAACGGTGAACAACGGCGATTGACGGTGGATGAAGTACGGCGCGAGGCGTCGATGTCGATAGTGTGACGACCGGTGGTGGTGGTGTTGTGTTGTGGGCGATGGCGGCGGCTCACCGGTGGTGATAGACTGCTACACCAAGAGACACAAAGAGGGGGTGAGAAGAGAGGTTAGGTATTTGACTTTGAATTAGGTTTTTGAATTTTTTTGTTTTTTTGTTTTTTGTTTTTGTTTTTTCCTTTAGAAAGAAATGGAAAGAGGAAAAAAATAAGAAAAGAATCTGGAGTTTGTGTTGGTGAGTGTGTTCAGACTGATTCGGAGGAAGCACTAGGCGTGAGCACGCTTAGTAAATCGTCCTGCAGACAGACTTGGACGAAATGTTAGGCGTGGGCACGCTTAGCGACCCATCCTGCAGACTGACTTGGATGAAACATTAGGCATGGGCACGCTTAGTGAATCGTCATGCAGACAGACTTGGAAGAAACGTTAGGCATGGGCACACTTAGTGAGTCGTCCTACATACTAACTTGGATGAAACGTTAGGCGTGGGCACGCTTAGTGACCCGTCCTGCAGACTGACTTGGACGAAACGTTAGGCGTGGGCACACTTGGCGAATCATCCTGCAGATAGATTCAATAGTAACAATGTAAGTCCACAATACTCAAGAAAATCGAAGGTGATAAGGGGAAAGAATAATAGTAAAGGAAAAAATATATCGTGGGTTGCCTTCCACGTAGCGTCGTTCTTTAACGTCTTTGGCTAGACGTTGTTGCGCCTCAACTTGAATAAATCGGGTAATCTAAATCCATCTCTTCTACGTAGTGCACTCGGTGATGGTGTGGATTTAGGAGAACTTTGAGGTTCATGAAAGGATTCTTTCTCGAACTTATTTTTTCATGAAAGGCTTTATTTTTATAAGTTCTCAGACTTGAGGTGGGGTTTGTATTGGTGTTCGCCTTGGATGCACAATTACCATCGAACGTAGCACTTATCGCCTCCACAGGATCAAGAAAATCTGTGAGAAAAACAGAATGCACCTCATTAGAATGTTGCGTGGCACCACAAATGCTAAACCTAATGACTTCATTATCAAACTCCATAGAGAGAATTCCGGCATCTACATCCATTTTAATTTTAGAGGTTTTAAGGAATAGTCTTCCTAGCAAGATGGATGTGGAATTTGGAGAGTTATCCTCCGACATATCAAGCACATAAAAATCAACAGGAAAAACCAATTCATTAACTTGCACAAGAACATCCTCTAAAACTCCTAAGGGGTACACAATCGAACGGTCCGCAAGTTGAATAACCACTCTAGTTTCTTTCAAAAAGGACCAACGTGCAAAGATTCATAGATAGCAAGAAGCATAACATTGATGGAAGCACCTAAATCACACATGGCTTTTTCAATTCCAATCTTACCAATTTTGCAAGGGTTAGAAAACGTACCCGGATCTTTGCGTTTAGGAGGTAGTTTTCTTTGAAGAATAGCTGATACATTTTCTCTCATACTTACCCTCTCATTATCTTTCAGTTTGCATTTGTTGGTGCACAATTCCTTGAAAAACTTTGCATAACGAGGTATTCGTTTGATTGCGTCGAGTAAGGGAATGTTTACCTCTACTTTGCGAAAGGTTTCAAGAATTTCTTTGTCCTCTTCTTCTTTCTTGGACTTGAAAAATCTTTTTGCGAAAGGAGGTTTGGGCACCCATACCTTGGGATATTCCCCGTCAGTTTGGTTGGGCTCGTCGGCTTGCTTTTGGGCCATCTCGAATTTATGCTCTATTTTACCCTGTTCTGCGTGCCCACGCTTAGTGCTATTTTCATCCTTGATGGGCTGCAACTCTTTTCCACTGCGCAAGACAATAGCACTAACGTTTTGCTTAGGATTAACTATGGATTGAGAGGGTAATTTACCTTAGGATTCCAACCGACTAACAGATGATGCCAATTGACTCACTTGAGACTCCAAATTCTGAATGCTTGTGCGAGTCTCTTGTTGGAATTGTTGGACGCTTTGTTGGAATTGGTGGGTATTCGCAGCAAGTGTTTTCATCATCTGCTCGAGAGATATACTCAGTTTAGAATCAGACGGGGGAGGAGGCGGTCACAGCGGTCTATATGGATATTTCTAAAAATTCTGAGGTTGAGTGCCATAACTAAGATTCGAATGATCTCGCCACCCCGGGTTGTACGTGCTGGAATAGGGGTCGTATCTTCTCTGTGGTTGCCCTGAAAATTCACCTATGGCATCGGCGTGTTCGGTGAGTCTCTCTTGGAGTGTGGGACATGCATCAGTGGGGTGTCCGGTGGTGTTGCACACGCCACAAGCTTTTACATGTTGAGAATGTCCTGCAATAAATTCTTCAAAAAGTAAGGTCAATTTATCCAAACGATTTTCAGCAAAGGCCATGTGCGCCTCGCTAACCCCTTTCGATGGGTGATCATATCGAACGCCAAATTGTTGGGTGTTGGATGCCATGGTGTTTAAGTAGGTTGCGTGCTTCGGTAGGTATTTTATCAAACAAAGCACCGCCACTTGCCGCATCTACCAAGGCCCTATCTGAGCATGTTAATCCCTCATAGAAGTATTGGATCAATAAATGTGGTGGGATTTGGTGATGTGGGAAACTCTCCACTAAACGGTTAAACCTCCCCCAATATTCAAATAGACTCTCCTCGGGATTTTGACGTATTCCACTAATGTCTTTCCGGATTGCTGTGGCTCGAGAAACGGGGAAGTATTTTTCAAGGAACTGTTTCTTGAGGTCATTCCAGGTGGTAATAAATCCCGATGGCAAGCAGTAGAGCCAATCCTTTGCGTTATCGGCTAAGGAGAATGGGAAGGCACGATGTTTGACTTGCTCATCGGTGACTCCTTGAGGTCGCATGCCGGAGCACACTACGTGAAATTCTTTGAGGTGTTTGTGTGGATTGTCACCTGCAAGACTATGAAAAGAAGGGAGTAAATGGATGACTCCGGATTTAAGTTCAAAATCTACCTCTAAAGCTAGGTAGTCGATGCAAAGAGGTTGTTGGTTGAGGTCGGGAGACATCATCTCTTTGATCGGTCTTTCCGGAATTTGAGTCATGATTTCTTCGTCGGATTCGATGGAAAAATCAGCATCATTCAGCATACGCTCGGTTTCAGTGACGGGAGTGGAAGAGATGGAGGCCTCTTCGGTTCGTTGCTCGGTTTCTTTTCGAAGACTCTGTGTGGTCTTCTCGATTTCGGAATCGAATTCAAGTTCACCTACACGAGAAGATCGCGGCATGAAAACAAGTAACGATAGTAAGTAACTAGGAAGAAATTAAAAAGCACCAATCCCCGGCAACAACGCCAAAATTTGATGAGTGTCGAATTCACCAAAAATAACTCCTATACAGAAACTTGTATAAGTAGTGAGTAGGGTCGATCCACAGAGACTGGTTCTAAATTAATTCCTTCAAGTGAAAGAAAAATAAACGAGGGGGGGTGTTTTTTATTGAAAAATAGTAATTAACTACGAGATAAAAACACAAATAAAATATGAGAAGAGATTTTCAGTTGAAGGCAGGTTCATGCTCGATTCCGCGGTTGATCGTAGATGCAAAGATGACTATTGTACAAAATAGATAAACTAGTTACGGCCATTGGTACGACCTAACGACCTCACATTTCCTTACCGTGTCGTTAGCCAAGGAACGTACATTGGCTAATTCCCTAATCAATAGACCAACCTTGGGAACGTTCTCAAGATTTAATCTATCAACAGCATTAATAATTAGAAAGGCCTAGTTCTAACCAATAAATTCCTACGAGGATTCATTTAGGCTAGATTGTGCATTCCCCACAACAAAACCGACCACTACGACATGATAAATTGTGTTGCATTGCCACTAAGTATTAGACTAACAAAAAATTACGGATTTGTAAGTCTAATTAGCTAGGCGAATATCCTTGACAATGAACAATGGGCCCCATCATTCATAAATCAGATTATTCGTGATAACAGCATAGAGAACAACACAAATATCCACATGAACAAAAGTATGAAGCATAAATTAGATCTCTCAACATGCGTGAATCAAGCAATCACCGTAACTTCAACCGAAAAATAAAGAACTAGCCTAGCATGCTAATGGAAGAACACATAAAAGAAAGATAGAATTTCATAAAATGAAGTGCAGAGAATAATAGATGTCTTTGTCTTCAATTACATCCTCTATTTATACTAATTAAAATCCTAATAAACTTGGATACCAAAAAGGTAGATTCCTATTATAACTCTAAGTCCTTATTTGACTAAAACTCTTAACCCTATTGAGACTCCTCAAGAAAGGAAGATTTGTAATCCTTGTATGAATCAATTTTTCTCCAGAAAATTCGCCCATCTTCTCTTCATTTCGCTGGCTTGTCCGCCGCACTAGACGTGGGCACGTCTAGTGAAAAATGCAAGTCTGTCATGGTATTTCTTCTCCAGAATTTTGTATGCGTTTTTCACTTGTTTGGCTTCATTTCTTCAATCCTTACACCATAAACACCTTTTTAGCTGTAAACACCAAAATTCACATGATTTAGGCTTAATTCAATATAAAAAGATAGTTAAAACACTACTAAAATCATGGTCATTTGGACACTCATCAATCGTGTTGCATTTTCTATTCCATTTAATATATACGTGCCTAAACATAAAATGTTTTTTTAAATAAAATAATTAACATATTTTTTGTATATGTAATATTTATATATTAAATGGGGTAGAAGATGTACATGATTTGAAATAAAAATCCACTCCGGCTGTGTAACTGTCGTTTTTCACTACAATTTTAACTATGTTCAAAATAATATTGTGTTATTTCTTATGTTTTTACATACCACAGCTGAATTAATTAATTGGTTCTAGCTAAAAAAAAAAAAAAGCAAAAAAAGAAGATAACATTAGTGGCAATATTTAGGTGACAAAATAATTTTTTTTGTCACTTAATACATATTATTAGTAATTTCTTCAATATCATCACTTAATATTTTATAAATAACATATGTGTTTAACTAAGAAAAAAGCAAATGTCTGGCTTAATTTTTTTGAAATTAAAAAAAGTGGAAATCAAGGTTTATTAATTAATATTTAAAAAAAATAAAAGCAATATATATACCTAGAGAAGCATGAATTATATGATATGAGATTAAAATGTGCATGAAAATTTAAGTAGTGGCTACCGGCGCTACTCCACCTATTTATATTTGCTTTTTGACAAGCTAAAGTTTATTAATTGCTATTCATCTACAAATCTTTTTTTCTTTCCCCATAATTTTGTTGGGAATACTTAAATTTAAACACCTATCCCAAATATATCTCCTTTATCTATATATAATACTTAGTTGTCGCAGCATGCTATCTCCGCAAGCATATAAATAAGATCGTGGTGTGAGAAAAAGAATTTTGTGAAAAGAAATAAATTGTAATTGTGTAATAAACATGGAGAAATAAGGTGAGAGAAAAACATAGAGCAGTGGGTTGTTACGAGGAAAAAAAATTGAAATTAGTAATCTGGCCAAAAAAATTGAAGGGAAGAAACGAATTAAAATGGTAAATTTGGGTATACAAAAATTGATACGACAGAAATTTTTTTTTATATATAATAGTATAGATACAGTTAAAAATATATATTTGTCATAATATACAATTAAAAAATAATAATTAATCACATAAGTTAAATAAAGTTTTTTTAATTAGTTTAATTCAAGCAAACTTGGTTTATATATGCACGCAAATTTCTTGATTTTTTTTTAAAGGATGTTTAGATAAGTTTATCAGCTTTAGAGTATTTTAAGATGTTTCAAATATTATGAAGTATTTTAGCATGTTGCGATAATATTTAAAAAGTGAGTTTGTAAAATTTACAAATAAGATATTATTATCTTATAAGTTCTTTTAGGAAAAACAAAGAATTCTTTACTTTTTTGTATGATTTTAGCGAAATTCTTAAATTTTTAATCATATGGATTATAACATTATAGTTTCTACCGTTTTATAAGCTCCATAATCTTATTTTATTTGAACACTTCAAAATTGAGTCTTAGAATAAGATCTTGTATCTTATAAACTCAAAAAATATTATATATATAACCTGTGATTTCTAGTTTTTTTTTATAAATAAACTTAAAACACCACTTTGGTCCAAAATGTTATTCCTTCTTCTAGTATTTAGTAAAAAATTTAAGGTTAAAATTTCCAATTGATTTGAATTAAAAAAATTTAAAAAAAAAATTGAAGTAAGTGGACGTTTGTACTGAAATATATAATTATAATTAGCACATATGACTTTTACATATAATAATGTTATCAACCAAAAAATTCAAACCTTGCACTTGAGTGGATTTACTACTTCATATTATATATACTAGCCGTCGTGGCACGCCGTCTCTGCAGGCATATAAAATGATATACATGCTTTAAAGTTATTGAATATAATATATATATATATATATATATATATAAACCAACACATTACATCTAAAAAAAAGAAAGAAAGAAAAGAACAAAAAAACTAACTTTAGGGATATTATTGGCAAATTCAAAAAATTGGTATCGCAGTATCATAAACCGCCATTTGTGAGTGAAAAAAAAAAAATCACTGTAGAATCATGTGGGCAAGAGAATTACACTTTTAGTCGTCAAACTTTACCATTAATTTGCTTTTTGTTCTCAAATAATAAATGGTGGCAGTTTTGATCTTTGTACAGTGTATTTTTTTAATTTTATGGAATTAATCATTTTCATCATCTGGTCGTCAAATATAAGAAATGAATGTTTTTTTTTTTTGGGAGGGGGGGAGGGCGGCTATCATTTTTCGCCTTAAAAGTGGCCCTCTTCAAGACTTAGGAACAAAACACTCATTTCTGCTCATTTTTTCTCATTGTTAAACATTGCATATGCAAGAATGGAGAGCATTAGAGAAGAACAACCTCAAAAAATGAATCCAAACTCCTCTTCTAAATACTGTTTGAGAACCAAAATTGTCACCGTTGATTGTTTGAGGATTAAAAGCGAATTAGTTGTATAATTTGAGGTCTAAAAGTGCAATTCTCCTTCATGTGGCAGTTATTTTTTCAAAATAAAGAAAAATTGTCAAATAATTTGTACGTGGTTTTTTCTATCAATTTATTAACAGAAGTTGGTAAAAAGATTGAAAAAGAGACTTCTATAAAGTTATGAGAATATTTTTGTGGTTTTTTCTATCAATTTATTAACAGAAGTTGGTAAAAAGATTGAAAAAGAGACTTCTATAAAGTTATGAGAATATTTTTGAGAATACATAAGCAATGAAACTAAAAGTATACAAGATAAGTTATAAGACGAAAAATGCAATTTTCCACATTAGTTGTTCTAAACTATTAAATTTGCTATAAAATAAATTTGAATTATTTTGGGCTCCACATCGAATTTTAATAACATCAAATAACAAAGCACAAAAAACTTCTAATTCAAAAAACGAAAATATTAATTTTTTAAGTCGAAGATGCATGCATTTAAACAAGTTCTAGTAACATCGACAAACAATATCAACTTTCTTCCCGTAGTTTGGATCGACGGATTTGAAGGGTATGAATTTTAAATCTCTAAAAATAATTTATTTGGATTTATTTGGATAATTGTAAAGTAGAAATAATTTTAAATCTTTTAACTTTTATTTTAAACTATGTCTCATACATTGCTGAAAAAAAATTATTTATTTTTAATATAAAGTCATTTGAAATAATTTTCCTAAACACTTTTCTCAAAATAAATCCATCAATCCAACTATAGTCTAATCGTTACAGTAACAATTACCTCATGCAAAAAAATTTATTTGTTTATTTGTTTATTTTGACAATCTTATTTTTTTCACATTATTAATTACAGTCTAACAATTAGGTAAATGCAAATTCATCATATAGTATAGTTTGAAAATAAATTACATTAATTAATAATTATGGCACCTAAGGAATAGAGGGGGCATACACACCTAAAAATCCATCTAGAATGTAGTTTTAATTGTGATATAGAAAATATTGATGGGAGTAGGATATATATATATATATATAGCATTATCCATATTTAATTTTTGATAGAAATTTCAATTGTGTGATGGAGAAATTGGTGGTTTAAAGAGGCCTCATTAATTCCTATTTCTATTTTAGGCACTCTATTTTAGATGCTAAATATAAATTAATAATTAATTAAGTATTTTTCCGTAATGTAATGAGTATCGGGAACTGCAAAACGTTTATCAACAAATAGCCATATTCGAGTCTTGATTTTTTATAGACTTATAATGTAGTGCCTCGATGAATTTGGTAGAAGAATTCGGGGGGTGTTTGTGGTAGCTTGTACATTTTTTTTTTTTTGAATAAGTTGTAGAGAAAATTATAAGTTTAACTGTAAAAAAAATCAGGGGTGCTCGAAAATAAGAATGGAAAGTGGAAAAGGCATTGAAGTTGAGCGTTTGGGAAAAAGTTTAATATATACAATTTTACTATTAAGCTGTAAAAGTTGGTGGATTAGAAACTTTAACGTTTTGCCTTAAAAGAGCTTAGTTTAAGCAGTTCAAAGGCATCAGTTGTAAATATAAAACACTCTTTTTAATTTATTTTTAGGGGAAAAAAAAAGTAGGCACCCTAATTAAACTACTACAGACATCCTTTGAGGCTGCTACATAGGTATGCGCACAATTAGGGAAAAATGCAATTATCCTCTTTGTGATATACAAAATGTGCAAAAAAATTCCCTATAAAAAAATAAATAGTAATTTATCCTCTGTATTTTAAAATACGGAGCAAAAAAATCCCTAAAAATGGAGCAAAAAATCCCTGTGAAGGGTTTGTTTGTTGTATTTTGAATAATACAGGGGGGTAAATTGTTAGTTATTTTTTCACAGGAGGGTAATTGCTCTTTTTGGTTAAAACAGAGGGCAAATTACATTTAACCCCACGCAATTATTACAAATATTAAAATTTTGAATTCAAATATCATCAAGTACGTGGACATACAATGCACTAACATTCTCATTATCTATACCTTTATATTGAGTGAGAACACCATTTTGGTGTCTCACTATTTTTTTGCCTGTAATTTTAATATCTAATTTAATTCATTTATTTATTTATTAACTTCACATCTTTCCACTTTTCTTTACACCCTAAATCACTCTTCTAAACCCTTTAAATTATCAACATTTTTCAACTTCCTGCTAATTCGTTTTATCTTCTTTTTTTAAATATATATTTTATTTTCTTCAATTAAAATATATTTTTAAAAATATATATTACTTTTTAAAAAATTTATTTAATTATGCACGCCTATTGGAGCGTGCCACACACACTAGTTAATTACTAGGTGTCGTGGCATGTCGTTCTTATGTGAATATAATAAATAATCATTCAAGCTTTAAAATATATTATAAATAAAATAAAATATATAAATCCGCACATCACATTTCATAAAAATAAATAAATAAACTAACTTAGGGGTATTAACGGCACAACAAAAAATTGGTGTCATGGAGTCACAAACCGCCATTTGTGAGTGAAAAAGGGTTTTTTTTATATTAGTACTAGTCGACGTAGCACGTTGTTCCTGCATACATATAATAAATAATATTTTACGTTTTAAAATATATAATATATAATAAATAAGAAAAAGTATATAATAAACCAACACATCACATTTCTAAAAAGAAAAAGAAGAAAGAAAGAAAGGAATAAAAAAAAAGCCAATTCAGATGTATTATTGACATAACAAAAAAATGGTATTGAGGTGTAAGTAACTGCTCTTTGTGAATAAAAATATGATTTTCTGTTTATATTAGTATAGGTATACTATAAATAAGAAAAAGTATATAATAAATCAACACATCACATTTCTAAAAAGAAAAAGAAAAAAGATAGAAAGAAAGAATGGAATAAAAAAAGAAAAGAAGCCGAGGAAGCCTAGCTTAGTTGGCGAAGTTGAGGCCCTATGATCCTAGAGGTCATGGGTTTGAACCCCTGCGTGGGTTGAAGTTATTTCTACTATATAGTAGGTATAATTTGTTGTTGTAATAGCTAAATGTTAGTTTATGTGATATTATTAATTTGATTATTTGTAATTATCTCTATTTGATATTGATAGCCGTCAGAACTGCTATTTGTAAGTAAAATCATAATTTTCTTTTTATATTAGTATAGATAAATAATTTAATGGTTTATTGATGAGTGCACAAAACTAAATATTACTTTGATAGATAAATATTGTTTTTCTAAAGAAAAATAATGATATATTAATACTCTTTAGGTCAAAACTTTGGAGGAATAATCAATTTCATGTGAAAAACATTGTAACCATATATAATTGAAGAAAATGACATCCACATCCACTGGCATACATTGATTTGGTCTGTTACCCATTCTTTTCTTTGCTTTTTTGGACCAAAATGTCATTATTGAAATACCCTTTTTGGGTAAAATATGAAATGCAACCAATTCATGTGTAGTTGGAATTTTCTATGTGTGTTTGCATACCAAAATTTTTTGACTACCCAATAAGAAATTTATTTTTTCTTAAATAAGTATTATAGGCCAAAATAATATATATTTATTATAGGATCTTTTATTTTTATGGGAAAAAATGGGTGGTATATTACTATCGAGGTGGTAGTTTAAGTAAAATTAATTATATAAAATAGGTTGTAAGATCGAATTGACTTAAATGAGAACTTATTTGTAATAATAAACTCGTGAATTGATTATCAGAAGTGATACTCGTGTATTTTGTTTTCCCATAATGATGCGGTGATTCTTTGATTAGATAGTCTGTAAGAGTGGACTGGTGGTTAAGTTCGTGCTACACTTGTTATTTTCGTGTGTCGGGGCCGGTCTAGACTCTTATTTGACGGTTGCATTATTGATTATGAGAAAATGAATTTAGAAAAATTGATTGTGGCGTTTGGATTTACATTTCATACTTTGTGATGCAAATACAAATTGCAATGAATTTCAAAATTGATCTCATTTTTAAAGTTATCGATGAATTAAAAAATGATTAACGAGTATAATGGATAAATAGAAAAAAAAAATCATAATAATAATTACTGTTGGAATAAAAGCTACAATTTGTAGCTTTTGATGATAATGTGATTTTAATGAAATTCAATCCTAACAACGATTATTAAAAATGAAGCCAAAAAGTATACCAAAAATTGCTTAGCACTCGAAATGCGAGTTTGGCTTTTTCAATAAAAGGGTCAAACGGACACTGAATGTATGAGTAAATAATCAGACACATACATTTTATCTTTAGAAAATAGGTATCTGATAATCATTTAACTACCCGATGAACATGCATTTGGTGTGGCATTTAGGTGATTCACCCTCTAACAGTTATGAGATTTGGTGTAATTATATGTTGATACTATGTGGTTTGAAAAATTATATCTAGTATCTTTGGTTATAAAAGATGTCAAGATCCTCTAATAAAAGTAATCAATTTACTTTTCTACTTGTAATACGTGGCTAAAAAAATCTAAAAAAGAACGTGAAAATTTGAAAGACTAAAAAGACAAAATTGGAACCCTATATGTGGAGAAATAAACGAACGCTTTAGATTACGAAGACAAAATTGCAGGGAATATTTTTTGATATTATTATTAAAATATCACAAAAGATGTAAATACTATATTTATGTTATTATAGTGATATGTTTGTAAGAATGAGTTATCAGGATGTATGTCTTCTAGAATATTTAGTTAAATTAAATAATATAGTGTATATATATAGTTTTATAGTGTATAAATATGTTCAAAATAAAAAAATAGTGTATATATATGTTAAGAGTTAAATTTATTTTGACCTATCTAATTTATTTATAAATTAATAATTATTTAATATAATAATAATTTAAATATAGGAACAAACCCACATGTATAAGTGTGTGAAATGTATAAGGGTAGTTTGACAAAATATATATATATATATATATATATATTTGACTTGCAATAAGTTAACCAAGGGCAAAAATGAATTTTCATTCAATTTTTCTGATAATGTTAGCAATTTTTGTCAATTTTATTAAGTGAAGATCTATTTGTTGGATGAAAATAAAAGTAAGGGAACTAGGTGTAATTTTCAAAATTGGGTCTACTGTAATTACACCAAACCTCAAGGGAAAAGAGTAAAATCTATACTAATTTATAAAATAAACACATTTTTTACTCACAAGTGGTAGTTTCTTACACCATCACACCAAATTTACAAATCACCAAAAATATCCCTTATGTATCTATCTATCTATACTACTAATCGATGTGGCATGCCGTCCTTGCGTGCATATAATAAATAATATTTTATATTTTAAAATATATTATAAATAAGAAAAAATATATACAAAACCAACACATCCCAGTTAAAAGAAAAAGAGAGAAATAAATAAATAAATAAATAAATAGAGAAAAGAAACCAACTTAGGGGTATTATTTGGTATAACAAAAAATTAGTATCGTGGTGTAACTACCGTTGTGGCACGCCGTCCATGCGTGCATATAATAAATATTTTTTCACGCTTTAAAATGTATTAAATAAAAGCGAAATATAAACCAATACATCACATTAAGAAAAATAAAAGAAAGAAAGAAAAGAAACTAATTTGTCAATTAATGTAAAATTTAGAAGTTAAACAAGTTAGTTCTATCATCGGTTCAGGGGTAATTTTGACTTCACAAAAAAATGGTGCAGCGGTGTCATTAACCACCATTTGTGAGTATGAAAGGAATTTTCTTTATATATTAGTATAGATATATTAGTATAGATTGTATAAAAGAAATCCATTTTTTACTCACAAATGACGGTTAATATACCGCCGCACCACTTTTTTGTAGTGTAAAAAATAACCCCTAACTGATATGATAACTACTTTCTATCTTTTGTTTTTTATATGTGATGTGTTAGTTTATATATTTAACTCTTATTTATAATATTTTTTTAAAGCGTAAAAAATTATTTATTATATACACGCAGGAACGACGTGCCACGACGACTAGTTATCCATAATAATAAGGAGAGTTAAAGTTGGTTTCTCAACTTCTTTTTTGGAACTCGAACCCTTGACTTATCTTTAATTAATAATTAAATTTGATTTAATTAGATTTACCCCCTCTAACTTATGGCTTGTTTATACAAATCACCATATCTTTTTAATAATTACACATACCCATTAGAAGCGTCAACATAATTTACACAAATCACTCATAAGTTTAAAAGAATTACACATACACCCCAAAAAATATTAGCATAATTACACAAAATACCCTTATTTCTTGACTGTCAAGGATAATTTCTGTAATTATACAAAAGATAAAGATTATTTGTGTAAACAGACCATAAATCCAGGACGTAAATATAATTATCTCTTAACATTATCCCTCATGTTATTTTTTTTGTCTTAATAAAAACTAATTTCCAGTTAATTAAAATATCTATACTAGGGAGAACACTTTTTTGGTGTTTCCCAATTTGGATCTATTTTTGTATTTATTTATTTTTTTAATCTAACCTCCCACTCCCCCATATTATCTATTGATGATGATAATTGTTTTTTAATTTTTATTCTTTTTGTTGTCATTATTTTTTTATAAATTTAATCTATACTATATATTATTGGAGATGGCCCTTTTGGTGTCCAAATTAAATTGATCTGCCCTTTAAAAAAAATAAATTAAATAATTAATTTTAACTTCCCCACCCATCATCCCACCACTACTCTTTGTAGTTTTTTCTCATGCATATTGTTTTACATATATTATCTTATTTTATTTTATATGTATATATATATATATTCAGTACTCTATAATAAATAAAAAATATATTTTATAAAAATACTAAAAAATATACATATCTATCTATATTTATATTTATACTATTATATTAAGGGAGAGCACCTCTTTGGTGTCTCTCTCAAATTTGGTCTGCTATTTATTATCTAATTATCTATACTATCTATACTATTATATTAAGCGAGAGCACCTCTTTGGTGTCTCTTCCAAATTTGCTCTGCTATTTATTATTTAATTATTATATTATTTAATATTTTAAATCAATTTCTTATTTTTCTCTTTTATCAACTTCTTATTTTTCTCTCACTTCTCAACTTCCCACTTTATCTCTTATCAACTTCCATACCTTTTTCTTCTCTCATTTTTATTCATTAATTTCTTTTTTTTTATATTTTTAATATTCGAGAACCTAATTAATTTATTTTTTTAAAAATTAAATATTTTATAAAAATTTAAATTAATTGTGCACACATATTTGAATGTGCCACATTTACTAGTTATATATTAAGGGGGAGCAACTCTTTGATATCTCTCTTATTTTTCGTCTATTTTTTTGTTTTATATTTAATTTTTTTCTTCTAACTTCCTACGCCCATTATCTTCTGATAGTTTTTTTTTTTTGTTTAAATTTTCATTCATCTTCTTTATCACAATTTTTTTATAGATTTAATATTAACTTATTATATAGTATATACTTTATTAAATAATAAAAATTTATAAAAATTTATTTTAAATAATATTTATAAAGGTTACACAGATACATTGTGCCAAAATTACTAGTAACACTTCCTAGTTAAAATGAAAGCACTCCCTAAATGAATATCAACCAAACCAAAAATTAAAATAAACAAAAATTGCAAAAAAGGGTATAATCGTCAAGTCAACAGATTGGCCCGTATTTTACTAGTTCTATACATACGTATCTATAAGTATGCAAAGGCCGTATCTGTATATATTGACAAAGAAACAGATGTGCACGAAATTGATTTCATAGAGAAGGTGCCATCCCATCCCTCCTCCCTTTTCCTACCCCCCACACCACCCCACCCCACCCCTTGAACTCGTCCGCGGTTTTCTTGTCAGCTTTCGTTCTGTGTGTCGCATTACGATTTCAAGAATCCACAACTTTGTAGAGAAAAACAAACAGAAATCAGAACAATCCGACAACAACAAAAGAAAACAAACAAGGAAAAAGAAGAGAGCCCAGAATTTAGATATCTAATCCCACAAACACTCTCTGCCGTTACAAAAATCTCCTATTTGTTCCCTTTTTGGAGGAGGATAATTTATGCAGGCATTTCTAGCTTTTTCGTTACATGCAAGGCCGCCTTCGCCGCAGCGGCGGTGAGAATTTTCCGGTGGCGGAAACCTCCGTCTATCGCGCGGCTGGTGTGGCGCTCCGGATTAGTTTGATTTGTTTTGTTATTTGAGGGAAATGGGTTCGAGCCCGGTCGTGGGCTCTGGGACGTCCGCCGGCTGCGGAGGTGGTGGGTGGCGGTGGCACAGCAGCAATGGTGGTGGGAAGAGCAGTGGCGTTATTAACAAGAATGGGAATGGAAATCTGAACAATGAGTCGTGTGTGTTGTCGTCAACTTTCGCTTATTTCTTGTTTTCGTTCGTCGTTTTGGGTTTGATTGGGAGTTTGTACGGCCGGTACATGCTCACGCCTAACGTGCTCGCGGGGATCACGGCGCTCGGATGTCAAGAGGACAATGAGGGCTCCTGGTCTGTGGGCGTTTTCTATGGAAATTCGCCCTTTTCTCTCAAGCCCATTGAAGCTGTAAGTTTCTTTCTTTTGAAAAATAAATAAATAAATTTGTGTGTGTTGGTGTGTGTGTGTGTGTGTGTGTGTGTGTGTGCATGTTAGTGAAATTCATTTATGTAAATTAAATAAAATTTTGATTTCTTTGAAGTTTCTGTCGGTTCTGGGTTTTTCTTGGTTATCTGGTTTCTGAAACATGGGCGATTGCAAGTGAAAAAATAAATTTTTTGATGGTTTTGGAGAACTGGAGTGATGAACTACACTGTTTGTTCACCTTTTCTCTTTGGTGGAAGATGAGGAGATTAAGTTTTGTGTTTGATGTTCCCAAGATCAGTTAGTATATTTCAGTCTTTTCTGGGCTGACTTTGAATTTGAAGGGGAGATTGAAGTTTTAACTTTTATTTTTCGATGTTTCCAAGATCATGTTGTTTTTGCATTCATTATGGTGTTACCTGTACTGATTCAACCTTCCTGGGATGACTGTGAGTTTCAAAAACATGTTTCAGCTTTGTGGATTTCTTTTTATTTCTTAATTATTCTTTTCAGTTTTCCTTTTCCTTTTCTTTTTTTTTTAATGATGATTTGACATTGAAAGGTGTTTTACTTGACAGATAGAATGATAAATACACATGCAGATTCCCATCTCTAAATAACTTTTGGAGATGTTTGGTGTAGTTTTTAACTTTAGAGGGGGATTTGAGTTCTGTTTTTTTTCCCCTCTCTTTTGCTGGAAAAATTCATCATATTACAACTTCTTGAAAACTGGTTGACAGATGAATATATGGAAGGATAAGAGTTCAGCATGGCCTGTAGCCAACCCCGTGATAACTTGTGCCTCTCTTTCTGATGCTGGCTTCCCTAGTAATTTTGTTGCCGACCCTTTTCTTTATCTGCAGGTAATTCTAATCAGTCTTTCGTTTTCGTTTTCTATTGAGTTTCTTGTTAGCTTGTCCAATTATCTGTTAAAGCAGTTTTTTTTATGGAGTTGTAATCTGTATTTTTATGTATGCTTTTGGGCTTTTCTTCTGTTAAACTATTTTTGCGGTTAAGTTGGTTGCAGTATGAATAGGTAGTGGAATAGTAATTGGAAGTGATGTCGCGTTGATCGCTATAATTTCAGTTTCTAATTCTCTAATTCTCGTTGTTTAATACTTGAGTGACTTTGTGGGACATGTCACCTCCAACGAACGATGTCAAAAAGTGATTGAAAGCAAGTGATTCATATCCCACACTATTGTATTGCTATTACTATTATATTATTAGCTCATGGGGTCATGGGATCTGCTACTAATATGTCCAGCTGGGAAGGAACATCAGAGGGATAAAGCAGAGCGCTTTTCTAGATTGGGGCAGGTGGATTGAGTTGTAAATTGGATGTGGAGGGGAAATTCAAATATCCAGTTTTTAATAGAAGAGTGGTCCTGGTTTTTATTGATAAGTTGCTTTACGTTTCGCATATGCTTGCTTTTTGGACGGCATGTAACATCTATGGTAAGGGAAGAAGATGTGGATTCTCATGGAAAAACTTAATGGAAACTAAAACATTCAAATCAAGTGGTTCTTTGGCTGGGAGGGGGTAAGAGAATTTTGTTTCTTTTTCATTTTCTATTATTAGGAGTTGGATGGGGATTCCTTAATATGAGGTATAAACACCTATCCTCAAGAATTTTAGAACCTTACATGGAAAGTAATCATCCTTGTAAAGGCTTTTATAGATTCTCACTGAGAAAATCCGATTTTCTTTTGTGGAAATTCGTGTGGTGTTAATGTAAGATCCTGAGTCTGTTGGTAAAAAATTGTGCTCTTTCTCACCTAGAAATGGTGTGTGCTGAAATTGAAATATAATAAGTTGGCCAAGGCAAAAGTAAGCCGATTTGGAGACAAGCTTTAATAATCGCTGGTGCTCGGTGAGGAGCATTTCAGGTCATTGGCTGATATGCACAACAGATGTGTTGACAATTGAAGTTTTTGTTTAGTCAATCCAGAAACTTTTGTGGAAATCTTTTAACTGAACGTCTAAGACGTAAGGATTAAAAACAGGAACTAAAGGTATTCTGGTCGAGTTAGAGACAGCCTCTATGTATATGTTCATTATGGTCTGAACTAGTGCGTTGCACTCACTTTGGAAATACTGTTGTGTGGTCTCTAGCACTCTGCAGCTTTATATAAGCAGCTTTAGGTGACATAGAAACAATTCGGTCTGTCACACTGGTCTCAGTGATCTACCTTGGAAATTCATTTTTTATGCTTCATCAGGAAGAAAATTGTATGGTTTAAAGAATCATCAATATTCTGATTAAATCAGGTTAATTATCCTCACGAAACAGAGTTTCTGCTATTGCCTAACTACGTTCATTGGTTTCTATGCATGTTAAAAGAAAGTTGAGTTTGAATTTGAAAAGGTCAAATATGATGCAGTGGTTTCGGGTGGCAAAACAATAACTGTTCACTTTTCCTGACAGTTTGTATATGGAAATCAGTGTATGTCATTCATGATTCTTAATGTCCGACTGCTTTATTGTTTTGAGGAAGTGAAAAAGAACAAGAAGAATGAGTATAAAACTGTTAAAACTTGTCAGGCAGTTGTAATCATCAAGCTGTTTATACAAGGACTAGGTCCCTCGGTGTTTGTTAAGAGTTCGATTCCGAGCTATTATCAAGCTATTGACCACTCTTTGAGAAAGAGAGTCGATACTTTTAGGCTAGTTAAACTCGTTATACTCTATACAGTTTGTTTTTCATTTTCACTCATGGAACCATGATTAGATGGAATTTTAGGAGCCCATAATCATGGTTACTACTTTCTAGGAAATGGATTCCAGTTGCACAGACCTTATTCCTAGTTTTTGGCAATCAGGATACCTCTAGTTGGTAGGATCCAATGTGCTTATCAAGCAAGCGGCTGCCAACCCAACCCCTCCTTGATGATATCTTTCCTGCCTCTTCGTTTTTGCTTGCTTTGTTCTTGTTTGTGCATACCCTCTATGCAGCAGTTCGGCTCCCATTTTATGCATGGGACTATGCAGCACTTCGACTCCCATACTCTCTATGCAGCAGTTCGACCAACCCCGATGCTTCGAATTCGAAGGGATGGGAGGGACAAAAAGAATTCCACTGAGATATGATACTGAATTTTAACTATCATCTGATCGGAACTGGAGAAAATATATGCATGGGACTTTAAATTGGTTTCTAAGTTGGTGTCGGTTATTGCTTAAGGAAACCAGTGTCTCTGTCACCTGCTAATTTGCTCTCCGAATCTCCCGGTTTCTCAGTTTCCATATGTCAACTGCCTCTTTCGTGCCCATGCACCTGTGTGTGTTTATTTCCTGGCTGTTGCATTTCACGAATTAACAATATACTGAATGGCAATAGCAGTGCAGATGTTCATTGCATATGATGGTTCTTTTCTGAATAAATATGCAACCTGTGTGTTGAAAAATTACACCGATCACAGTAGCATCTTAGAAGTTGCGAGTTTATTGTCTTTGACAGGGCACATAACTTGATCGTGTTTGCTTACATGATTCAGGGTGATGTCCTTTACATGTTCTTTGAAACGAAAAATTCAATTACAACGCAAGGAGACATCGGAGTCGCACAAAGTATAGACAAGGGAGCAACGTGGCAGCTGTTGGGCATTGCTCTTGATGAAGATTGGCATCTTTCCTATCCGTATGTCTTTGACTACAACGGAAATGTAAGACCTCAACTTCCTAATTGACAGCATGAATACTATGTTTAGTTTGCATGGATATTTACCTAAATAATGTACTCTGTCTACTATGGCACTGATGTATGAATGCCATTGTTTCTTGCAGATATATATGATGCCAGAGGGCAGTGAGAAAGGCGATCTTCGTCTTTACCGTGCAACTGACTTCCCTTTAAAATGGACACTGGATAAGATTATTTTGAAAAGGCCGCTTGTTGATTCTTTTATAATTCCTCATGAGGGGAAGTTCTGGCTTTTTGGTTCGGATAACAGTGGGATTGGCACCAAGAGAAATGGACGGCTAGAGATTTGGCATAGCTCCTCGCCCCTTGGTCCTTGGAAACCTCATAAAAAGAACCCTGTTTATAACACCAAAGAGAGCATGGGAGCCCGGAATGCAGGCCGGCCGTTTGTGTATAACGGAAATCTTTATCGTATTGGTCAAGACTGTGGCGAGACATATGGTCGTAGGACACGTATCTTCAAAGTTGAAGTTCTGACCACTGATGAATTCAAAGAAGGTGAGGTTCCCTTGAGTGTCGAAGAGTCGGTTAAGGGACGAAATGCTTGGAACGGCGCCCGCCACCACCACATGGACATACAGCAGCTCAGTTCAGGCGAATGGATTGCCGTTCTTGATGGGGACCGAGTACCTTCAGGAGATGCAGTTCATCGATTCATTCTTGGCTTGGCTTCAGTTGTTGCTGTTGCTGCACTCGTCATACTCGGCGGAATTTTACTTGGGCCTGTGAAGTGTATAGTACCCTTAAGTTGGTGCCCCCACAATGTGGGCAAGAGAAGTGATGCTGTCTTGGCTTGGGAGCGGCCAAGTTTGTCATCCAAGCTACGACTATTTTGCAGTCGACTGAACAGAGCAAGCTCGATTCTCCGTGCTAGAATAAAGGCAAACGCTTGCACCGGAACTTTTGTCCTCATTTTTACAATATTGGTGGCAGTGGCGTTTACATGCACTGGGGTCAAGAATATATACGGTGGGAATGGCGCCCAGGAACCGTACCCGTTGAACGGTCACTACTCCCAGTTCACTTTACTAACGATGACCTATGATGCTCGGCTATGGAATTTGAACATGTACGTAAAGCATTACTCGAGATGCTCCTCCGTGCGTGAGATAGTCGTCGTCTGGAATAAAGGGGTCCCTCCACAACCAAGTGATTTCGACTCAGCCGTGCCGATAAGGATAAGAGTCGAGGAAAAAAACTCCCTCAACAACCGATTCAAGGTGGATCCATTGATAAAGACACGAGCGGTCCTTGAGCTCGACGATGATATCATGATGACTTGTGACGACGTCGAACGAGGGTTCAAGGTATGGCGCGAGCACCCCGACCGGATCGTCGGGTTTTATCCCCGGCTCGTCAACGGCAGCCCATTGAAGTACAGAGGCGAGAAGCACGCCCGGAAGCACAACGGATACAACATGATCTTGACTGGGGCTGCTTTCATCGACACCCGAACGGCGTTCGAGAGGTACTGGAGCACGGAAGTGGCCGCGGGTCGAGCACTTGTTGATCGTTTCTTCAACTGCGAGGATGTGTTGATGAACTACTTGTATGCGAATTCAAGCTCGTCTACCGTAGTCGAGTACGTGAGGCCTGCGTGGGTAATCGATACGTCGAAATTCTCAGGAGTTGCAATTAGCAGAAACACTCAGGCTCACTATGGGGTGAGAAGCAATTGTCTGGCTAAGTTTGCTGAAATGTATGGCAGTTTAACTCACAGGAAGTCTGATTTCAGCAGAAGGAAGGATGGTTGGGATGTATAGTCAGGAAAAAATTCTAAGTTAAAAAAATGTAGTTTCTCTTTTGAATTCTTCTTTAAATTTCTTCTTTGATTAGTGCAAGTTTTGTTGATAGTGATGAAGAAATTGTACCCCCAGCTGCGAATTTTGCTTGGGAGGGACTTTGGGCTCAATAGGTTTTGGTCAATCTAATGTACTATTGGTTTTGAATGGGAATCATCTTCTTCATAGTAGGTACCCTTCTTTTCTCTTTCTCTTTAAATTACATCGGCATTTCTTGAGTTTAGATCAAAATACATAAATATTTTCATCTTCTGCAAAATTACGGGTACATCTTTGAGGGTTGTTAGTGTAATGTTTTTTAAGGGGTATTTGAGTAAGCTTTTGCCTCTGAATAGAGGTGTAGTTGTAATTACAACTACAATTTCAAGAGATGTATTTTGAATTTTGTAAATAAAAATGGGTATTTGTGTATTTGAATCTTTAACTCAGGATGTGTGAATGTGTGAATGTAAGTTACCCTTCTTTTTATTGGAAAAACACCAAAAAACAATATTGATTTTTCATCTTCAACTGCTTCAATTTCAAAATAGTGTTATTATATTTTCTTTTTTTTTATTGGCAAATATACATTATTGACACTCCTATAAATGTAAAAATATTATCAAGGGTATTTGGGTTCATAAAATGAATAGGTCTACTTTATTTATTTATTTATTTTTAATATTAGCAGTCTTTGTTCAAAATTCTGACGATAGGGGCGTGGCAGTAAGCATAGTATAGCATAGTATCTTCTGAAGGGGTTTAGGTGTAATTTTTAAAATTTAAGGGGGTGAAAGTATGATTACACTAACTTAAAGGGAGTCTAGATATAGCTAATTCTTGATTATTATATTTAATAAATATTTTATATTTACACCCTCACAACTTTAATAATATCACCAAGAATATTTTGGTCAAGAAAATATGAAGACCATTGAATCAGGGTAAAATTAAAATTTCACTTGAATCTTTTGTTGAAGTTTTCACTTTCCAGTTACAGTACTCAATGGAGGGTGTGATTGTGAAAAAATACACAATCACCCCTACTTTTTTAAAAGTTACATACGCGCCCCAAAAATGGAAACATAATTACACAAACTACACCTATTTTTAGTTGTCGTTGATGATTTCTGTAATTATGCAAAAAGTAAGAATAATTTATACAATCAAACCATAAATTGGGGTATAAATGTAATTATCCCTAAATAGTATTCCGCATGATAAATGATCAATTCATCTAGTAAAAAAAAAAAATAACAAGAATTATAAGGGTAGAGCTAGTTTCTATGGTTTTTGTTTCTTGGCAATGAGTACAAATACCAACTCAATTTGAATTATGTATAAACTATATTTATTATTATTGTGTGGACCATTTCTTGACAGCATTAATTATTTTACATGAATGGGTGCCCACTTTGGATAAGGATATATACATTTATTTGCAATATAATAAATTAAATATCATTGTCCAAGTGATGGCCTCAAAATTTCAAAATTTTTGCATTAATATACACATGAAAGTTCAAAATTTTTAAGAGTAATTTGGTGAGAGGCTTATAATTTTGAGTAACTTATATTTATGTGCATTTTATGGGTATTAATGTATTTTTATTTTTACTAAGGATGAGTAAATCTTGATTTTCGTTGAGCGAGGCAAGCGAAAAGGGAAAGCTAAGGCTGTGATTGTTCGATTTTTCATTTCAAACGACGAAAAAAAAAAAATTAAAGTTAGTTTGTTGAGATGAAATAATGATAGTTGATCTGATATGCAAAATTTATTAAATAAGAGATAAATATAGCAATTAGAGTTGTTGGGATAAAAGTAGTTATTTTTTTCTTTTAGAATTTTAAAATGTATTTGAGATATGTTTTAGAAACACCTTATAAATATTATATGAATTGAGATGAAATGGAATTAATATGCAAATCTTTCTAAATAAGTAATCCTTTATTGTTATAATAAAAGAGCGTTTAACTATACTTACCTAAAATATCTGATAACTTCTTTAATTTTATAAAATAATTTTGAAGCTTACATAATATTATATTTTATTTTAAAATAAAATTTTACAATATTTCGATAATTAAGATAATAAAACTTTTAAGATATCAGTAATATAATATTTTTTAATTAATATGGATAAAATAAAAGAGTTTATTATGACGTTGAAACTTGAATCATTTCCTGAGTTCTCTAGATGAAAATTCTTCGAATTTCTTTACCATGTAAAGTTCTTAGACGTATATTTATATATATAATATAGGGTTAAATATATTTACCATTCTCGAAGTATACCTTATACCGCAAACACCCCATAAAGTTTAAAATGTATAAAAACGGTTCACCTTATTTAGCAGCGTCAATAATTTCATTAGACTATGTTGATGTGACGCTGACATGCTTTTAATTACCATGTAAAGCTATAATAAAATTTTAGTAATATCAAAGTTTCTTAATTCATATTGATGCCCCCTCAAATCCATCAGGTCAACCCAAGAGCTAGAAGTAGGCCTTCAAGCCCGGCAGCCCAGCAGAGCAGGGCCGCCAAGCCCAAACAGTAAGGTTTTTAATGCATAAAGCCCAGTTTTAAACACTAATCTGGCAGGCCCACGGGAAAAGCTCGTACAGCAAGCCTAGTTATCAAACAGCTCGGATTCCATATCACACAGCTAGCCAACATCTAAAGCCACATCATGTTAAAAGATCTCATCCAGATTCCCAGTAGATTGGCCAGAACCTAAATGTTTCTCAGCAAGTAACTGTTTTTTCGAAAAATCTGGCAGATGTGGCAAGGTCCACTCAAATGGATATATCTCTACCAATTCAACTCCGATTCACATGCGTCTTATTGGGTTAGGAAGCTGACTCTTCAGGCTTTCAAACGGTATATGGAAATTAACAAATCTCCTCCAAAATCAGGTTCACCACTGGCTATAAAAGGAGTACATTGTGCAGTTATTGGCTAACGTCAACTTGACAACTCAACATCTTGCATTTTTTGCAACTCTCAAGTAACACTTACCTTATCTCTTACTTAACACAAGAAATTCTATCTATTTCCAGCGTATTCTCACACAAATCATCACGTATCACATCACTTCACCATTATTTTCATCTTCTTCAAGTGTTCCTTTATTAATCTAGTCAAACATTACTGACTTAAGCATCGGAGTACTAACCCCTCTCTGCAGGTTAGTTTCCCCTACAATCTTGGGACTTTCAAGAAAATCCCTCGACATTTTGCAGTGCTGCTGGACTCCGGTATGCATCATTGGTGCCGTTTGTGGGAATACTTGAGTTTTAACGTGAGAAATGACCGATTTTGATAACCTTGGATCCTTCTCGGGAGAGGCCTCCCTCCCTGCCGCAGTAGGACCCGCCGTCCTACCTGCTGAACAAATGAGGAGCGCGGCCAGCGCTCCCCCTCCAGCTAGTGACCCTGCTCCAAGCAGTGGCCTCCCAGCTGTCGAGTGCCCCGCTCTAGCTGCGGCCCTCTCTTTGCCTGCTGGTGTACCACCTACTCAGGCAATCGTCTCTCCTCCTCCAGTTAGTGTCGCCGCTCCCCCGAGCGGAGGTCTACCAGACCCGGTGCTCAACCCCAGTGTTGTTCCTACCGTCCTGGATCCGCTCCTGTACGAGCCCCTCCGCCAAATCATATTGAAAACTATCCACTCAGCTTACCGCGGTTCCCAAGCAAGTGGCGCGGGTCCCTCTTCCCAGCAGGAGCGAGGAGCGACTCCAGGAAGTCAACCGATGGATGAACAGGTCCTCGCTGGACAGCAATAGGATAGATCTCTCTCTACTGGCTCTGCCAACAAGGAGATAGCCCCCTTTCAACCTCCTGAAATTTGGCAAGCCCTCAGGAAGGAGATGGTCGAGCTACGCCAACAAGTAGCCAAAGATACTTAGCCAGCGGTTCGCGGCATTTCTTTCAGTGAAGACATCATGGCTGAAGAACTCTCGACTCACTTTCGAGCATCTTCCCATCTACCTGCCTACGATGACACTACTGATCCGACTGAGCATATGCGTAAGTTTGAAAATGCAGCCCTGCTGCACAAGTATACCGATGGCATTAAATGTCGTGTTTTTCTTACCACACTAATCGATTCTTCTCAACAATGGTTTGACCAGCTTCCAACTGGATCAGTTAGGACAAGAGATAGAGCGGCTCATCCAAGCCGGCTACCTAAAGGACTACGTCGACAAGGATCGACATTGCGGGCAGAAAGAGGAATGCCCCTACCATTGCAGCTCCTGCAGCAGTGAAGAGCAGGTAGCTGATCCCCCAGGAGGGGGCACAGAAGGGAAAAGCTCCCTGTTGAGGAGCCGAGCCCAGAAACACCCCAGCCAAAAGGGTAATTCACATGATTGCAGGAGGACCTACTAATGGGGACTCCTGCAGAGCCTGGCGCGCCTACGCCCGTGCTGCTCGAGTAGTAATGGAACTTGATCGTGAATCACCAGTCGGGGATCCTACGATCCATTTCGGGCTTGCGGACATACAGGGAGTTCATCTACCGCATAATGACGCACTTGTTATTTCTGCTACTTTTGCTAACTACACTGTTCAACGTATTTTTGTGGATTCTGGCAGTTCTGCAGACATCCTCTTCTGTGAGGTCTACCGGCAGATGGAGCTTGGTGATATCCCGCTGAAGCCAGTAGACACTTCGCTATATGGCTTTGCGGGAGAGGTTGTCCACCCCTTGGGGCAGATCCAGCTCCCCCTATCCTTAGGGGTAAAGCCCAACCGATGAACCAAACTGATTCGCTTCCTCATAGTGGACATCCCCTCAGCTTACAACGTCATTCTAGGACGACCTACTCTGAGCGCCTTCCAAGCTGTTGCCCCCACCTATCACATGAAGCTGAAATTTCCTACCGGAGCGGGAGTAGGATCGGTGACCAATACATAGCCGGAAATGCTATGTCGAATCCGTGAAGGGAGGCAACAGGAAAGACATGGAGATAAACCTTCCCCAGCCTGGCCAGGAGAAGGGGAGAAAACCTATGCAACAGGGTGAGCAAGGAAATGAGATCCTGTTCGAGTCCAACCCGCTGAGGAGCTGCTGAGCATTCAGCTAGTACCAGGAGAGCCAGACAAAACCACCAAGATCGGCTCTCAGTTAAATCCCGAGGTAGCGCGGCAACTAACCACCTTCCTACAGGAAAACCTGGATGTTTTCGCATGGACAGCCCGGGACCTAGTGGTATTGACCCCAACATTGCAATACATAACTTGAACTTAGATCCTACCTTTCCCCCTGTAAAGCAGAAGAAGAGACACTTTGGTCCTGAGAAGGACAAGGTCATCCAGGAAGAGGTAAGCAAACTCCTCGATGCTCATGGAGATTCAACTCCCCCAGTGGTTATCCAATGTGGTACTTGTCCCTAAGCCAGGTAATAAATAGTGCATGTGCGTCGATTTTCATGATGTGAATAAAGCATGTCCTAAGGATTTCTATCCCTTACCTCGTATAAACTAGCTGGTGGATTCCACCTCTGGTCATGAACTGTTAAGTCTAATGGATGCCTCGCAGGATTACCACCAGATTATGCTTAACCCCGATGACCAGAAGCGTGTAAGCTTCATCACGTCAGGGGGGACATATTATTACATTGTCATGCCCTTTGGGCTGAAAAATGCATGTGCCACGTACCAACGCTTGGTGGACCGCATGTTTCAAGAACAGCTCGGACGCAATATAGAGGTGTACGTGGACGACATGCTGGTGAAAAGCCGGCAGGCTAATCAGCACATCACGGATCTCGCTGAAACCTTCAGCATCTTTAGGAAATATCACATGAATCTGGACCCAGCCAAATGTGCGTTTGGTGTTCGGAGTGGCCGATTCCTCGGCTACATGGTGACAGAGAAGGGCATTGAGGTCAACCCAGAAAAAATACGAGCAATCCAAGAGATTAGACCTCCCGCCAATCTCAACGAAGTACAAAGACTTGTCGGCCGCATTGCTGCCCTCAGCAGGTTCATATCCCGCTCTGCTGAGCGTAGTCGTCCTTTCTTCAAAGTTCTAAGGAAGGTTAAAGACTTTGCGTGGGATGACGCTTGTCAGCAAGCCTTCTTGGATCTGAAGGCGTACCTTGCCAAGCTACCTCTGCCACCAAACCTTCACCAGGGGAGACATTGTACTTATACCTTGTTGCCGGACAACACGCTGTGAGTTCCGCACTCATCAAAGAAGAGGACGAAGTACAAAAGCCAATATAGTGCGTTATTAAGGTCCTGCATGGTGCTGAACAATGCTACCCGGAGGTAGAGAAACTGGCATTTTCCCTTGAAACAACTGCTAGAAAATTACGTCCTTACTTTCTGTCTTATTCCATAACTGTGCACACTAACACCCCCCTGCGAACTACACTGGGGACAGCTGAGACTTCTGGCAGGATGATTAAATGGGCTGTTGAGATCAGCGAGTATGATATCTCCTACCAACCTAGAACGACTATCAAAGCCCAGGCTTTTGCTGATTTCATGATTGAAACAGCGCCGACTGAAGAAATGGAAGGAACATGGCTACTCCATGTGGATGGCTCCTCCACCTGCACGGGCAGGGGAGCAAGTATTGTGCTGACTAGCCCAGAAGGAGATGAGCTAGAATTCGCCCTAAAGTTTGACTTCAAAGCCTTGAACAATGAGGCCGAGTATGAAGCCCTCGCAACATGTATCAAGATGGCATTGGATGCGGGAGCAAGAAACGTAATCACCTACTCCGACTCCCAGCTGGTAACCAATCAAGTAGGAGGCACCTACGATGTCAAGGAGGACCGCATGAGAGGATACCTCCAGGAAATAAGTGACCTCAAGAGCAGGCTGAAAAGCTTCCAGCTTCACCAAATCCCCGCACTGAAAACACCAAGGCTGATGATCTTGCCCGGCTGGCTGGCTCTCTGGCCGACTGCAACACTCGTACTATTACAGTAAGGACCCTTGCTAAAATTACTCCTGATACTAACGTACATATCTTGTAGATTAGCACAGACTGGAGGAAACCCCTCATCGATTACCTGCAGGAAGGAATCCTTCCTGCCGATGAAAACGAAGCAACCCGCTTGAGAAGCAAAGCAGCTAGGTTCACCTTGCTGGGAGGAATCCTCTACAAACGAAGCTTCTCCCAGACCTACCTCCGATGCCTGTCAGCTGAGGAGAGTAGAACCATGCTCCGGGAAATTCACGAGGGAGTATGTGGGTCACATATAGGTGGCATGGCCCTTGCAGGAAAAGTTTTGAGAGCCGGATATTTCTGGCCTACTCTTAGAAAGGATGCAATCAGCTAGGTAAGAATGTGCGAGCAGTGCCAAAAGCATGCCCCACTCATCCATGTGCCGTTCGAGCCCCTCAAAGCACTTTCAGCACCTTGCCCATTCTCCAAGTGGGGGATGGATATAGTAGGTCCTTTTCCAATCGCACAAGGATAACGCAAAATCCTGCTTGTAGCAGTGGACTATTTCAGCAAATAGGTGGAAGGAGAACCCCTTGCCAAAATCACAGAGGACGAAGTGATTAAATTCCTATGGAAAAGCATTATTTGTAGGTACGGCTTACCCCGCGTTCTTATTTCTGACAACGGTCGCCAGTTTCAGGGCTGGAGAATTCAAGACTGGCGTACTGACTTGGGCATCCAGAAACGCTTCACTTCCGTAGCCTAACCCCAAGCTAACGGGCAGGTAGAAGTTACAAACAGGATCCTGGTGCAAGGTATCAAAACCAGGCTGGAGCAAGCAGGAGGGCAGTGGGTAGACGCCCTGCCCTTATAGGACCACTCCTAGATCCACTACACGAGAGACTCCTTTCAACTTGGTGTATGGCTCAGAGGCAGTAATCCCTGCTGAAGTAGGCCTGGAATCCTTCCGAATACAGCACTTCGAACATAAAAGCAATGATGCCCTGTTGCGCACCAACCTATACCTCATTGATGAAATTCGAGAGGATGCTCGAACCCGCATGGAAAGATATAAACAAAAGGTGATCAATGCCTACAACAGAAGGGTGAAAAGGAGAGAATTCCAGGTGGGAGACCTCATGCTGAGACAAGTCAGTGCTTCGAAACCAGTAGGAAAGTTGGCTCCCAATTAGGAGGGCCCTTACAAAGTGAGTCGGATTATCAAATTCGGAGCTTACGAGCTGCAAGATGTTGACGGTGGAAAGCTATCCTGACCTTGGAATGCATATAACCTCAGGAAGTTTTACTCATGAATACTCTACTCTATGCTCATTATTTTACTATCTGCTTAATCAGCACTTGCTGCGCAAATAAAAGAGCAAGTCTTGCTCCTTTGCTGTACTCTGTTTTGTCAAACAGGTTAATTACTCTTACTGGCTTTGAGCCATAATAAGCCACCCTGCTGGCGCACTCTTACTGGCTTCGAGCCCTGATAAGCCGCTTTGCTGGCGCACTCTTACTGGCTTCGAGCCTTGATAAGCCGCCTTGCGGGCGCACTCTTACTGGTTTCGAGCCTTGATAAGCTGCCTTGTTGGCGCCCTCTTACTGGCTTCGAGCCCTGATAAACCGCCCTGCTAGCGCACTCTTACTGGCTATGAGCCCTGATAAGACGCCCTGCTGGCGGACCTCTACTGGGTGCAAAAGCCCTAATAAGTCGCCCCAGAAAAGGCACATACTTGCTTACCATTTTATAGACTGAAAGTCCTAATAAATTCCCTTCACCAGACATACTTATCTAGCTGTGATAGCTCATACATAACAACATGCATATGCTTACTTACTACTGGGATTATCCCTCTATCTGTTGCTTCTAGCACTCGCTTACTTGTTGCTACAGCAGGTCACGCCCTGCTCTTACTGGATAAAACTATCTTGCTACCAATAGGAGGTCTCAAGGCCAGACTGGTTCAATGACCACCTGCCCTGCTGATGGCAGGAGGATGCTGACCAACCTGCTCGATCAACAGGGGAATGCCTTCAAAAACCAAGTACTACATATAGAAGGGCCCTTGGCAGAACGTCGAACCTATCTTCCAACTTCAACAGGTGTTTCTACTACTTGAGTTGGGAACCTCCTACATCACTCTTATACTTACGCGTATTTTTTTAAACAAGACACCTCTTTTTGATGAATTATTTTATATCAAAAACCCTTCTTACTAACAATAAACAACATACAGTAAATTCCATTCTTCGCTATAAGGCTATGAGGCCTTCTCTATACAAGTATTTACCTGCAGGTGAACATCTCATCTTCTGGTCATACTGAGCCGACACCAACAAATAAACTGGGGCATCCCCAGCAAATCATCCACATTAACATGCAAGAAAACAAAAGCATGGAAGTAAAGCACAAGAATAAACTTAGCAGAAGAGTAAGAAATATCCATAAAGCAGGAAGGGGAAAAGCAGAATTCATGGCATCAAAATGCCAACAAAAAATAGAAAATTATTCAAAAGCCCACATGCGGGCACTTGCAAAATCTCACGCTGGAGGTACCAATTGTTCAACATAAAAAATTAAATTGTTCTCTTGAAAGGGAGAAAATTTAGTTACCAGCGAAGGGGGCACACTTCCTTCAGCAGGAGGCTCTAATCTTAGAAAGGTTGCATCATCTACCGCCTGCCCAGTAAGGTCCAAGGACATGGGATCGTCCTCAGCAGGAGGGACCTCTGGTACTGAAGCAGTTCCGTCATCATCTATGTCTGGAGTTGTGGCCAAGCCTGCATTGTGGTCTAGGAAAAAGGCGTCAGCACTGGCTGGTGGATAGCCAGCCGCAGCAAACTGTTGAGTGCAGGTCTAAAATCCATGATAATAGTACTTCAAAGCTTTGTCTACCAGCATGTTCTGGAACTCTGGGGTTTTAACATACACAGCTAGGCGACTCTGCCAAATACCTCCAGCATGTCTCGACCCTCCTCGATTTTGGGGTATTGGCGGATCAGCTTCTTCTTTTCCCTCTCCGCCTGCAGAACTGTCTGCTCCAGGCGGACGTGCAGAGCAGAAACTTCCTCTCTCAAATGGCGCAGGCTGGCTGCATCCTCCTGACGAGCTTCATCTCTTTTCTGAATCGTGTCCCTCAGCCCGCAGATGGTCTCCTCCTGCTTCTCTACCCTCTTAAGGGAGCCTTCGAATAAAGGACTTCCCTGCTCCAGCCAGCTAAATAGGCTGCCCCATCGCACATACGCCTGCAAAACAAAACAGGTTACATCATCTTTTATTACCACTATGCTTTAACATGTTTTTGATACAGGCACTTACCCTGCTGAAATAAATAGCAAAGAGGCTTAAGGCTTGAGCTCGAGGCAGGTTGTCGGCATATATCTTATCCTAGGGAGGCCTGACCCCCATCATAAACTCACCAGCTCAACTGGACTCCCCCTCATCCAGCAGCACGGAATAGTCCTCCGGTAGTGTCCATGCAGGGGAGAGCTTCCTCGCCACCCTATCATCAGCAGGGGGGAAGTTCCTGCCCGTGTAACCAGGCGAGGAGTAGGTGGCGCCAAAGGACCTGTTTGGCCCTTAACCTTCTTAGTGGGAATAGGGATAGGGTTAGCATGGCGCTTGCCTTTGGGGTCTCTAGCGGAGTCTGGACTAGCAGGAGTAGAGGGAGGGCTCTTGATCAAAGTTCACCGTGCAGAAGGCCTAGCCCCTGGAGACGCCTCCGCCTTATCTTGCAGCATTCTAAAACATTCTGCCTGCACACAAACAGGTAGACACCAACACACGCATTAACATACATTTCTTTTCTAATCGAATTCCTGCAGCAAGCAAACAATCAAAAAAAGAAAGTAGGCTGCATACCAGCAGCAGGATCCATGTTTGCCACCTTAGGGCTTAGGCCAAACTGGTGGAGGATAGCAGGGTGTACAATCTTGCGAGGATCAAAAGGGGAGGCATTCAAACGTTCAAGCAGAGCCTGAAAGGCAACAGGCCGGTTTCGGGCTGAGTATTTTAACTGTTCATGAGGATTCACAACCCACACCTGGGGAAATCTCCAAGGCTGTGGAGAGGAGACAAAGAAATAGTAATGTTTCCACTCTTTCATAGAGGACTCGGTGGACAAAAATCGAGCTTCCCCTTGGGAGGTGAAGTAAAAAAGACCAGGACTTGCTCTCTTCAGCATGAAAAAAGAGTGGAATTGGGCAGCAGAAGGCACCTCTCCTAAGTTTCTTACCAGGATGTAAAATCCAGACAGCAAACTAAAAGATTTTGGCACTAATTGATTCAGAGGAATATTAAACAAAGTGGCCACATCGCAGAAAAAAAGGGGGATAGGAAATCGGAGGCCTACCTCCAGCTGGGCAAGGTAGAAACACAGAAAGCCAGCCGGAGGAAGATAGGGACGAGCTTCAGAAGCAGGGACCTAGATCACGTAATCACCAGGTATCCCGTACTTTTTTCGGACTCCTACTAACTCCATTTCAGTCAGCTTAGACCTAAAGATACGGAAAGCGGCGGCCCCAGCCGAAACTAGAAGTCCTCTGTCTGTTTCCTGTCCCCTTCCTCTTTGCTATTTCCCTCCTCCTCACTCTCACCCCCATGATGGGAGGCAGAGTCAGAAGGCGTGGGATTATCACCCCCCTGGTTAGAAGGCGCCAACAGATCAATCAACACATCTTCTATGTTGTCGTGGACATGACTACCAAACAGAGGGAGCAGTAGGGCGTACCTAGTTTCAAAGCAGGGGGAAGTAAGGCATTCAAGAAAAGCTCTAGAGAATCTCAAGACCTACGGGAGGAAACATCGATTTCAGAAAATATTCTTGCAAAAGAAAAAAGAAAGAGAAAAAAAATCACAGGGAAGAAGGAAAAGACTTACTCGGATAGAAAGCAAGATGTTGGAGAAGGTAACTTCCCTAAGAAAAGGGTTTTTATACCCTGGCAGATGAAGAATCCCGTCCGTGCAGGTCTCGGTCTCGCTCCTCCTCGCGTGATAGACACACCCCAATCACAGAACGCGTGCACGGACAGGCGCGGTAAAAACTCTCCCTTTTTCCCTTTAATAGCAATGATTATCCTGCTAAATCTTCTCTGCAGATAAGTTCAAAATCAAATCAAAATCCGCGTGGTGCTGCGCGAGTAACTTCAACAGGGAACAGGCAACACTGCAGGGAGGAAACAACACAGCAGGGTATGACCTGCTGGTGCAGTCAGGTATATAGCTCTTGTGTTGACCTTTACAGGGCTACTTATTTCTACTCCACCAATCCGACAGCAAGTCTCGCTCTACTGGAGTAGGGGGGGAGTGATGATGCCCCCTCAAATCCACCAGACCAACCCAAGAGCTAGGAGTAGGCCTTCAAGCCGGGCAGCCCAGCAGGGCAGGGGTGCCAAGCCCAAACAGTAAGGTTTTTTATGCATAAAGCCCAATTTTAAACACTAATCTGGCAAGCCCATGGAAAAAGCCCGTACAACAAGCCTAGTCATCAAACAACTCGGATGCCATGTCACACAGCTAGCCAACACCTAAAGCCGCATCATGTTAAAAGATCTCATCCATATTCCAAGTAGATTGGCCAGAACTCGGATGTTTCTCAGCAAGTAACTGTTTTCCCGGAAAAATCTGGCAGATGTGGCAAAGTCCACTCAAATGGATATATTTCCACTAATTCAACTCTGATTCACACACGGCTTGTTGGGTTAGGAAGCTGACTCTTCAAGATTTCCAACGGTATATGGCACTTAACAAATCTCCTCTAAAATCAGGTTCAACACTGGTTATAAAAGGAGTACACCGTGCAGTCATTGGCCAACGTCAACTTGACAACTTAACATCTTGTATTTTTTGCAACTCTCAAGTAACACTTACCCTATCTCTTAACACACGAAATTCTCTCTATTTCTAGCGTATTCTCACACAAATCATCACGTATCACATTACTTCACCATTATTTTCATCTTTTCTAGTCGAACATTACTGACTTAAGCATCGGAGTGCTAACCCCTCTCTACAGGTTAGGCTCCCCTACAATCTTGGGACTTTCAAGAAGATCCATCGACATTTTGTGGTGTTGCTAAAACAGATTTTGGCACCTAAACATATTGAGACACGATTGTTGTCTATAATAATTAAAAATTGTTATGTTTTTTATCTAATAGTTGAAATTGGGGTTAAAACTAACGGTGGGGGAGAATACGGCCGTGTTGCGTAACAGTGGAAATAAAAAACACCCACTCATTGTGGGATGATTTTTGCCAAAAACTAATCGAATGAAAATGTTCCTCTCGATCAGATGAGTCCAACGGTGGTAAAAAAAAACCAACAAGAGGGAGACTATAGGCTGCGAAAAAGGCAAAATTCAGAGAGCGAGAAATTGGAATTTTTGAAGCTTATGATCGTGAAAAAGGAAGAGATGCTGGCAGAATCTTAGTGCACACGTAGGCAAGATCTGAAGATCCGACGAAGGCGAACATGGATGCAAGGCACATCGTCGGAAATTTCCAGCGGCCACCAAAGGCAGCGAGGCGGTGTTGCAAAGCAACATAAGAGTGAAGAACTAATGCAGCCAGGCCGTGTTCTCCAACACGGTTGTATTCTCCCTCTATTAGTTTTAACTCAAACTTTAACGATTATACCAAAATTATTACATTTTGAAAAAAGTTAAGGACTAAAATCGCGCCTCAAAATCTTAAGGAATCAAAATCAATTTTGGCCCTAAGTATAGGGACCAAAAATATAATTTACCCCCTTTTTTTTTAATGATCCGATTTTCTATTTATCAATTCAAGATATTTTAGATATTTTGCACGTATCAAAAGTGCATACCTATATCTACTAGGCCAACAACAACAATCACTCCTCTGGAAAATTTAAACACAACCCAATTTTTATTTTTTATTTTTTGTTTTTTGGATAAATTACTGCTAACTCTTCAAATGTTTGGCATAATTACAAATAGCTTCTTGTTATTTGAAAAATTATAAATATTCCCTTGAGGTTTGTAATCGTCTAAAAAATAATCCATTTTCATCCATTTTTATGGGTGAACTGACCAAAATACCAATTGAATTATTCTTAAAAAAAATTGAATTTTTTTAGACTACAATTCACAGGAAGGGGTTTCTTAAATTTTTTACACAGAGGAGCAATAATACAATTTGCCTTGGTTGATTTTTCTACAATTTGAACTAAAAATTCAAAGGCAAAATAGTCAATTTTAAGCTTTTAGTTAAAAATTATAAACCTCAGTGGGTATTTATAATTTGTTAAACAACAAATAAATAGTTGTAATTATGTCAAACCTCAGGACAGATGGTTATAACTTACCCTAACTTTTTTTACCAAACTTGTTGGTCATGACCTATGTCACATAGTTCGCGCATATATAGTAACGTTCTATCGCTTCGGGCGCGAATTTACGAATTAAGAGTGGAAGCAGCGCTATAAGAGACTTATTTTATGCTAATCTCGACCAAATTTTGTAAAGTTGCACTCTAGAATTGAGGTACTCACGCTTAGACAATTTAGTGCTCCTTAATCCCTATTTTTTTCTTTTTTAAAAAATCAAAGTTAAACAAAATTATTTTAATTACTTAAGTTCTTTTTATTTTCTTTGTCGAATAACAATATTTAAAAGACAAAATCTAAGTCACATGGTTTGTTATTGATGGCCAGCACTCAAGTTACTCTATGAAGGTTTTTTTTTTTGTAACTATAGATCTATTTAGAATACTTAGAATTTGATATCTTTTGAGAATTTTATTAAGTATAATAAATTTTATTTTTATTTTTATAATAAACACTCTAATATGCTCCCCTACTTGTAAAATTTGATTTTTGCTGCTCTCATGCTCTCGCTCCTGCTCCCGCTCCCACCCTCGCACCCGACTTATATGACTTAGGAAATGAATCCTAATTTGAGGATGACTGACCCCTTTAATTCAGTTCATATAATGTCTTTTTTGGGAGCTAGAGGAAATGCATCTCAGGTACATCAATTAGTGGGTATGAGAGGATTAATGTCGGACCCTCAAGGACAAATGATTGATTTACCCATTCAAAGCAATTCCCCATTCATTAGATAGAAAAGGTCACCAAGATTTTGTGATCCATTGTCGAACTTAACACATTACCCACACTTGAAACTTTTTGGAAGAAAAAAAATTCTGAATAACCTGATACATTTACTTTATAAAGAACGTATAGATAATACTGAGCATCTTATATATTTTTGCACAAAACCCTTTTCCCTATAACAAGAGTAATTAGTAAGGATAATAGTAACTCTAACCTTCTAATCACACTTCACATAAACAAACCCTAATCTTACACACCAATTATACCATCTACATAGTGTGGAAATTGCACAATGAACTCATCTTTCAAAACAAGCTCTAAAACTTAGAACACTCTTATGACATTGAAAACCTTTTAGTTGAATCTGACTCCACAAAAATTTGGGGAGCTCATCTAGAGCTCCTGAATGACCTTGACTAAGATCCAAAATGTGACTATTGAAAAATTTTAATTCAATTGGATTTGATCGGACCTGAATCAAATTTATAGAAAATATTGTAACAAAACTCTATTGATGCCATAATACATAAGGTTAATTATTCAAAAAAAAGTTTTAAAATTATACTTACACCCCTTCTGAGAATTCTCCCAACCTTTTTTTGTTAGGGTTTGGCCGAAAAATGCTGACATCAACAAAAATAATTTATAATCTTATGATTTTACTCCTCATTCAATATTTTTCTAATAATATTTTTATACTTATAATGGGGTAAATATATATATATATAAGTGAAACGAGTGTAATTACAATAAAATATTTTTTTTCCATTAACTATTGGATAAGAAAGTAGCCGTGTGTGAATTGGAAAACTAGTAATTTTTTTGTACTTTTGTTTAACTTCATATATATCAATTGAGGTGTATACTATTGTTGCATTTATTTCTTGAAAATATCTTGTTCAAATATTTCAAGAAATAAATGCAATAATTTTATTAACCTCAACCCATATACAAGAAGTAAAAATAGTACCAAAATATGATTAGTTTTTCTGTTCATAAATGCCTACTTTTTATTCAATGGTTATAATACAAAACAATATTTTATTACATAATTACACCATTTGACTTTTTATACATATTACATTTATCCCTTTTCAAGTATAAAAATATTACTAGGGGAATGTTGAATGATGGGTAAAATTACAAATTTTAGTTATTTAATTGTTGACGTCGGCATTTTCTGTTCAAACTCTAACAAAATAAAGTCAATTGTAAACAAGGAATTTTTAGAGGGTTGTAAGTATAATTTTAAATTTTTTTTTAGAAAAGAATATTATTCGGAATTTCTAAAGGGGATATAAGTATAATTAACCCTAATATATATATATATATATGCGATGATGTTATGGTGTTGAAAAAATATTATTCAATCAAATTCATTGCTCAATCAAAGATTTTAACAGGGTCATATTTATGACTAATAATATCTATTCCAAATAAATCATTAGTAGTAGACTATCGATTTGAATCGTGACAAGAGATATATTAAAAAATATGCATATAACTGAAAGAAAAAACTATATCAAGTTAAAAAAAAATTAAACATATTCCATCGTGTTCTTTTATAAGTTTCCATATTGTTAAAATGTTTTAAATGTAATTCACATGATAAAAATCATTTTAGTCACCGACATTTAAGTTTAATTTTGAAATAGTCTTGTTTTTTCAATTCACTTCAAATTAGTCATTTTGATAGGTGATTATATCATATTACCCTTATAAAACTTTTCTTTTTTGACATAAAATCATTTTTAACCATCATTTTCATTTTTGATTGCAATTCGGTCCCTTGCATATAATTTTTTGCTATATTTTATTTATTTTTTTCTCTAATTTATTTATTCAATTGCTCTTTTATTTGAAAATTTTAAGTTCATTAAATTCAGAATAATTATGTTTATATGTCATTATCAAGTTATTATCTAAATAATTGCTCAATGGTAATTCTTCTAATTAAAATGATTATATTTTTCTAAATTTATGCACGAGGGCCAAATGCAAATCAAAAATGAAAAGCGAGAGATTAAAATGATTTTCGTTGTAAATATCACTGGAAAAAATATTACTATTGCCTATGAGCTAAAGCCGTTGTAATTAACTATTATAACACACGACTGAATAAAAATCGATGCAAATACTTAATTTATCTACCATGAAAATGATTTTTGCTATAGCTCGTTTTTTCCCATGATTTTTAGTCATGACAAATGCATTAGCCACACTAGTAAAAATCACGGCCAACAACTGTTGTGTGGTTGTGGTTATTGACTTTAGACTACGACTATTTAATTTTAATCATAGCTATTGCTTCTAATATATGGGAAAATCACCTACCGGAGAGACTAATTTCAAGTGAGTTGGAAAAACTATGAACTATTTTAAAGTCAAAATCAAATGGTGGGGACTAAAATGAGTTTTACACGTAATGCACATATTTTTTTACTACCCGTTCCAGAAACACGACACGTATTCGGGCAATATTTCTTCTTTGGGGAGCTTTTTGTAATTTTACCAAAATAGAGGGGGGTTTATGCAATTTTATCTTAATTTAAAAGGAACAGTCCCTTACTTTTTAACAGTCAAAAATACCAGTCTTAAGGCAGAATTCCAGTCAGAACATTTTTGAAGGGGTTCCCCCCAAATCAAGGGTACCATCACCTTCTCTCCTCCCTTTTGGTGTCCCCTAGTAACTACAAACACAGAACAAAAAAAAAAAAAAAAGTAAAACTCAATAAAATAGTTGGAAAAAAAAAAGAGAAAAGAATTATTGCTATACCCTTTGATAGCATTGGTTTGATGGAATTAAGTGAAAATACCAATGATTCAACAAAAAAAAAGTGAAAAAACCAAGAAATGAATGATGCCCATCATTTAATTTCATGTGCTCTTCAATCCCCATACATGATATCAGCATACACATACATTTCCCCTTCCATTCCATTCATCCCACCTTCATTCATAGCCTTTTTCTTTTGTTTAAGGGCCTTGAGAAATTCATTAAAGGTCTCACCTTTTTCAGACATTGATACACATTTTTGCATACATATACACAAAAAGAAATACAAGAATACGTTGGTTTATACACAAAGGCTTGTGTATGGAATCATTTGCTTTTTCTGGGCCTCTTTGAAATTTGCTTTATCAGATGGCTCTGTCTCAAAGAGAGAATATATAAAGAGAATCTTGATCTATGCGTGATGGGCTCTCTTCTCTCAGGTTTCTCAGATTGTTTTCCTGCTGTTCAACGGTCTTCACATACCCTTTTCATTGGGGGCTGCGAAAAATAAATCCAACTCTTGTTCCAAGATTTTCTTTTTTTCCCAGTGGGAGAAAGCTGAAAGCGCCTCTGTTTAAAGAGAGATAGAGATATAGAGGGGAAAACAAAAACAAAAACAAAACTGTTTATATAGAGGTTTAGATATAGATACAAACAAATATAGAATTATTGGTTTTGTTCTCTTCTCTGCATGTAGGTAGGTGGGAGTTGGAGAATTATTGGGGAAAGTACTTTTGGCATTGGAGGGCCAGTTGATGAAATGGAGCAGGAATTTGATTCAAAGCTGAGGATTGAGAACAACAGTTCTTCATCCAGTAATATGGATAATAGTAATCCTCAGAGATCTAAGAGCTTTGCGTTTAGAGCACCCCAGGAGAATTTTAGCATTCAAGATTTTGAATTGGGGAAGATTTATGGTGTTGGTTCTTATTCCAAGGTCCGAACTTTGTCCCCTTTTCTTCATGTTTTACCTTTCATAGACTTTTTATGTATTTCTTTGTTATTTGGATCTTAGTTGTTTGTGTTTGTGTTGTTTCTCTGTATTTTTTGTGATGGGTTGTCCTCATTTATATCCCTTTTTCATTTTCTTCTGTCTCTCTGTTCTTTTCCCTGTTTTTTCTTTGTTTAGTTGGTTGGTTTGTTCTCTTGAAAGAGTTATTTGCATGTCCTTTCATATATGATGAGAGTTGGAAATGAAAGGAGCATAAGATTTGATTGGAATTTTGCGAAATTCGATGTTTTTTGTATCTTTTTCCATTTATTAACTTTTTGCTTAGGGAGGAGCAGACCCTGATAAGAAGGGATAACAGCATCTAGAGCTGACTATTGAGTATGAGCTTCTATTATCTCCTCACAAACTGATAAGTAATTAGATCCTTTTGCATTAATTTGCAATGAAAGTTCCCATCTCAGTGAGAGTGTATTTTGCAAATCTATGGAGGATTTACCGAGCCTATCAAAAGGTTCTGAAGCACTCTCTTGAATGTTGAGTTTTGGTGGAGCCTGAAGCAACTTTTTTAACACAATCGAACAAGTTTTGCTTGGAGGTCTTACTGTCGTTGGATGGTTTTCAATTTGATTTGGAATATATAATTCCAGCAGCAGCTTTAGTGGTCATGTTTGTCACTTGGGAAATTTTTCTGTAAACTATGGGCTTCATCCCGTACAGTTGATGTTATGGATAAGAACATCTGGAAGTTGGGCTTGGCTATTGACAGAAGAGAAGCAGTACGGTGCATGAATTGGTTGTGTTAGGACAAACTTTCGAGAGCACAATTGTAAAATAAAGTATTGATGCAGGAGATGAATTCTTTGGGAATACCTTCTTCTGCCACTGTAAGTTGAAAGCTTTGCAGCGTACACGGAGAATGTATCTACTCATTTTTCGTTCCGACAATATGACTTGTCTGTGGAGCTATCCTTCTTTTAGAAGCTTCCAGATAGCCTTTCTTGGAGTTTGTTTACTGATGATAGACATTGGAAAGAACTGAGGGATGTACAGCCTTCTGGAAAGAGGGTTTGCCAATTTGTTTCACGTCATGATGAGCTACCAAAACGTACAGCCTTTTGCAGAAGATGGATAAAGTTTTTTCCTTTGGTACTGCACATGTAATTTGCTTATGCTGAAAATACGAAAAGAAAAATTTGCCTATATTACCTATCTTAAATTCTTTTAGACATTTCCTATCAACTATTTCACTTCATTTAAGTTGTCAGCACTTGGTTGAGTTTCTTCCAAATTTTTAAGATTTGAACATTTGAATGGTGCTAATCAACTGAGAATCTTCACTCGCCTACATTAGTGTCAGTATAATTGCTCATCTTATTGTTGATTTTAGTTCTTCTGCATCGTCTATACTAGTTTCAGGATAGTTGCTCATTTTATTTTTTATATTAGTTCTTATGCATTGTCTATACTAGTATCTGGACAGTTGCTCATTTTATCCTTGATATTAGTTCTTATGCGTACAGTGCTGTCAAAGCGTCTATTTATTTAATCTGTGATATCAAAAGGTTGTCAGAGCAAAGAAGAAAGACACAGGAATCGTTTATGCTATGAAGATCATGGATAAAAAGTTCATCACAAAGGAAAATAAAACAGCTTATGTAAAGTTGGAGCGCATAGTATTAGACCAGTTAGATCATCCTGGTGTAGTACGGTTGTTTTTTACTTTCCAAGATACTTTCTCGCTCTGTGAGTATTCTTGTCTCATTGCTCTACGTTCATTTGTTATGTTGGTTAATTTTTCTGGATCAGAGACTAATTTGATGTTCCTGCATTTGATATTCTAAAGACATGGCGCTTGAATCCTGTGAAGGCGGAGAACTTTTTGATCAAATAACCAGGGTAAGTAACTGTGTTACTTAGAATCATGTATGCTTTTCATGGCGTCCTTAAATTATAACTTCAATGAAATAATATAGGAGTAAGAAAATAATGTGGAGATTTGGATGTTTGGAGCAATTAGGATGAATGTGGGAGGCGAAAAATCAAATTCTACATTCTATCATATAACCGGCTCTTGTTTCTTGCCAAATCCTTTGACATTTCGCAATCTTATTTGTGTTCCTCTACTTTGAGATATAAACAAATCAATTTGTTCTTGCCATTTAGCCTTTATAGACGCATAGGAGTTTTTGTATTGAATTTGCAATATGAAAAACCTTAGCATATGTTAATGGTAGAAAAGGTAAATTAAGCACTCTACTCTGAAAGATTTATCTTTTGCTGCTTATGTTCTACATCTAGTCAATATTATCTATTTCCTGCCGGTTCAACCTCTGCCCTTTTGACATAGTTGGTTTTATTGGTGCAGAAAGGTCGTCTGTCTGAGGATGAGGCTCGTTTCTATGCAGCTGAAGTTGTGGATGCTCTTGAATATATACACAGTATGGGGTTGATACATCGAGATATTAAGGTACTTTGTGACGTTGATAAAAGCTTTTTGCTTTTCCATTATATCATACTTGCGATACTTATAGTTTCTTAAATGCAGCCAGAGAACCTGCTGCTTACTGCAGATGGACATATCAAGATTGCTGATTTTGGTAGTGTAAAGCCTATGCAAGGTAGCCGGATAACTGTTCTTCCAAATGCAGCATCAGGTGGTTATACACATTCTTTTGATACTCCCGGGAAGTAAAAGTAATAATTCTTCGAAGAATAGTACATTGATCTATTGACTTTTGGTAAAAATCTGCAGATGATAAAGCATGCACGTTTGTGGGAACTGCTGCTTATGTACCTCCTGAAGTTCTCAATTCCTCTCCGGCAACTTTTGGGTAGTTTACCTTGTACTTGAACCTCGTCTTTCTTGTGCAATGAACTTATATATTTATTTATGAAATAATCAACTGGCTTAATTTTGTCAAAATATTTCTTCCCAAGTAATCTCTTTTGGTGAAATTTTGTTTCTAATTTGACTTGTAGTACTCTTCTAGCTTCAAAATGACTTATTTAATTTTTCGAAACACGTTTAACCAGGAATGACCTTTGGGCACTTGGATGCACATTGTACCAAATGCTTTCAGGGACTTCTCCTTTTAAAGATGCTAGCGAATGGCTAATTTTCCAGCGAATTATTGCTAGAGATATCAGATTTCCAAATTACTTTTCAGCAGAAGCACGAGATCTCATTGATCAATTATTGGTAACAAATAAACTTACCACGTTTTTTGTTTTGATGTTTTACTTATTTAGTCTTTTCTTCTTCTGCTCAAGTTTATAGGTCCCTTTTCAGCTTTTTAAGATGTTGTCTACTCTTTATATTGATTCACATGGATATGGTATGATGTGGATATGGCAATGGTATATATACAAGATATCTTACGAGGGCGGCTAAAAGTAAATAATTTTATTTAGATTGAGAAACAAATATTATAACGATATTGTAATAGTATTTTGTGTAAAATTAAACCGATTGTATTTTAAGATGAAAATTAAGTTGTCGAGTACATGTACACCAAAAGGCAAAAAGCATAAATAAACACAATTTAATCAGGATATAAATAATGTCAATAATCAAATTTATGATATTTGAATTTTTTATTTTTGTACTAGACAATTTATATTCCAATAGTGTTAGAATGTCTAAAAAAAACGAGCACAAGGTGCCAGTACGAGTTTTTATGAACTTCTTCGTTAATCTTTTGGACATTATGGAGTATGAGATATGCATGTGGGATTAACATATCAATATATCATATCTGAATAGCTGCTATGGCTGCAGCTCCTTTTTATGAGTATCAGTGTATCGTAGCTTTAGATTCTTTGACAAGATGTAGGAATTGGAATGCTACAGTAGGGAGAAAAGGTTCCCGGCTAAATTCCGCCTCACTGCTCATTGAACTTCTGTTAATACTTAGTTGTCTTCAAATTCAGAATCTTGCACCTTGAATTATTTTATTAAAGTAGAACACGTTCCAAGAGTGGGCATCAGCGTTCTACTCAATGTTCCGCCTTATATGAGTGTATATTTTTCGGTCGCCACTTGTCTAACTATTTTTATACAAGCCGTAAATTTTGGCATTTCGCTGAACTTACTCACAGTCCTCCTTTCCTTTTCACCCTTTTTGAAAAAGAGCTTTGTGTAACTAATATGCAATATTTGATCTAGGACATGGATCCTAGTAGGCGACCAGGTGCAGGACGTGGCGGTTATGCTGCACTCAAAAGCCATCCGTTTTTCAAGGGGATTGATTGGACGAATTTGAGGAAAGGAACCCCGCCTACGCTTGCTTTGGAGCCAAGAGTAAGACATTTTCACTTTTATTTCTTTGGTTTTTCAACATGCAATGCGAACACTTGCAGACTTGTAGACTATGTTTGGATATCTCGGTGATATTATCTGCTATGTTTGGATTCATAAACTTTTCAATCTCGACATGTTGAAAAGTATGAGTTTCAATCCAGCCCGCAGTGTTTGCTGCCAACTCAATGCATTTTAACCCATTCCATACAAGTTTACCAAAATCTTTTGGAGAGAAAGGATTCCAAACAAAGCCGTTATTGTCTTCATCTCCATTATTCAGGCTCCGTCTACCGGAGGTGAAGACCAAGACTCATCATGGAATCCATCACATATTGGGGACGGTTCACTCAGGTCAAATGATGGAAACGGTGCTGCTGAGTCGGGCTCTGAAGCTGGTAGCATAACTAGGCTTGCTTCAATTGATTCATTTGATTCAAAATGGTAAGCTGTCGAATTCATATTCTGCTGTTATTTTATTCTATTTTCGGTGTTGATATCAGAATTTAGGAAATGATGGCTCGAGATATCATTATATGACTCCAACAGTTTTCCCTTTATTGTTTAGTCTTCAAATGAACCATCTATTGGTATCAGTCGACTTTCTAGCTTACTTTTCTGACCGTTTGAACAGGAAACAATTCTTGGAGCCTGGTGAATCCGTTCTTATGATCTCGATGGTCAAGAAACTACAGAAACTAACAAACAAGAAAGTGCAACTTATCCTCACCAATAAACCAAAGATAATTTACGTGGATCCTGCAAAATTGGTGGCCAAAGGAAACATAACATGGTCCAATAATCCTAACGATCTTAGCGTTCAAGTCACGAGCCCTTCACATTTCAAGATTTGCACAGTAAGTCATGCTTCCTCCCGTGTAATTATTATATACTGCGCTGATTGTCAACGTCTTTAAACATTAAACTGATTGGTCTAACTGGAGGAACATGTTAAGCGTGCTTTGAGCAATCCGGTTGATTGCAAAGGCCTTTGAATGACATTGCAATTCCATGAAGCTTTAAGTAAAGAAAAAAAAATCATAAGAAAATTGATATCATTTTTCGATCATAAACGGGGTTCAAAGTCACTAGCAGCACAAATTTAGAAACATGTCTTTTCACAACGTATGCGTTCATAGATATATCTTAGATGATATTATTCTGGTTGTTTCATTGTAATTTCAAGAACTTGGTATTGCTATTATTTGAATTCTAGATCAGATAAAGTAACAAAGTCTACTGCTTTGTTTCGCTTTCTGCATGCGGATCAACTATTATTGTTTACACAACTTATGCGAGCAAATCTTCTGTTGATACAGCCCAAGAAAGTTCTGTCTTTCGAGGATGCAAAACAAAGAGCAATGCAGTGGAAAAAGGCGATCGAGACTCTTCAGAACCGCTGAATTTTTGTTTATGATTTCGGCCACACATTCTTTTGGACATAACAAAACACTAGCACAAACGCAAGATGGTAGAAAAACGCAAGCATCCCATTAACAACGAGTCGATGCTCCAGAGGGCACTTGTCCTGAAGAAAGTCATTCAAGCTGCAATGCTACAGAACTGGCCTCGTATAAAGCCAGATGGTAAACGTCCCAGATATTCTACTTCTCTGAATCGTGTTCATGAGGCAACATGCAGTTCCTTTCAGCATCATCATATCTGCAGAAATGAGGGCTTCGTTCGTGTGGCCACCCGTCCACCGTTTTTGATGTGTAATCTTCTTTCCCGAACCTTTTCAAATTGATTGCATTTGTTTATAGCAGGGATTGCTTTATATTATTAGGCCTTCATCATATCCGAAACTTAGACAAACAAAAGATCGATAAACTGAATGAAATGTGTCATAGTGCCGAAACATATATAAATGAAGTGTTTATTGCCCGTTATTATCTCTATTATATCGCTTAATCTCTCTAGTTGATCACTGAGTCAATTGTTTGAAGGTGTTTGAATCGACCATCCGATATGATAAGGGTGGAACGACATATTTAGACTCGTTTCTTTCCCGTTTTTCGTTTGGGTTTTTGTATTTTCGATGTACGGTGGACGGTAATACATCGTATGTGCTTGTTGAGACTCATTAGCAAGAGCGTAAATAGCACATTCACCATGAATACAGACTAGTTTTGGTTGCTTGTGAACTCTTTGAAGCTGTTGGAAAGGGATGTTCATCATAGTTCTCTATAAACAGATAGACATGTGAATTGAGATCATACTTTCTTCACTTTTTATGATGTTTTTTCTTGTGATGCTTCCCTTTTGACCCTTAATTTATTCACTTTTTCATGGTTACTAGTACGGCCACCTATGGTAATGGGCTCGGGTAAATCAGGGCCCCGTTCAGGGTCAGCCTGAATCGGGCGGGAATTAAATCGGTCCTGCATCTGAATCCGATTATAATTATTATTAATTAATTATTTTCTAGGTTTTGAAATTTTTAGTATTGAGTTTTTTCTATTCACCTACTTTACTTATTCGAAAAACTATGATTTGAAATTAAGTATGGTTATATTTGTATTTAAGTGGTGAATAATGTATTATGTTTGTCGTTGATGGTAAATTGTTGAAAATTTTAAAATAAATTATCCAAAGACTGGCGTACACTATGGGCATCTTTACTACTTTAGATGGAATTATGATGTAATAGATTAATGAATTTTATTATTCGAAATAAATGGTTGTAGGTTAATATAATATTTTGTTTACTTACTATGATATGTTGTAGGATTGTAGATTAATATAAACCAACTTTAGGGGAAAATTGTAATTTTTTTTTACACTTGAGGATATTAGTAAATATAATACTCAATAGAAGGGTTATATAGATAAATGCACAAATTATAACTTGCTCAATTTTCGAATGATTTCAATACCACCTCTTGAGATAGTATTTAAATCATGGATTTATCATTTATTATAACGGGCCATTGATTCAAATTAAGGGTCCATATTTTTTCAAGTAAACGTAGATTTGAGAGTGATTGAGCTATAAATTACCTAATCATAAATAGTAAACATGCTCTATGTAATAAGTTTTTTGGGATAATTACACCACTTTCTCCTAAGGTTTGATGTAATTACAAGTAGATCTCTTGTAATTTGAAAAATTATATCTCTGATGTTTGTTTTCGTCCAAAAAATATATATATTTGTTAGTCAAAATTCACGAAATTTATTGCTAATAGTCTAAAAAAAATGAATGAAAATTCATGACTTACTACTAATTTATTGCAAGTCAAACAAATGTATTTATGATCAATTGAATTATGCTTAAAGAGTGTGACGATTATATAATTATAATTCAATTGATTCAGTAATCAAATTGAAACATATATGAGTTTTTCTCATTTAATCATGAGATTTAACCAATAATAATTACATTGGTGCTAGGGAGTGGGGACAATTATGTGGGGTCCGCGTGGGCCCATAGCAATGACATATGCGACTTGAGCATGTCTATGCTTAAAATGGCCTAATCCAAGTCCACTTTACATTAATAGTGGAACTCTTTCAATTTAACAAATACAATTTAGGTAAAAAGAAAAATGCGACTTTAATTGTCGGAGAAGACGTGGCCCCGTTATCATGAGTTATGAACTCGAATCTCATCAATATATAAGTATCGATTTATTTAATAGTAATTATTTACTTAGTATAATAATAATTTTTTATTAATTATAAATATTTAATATTGATCGTTGATAATTAAAATGCATGTAATTGAGATGGAAGCACTAAATATCAAATGACGTCTACATCCAAATAATTATAATTGTAATCATATCAACAAGATTACTACTATGGTTCTAGATCAAACACCTGACTTGGTATGCAGTTTTTCTGGTAAGAGTGTTTGATCTGACTTGATATCTTTAAACATGAATACTGCCTCAATAAATGATATGTTGCGGTCTCGGGTCACTAGATCAATAAGAGCTACAACCTCGACGTTTTCCAATCTAATCCATCAAGATCATGATGGTTTTCCCCACTTGGGAGAAGTTTTTCTCAACCATCCATGCATCTTCTTCCACACACTCTTTTGAATATATGCAAAAAATCCTTTTTGTGACCGGCCTACTATTCACGGTAAACCCAAGTATCTCTCCCCATTTTCTTCTCGACGGAATTCGAGGACTTGCGGCAGGGAGATCTTTAACTGAGCATCTACGTTGTTACTCAGGACCATAGAAAACTTGTTAAAAGTTACTTTTGTCCGGATGCTCTCGCGTATTTTACCAAAATCTCTTTGATGCAAAGAATTGTTGGGAGAAAGTAAAATGCGATTGATGGAAAAAATGGATAGTTCTCTCGTTGATCTCTCCTAGCCTCCTTCTCCGGATATTCTCCGATCCTCCAAGAACTCTTTCCAGCCTAAATTTTCTCACACCGAAACTCTATCTCCTAAACCCCCCTGGAAACCACCAATCCCTCCTGACCGAACCACTTCCTCTTCAGCAAACGAAGAGCATATGTCTTACAGAGATAAGCTCACGAGTCAATCACCTCATATTTACTTTCCAACCTGGATTCAAAATTGGGATCTGGATACACCAGAGGTTTCCCCACCACCCTTCCCTCCACCAGACATTAATTATCCTCAAGTATCTTTACCGCTAGAGGAAGTTCAACGTATTTATCAACCATGGCAATGCGCACTAATTATCAGAATTGTTAACTTCTCCAGACCTATTACGAATCTAAACCACCACCTGGGCAAATTATGGAGAACTAACTCCCCTATATTGGTATCGGATATTGGAAATAATTGTTATGTTATAAATGTTTCTTCCCAAGAGGATTATTTTCTGGCGCTTGCGAGTGGACCATGGTTTCTTTTTCATCACTATCTACACGTTCAACAATGGAGACCAAACTTCACCTCAACTTCTGAAATACCACAGACGGTTTACATGTGGTTTCAGTTCCCTAACCTTCATATTGAATTTTATGATTCCCAAGTCCTATTTACTACCGCTCGAGCTGTTGGTCACCTATTAAGATGGATGTCCACACGTTCAACAAATCTAGATGCAAATATGCACGCCTATGCGTAGAAGTGGACACTTCAGTCCCACTCCCACCGTTCATAAGGATTCATCAGCACACTCAAAAAATCATTTATGAGCTAAACACCTTATTCTGCCATCTATGTGGTGTGATTGGCCATGTACAACAAGATTGTAACAATATGCATAGAGTGGACACAAATCTTAATTCAGTGAACACAGAAACTCAAGACCCAAATTAAGTTTCACAACAACAACAATGGGAAAAGGATTCACTGAAGAATAATACCAAAGGCCCTTCGTGGGAGGTGGTCCGATCTAAAGCCAGAAAGAAAAACATTAGCAAAGGACCAAATTCTTTCGCCCGAACAGACTCTCCTAGCACCCACCAACCCAACACCAACACAATCCCCCATAGATCGGCAAATGTTAAACAGAAGTGCATTTTGAAAAATACCCCGATTAATAGCTCAGCTGGTAATTCAAATAACAGCTATTTCTCTATACTGAACAACACGGATGAGAGGGGAACACTGGAAGAGGAGATCTTGGGAATTAGAGACGAAACAACAACAACTATCCAGATTGAAGATTTCACTAAGACTCCGTCAAACAAGAATGCACAAAAGCTCCAATTCAAATCGGAAAGATTACACAACGTCGTTTGAATTGTATAAAGAGTCAACGGAGTTTGACTCGCTACACCCAATGGAGTACCTTCTCGAGTCAGACACTTTGGTCAACAAGATGTCAGGTAAGTTTTCTCACCTTCTTAAGCCTGCTGATTTGGAAACTTTTGTCGTAAACACAACTACGTTATCCATACCATTACACTCTGAAACCACATTTACCTTTTCGACGGTGGAGTCTATACCATCTACCTCAAACCAACGGCTCCATAAGGACACGTTATTAGATGAGCACTTGACAGATAACTTACACGTGGTGAACGATAGCCTCCACTTGGCAAAAACCCCTTGTGTCGCTGTACAATTCTACTCTTCGAACCCACAGAAACAATTCTTGTCTTCAGATAATCTTTTTTCACCCATTCCTTTAAATTCATAGTCTTCACCTCTGTCATTTTCATCCAGTTTTACCTTTGACTCTTTAATCTTTTCCAATGGCCTGCAACAACCTTCCAGAACACCCATTCGGCAGAGGCCCAGAAGGAACGTTCTCCTCAAACTCTCCGGCATCAGGCCCATCATCTCCACAGATGGGCCAATTTCACTTAATGCCACATTCGACATTCCGCCAAACCTCCCTTTTCCGGACTCACCAGATGTTTTTCAATTCAAGTCCCTTGGGAGACCCAGAAATGTCGATCTCTTCAGATCATCTTCTGCCAAATCACTTTCCCCAGTTAACACCTTTTCTATCGGTCCGAAACCTACGGCTTTCGCTGGGACCCAACAACTATCTGGTCCAATCATTCCATACATCCCCTCATCTACTTTCTGGTCCAATCTATGCAAACAGTTTAGTGATAGATATCAAACAAGAACGAGAAGGGTTTGTCAGAGATTGCGAGACTCAGTTCAAGCTTCATCTCCATCCTCTAGGAAGAGACCTCAATTCGAACCTCTCGAATGGTCTTCAGGTAGACGGGCATGTGAATCTGGACCCAATACAGGGGTCATGCCAATGCAGATAACAAATCACATATGAATTTCATGAAGATATTGAGTTGGAATTGTAGGGGTGCGGCAAGACCTGAGTTTGTTATTGCTGCTAGAGACCTGATCCAGCGCTACCATCCACATATTTTCATTGTGCTTGATACTAGAATTCAGCGAGATCGGGCTTATATCATTATCCCCTCTGTGGGACTATTTGGAGGTATCTGGGTGCTCTGGAATGAAAATGAGGTAAGCATCAGGCAAGTGAATCTGTCTATCTAATCAGTCCACATGGAAGTGGACTTCCCAGCGATTAATCAGTCGTTTCTTATGACGGCTCTATACAATTATCCACAACCACATAACCAATACCAGGGAGGAGCCTATGCAAATAACTTTAACACCACTAATCAAGGATATCAAGGCTCTAACTTTGGAGTTTGAAAGTCTGCAGGCGGCTTTTTGCTACCGAGAGGGCAACAAAGTAGCGAATAGTCTTGCTCGTTTTGCTTCATCTAATCAAAATAGTATGCAGGTGTTTTTGTCACCACCAGTATGGATCTCTCAGTTGGTGGAACATGATATGGTCTTTTCTTGTAATAGACTCACGTCTAACCTTTGTATCATGTTTTTGAACCTGCAGTAATAAAATTTCCTCTCGGTTGTTCATAATAATAATAATAATAATAATAATAATAATAATAATAATAATTGTTGGTGTCATAGCTTGGCAATAAATCTAATTATCTAAGTTTCATCTACTAACAATAAATGCGAGATACTAGGCATCTTTTTTAATTGATACCCCTTTGATCTGACCAACTCTTTCTGCATTCTATAATAAGACTAAAAGCTTTCTTACACAAAAGGAACTGATATGGGAAGAGAGGGTCCCCTTGTCAGAGCCCTCTAGAAGGGCTAAGAGAACCAATTTCACTACCATTTTAGCAAAAAGGAAGACGACACAAATGTGATACAAGACATTATAAGGCTAACAAAGCGAGAATCAAAACCCAACTTGACTAGCATTCTTTCAAGAAAACACCATCCTACTTTGTCATTCGCTTTACCAATGTCTAATTAATCGCCCCGTGACTCTTTTTTCCCCGTATCTAGTCTGTAGGAAGTGATTAATTTTGAAAACTAACAATACATTATTAGTTATGAGATGACCAGACACAAATGCAAATTGATTGGAGATATGATATTGTTGGTTGTTGGCCCATGTCCCCTTTTAAAGGCCCAAGCCCCATGCCACCTGTTTGGCCTACCTTGGAAGACCAGGCCCAAAAGCCACTCAGCCCCGACCCATGAGCACTTAGGGTTTCTACAAGTTGTTCTCTTCCCAAAAATCTGTTCAGTTTCAGCTTGCCTTCTCCAAAACAAAACAGCCACCTCCTCTTTGATCTCTCTCTCCCTCTGCCGTCAAAGTCGAGTCTCCTCGTCTCTCCCTCAGTCCGCCTTGGTTCCGTCGCTGCCGCATCCCAATGTCGTTGGATATGGTGGCATTTACACCGGCCATCTCCCCTTCTCTCTATTTATACCACCATCACCTCCATCCAAAAAAATAGGACTCAAAAATCACCTTGATCCACCTTTCTCTTCGTGAAATCGAAATCTGCTTCGTGCTCTTGTTCTGTTGTGTAGTCCTTTGTGGACCGTGAGTTGCCTGTGTGGCTAAGGAGTGTGTTCCTCTCGTGCTTTGTGGTCAAGGTCCGTTAGTCCTAAGTGGACGGTGGAAGCCTGAGTGGCTTCTGGGCTTTGTGCAACCGGAGGGCCGCCGGCGTTTCGGTGGCCGGGGCATCTCCACCCTCGGATCAAGAAACCTGAGCCTTCCTTTGGTTTCAGTTTGTTCTCTTTTTGTTTCATAACTGTTTGCTATTCTCCCCTTTTTTTATTTGTATGTAATTTGTTTAATATCCTTAATCCGTTTTGTAATAGTAAGATAGGTTCAGTGGTTCTAGTGTGTGTCACTGGAGGGTGTAAAAACCCAACAAATATGAACCAAAAGAGGTTTATATCTGTTAGCAATGAATTTTTATACAATTTTATGTCACATTACATAGAATTATCAGTCCGAAATGAGACAATGAAATGGGATTTTATATGGGGACTACAACGGACATATATAGGTACTTTTATGTGGCAGAGGATGTATGGATCCACATGGCGCTGCCTGAACCTTCATATTGCAATGTGATCTATGGTTGCTATTGTGAATAATCAATTCAGTCCTATTCGGAGTATATGCACCTTAATAAAAATACACGAATCTTTATCATGTTTAAACATTTGTTTTTTGGGATATTTATATTTATAATCCCTGATTTATGGTATATTTATACAAATCATTCTTATTTTTTGTATAATTCCAGAATCTACCTCTAACAGTAAAAAAACAGGAGTAGTTTGTATAATAATGTTAACGTTTGGGGGGGGGGGTGTTGTGTAAATGATGTTGATGATTCTTGTGGATGTGTGTATAATCATCCAATGGGCAGGAATAGTTTGTGTAAACAGACAGTAGATCAAGAGGTGTAAAATATGCCTGTTTATTTGTGTTTTCATTTTCAGTTTTTAGTTAGCAGTGGAAAATATGTGTTTTCAATTTTATATAGGTTTTCATGTGAAATGTGAATTTGACTGGATTAGTTAATGAGGTTGTGTTTTATATTGAACCATGTTGTTAAATCAATAAGTTTCCAAAGAGAATACGTAGGAGTGTACGCGGTGCGGGTTGGGTCAATTTAGGTTATTTTTCAGCCCAACCCAATGATTGCGGTTTTAGAAAGTTTAACCCAAGCCCAACCCAACAATAATCAAAATCGTACTTTGCGGTCTAATTAGGTTGGGCCGGGTTGGGACGATTTTTGAACAATCACTTGTACAATTATATTATTATTTTGTGAATACTTATGCTTTTATTACAATTATTTTTTCATAATAAATGCATGTTCTTGTAGTGATAACTAGAAAAAAAATGTAAAGATACACTAGAAGAAATATAAATTTTTCTATGATTAATTACTATGATCAAAAGAAAAAAATTGTAAGAAATACAAACTAACCACGGTTCCTCAACGATCATAACTCGTTGTTTTTCTGCAAATGAGAACAAAACATTAGCCACAACTAAAAGCTTAAAATCATGACAAATATTTTGGCCTTGACCATGTGTCACGGGCGGACTCTTTTGTCCCAGCGGAATATTTCTTTTTCGCCCATGATGCCTCTCAGGTTGCTCACAACCTTCGACCGGCCTTCCTCCATTTGAGTCCTCCCGGTCTCCCAACCGTGTGTCTTCGACACCCGCAGCTTACTAATGGGACATCCGAACGCATCCCTGTGCGGCGCCTTGCGCCCAAGCACTCGCCTATCCGGAATGCCCATATTCGCAGAGGGTCGCGGCTCTCGCGCCTTGCGCGCCTTCGTGTCCGGCCCCAACTAGCTAGCTTGCCATCGTGCATCTCGCCCACAATCTCGGGCCTTGCCGATACTTCTCGCAATGGCTCGGAGCATCTTCGCCCCGTCTTGGCACTATGGGCCAACTTACGCCCACAACGGCCATCGCACGCACAACAATCACTCGGTGCATTACCGGCGCATGTCTTCGCCATGCCCGTCTCGCATGCCTCGCCCGAGTAGAGAAGCATCATCCGTCCGTGGCCCAACTCTTATGCCAACATCTCGCATCAGTCTCGCACGGCATGCCCAACATGCCTCCTTGCCTTTCGGCGTGGCCTCATAATTTGCCCACAGTGCGGCGTCGCCCCACGACCGCGTATCTTGGCCAATGGATCGTCGTGCATGGCTAGAACCCAATAGCTCATGACACGAGTAGCTCACGAGGTCTTTCAATGCTTCGCCTCGATCGCTCATTCCGCCCGAGAGGTATTGCCTATACCTTCCCGCAGCCCGCGGGGCATCCTCGCAATCACATGGAGCCTCTCGGCGCGTTGCTTGCCCAAATTGTGCCATCCTGGACCCACGCCGCCCGTTCGGTTCCCATACCGACCGAGGACTTTAGCCCTCCCTTCGAGGTGCCTAAAGCCGGCCCTTGAGCCCCTATCATGCCCCAAGGGAATCGCTCATTTAGTGCCTCACTGCATGGGGGGGACTGGCTGGAGCTCACTACTGTTGTCCCCCTTATAATAGGCTTAAAAATAATTTCCCTTGTTCTAGCAGTAGATATTCAAAGTCCTTAAAATGGCCGAGGAGCGCACCTTTTTCACAACTCCCTCGTCCGACGTCCGAATCGCGTACCGCTTGAACCATTGCGTTCCCACGTGCCGGGCCGACATCCCCTTATCGCCTGCACGTCCTCGGCAAGTCACAGCCGACACTCCTAGTTAAAGGACGGCCTGTGACATCCTCCCCCACTCGATCTGTTGACGTCCTCGTCAACACATACACAAAGAATTGAAGTGTATGCAGTGCCTGATACTCCTCCCAGTATCACGCAGCACCAGACCAACTTCTGGCTCTTTCAAGCCCATCTGCATGAGTGCTTCTTCAGCACAACACGTTGTCTCCACCCCGATGGCGCCTCATCTGCACCCCATAGTGGCCTGATCAACACAAGTGGAAGTCCGTGTACTTCATCTACACCCTCTCCTCAATTGGTGGTTAGCTCCCCTGAATAGTGCCGCAATGCACCCAATTCGACACAAAAGTGTCAGCTGGAAGTCTGTACCCTCATTCTGCACTCACTTCCTCGGTAGCTGGGTTGCCTCCACAAGTAGTGCCTTGATGCACTCCATTTCACATTCAACACAAGCTGGAAATCTGTGTACGCCTCTACACTCTCTTCCCAAACTGAACACAAGCTGGAAGTCTGTGTACGTCCCTACACTCTCTCCCCAAACTGTTGCCACAACTGATGGTTGCCCCCATAGATAGTGTCTCTATACACTTAATCCCTCAGGCCTGAAGTCTGTGCCGTCACGCTGCACTCTCTCCCTCATCTGTTGCTTCAACTGATAGTTTGCCCCCATGGATAGTGTCTCAATACACTCAAATCCCCAAGTCCGAAGTCTATGCCGACATTCTGCACTCTCTTTCTGTGACTGGTGGGTAACAAATTGTGCCGCAAGTTTCGTCAAGTGTGCCGTCATACTGTGTCGTCCCTCAAAACAGTGCCTCATATACACCCGAAATTGAGCTAGAACGAATCATATCCCTCAAAACAGTGCCTCATATACACCCGAATTGATCTGGAATAGGTTTGAGCTTGAAGTCTGTGCGTGCTGGACGCACTCTCTCCCCCACTCGATGTGTTGTCGTCCTCGGCAAGCACGGAATCCGCCTCTGCGGTTGATCGACCACACTGAACCCAACCGTAAATCACTTGGGCCTCGCCCCAAAACATCGGAACCCCGCCGCATGCTGGTCCCATTCTCTCCTCAACGAGTCCACTTGACTCTGCACAACTATTGAGGTCTTCGCCCCCAACTGACCGCAAAGATTGGGATTACCCCCCCCCCCCAATCCGATGGCAGGATGAGGATTCTTCTGCTCTCCCATCCGACAAAACAAGATCAAGACTGTAGTCCTGACCAACAAACGGGGATTGAGATCTTAGTCCCAACCCAACACGACCGCAAGATGAAACTCTCAAGTCCCATTCCAGCCAAATGGATTGAAGCTTGTGCCCCAACCCGACACCGACAGCAAGTTTAGGACTGTCAAGTCCCACTCCGCCCCAGCTATACCATGTCGCTCATGGTGCCAATGGAGCCCGATGCTCCTTCCCAATCTCAACTCGGTTGTCCCTCTCGAAAATCCTTAGACCAAAGAGCCCACATAAGGTTTCAGAACTTTTTCAAGGAACGTTCTCAACTCAGCTCAACTTGTACTCCTGATGAGCACACAAAACTGCTTGGTGGCCTTCTTCCACACAAGCTCCGGACAAGTTGCCTCAAATCGCACATACGGATCCTGCCCTCTGATTCTTGGAGCGTGTCATCTTTCGCTCGATGCACCCCTATCTCTTCCACGAGAACTTCATCCCACATTTTCGCTCTGTCCAAACACATGGTTCGAAATACTTTCCACGCGCAACACTGTCCAAGAAAAAGGGGTCTAGGCGTCCACTCCTTGCAACCCCAAGGGTGGCTTGCTCTGCATGCACCTGATGTGCAACTGTGCCTTAGCACCTTAACATCTGCTCGTCCTTCCCCGCTGGAAGGTTTCTCAACAAGGTGGTACTTCACCCACCGAACGGCCTCAACGCCTGATTGTCTCCTGACTTGCAGCATTCCTGCACACATGGTTGCTAAATCGCGCAAACGTGGCTCTCGCAGTCCACTCGACGCATCGGCATGTCTCCCTGCCTCATAGGGAAGCCAAGATGAATTCTGAAATCTGATTCACACATCATTACCCCAAAACAAAATTTCGGGAACGGCCGACAGCTTGCTCAAACACATACCATGCCAACAACACTGCCAACCCACACAACACATCACAAGGTTGGACCGTCGCTACTTACTCACAAGCAGCTCCAACGCGCGCAAAAGGATGCCACCCACTTCTCATCCTGTGGCGAACATCCCCCAAAACCATTCCGTCTTACAATCGGCTCACTGAAGCATTTCAAAGCCACACGCAGTAAACCAACACAACTGTGCCGTAATCCGGTCTGATTCTGTCTCAAACGGTCTCAACTCGCCTCTACCTGCTATAGAGCTCAGGTGCCACACTTTCCTTTCAAGTGCGCACTTCGTCCTTCGGGAGCCCGGGGTTAACCGGGCTCTGATACCAACTTTCATGGGCGGACTCTTTTGTCGCAGCGGAATATTTCTTTTTCGCCCGTGATGCCTCTCAGGTTGCTCACAACCTTCGACCGGCCTTCTTCTATTCGAGTCCTCCCGATCTCCCGACCATGTGTCTTCGACACCCGCAGCTTACTAACGCGACATCCGAATGCATCCCTGTGCGGCGCATTACGCCCAAGCACTCGCCTATCCGGAATGCCCATGTTCGCAGAGGGTCGCGGCTCTCGCGCCTTGCGCGGCTTCATGTCCGGCCCCAACTAGCTAGCTTGCCATCGTGCATCTCGCCCACAATCCGGGCCTTGCCGATACTTCTCGCAATGGCTCGGTGCATCTTCGCCCTGTCTTGGCACTATGGGCCAACTTACGCCCACAACGGCCATCGCACGCACAACAATCACTCGGTGCATTACCGGCGCACGTCTTCGCCATGCCCGTCTCGCATGCCTCGCCCGAGTAGAGCAGCATCATTCGTCCGTGGCCCAACTCTTATGCCAACATCTCGCATCAGTCTCGCACGGCATGCCCAACATACCTCCTTGCCTTTCGGCATGGCCTCATAATTTGCCCACAGTGCGGCGTCGCCCCACGACCGCGTATCTTGGCCAATGGATCGTCGTGCATGGCTAGAACCCAATAGCTCATGACACGAGTAGCTCACGAGGTCTTTCAATGCTTCGCCTCGATCGCTCATTCCGCCCGAAAGGTATTGCCTATGCCTTCCCGCAGCCCGCGGGGCATCCTCGCAATCACACGGAGTCTCTCGGCGCGTTGCTTGCCCAACATGTGCCATCCTGGCCCCACGCCGCCCGTTCGGTTCCCATACCGACCGTGGACTTTAGCCCTCCCTTCGAGGTGCCTAAGGCCGGCCCTTGAGGCCCCCATCATGCCCCAAGGGAATCGCTCATTTAGTGCCTCACTGCACGGGGGGGACTGGCTGGAGCTCACCACTGCTGTCCCCCTTATAATAGGTTTAAAAATAATTTCCCTTGTTCTAGCAGTAGATATTCAAAGTCCTGGAAATGGCCGAAGAGCGCACCTTTTTGAAAACTCCCTCGTCCGACGTCCAAATCGCGTACCGCTTGAACCATTGTGCTCCCACGTGCCGGGCCGACATCCCCTTATCGCCCGCACGTCCTCCGCAAGTCACAACCGACACTCCTAGTTAAAGGACAGTCTGTGACACCATGGCAAATTTGTTACCGTCATAAAATTTTAAACTTTAACATTGATTTTATTGGACTGTTGTTAATAATATTAATTTACCAAGATTTTAAAACATGTGGTCATTTATTATATCGTAGCAAAAAAATTATTTTTTGTTGTGATATGATATATCAATTGGAATGTGTAAAAATAAACACTTATATATGGTTATGTTTTTATTATAGAAGAATAAAAATAAATATAAAAGACTTACCATTTTTTTTATTAATAAGATTGTGAAAGAAAGTCTTTATTGCGAATAAAATTATATAAAAAACTGATCAAAATAATAAATAAATATGAAATAAATATTACTTGAAATAAAATAAGATGATTATGAACACATATTTGTACGTAACAAAATGATGATATCATCTACTTCAAGTTCTTACATTTATCAATAGCATAAAAAATATAAAAAATTATCAATAATCAAGATTTAGTTAATTAATTGACATATCTCATTTACAAAATATATATATATATATATTATGGCTTGAATATTAGTTTATGTATTATCAAAACTTTTGTATAAATATCTAAGGAATTCTTCTTCTTCTTCTTCCTCCTCCTCCTCTTTTTCTTACTATTATTATCGCGGTCGAACGCGATTCATGCGGTCGACATAAACATAAACCCAAACCCGATTGCTAAAATGCGGTCTTTTTTTATTAGTCCAAGACCAACCCAATTCACCCTTAAATCCACTAATTACGGTACGGTTTGGGTTGGGTCGATCGGTTGGGACAGTCCCTCAATTTTATTGAACACTACGTATAAACAAACATATTTTCACTTTAATTACTGTTTTAAAAAATTGAAAACTGGAAATGAAAACACAAAAAAAAAGCCTGTTAATAGGCCTGTTTCATGCATTATTTCTTCTTAACAGAAATATCACTTTTTCATGCATTATTTCTTCTAAACAGAAACATATTTTTGTTTGTAATGCTATGTTCTGCAGCCACCAAAAGAAATAGCATATAAACCACTATAAATATACTTCGGTCAGTTGCACCCTGCACCGACCTGGTGCATCTGCATTGGTGCATATGGTCGTTTCCTGGTAATGGATGATTCGGGGAAATAATACATAAGATAATCCCCTCAATATTTAACGGGAAAAACAAACTGGCTAGTTTAGCAAAACATATAAAATATAACATTTAAATACAAAGTATGATAGATCATAACATTTAACCCTCTCAATATTTTAAAACATTACAATTTGGTCCAAATGGCATTTTGATCCGAAAAAATTGGTCAAGTTATAGTCAAACTTTTTATCAGGGGTGTTTTAAAAATAACACGTGATAAATTCACTGGAATCCTCTTGTGGAGTTAAATGTAAGACGGGACAAACTTCAGGAAGGATAATGTAATTTTTATCTAAGAGGAATGTATTTGTAATTATATCAAAACTCGATTGTAAATGTAATTTACCCTTATATTTATTTTTCACTCTTGGAAATTTATAGTACGGATTTGGTTTGGCCAAACCTGAACCAATCATATGGCAAGTGCAATACACTTGTCGTGTGATTGGTGTACAGTTAAGGGAAAGTGACCAACCACATGGCAAGTGTGATACACTTACTCTATGATTGGTTTGATTCGACCAAACTGGTTGGAATAAGAAATTTCCTTCACTCTTTGGGTTTGTTTTATGAAATCCTTGCTAGATATATGGAAGTAAATAAGCAATTCTTCTTTAGCATATTTTGCTTCATTTGGAGATATGTTTCCTTATAAAGCTCAATTAATTAATTGGATAAATCCCATTCACCCACAATTTATCTGCCTAGAGTTTTCTTATTTATTTATAATGATAATAAATCTGTCAAGACATACAAGATTATAAGGAAAAGTTTTATACAAATCAAATTTGATTGGATCAAATCAATTACACAACAAGTATTAAGAACCATAAAAAAAAGTCAAAACCGCTCAAATGGTTCAATCAATTCGAGTTGAATAATTTATTATGATTTATTAAATAAACAACAAGGTCCCTTTTTTTTCCTTTTTTTTTTTTTTTTGAATAATTACACCCCTCCCTGAGGATTGATATAAATAAATAAGTATACATAAAATCTCTATAGTTTGAAAAATTACACATACTATCGACCGATGTTTCTTTTTGTCTGATATATGGATCCATCTGTCAGTATAATTCACAAAATTTGCCGAAAATCAATAAAAAGTCGAATGAAAATCCATTTTTATTACTCGATTGACTTACAAGCTTATTGTATGTCAAATAATTCTTTTATAAGAGTGTGAAAGATATATAAAAATAATTTGATCAGAAAAGATTTATTTGACCTGCTATAAATCAATAATCAATTGCAAGTAAATATGTTATTCAATTTTTGCTAATATCAATAATTTTCGTGAATTTTAACTAATGAATACATCTATTTATTGGATGAAAATAAATATCAAGAATACTAAATGTAATTTTGTAAATAATGAGAGTCTATATATAATTATACTAAATGTCATATGATAATTTTTTTTTTTTTTAAAGGAGATCAAAACTAGTTTATCAACTCCCATTGGATTCTAACAGTTTTTCTTTCACATGATTTCTAATCACAAGTCAAATAATTTCTCTCGGTAAATTCTGCGCCCAACATATAAGCCTCCGTGTCTCTGTCTTCTGTCTTCTGTCTTCCTCCTACACGTTCTTGTCCTCTCCCCAACTATCATCTCTCTTTCTATTCAGGTAAACTACACCCATCTTCGCTTCTTTAAGTTCGTGGTACTATAAGTGTTGAATTTTTGCTATCTTTACTAGTTTGCTGATTCTCTTTAGTTCCAAGTGTTGTTGGACGGCTAGATCTTGATGGGCTGGACCAATTTTCTGGTTTAAGTTAATTGAGATTGTTAGATCTGTTTAGACGAGACCCCGCTTTGCTAAGACGTTAGCCTGCGATTGATTCTTGATTTAGGGGTTGGGGGGGGGGGTGTGATTTGTTGTAGGGATACTGAAATTTTGGTCATGGAAAATGGTGATCTGATGGGATTTAATGAGGATGATGATTGCAAGATGAGTTGCTTTGGATTATGCTTGTTTTTGTTCTTGTTCTGTAAGAAGAAGTAATGTTGTTGTGATCAGTTCAGGCTTGAGCAGTTAACTGTATTTGTTTGAGTGGAAAGGGGTAGCGTCGTGTTTTTTATGGGTTATGATGAGGGAAAACTGGAATTTTCTGGGGTTGTAAGATTGTTGCTATTCATAGTACCTATAGATTATTCTGCAATCTGCCTGCAAACTTGTTAACTCTTTGTTAGTTTGGTTGGAAAGGAATTTGCTGTTTGTTTGGCGAGTAGTTTGGTATGGATCTAATGATAACATTATGTGGTTCGTGGGGTTCCCTACCCTACAAGGATAGGGCTGGGTCCTAGCAACGTACGGAATGGTGGTTATGTTTCTTAGTTAAGTTACCTTCTAAGATTGAGGTTTCAGGCTTGAGATCTGTGTTGTGGAAGTTGTTGTGACAATTTATGTGGTGTGATCTTGTCCCATTGGCAGTCTATTCTGATTTTGCTGTTTGGTCGTGATTGTGGATTGTCCATTCAGATTGTATGGCTTTCTATTTACGTTGCTCCTACTGGGAATGTTGAGGTTACGGCTCATCTGTCACTTTTCATGCTCAATATAGTTAACCTTACTAGGAAAAGTCAGAGCTTTGGGCTTTTAGTGCCAGATTAAGCAACCTTTCTTGCATTAAAGATGCATGCAACTGGTCGATAAAGCTTTCATCCAAACTATCCCCTGACTATTTGCTCGATGAATAAAGGTTTATGTTCTTGGTTTAAGTTGTCCTTTGGGCTACTCTAGGAGGAAAATAATATCAATCTCTGAGTTTGTTCATACCAAAGAAAATGCATTTGGCACTTCCTATATCCACAGAGCTAAAGAGGAAATATGTGCAAAATTCTTTATTATATCTTCAAATAGCTGGGCTTAGGCCTGTTTGGTTTGAAGATAAAAAATTGTTTACCAATGTATATGAGCCCACTAAGCTTGCATCAGAGTTCAACCGAAAGTACCTGAATTTTGGTGGAGATACCGTAGCTCAATTAAAATTTCCACTTCCATTTCTCAATTGATTTGATGATCACTTTCAAGATTAGAAGCAACTAAAGATCTAAGTACATATGGAACATTCATATAGATTGTCAAAAGACTATTGAAAAGTAACTGTAGTTTCTGATAGACTGACACTGTGTAATAGTTTACCTGTATGGTTGGATGAGCATGCTTTTGACCACAAAAGTTATCAAATTAGAAGGTGGATGGATTTAAGGCCTTTGACAGTGATTACCATCTGGAAAGAATGAGGAACATGCACAGTGCATGCATTGTATTGGAGGAGTAAACTGAAGAGGAGATTTATCAATTACTCTAGCATTTTCCAAGTTTGAATGGATTGAAATGCAGAATGATTTTTTTCTTTTAAGCTTCATGACATTTATTTATGTCTGCATTTCCTGTATGATGGAGCTGCTTTCAATATTTTCATAAAGTTGGAAGCCCTAGGCTATTATGTGCTTGAGCATTGTATGATTTAATGGTGTTTTCTTTTTCTTTTTGATCTCACCTTGGTATGTGTTTTATTTACTCACATCCTTTCTCAATGCAGTCTTGCCTCAATATCCTCAACATGGCAGCCTCCAGTAGCCAGAACGGGATTCAACTCTTATTAGCTGCAGAACAAGAAGCCCAGCACATTGTCAATGCTGCTAGAACCGGTGATAACTCTTTACCCTGGGAATTGATAGTTAAATGTTTCTTCAACCGCCTATTCGATTATAATAGCTCTCTAGGAACCCTTTTCTGGAGAAACTAACAATGCAATGATAAAGAAATTGAATTGTTGTGGCCATCATATATTAGTGGTGGTATGCATGCTATTCGCTCTATTAAACTATGGGATTATGATTTAGAAACACTGCTAAATGTTTTTTGTGCCTTTATATTGTGTTCCTATGGCTGGTTAATTTATCTATTTATTATAAACTCAAATATGTAAAGCTCATTGCTGAGGTCTTGAATGGATTATCAGACCATTCAGTCTGGATGCTTTTAAGGCCATCTGATTTGAGCTTGACTTGGCTGGATCTATGTTCATGGTTGTTGATCTTGCACCCAAACAAGTACAAAGAGAAAAAATTATTCCTAACAAGCGTATGCAAAGCAAAGAATGCTGTCTAGTGTGTAAGATCACTAGTTTTAATTTGCTTTACTTTGTCGAATAGATATTTATGAAGAGATATGTTCTACAACTATAGTTAGTGTATCATATAGTTTTGTGCAAATATACCTCAAGCCGTCGATCTCAATGTTGACCAGCTTGTGTATTTGCTTGTCCCGATGCTCATACTGAAACTCTTTAGTAATTTGTGTGGATTGTTTCACTCTAGTAGTCTGCATTGAATGATTCTCACAACTACTGATATAATTTTACTGTGGCTTGCTTGTGCAGCAAAACAGGCCAGACTGAAACAGGCAAAGGAGGAGGCCGAGAGGGAAATTGCTGAATTCCGTGCTCAAATGGAAGCTGAGTATCAGAGGAAGCTTGCTGAGGTAAGCGTGTAAACGAATAATGAAGAGAGATTCTTGGAAATGTGTTATTGCATCATTGATGATATCCCTAGTACATAGAGTTTCTTCTTTTACTGTTCACTCACATATACTTGGAATTTGGATACTTTCACCATGTTGTTTGATTTAGCATGATCAGAAACAGTCAATAGTATTCCCTAGAAGGTTGTGTTTGATTCATGGTGCATTTCTTTCCATGTTCAGACACGCTTATTGACTGTAAAGTTTTGATTACGATATTCAAAAGGGTTGCATGAAATCCCCTGAGATTTGGGCATCTTGCATAACGGCCTAGTTTCTTTGAAGTTGCATTACATTCATCACAATCATATTTTGCATTACGAATTCGTCCCTGAAGACCGGACGGCCATGAGAGAAATTACACCCGGTGTTCATTGTAATTTGTCAAAATTGGGAGTCTCTTGTTTCTTGCGTAATATACCGAACCTCAGGGGTATCTATGTAATTATCCCTTTTCTAGAGTATTCAAATTCTTAGTGTCTAATTGAGAAGAAATCTAGATCTTCTTATTTCTTTGCTCTCTCTCTCTCATTTTACATTCTACAGAGCAGTGGAGACTCGGGTGCTAACGTGAAGCGCCTTGAAGTAGAAACAGAGGCAAAAATCGAGCACCTGAAGACAGAGGCGTCAAGAATTTCTCCTGATGTTGTCTCCATGCTTCTGAGGCATGTGACTACCGTAAAGAACTGAGTCGTTGTCAAGCAGAATGGATTGAAACCGAGTGTTGTCACGGTCTCTCTTGATATGGATATTGGAGAATATATGCTTGTTCAACTTGTACCATACCGTATTCTCATTTCGTGTTGGTGAAAATTGTTTGCCCTGTTATTGAATAAAGAGATACAGTTGTGTTTTTGTTGGTCAGCTCTACTTTTTTAGAGAGGAAAGACAAAAATATGTTGAGTTGATCTCCTTGCTAGCAGTGTATATTTCTTTTGTTGAAATGCTGAGACTGTAATTCACTTGATCTTGTTAGTTCAAACATTTTGTGTTGTGAATGTGTGGGTAATGTGCTGAAACTGGTTGAAGCCTCTAAAAATGAGGACATTTCCTCTCCCTTGCTGGCTTCAAGTTGATACTGCATTATTTTGTAGGAATATGCTGATGTTATAACGCGAAATGCTGACGTTATCACTTACTATTTTATTCTTGTTGATTTTTTTAAAATAATAAAAAATAAAAAAATATAACGGAGAAAAAAACTAAAAAAAATATATAAAATTTATAATTTATAATCTAAAATGATTTCTGGATAGTTTACCATAAAAATTGGATGGAAATCTAACGAAGATTAATGAATGGATTCATTTTTAGATGGGCATTAAAATTATGGGGTGTTTGTATTTTTTTAAACAAGAATAAAATATTTATAATTATGTCAAACCTCATAAGAGATGATTGTAATTTACCTAAAAATTACATAGTGACCATGTAGTCATGTCTCAACATGACTCTTGAATGCACGATGATCATGACTTAACACATAGTTTATTTTTTTATTTTATTAATTTGAAGTAAAGTTATTTTAATCAGTCTTGTCAAATATCAATATCTAACAGAAACAATTACAACAATCATATCCTGATTAACAATATCACATAAATTAAACTTAAAAACACTTTAGTATTACAGTATATAAATAATATGTATTATACAATAACAACATCATCCCACGCAAGAGTTTGAATCCATGAACACAGTTTGCGAACCATAATTTTTTGCCATGTTTTGACCTCTTGAAATTTTAAAATTTGCCTTTCCAATGCACAATATAGAGAAGGAAAAAGAAAACATTTTGTTTTCTGTAACCATTATTTTGTTTCAAGTCTATATTCCATTTTCATATAAATTAGGAATTCGAGATATCAAATACAAACTTACTTATAGTAGTAAAGATACACTTGTTTAAAGAAAAAGAAAGTGAAAAGATAAACAAACGATTGCTGTGCTTGAAGGTAAATGAGAATTTACTAATGGGACCTTTCTACTTGAATCGAGTAGGAGAGGGTGCAAGTAAATGGAAATTCCATATTCAGAATCTCTGATTCTCCCTCCGGCGATTGTGAAAGTTCCGATGAGGTACATAGTTTACCTACGGTATTAAACTGTTCCTTAATTCGATGATAGCCATGTTTTTTACATATTGTTTATCCGATCACTCTTATTTATGTGTCCTGTAATTTTACTTGATTTCTCTTTTCGTATTTTTCTTTTCTGGATTAACTTTCATTAGCATTGGGAATGAATGCTGTTTTGATGCAATAGGACGTGAAATTTGGAAGAAATTCGTAATTTCATCATATTTTGGTAGAAAAGTTGTATTGAGGGTCGCAGGAACAGGAGATTGAGGATTTTTGATGATTTGCCTGTGTTCAGCCTGGGATATGCTTTCAATTGAATTGGGGGAATGCTTTCAGACGTTTCAGATTCTAAGTTTTGTGATTGAACTCATCCTCCTCAAAGTAGTGTTTCATTAAGGAAAAAAAGGAAAAGAACAAGAATGGATAATCTCCCTAAGAACCGTCTTCTGGAGCGGAAACATGCAGAAATATTAGGAATCATGAAGGCCACTTTTCACCATTGTTAGTTTTCTTATGATGAATGGATACCGCCAAAAAGTCATACCTGTGTAAACATTTAAACATTATATCATCTGTCAGACTCAAACAGTCAAACTCTTAGATAACCAACTAAAACAGAAATAAGTATATAGATTTGTTTAATATAGCTTTCAGCGTAACATACAAGACATTGTGTATATGAGCGGCTGTGTAGGTAAAGTGTTTGGTCTATGGCTGGGCCACTGAACCCATCTCTAGTGTACTTCCTCCAAAAGTCATCATTTAGCAAATATTACTAAAACTGTAAAGAGTACAATCATGGTATCCAAATTACCAATGATCCTGCTAGCACGTTTTCATACGTACACAAAAGTAAAGCACCCTCATGTCAAATGGAAAGTAAGAACTTGGTTCAAGCTAGAGAATCTATTGAGTGTTCTTTGGAAAAAGTCAGATACCTAGTTTCTTTGCTAGCAGAAAGGTTGATTACTGTAATGGAAAGAGACAACTTTATTGCTTTTCTTAGTGTAAACCATGAATTGATTTTGTCCTTGCATCAATGCAAAGAGATGCATGCAGGAAGGCGCAACATAGCAAAGACATGGAGAATGCCATTACATTCACGTGATTCACCATGCATTTCCTCTACAACATATGCTCCTGTTAGAAGAGCTATGAATACATCTTTTCAGACCCATGTAATTCGACCTATTCAACTAATAACAGATGAAGTTATGGCATAAACCACAACTTCCTTCTTTAATGATGCCAGTTTTTTATAATTTCTCACATGTGTTTAATCAGGGGTGCATCTGGGACCATGGTTTTAGGGTGTCCAAGTTGTTATAACTAGTGAAAAAAATTCAGAATGCTCAAAAGGAAGAGTAAAACTTAAAATATACTTAGGGTACTCGTTAACTAGTTTTTAGGACTTTTGACATAGTCTTTTGTTGGAGGCAATAAATCTACTGCTAAATACAACAAAAATGAGTTAGTTGGAACACAATAGCCAAGAAACATTAAGTGTCGTTTACTATCTTTGATTAGGCCTGATAGACTATTTTATTTGGGCCAATCACTTCTTTACGTTTTTGGACTTCAGCCTGCTTGATTTGTACGGCGTGGTACTCCTCCGTTTTCAGGATATGGACCTCATGAGGTGGGATTCAAATAATCCTAAGGCCCACTCAAACTTTGGGAATGGATAATGCCAAATATGTCCTTAAAAATTGGGATGATTTACTTCAGTGTCCTTGCAATCATATTCCAAAATTCTCTTCTTTTTGTTTTTCCACTTCATTGCATCTTACTCTCCTACTTTTCAGCCATTCTCTGAAATCATCATTTTCCTCTTCTTCATCTACATAATTGTTAAATTGCATTTTATTTATCATGGAGTAGATGGGGTTAAGATAATGCCATTCCTTGCATCATTTGACCTCAGTCTTTGAAGACGATGATTTGCATATGCCACAGATTGCAAGCTATTTGTCTTTGTGTAAGTGGATTTAATGAAATGTAATATTTTCTGAACAATTATGAGAAATTTGTGTCTATTTTTCTCCTCTGTAATTGAACAGCTTTCAATTAATTGATTCATAATGGAAATGTTGTATTAGTTAATTATTATTATTATTATTATTATTATTATTATTATTAGTAGTAGTAGTAGTAGATAAAGGGTATATCAAAGTGAACATATTCACTGTTTAGTAAATCAAACCTTCAAATATAAAGTTTATAGCACAGCCTTACTTCTTCTGCTAATCGATTCGACCTCTAATCAAAAGATATCATTGGTTATAGTTCATCTCTTCAACAGGTTTAGTACACAGTAGTTCTCCAGGAATTTCCATACGAACCATCAGCGTATCTTGACATGTAGGGGGGCTTGTATGAATTTAGAAAAACTGCCCAACAGGGGGTGGGCAAGGCCCTTTCAAACCTCCCAATATCCGTCTGCTAGTTTAATTTCCTATACACTGCCAATCAGTCAGTGAGAGTATGTTTATCTTTTGCTGTTTAAATCCAACTGGTCAGAAGCATTTTGGGGCAGTGCTCTCTAGCAGCTTTCTGCAAGCTTTTATTTGGTAGGAAAAAAAGGCAAACAGCTTCTCTGACTGTATAAAATATTCCGTTTAAAGTCAATTAACCTCGGTTGTCAACCTTTGATCGTTGTCGAAATCCAACGATAGATTTCTGATGCTTCTTTTCTTTGAAAACTTCATTTTTTAGTAATACTAAACAATCACTATAACCCAAAAGCTCTAATAGTCTCTTTGTCTTGGCAGTTGGAAAATTCAGAAATCTTATTTCTGAGACTTTTGCAATTAGTTTCTTTATGTATGGCATATAATAGCAACTCAAAAAGCAATGTGGATGATGATGAAGAAGAAGAGGTATGACCTAGAAATTTTGCCTTTGGACTTTGTTGCTCATGATAATCTGTTTAAATGTCAGTCACACAATCTGATTTGTGTTCTTTCTCATTCCCTTTCCCCTCTAATTATTCTTTTTTGCAGTTTGAGCATTTTGATGATTTTACTGTTGCCTCCTCATGGGAAAGGTATGATAGTCCACTTTGGCTACTTTTTATTAGGTGATATAACTCAAAAGAAGAGGACTCACTCTGATAATTCTATTACCAATTTTTAGGTTCATTTCTGAAATAGAAGCTGTGTGTCGGCATTGGTTGGCTGATGGACCAAAGAATTTATTGGTAAACCAAATCGATTGCTTGATTGATCTATATTAGAGTAACTGTATGTTGGTGCTCTTATGACGGAGCTTCTGCGGATGTGGATTGACATCATTTAACAAATTCAGTTTATAGTCTTATACCCTGTTATATTGATCATCATCATCTATGTCGGTTTTATTATTTTTAAGAAGGATGACCTTTCTATTTTAATTCTGCTACTCCATGATACGAGCCTCTGCTAAGCCTCAGGTATCCATGGCGGATAGCCCACACTTAGCGAGGCTATAGCACCTAGGTCTCCCTTTTGAGGCATAAAATCTCCATCTCTTTTGGTGCCTGCAGACTACCTATTCTCCAAACTTGAACACAAATTCAGATAGTGTGGGTCAAACTTTTAGCATATCTTAGTAGCCATTTAGATTAAATGTCGTCAGACTTGTTCTTAATTATATTATCACAACTGAGCCTTTGTTATGTTGTGGACATAAAAAATCCTAGTTGGCAGAACCTCGTTTTATATATCATTTTCTTCATGCATTGCTTTATCTAGACTTTAAAGATTAGGTTTCTATTAATCGACAAATTTTAACTGAATATGCAGCATTTCCAATCTGAAGAATACCAACTTTTGTCCAGTGATTTCATAACAAACATGATGCTGCAGTAGATGGGGGGTGGAGGTGGACATGCCTGTTAATATTTGGCGACCATCGCCTCAAATGTAGACTTAAAAGAGCTGTTATTATTGAAAACCTAACCTTGCCAAAATCTTGAATATAGTTCCATTGCGTTGGAATATGACCAGAATTAGTTTCGTTTTTGCATGCAGTGTCTTAATTGAGAAATTAATATGCATTTGATCATGCCAGATACTTATTTAGGCTCTAGTTTGTAGCTTCATTCTCATGTTCTCTTTGGTCACAGGCAAAGGATGCTGTTCAAATGGATCTTCTCTTGGTTTTGTACAAGGTCAAATCTGAGTTCAAGTATGCTTCAAAAAGCTATTGCATGGAGTACTATTTTGAAAAAAGTAGCAATGGTACTGTCAATGGTGCTATCATAACTTAATAAGAGAGTTTTCTCTAGCTTCCTATCTTAGCTATAATTCTCATTAGCTCAGGTGAAGCGGGTGATTGGAACAAGCAATCACATGATCTGCAACTGTCATTCGGGGTGAAGGACTTTTTGGTCTCTCTCTCTCTATCTCTATCCCTCTTTCACACATGCACAAAACAAACAGACACATGCACTCTCTCTCTCTCTCTCTATATATATATATATATACACACACACACACACACAAATATGTGTGTGTGTGTATATGATAATCTTTCTATTCAGATATTTCTGCGTGTTTGTAGCTTATCTACTCATATTTTGCAAACACTTAGGTAATTGCACCACTAAGTGCAAGCGGAGTAGTTCTTGATGCACCAGAGGCTAGCAAACTTTTGAGTGCAGTTGCCATTGCTTTATCCAACTGTTCATGGTATGGCTGGTGTTGCATTGTAACTCCATCGATTTGTTCCGATTCTTTTCCCGTTAATCTCAAAACAGTTCCTGTTTCTTGATTTGATTATCAATGTTATAGCTTTAAGATCATGGCTTAGGAGTAGTAGGATTAAGGACAAGGATATCTAGGGTTTAGTTTGCAAGGAAAAAGAAAGTGGGGTCAAAACCAGCTTGCCAACTTATTGTACTTGTTAAGAGGCAGATAAGCCAGCGTTCAGAGAAACCCATGATCTGTTGTGGTCCGAGTGACATGGTAGAGCTCTGCTTTGTGGTTTAACTCCAGAATCATAAAAATGCACAGTGAACTTAAATGAAAAATTGACTAACAACCTTACAATAAGAAATTTAGATATAACAAGCCCAAAAAACATTTAAAATAAACTTAAAAAAACATAAAGAGTATTAATGAATTAATGTATTAAAATTTTAGAAGTAGAACAATAAAGATAAAGTTTAAACTTAGTAATTTCAACTTAGAAGAATGAAATAAAAATTATTATGAATTATTAAAAAAATAAATAAATTGCCCAATTAGGTCGGACCACTAACCCAGCCTGATAGGCCCAACCCAAGCCCAACCTAGGACCAAATGATCCTGGGCCACTGCGCTGGCCAGTCCAGGTATTAATACCACATCTTAATTTGCTAACTCTGACTGAATATGGCATGGTTTCTTTGATTTGTGTCTCAGAATTTCATTGGTTAAATTGCGGAAGATTATGGGGAAGATTAGGTTAAGAAAGAATATTTCCACATCAGTTTCACCAAACAACATCAACAGGATTTATAGAACTTTTGAATCTGTTCTGTGTGGAAAATGTAATCAAGTATACATATATCAGTTGAAACCTGTAGTTCTGTCAGCAGGATGTAGCAATAATGCCAACAGAATTCTGAAGATTAATAAAGCCGTCAGATAGTCAAGCATCACGTGGTTACTTATGTATGTCTGTCTGTGTACGTCAAAGTGCACAGTCATTTGTGTATAAACTAGATAACTGCAAGTCTTTGCATCATTCCCCTTCCCCATGTAGAAAAGAGAATATGATAAAGCAAATGATAAAACATGAAAAGTGAACACAAACAAGCTCTTGCCTTGATTTATCCTTCAGTAATAATGGTTTTGTTTTTCTCCACTTGCTTTTATGAAGCAAACTCTTCAATAACACAAAATATGGGAGTAAAACCAATCAAATGTCAATAGGATTCAATCATGAACTTCTAACTGAGTAGTAAGTTACGTATTATCAGTGAAAACCTACATAAACATATATACAATCAGGGATATCCAAAAAAAATTCCGGTGTTACCCCTATCTTCAACTGATATGAAGATGCTCTTTGGAACTCAAAGTTTTTGTGGGAACTGGTGAGGTTTCTAAGAAAATGGTGGCACTGAGACAACTGCTCCTCTGAAGTTGAATGTTGAAGTCTTGGAACATTTAAATTAGTTAATTAGTATGAAATAAGAGACTTTTAGCTCTAGGCTTGAGTTAGCAGAATCTGAAGTTCACACCGGTGCAGAATGTCTCATAACTTATGTTCTTTTGTTGGTCTGCAAAAGTTTGTTTTTCTTGCTTTGTTTCTGTTGATTGATATAGGTTCCAGCTTGTTATGCATAACTAGATTCACTTTCTTGCTTTAAGTGAGAAATGCATTTAGCAATTAATCTCTTTTGTGCTTGTCCATTGCAGCAACTGGCCTGCATTTGTTCCAGTTCATGATCCTTCGCGTAAAGCCTATATCGGTATTCAAAACATGGGAACAGCTTTTACTAGAAGATTTGAAGCTGATGGCATTGGTAGCCAGGTTCCAGTAAAGCTTATGCATATGGAAGGATTGTATGAGCTGTTTGTTTCTAAATTTGTATGTTCTACACATTCGCTCTTTCAATTCTAAATTTGCTTGTTCTTTTCATTCCCAGTGTCAAAGAACACCCTTCTGCAGTTATAATATGGTTGTTTATCACTTATCAAATTTGATATTTTGTTATACTCTGAGGCTTTGAAGTTAGGAATTCATGTTACATGACTATGCTCTTTTGTTGCATTCAGATGTAGTTTTGCATCTTTTAGTTCTCCATCAGCTTTAATCTACTGAGGAATTCATTTCTGTGCTAATGAGAGCTTGCATTAGCATTCCGTCTCTTATGTAATGGTTTAGGTTTATGTGACACTTTTTACTCTATATTGTCTTGTCACGAACTGATCTACAATTCGACAGATTAGCAACTGTGTGAATATGCATAGGTTTTTCATCATTAAGCTTGAACGCGATGCTGGTTATGACTGGCTGAAGACCAGCATTTCCTATTGCATTTCATTGATCTTAATAATTTTATTATGTAATTTTAGAGATTTCTATTAACTGATGTGGTGGTCCATCTTTTCAAACATTTACCAAAGGCCTATGCTGCAGTGGACTTATCAATGCGTCATTTCAAAGTCCACTTCAAGACGAAGTTGACCTACAGAACCCTTACCTATGAAGATGAGGATGAAGCAGAAGGAGCTGATGCTGACATTTCTGCGACTGGTGAAATTTTCGAGAGTGAAAACCCTGGCAGAATGCAATGGGATGATGATTGTCCCTGGAGTGAGTGGTACTCCGCAGAGGATCCAGTCAAAGGTTAATATGCGGCTTCCATAATAGCATTGATTTTGTCCTTTTTTTTTTTTTTTATTATGTCGCTTGTGACCAGGATGGGGAATCACAATGGAGAAAATAGAGTTTTCTAGATTTTGTGAATTTGTTTAGTAACTAGACTATGGAAGATCATACCATTTCGAATTTTACCAGACTAAATGGATAACAAAATTGCTCCTGGGATCTTGTAGATATGCACCTTTTCTTTTCTGACATTGGGGAAAGTGAACAAACTATCTTTGGGATTTGTATAACTCCTTGACTATTGGCACAGTTGCGTCCCTGAGAAAACTTTTTACTGTTGTGATGCTTTCCTGAATTAGATATGGCAGCATTATTTTAGTGTCCTGAATTTCTTAAATATCACTGAGATCCTGCAATAGTTTCTCACATTTATTAAGTTATGTTATGCAGGATTTGAGTTGCTTGCTATATGGTCTGAGAGAGTAGCTGAAAGTTCTCTGGATATGGCTGAATTAGAAAATGCCTCACCTCTGGAAGCTGATAGTTGGTTCTTGTATCCAAGTCTTCCCCAAAATCTGTAAGAATTCTGTTACTCTGAATGTGCATGAAATGTCTTATATGTTCCCCATCAAAATGTATCTAGTTTTGGCATCTGTTTTGAAGTCCTCGTGAAGTAGGATGGTGTGTGACATGCAATGCTAATCGAAGAGTTGTGTAGGGAGAGTTACAAGTGACTTTTAGTAGAACTTACTGTATGTGGATATCAGTGGATGGAATGGACAGCCACCATTTGTTTTCATGTAATGCCCATCTTAGTTGCTCTTTTTCCTCCATTTGAATAATTAAGAGTAGAAAACCTACAGTTTTTCCACTGTTTCACTTTAGTTATTTAAACCTAAAGTTCACTTTTGAGAGATCTGTGTTGCTAATCTTTGTCATGATCAGTCAATATGTTGTTTCACCAGCCTATTCAAATATTTGAATTTTCTGGTGAAGACGTCAAATGGGTCTCATCTACAAGAATCCTTCTGGTGATGTTTATCTTTGTCCAGAACCCTTCCATTGATGCAAACCAGGCTTCCATGTAGAAACTCCAATACTGGGTTTCTTGTGTTTCTCTCACGGGCTTTCCCAATCACTATCTTCCACATTGTTTTTCAAACAAAGGCCCTTGTGGAAATAAAAATCCAAATTATTTGGAGTGGCCCAAAGATATTCCTTTTGTGAGTCTCTTCTCTGATTTAAGCTCAACATGGGCCTATAGTTATTGTATTTGTCCCACTAATTGGTGATATTAGATATATTCCTATCCTTCAGTTAGTAAACATGCAATATAGTGTAACTGAATACCAAGGTTGCATATATAGCCATGCTATTACCCTACATGTCATGCACTTTTATCTGCTATGCAAGTTATTCTGTCCTCTTCTCTTTTCCTGTGTACCTGAGAAACATATCCCTATTTTATCTCTACTGTGTTCATCCTCTAGAGTCTAGAAACTTGTGAGATGTTTCCTTCTGCAAACAGATCTTACAGTTAACTGAACTGTTGCTTTAAACATCACGGCAAGGGAAAACATAAATGATGGAAATGTTGGTGCTGTAATATTTGGATCAATTTTCATGCGAAAATATTTCTACCTTGTTTCTCCAATCAGTTAATGTTGTTTTGAAGGAAGTAGTAGTCTAAAATAATGGTCTTCAATTTATGGACCTTGTAATGATTTTGCTCCTTGTTTGGGAAGTGATAAAATAACGTCTATTAATCCATGTTTAGCAGTGATATTTCTGATGGAAACACTATTGGATTTGCATCACAGTTGCGCCTTTTGGTTAAGGCATTGGAGATGTCACTGGAGGCTCAATATATGGAAGATTTTCTGTCAGGTGTAAAAATCTTATATGCATTATTGATGATTTAAATGGGAATTGTTTAATGCTGCACTGTAGTTTTTATTTTGCTGTTTTTCTTATATCATAGTTTTCAATGATTTTAACTACTTCATTCTTTCTCTTAATTTAGCAGTTGAAAAGTCAGGTTCTGAAAATCTGAGCTCTTCAGCAGTCATACCTCCGCCGACAGTTCTTGATCGCGTGCTAAAAGATCTTTTCCATGAGGGTAGCAAATTTTATTCTTTTTCTTCAGTTGCCACATTTTGTTTTCATCTGATAAGAGACAAGAGCCCTTGTCTGCCTTATGCTTTTGACATTGCTGGTTTCTGTTACTTCTCAAGATTGACACTGTGATTATTGCTGCTTCTCAAGCATGATATTGCTGTTCTATTTCTGCTAACATTCTAAATTGTTAGTCCAAACGTAAATGAATATGTATTCTGCTGCAAGCATGAACAAAGGAAGGCAGAAAGTTTAGGAGGTTAGGACAGCACTCATGTTGGATTATATTCATATTATGTTGTATTTGCTATAAACATAAACTATAGCTTTAGATTATAAGTCATTATTGAGGATTACAATGTATTAAGAGGATTTGTTAATTGCAAGATGTGGAGGTTTTGGTTGTAGATGCATGGTGACCGTTTGTTGACTTAGTTAATTTCTTTTCTTCCTGCAGTTACAGAGGCTCAAGTGGGTTTCTCTCTGGATGAACATAAAAGTTCTCGAGCTATTAAAGGCTCTCCACTTTACTCACTCTTTGGACAGTTCTGTTTACATGCTCTTTGGTTTGGCAACTGCAATATACGTGGTATTCGTCTTGATTATGAGCTTATGAAGTGACTATCCTCACATGCAGATCCCTTTTTGTTTTTTTTGGTTCAATCTTTTTATCCTTGCCTCACCTTTATTATTTTGTTGTTGATTAGCTATTGCTGTGCTCTGGATAGAGTTTGTGCGGGAGGTTCGTTGGTGTTGGGAAGAATCGCAGCCATTGCCAAGAATGCAATCAAATGGAGCAATCGATCTGTCGACCTGCTTGATCAATCAGAAGCTGCACATGGTTGGTTTTTTCGTACAGTCTATCCATCTGGATCCGTATGCACCACCTGCGCCAGACTGTCTAGCATTTTGCTGATACATAACATATTTTACTGATGTTGAGTTATACATTGTCTGTGTGACTTCGAACAATTTTATATTGAAGACTGTTGATCCACTTTCCTTCACGGTCTGGGTCTCATATTGGTAGCTTCCTTAGTTAAGTTGATAATTGATAACTTCTCTCCCAGTGATATCTCGTTGTACACTTGTATTTTTGGCATAAATTAATGCAGTGAAAACCATGTGTCTGCAATAAAAGATTTCCATATGCATGGTCATATATGTGTTATTGTATATAATCAGCAACTTCCAGAGTTCAGATTCATCACTACTGATGACCTATATGATATGTGTATGAATGATGCTTTGTAACATATTTCTGCGGCGAGGACCTTGAGTGGGTTTCAGTTTATGATCTGGTTAACATAATGTCTTTGGAGTCAGGTCGATTTTCATGTAATGAGGATTGCTTTCTCTCTTCTCCGTTTCTCTTTAAAGAACAAAAACGTCCTATTTTCACTTTTATATATATATAATTGAAATCCTTTGGTGAAAACCATTTAAGTGATCCTTTATACTGTTTGCAGCTTGCCATATGCATCAATAAAAAGAGTCTTCAGGGTAAAGCGCATGATATTGGCAGACACGATGATTCTGCTATTGCTCATTTACAGGTAGTCTATTTCGAAGTTCCTTGTGATAGTTGTATTACATTTATTAACCTCCAGATATTCTGTATTTGAGTGCAGGAAAATATGCAGATTCAAACAAAGTTTTCAGCTTCTCATGGTGCTCGTGAAGGTTTCAGTAACAATGACAGGTGAAAAGCAAGAGTTAACTCGAATTTTTAATCAGTTCAAGCTAGTCTTGGGGGTTTCGGAAATTCTCCTCAGGAAGTACTTATTTGCCCTTTTCCTCACTTTAGAGAAGGCACCAAACAAATAGCGTGGATAATTCTTTCTGATGATTGTATAGTGTGTTATCTTATTAATATCTTTTAGAAATATGCTTAGATATTTTGGTTTTTCTTTACTGCACTAATAATTCAAGAATCTTTAAATAATTGCTATAGATTATATCTATTTAACTACCAGTGATTGAAACCTATTTAATCATTTAGTAATTGAAGTTGGGTGTAATGCCATTTTCTAACTTCCCGTACAGGCATTTCTATGGATTTAGATATAGATAATAATTGATGCTATGCTCATTGATTAATTGCTCTCCACACTATCAACTCCCTCTGATTGAAATAGGGAGTACAAAACTCAGTCTTTCAAGCACAAATCCTTAGTGCCTGGCACTTCTTGAACAAAGAGTTGTTGACTAAGGGCTTTTATCTATTGCTTGGCCATCCGTCTCATCTCTTGTCTTTCCAGATTTAAATCTATATTTCTTGGGTCTGCTTCATCTCAGAAATCAGACCCATGTAATATTTGCCAAATTTTAACAGCTTTTTCAGCAACCTTTCATTTGCTAGTTGTATCATCAGTTCAACAGAATGATGAAACAGATGCAGAATATAATTGATTTTAGAAAAACAAGAGAAAGAAAAAGATAAAAAAGGAAGAAAAAAAAGGTAAGCAATAAAAGAGATGGATCTGAATACATCATTATTGGATCTAATATATGGCTTGGGTTTCTGAACTGGACAGTTGAGACACAAGTCATGCAACTTTACAAAGTTACTGATGTCGTGATTATTTGGTTCTAGGGGACAATGGGTTCAATATATGTCACATTTTACTCTGTCAGAGGTCAGTAAATATTGGTAAAGCATGCTGTTGGTAAATATTTATTGAAATTTGAGTACTAGGATTATGAGACTGCAAGTCCCTATGCTGCAACATGCTGGAGACTTGCTATAATGCCGTAACACTAGTGCTTTTGATAGGAGTGTGGATGCTAGATCTTGCCAACGTGGTCTACTTGGGAATTTGAGTCCTGTTCATCCTAGGAGTTAACCGAGATTGCTTGTTTGGTTCTTCGATGTAGTTTGTACTTATTCCTGGATATTATTGTATTTCTGCTTCTGTTAATTGAGCTTCTTCAAATTGTCAGGAAGAGCTCATTCCAGGTTGCAGGGTCTATGATGCTTTTGAAATCATACAAGATTATGCATGCTCCAATTACCCAGGTTAACTGCTAAGCTAGCTATCTTTGGCATCTTACTTTCCCCTTCTTGCACCATGCACTATTTGGAGTCAAACAACAGTTATGTGAATAATATGCAGTTAATCTCTTATTACCATAGGATCCTCCACCTATGACGGAAGACATGCATGAAGAACGACTTCAAGCTGCTGAAGCGTTGGGTGATTCATTTGTAAGATTAAACCTTTGCAGTATACAATCTTTTCCTCATAAAAGACGATTGTCGGCCTGTTCTTTTAGAATCTTTTGCCTGCCTCATCAATGACAACTGCTTTATGTAATAAAAATGCTGTAGGCATGTTTATCAGTTGAAATTGATAAGAATTTAACACAGTGGTTACATTTTTTATTCTTGGTGAAAGGTTAACACAAGTATCTTATGTCAAATATATATCATTCACCATGTTAGCCAAGAGTGTGTTTGGATTTAAGGGATTAGTTTGGGGTTTCGAGTCTATAATAGCAAATCCATTAAGTTTGTTTGGATAATTTGAGTTATTTACGATACCAAACCTATCAAGTAACAATTTTAAGTTACTTTTTCAAGTGTCGTGAGGGATTGAAAATTCACCTAGTTTCCTTAGTCATTTAAAATTCCTGAACTCCAAATTCTCGCTTCATATAAAATCCTTCCTTTCAAATGTAAGCTATGGAAGTTTTTAGATCATTGGCTAAGCATTGAGATTAGTAACTTCAGCTCTGGTTGAAGTTTGAGAAGCCACTTTCAAGCTCTTTCGTGTCTAGCAGTAAGAAGCTACAAGATATTGCTTGTGAAGATCACTTTCTTGCTATTTGACTCACTAAATGTTAACTAACGAGTGTTGTCCCCATTTTGTCGCAGAGCTTCTCTGCTCAACTTGAAAAGGATATTCTGGCATCAGGTTACTTTCTTCACGCGACTGTATTTTGTTTCATGCTGCTACTAGCTTTTTTCTCCCCCTCTATAACTAGTTTTCTCATCATGTTTTCTCTGCATAATGACCTTTCTCTCTTTCAGCAGAATCATTGAATAACCAAGATGAACTTAGTATCCGAGTTTTAGTTTTTATGATGTGTGAAATTCTTTGAAAAGTCAGTATGTTTGAGGTTGTAAGAAGTTAAGGACTGAAAGTCATAATGCTGTACGCAGTTGTTTCTTTTGGCAATAAGCCTGAATGCCTGATTCAGGGATGCCTCACCCCTTTGCGAATGTTAATATGGTGCTAAGAATTAGTGACCAATCATATTTATCCAGATTTTCACAAGGATATGCTTACAGCCATTTAGGAAATATCATCTTTCTTTTCTGGATTGATGTCCTTATCTTACCATGTGGAAAAGAGAATTGTTTTGCAATAATCCAATATATGAAGTAGGTTTGCTTATAGATGGCTTTTTATCCTACCAAGGCCCAAGAAAAGTCACTCTTACCTAAGTGCAAGCTCTATCCAATAGGTAGGTCTTACCTTACTGTAGACCTAATGAAATTAAATGAGGGTGTATGAGTAGAGTGTAATATCTTTGACTTAAAATTATTTGACAGAGTTTTCAATATTTGATTGTGTGATGGCCATCTAAATTAACATTTTTTCTTATGACGTGCAACAATTTTATAATTTTAAAATATTTTTGCAGTGATAAAGTCAATTTAAACTTGATTTGATAATCTAGAAACTGAGAATGTATAGAAAAAACTTAAATTATTTAAATTCGATTGATGTTAGTAAAGTTAATCAATATCTTGTCATACTTAGTTCATTCTTAACCATTCTTAAATTTCCTTCTTTCACTAGAATGATTTCTAAAGTGAACAAGTTTGATCGATCATTTAGACAATGTTAAGACCATTACTTGCATATATTAGATAATCAACTTCCACTAATCAAAAGTTTAAATAATCAGACTTTATTTTCTTAGAATCCTATCAAATGTTATTGATTTTGAAACTTTGCGAATGCAATATTTGACCTTTCCTGTAAAATTTATTGTTAGATTTCTTTTAGCAAATGCGTCTTCTCCATCTGCCAAGTATTTTAACAAGGAAAGAATTTGTCTCAACATGACTACAGACATGTCTGCATTCAAGGCAGCTAATCCAGATGCTGTTTTTGAAGATTTTATCCGATGGCATTCACCAAAAGATTGGGAATGTGATTGCAGTGAGAAGCTTGAAGAGTCTCGAACTTATTCAATGAAAGAGTCCACAATCGAGTGGCCTCCTCGAGGAAGACTTTCAGAGAGAATGTCTGATATGGGGAACTCATGGAGAAAGATTTGGAATGAAGCTTCGCCTTTGCCAGCTTCTGAACAAAAGCCACTCCTAGATCCAAACAGAGAAGGAGAAAAGGTATTCATTTTTTCTTGTTATTGCGGCTATTTCTATTCTTGTATTAGTCTAGTGATTGATCTAGTTCTTTTGCAGTTTCACTTTGGTCTTTTGCCAACACAAACGTATCGGTTCTGCTTGAATATAATAAAACTGTTCGTAACTCCATCACGTACATCTTCAGAGAGAATTATAGAAAGAGAAAAAGAAAACGAAAAGAATAATGAAATTTATCGCCATGTTTTGGTAAATTGATTTCTGCTTAATGCTCTAGAGAATAATTGTTTGCTGAATTTGGTAGACTAATGTTAGGAGTTCTGTACTTTATAATTTTTTCCATGAGTATAAAATTGGACTTAAGAAAAAGCTTGCTTCTACTCTTTTTGTCTATTTAATTAATGATGATCAAATATGTTTAACTAGGAAACATATCAGATTCAGAATCAACTTAATTAATTTGTTTTATTCCTCATGTAAGTGATATTTTGATTATTAAGTGGAGTTAAGCATGTATATCCTAATAGTGTTATGTTGGTACATTCCTTATGGTTTATCTGAATCTAAATTTTATTTGAAAATTCTGGAAATCAACAAGTAAGAGAAATGTTAAATATGAATACAAAGAGTAATTTATTGAAAATTAAAGAGGTAGTTATTTCAGGAAAAAGGTGCATTGGTTTTCAATTGATAGTACTATAGCATGTGGAAGAGTGATGGTATTTAAACTATAAAGACTCGCTATATATAGGTTGAGCAGATGTAAGAATGATTACAATTGATGTTATGTATTAAGGACAATGAGAGTAAAATTATGAATCAAATCAATAAGGTCATTATATTAGATAAATAGGGGCTTTTCTAGTATATGTATATCTTCGATCGTTCACATGCAATCTTACAACTCATTGTGCAAGGATCCAATATTGACTATATAAGTAGACCCATGAAGACATGATTATTTAGAAGATTTTATTAGAAAATAGAGTGAAGATTTGTGTTTCTATGATTCTGGTGTTGTATATGTATAACTTTTCAAAAAGCTTTTAAAGAAACTTGTTTTGTGATCAAGCCATGTTGTTTAAAAGATATATACCACCACACGGCTGCTGCCATTTCAGCCACGTCCACCCTCCACACCAATTCTTCTACTTTTCATTTATCTTACTTTTTCTTGACTAATAAAGCACATCTAAATTGTAACGCAACTGGTTTATGTGCTGAGTGTAAAGCATATCATGGAGGGCTGTGAACTATTTTTTTAACTTCAGTAAAGCTTAAAGCCTGTTGTTCTCATTGATTGCAATATGAGGTGTTGAAAGCAATTACTAGGTTTCTAAAATGAAATTTTATGAAAATAATCACTTCTGCGCCCTACTAAACTTATTTTTATATCTTATTAGTGAATTATGGGGGGATGAGGAACTTTTCTTTGGTTTAATTTGAATCCACTTATTTTCTTTATGCTACATCCCATGTGAAGATAGAAAGAGAAATTATTATTTAATTTATTAAGAGATTTTAGTTAATTTATATTCAGACAACATTCTTTTTATTAATGATTTCGTCCTACTTTGGCCAAATATGGCTCCTAGGTTGTTGAAAATGATGGGGGTGCATTTGTGGAAAGTGGACATTTTTAATTTCTGGGTTTGATTGGAAAAACAAGAAATGCTGGAAAAAGACGAACGAACCTACGAACTCCATGAATGAGAATTGCAATATACTGGAAAAACTTGATCAGTGTGTTTACTAGAAGAACAAGAATTAGCTCGTGTGTTGAGCTTGTACAACAAAACCCTATTTATAGAAGAGAAGAGAGAGGAAGACTTAAAACAGATTGAAGCGGTTAACTAACTACCAAATCTAACCTAACCACCTAATCAGTTACTAATAACAGATTAAAGCAATAAATAACTATCAACTAAAAGAAACGTGTACAACAACAAAGTCGCACTTTATGTGAATGCGATTTCAGTCAGACTTAGTGAAGTCTTGCTCCTCCTTTTCTGCACTCTTGTACGTTGGCCTGCTTGCTGTAGATGCAAGCTTAGGAGCTTGTACTTTATCAGCGCCCCTCCCCCCCCTGTGCAAGTTGAACTTTGGGAGAAATTCACAAGGTTCAACTTGGAGCATAAATTTCTGAAGGCTGCTCCTGACAATGGCTTTGTGAGGATGTCAGCAACCTGTGAGCTGGAATCAACATGAGATGGAAGTATGAACCCTTCCTTATACTATCCCTCACTATGTGGCAATTTATTTCAAGATGCTTTGTACGCTCATGGAAGACTGGATTAGCTGTTATATGGAGTGCTGCCTTGTTGTCACAAAGGAAAGGAATATGTAACTGGACAGCAACCCCAAGGTCTCTCAAGATGTATGTAATCCAGGTTAATTCACAGACTGCTGAAGCCATGCTTCGGTATTCTGCTTCTGCTGTCGACTTTGAGCCAGTGGCTTGCTTCTTGGTCTTCCAAGATATAGGAGATCGTCCCAAGTAGATGCAGAAGCCTGTCAACGATCTTCTGGTGTCCAAGCAGGCTGCCCAATCTGCATAAGAATAAGTCGTTAGTTGCAGTTTATTTGAAAAGGGGAAGAATAAACCTGTGCTTGGACATCCCTTTAAATACTTCACCAAATGGATTGCTGCATTCCAATGCTGTTTGCATGGATTTTGTAGAAATTGACTTAGTTGTTGTGTCGCGTAGGACACATCTGGTCGTGTAAAAGAGAGGTATAGAAGCCTTCCAACCAGCCTTCGATACTTAGAAGGGTCAGGTAAACGATCTCCTGGATCTGAGATCAACTTGACACCTACTGGAAGAGGAGCCCCTGCTGCCTTGGCTTGTGACAACCATGCCTCTTTAATAATATCCATTGTATACTTCCTTTGAGTTGCTACAAGCCCTTCTGAAGAACGTGCCAATTCAATGCCCAATAAATACTTAGCAGGTCCCAAATCTTTAATGATAAAAAGTTCATGCAAATATGTCTTAACAAGCTTGACTTGAGCTTCTGATGGTGCTGCTATCAGAATGTCATCCACATATACCAGTAAAACCACCAATCCTTCACCAGTATTCTTGACAAACAGACAATGATCATGTTTTGATTGGTTAAAACTAAAAACTGCCATCTTTTCAGTGAAAACCTGATTCCACTGCCTTGAAGCTTGTTTGAGCCCATATAAAGATTTCCTCAGCTTGCAAACTAATCCTTGAGGAACCTTATAACCTTCTGGTGCCTCCATGTAAATATCCTCATCAAGCCTTCCATGCAAGAATGCATTATTTATGTCCACTTGATGTAATGGCCACCCTCTGGAAAAATAGAGTTGACGGAAAAAAGAGAGTTGCAGTTATTCCATGCAAATGATCTGTTGGAGCTTATTGGAACAAAGCCTTTAAAGACCTAGCCCTTGGAAGATTTTGTTTAAACATTCAATAAGAAATCTGCTTATCTGATTTTTCTCAAAAATACTTGAAAAGCTAATGATATAATCATCTTAGGGGCATGGATGCTCTCAAGACTGATGCGCGATTTTTCTGGAAATTAAGTCTTTCAACATGTACCCAATCCTCCTTTCATCTCATCCAAAATTAAAATAGAAATAAATACTTACACCATGTGTCTAATATAGTTGGTGGTCTTTCACAGTGATTACCGTTAGTCGTTTCTCCTTCCCTGTGAATAAGGACCATAAGTTACCATTAGGTTCTGTGCAAGGAGCATATTGATTGGCTTAAGAGCTTTTAGTTTAGGCAAATCTTGTAAGTCGTTGCTGATTTCAAGCGGACTTTTCAAGTACACTGCGAACTCATTAAAGAAGCTATCAGCAACGGCCTGGCAGAATAACATATCCTTAGATTTCGACAGTAACGAACAATAAACATAAGATTGAACACGAAAGTCAACAAAGCACCACGAGTCATGCACACCAGTGTTGCATACCAAGGAAAAAGCAGATAGTTAAAATTTCATGAAGTGTCGCATAGAAGAAAACGGTTTCATGTTAAGTCATTTTGGATGTTAACATCATGTTGAGAAATGCAGACTAGACTTTCTAGAAACTTTCCTATAATATGAGTAGGAAAACTTCTTTGAGTAAAATCTGATATGTTCTTTGAGCAGGGAAATCTATGCTAACTTGCTTTACTTGTTTGGGCACTTTGCCCTATATTGCCATGTGCCTGTTTGTATGAGTTGAAATATTAAAGGAACATGTTTATGGCATGTAGATACTATTTAGACATCGTCTCTACATTGTTCTTTTATTACTATCCTTTGGTCAGCTTTTAATTGTTATGTCATCTGGAGTTAGGTTCTTCACTATTTGGAGACGCTTAGACCACATCAGCTGCTGTCACAAATGGTCTGTACTGCCTTCAGAGCAGCAGTTGACACTCTTAATCAAACTTCGTTTGGTGGGTTAAAGCAGATGACCACAAAAATGGGACAATTATACATCACTATGGCATCTACCCTAAAATATATGCAATGTATGTCTTTTTGGTACACTTCACTTTTTAGTTTATTTTGTAGAAGCGCTTTTGAGCATTTACAAATGGTTTGTTCAATTACAGCAAATAATATGACTAGTGATTCTGAGATCATCGAAGACCTCAGCCGGCTTTGTGTTACTTTTGAACACGTTGAGAAGCTAATAATACTGGCAGCATCCCTTCATCGCAAATTCTTGCAAGCACCCCACCTGGCAGAAGCAATTTTCAGTGATTACTCTGACTACTATCTCCAGGAAACGGGAATGTGCTCTTCCCAAGCTGATAAGAGAAAGGTAAAATTCTGAATGTACGAATTTTTCTCTTCGCGGTCTTTACCTTATATTTCATTGAAGTCCAGCATTTTTTCATGAACTTTTGGTAAATCGGTGTCAAAAAGAATGATTTGTTAGTACAATGATTGTTTTCTTTTTAATGCAGAAAAGTAAATGTACATGTGTTACTGTCTTTTGTATTTCATCTTCACTCTTAATCTTGTTATTTTACATTTGCCAGGAGTTCGACAAAACACAAGAAATACAGTTGCAAGATAGAAACATAATTGCTGGCATGTTCACTCCACCAACTGCTACACAATCATGGAGGAATGTTGTGAGCATGGGAAATCTCCTTAACGGCCACGAACCGATCTCAAGGGGGATAATATTTTCCAAACGTGATCGAGCGAATGGAAGCTATTTCGACTCTAGTCCTAAGTTTCATCAACAAGAAATAGAAACTTACAGAATGTACGTATCTCAAACTTCAAATGACCTCAGAGTAGCTCTTTCTGTTGCCTCTTGCGATTGATTTTCGCGTAAATTATATGAATTCAATGAATTTTCTTGTTATTTTATGGAACTATCTCTTGTCAATTTTTCTATACATTTATTTCCTTTTCTGTGTGTGGAATGAGTTCTGGATAGCATGAGTATAATTGTTCTCAAACATTACAGCACTTAAGGAGATGATTGGTTAACATTGCTTGTATGGGAAAATGAATTTAGGTCTAGAAGTGTTTGATAATTTGAAGTAATATCATTTTTGCTATATTTAATTGCACATCAAGAGTTGTAAAATTGTAACGTTGGGTTAATTCAATTTCGTAGTACCAATTAAGAGAAAGGTGTTTGAGAAACTTATCTAATTAGTTTTTTAATGATTAGGAAATCGCATATGTAATTTTATCTTAGGGATAATTAAATTTATACTTCTTTATCTATGATCTATTAACAAATAACCTACATCTTTTGTATACTTACAGAATTACTCCTGACAGTTAAAAACATGAGTAGTTTGTGTGATGAGGCTAAAATTTTCAGGGGAGTATGCATAATTTTTTAAAAAGTAAGAGTGATTTTCTAATGATGTTAATAATGCATGAAAACTTTGAAAAATTATTCGAAACATTGTCAGATATGGCATGGTTTAGACATGCCTTCAATATGTATCGGTGGGTCCAAAAATATAAAATAATAATAAAAAAAGGACAAGGTGATGGACATGTTAGAAATTTTCTTATAATTTTAAAATGTTTTTGAAAAAACCAAAAAAGAGTTTTGGACCAACTGAAATAGAAAAAAAAAATCACTCCTTTTAAATTAAAACTTTTGGGATGAATACTAAAAAATGGAGATGGTCAAGATAACTTAACTAATTTGGATGATTAGATTTTTTTTTTTAAAATAAATTGATTATGTATATTTTTGAAGTAATGTATTTTTGATTAACAATTTAGGTGTAAGACATGCTTAGTTTATATTTTATATATTTTTCATATTGCATATTTTAATTTTATGAAAAATTCAGAGTATATATAAAAAAATATATTATATATAGCCGTGTCGTGTCCTAATTTTTTGAAATTTTTTGTGTCGCCGTGTCCGTATCGTATCGTGTCCATATTGTCGTGTCCGTGTCCATACATCATAAATGTTAATGTTTTATGTGGGGTTATATGTAATTTCTTAAAGGGATAGTTGCATACGACACCCCTGTGAAATGAAAAATTTGCTAAAAAGCTACATGTGTTTTGAAAATAGCCAAAAAAAAAAAAAAAAAAACCTGAATTTTAAAACCCTACAGAAAAACCCTCTCCATTAAAAAAATGTAGAATTGCTAACAGGCGCCATAAATGCGACCGAGAATAACATTTTGACTCATTTTTAGCCTTTGACCTCTTTGAATGGACAAAATTGCCCATATCTTATGCAATTACCTTTATTGTTTTTGATTAATTATTTACCTTTTTCATTTTGCCGAAAAATATGATAAATACTAAAAAATTAATATTCATCAATATTTATATGTAAAAAATATTATTACATCAATTAAATTATTATACACATTTTACAAATAAATCAATCATAATATCAAAATTTTAGGATTATTCTAATATTATTATAAGTTTTAAAATAAAAAAATGCATGACTTTATTTATAAATATTATTAGTTAATTTGAATTATAATTTTTTGCTGAGTATATCTAAACTTCCTCCTGCGCTCTTGCTCGCCTCTCTCCCACACCCATGAAATAACTTCGCAGCAGAGGTCGTGGTAGTGGTTTTGGATAGAGGAGGTGCTTGCTGGGCTTCAACCATGGAGGAGGAGGCACTGGGATTTGGGGGATTCAATAAATATTTCTCTCTCCTCGTGTATTCTCATCAACATTATGTAACGAGGACAAAACGAGAATTTTGTTTCAAACACTAACGTCATTAGTATTGAATGACGGATGTGGGAAGTGAGTTATATTTTAAAAAACATAAGGTCCCAAGTCCCACAACGTGTGGGGATCTGTCTCACTCATTATTACAATAAATTCACATTAATCGAGACAAATACATAAAAAAAAAAAAAAAAAAAACAAAGTTGATGGTTGATTTCTTGCTTGTATAAATATAAGGGAGTATAGACATCCAAAGTGTTGATATGCTTAAAAGAACAATACATGAAACTCAATTGAATCAATTCTAGGATTTGAGTAATTGACACTTTGAAGTCCTACCTTCATGGCATATCGTTCTTGCGTGTATATAATAAATATTTTTTTTAAGTTTTAAAATATATTATAAATAAGAATAAAATATATAAACTAACACATCACATTAAATAAAAAAGAAGAAAAGAAAGAACTAACTATTTATCAATTAATATAAAATTTGAAAAGTTGAATAAAGTAGTTATCATATCAGTTGAGGGTTATTTTTGACATTATAAAAAAGTGGTGCGACGGTGTCATAAACCATCATTTGTGAGTGAAAAAAGGATTTCTTTTATATAATAGTATAGATTAAGGCGCGAAGTCCTAAAAAAACTATTTTTGGTAGACACGATGTGGATTGATTATATTCTTACTGATACTTATTTCTACTAGAAATAATCATTTCTTTAATTAATTAGTTATATCAAAATTTTCTTTTATGTAAATTAATATTTAATCTATCTCATCAATTTTGGTAAGTTATTCATTTCGTTTTTCTTCTATTTCATTTAATTAAAAAAGTATAATTAAAAAATTAAATTACACACGCTCATTAGATGTGGTGCTTAAGGCTAAGGGGGTGGTCTATTATGTATATGGACTAAACTGACCTTTTATAATAAAAGAAATAACAAGTGAATTTTTTTTCCTTTTTTTATCCTTCCTCGTCTTTTTCCCTTATGCCTCCTTTATTGGCAAGGATTAGCCATGATAGATATCATGGCTGATCATTGCTAGTAACGTGTTTACTTTAAAATGGCCAAGCCCGAGATTAATGGTCAAAGCCCCACATTGGTTGTGATAATCGGATGATATGTATCAAGATTTTTTTCCATGAATTAGCTAATCACCATGGCCTACCACCTCATGACTATTTTTTTGTTTCCACTTTTATCCTCACCTCTTGTAATTTCTTACCCAATGTGACCTTATAATTGCAATTTATTACTCCACCTAACATGTGCATGATTTGACCCTTCATGCAGGTAAGTTTTTGAAAAGTGTTTTCTCCTCTATTTTTTTATTCTTCTTCTTCTTCTTGATATTCGCATTGTCCTCTCCAACATATACTCCAAATACAAAAACTTCGGCTTTCTTCCATGGCTAAGGTTCTAACATTTTGTTGGTTCGTCTAAGGTAATATTTTTGTAAAAATCTTGTATGTTTTTTCTTTCTTAAAATTTTATATTATGTATTTCCATTATTGTAAGCTCTTTTATGTTTCTCCAGTTTTCGAACTACAGTGGGTTGGGTCGTCGAAGTAAAAATAACACTCCTTTGTTTCCCGGAGAGCAATGGATGATTTTTGGGGAGGAAGCTTAACAAGAAATGGATGACAATGGAGTCTTGTATATCACCCGCTCCGCTATGCATGTCAAATCAAAACCTTTTTTTATAAGGGTAAATAGGTAAATTTATTTAAAAATCACTATTACAAAAATATAAAAGTCAACACCAATCATGGTCTAATCCAACATGTTCTAATGCAAGTAAACATATTTTCAAACAATTATATATTTTATTATCACTACTTTAATCACATTTTAATCAATCAAAACCTAATCCATAGTGTTTGGTTCTCCTCTCTGTTGTATTTTACTATTTTATCTTCCTAAATTTTTTCATGCTCTTTATAAATATGTTGCATCAAATTCATAATAACTACAATATTTATTTATTTATTTTCAAAAGAATATCACAAACCGACATATATAACCAAAATTACATTTAGTATCTTTTATTAATGTTATATAATTATTTAAGTATTAAATAAATCCCTACCCTACTTTACACACACAGAGTGTACCACTACCACTAAGAATAATATTAGTAGGCTAGTATACATATTAGGATAAGATAAAATTGTGATAGATAAAAGTGAGATTAAAATAAAATTTTGTAGGGAGAGGATAATTTTATGATTTGTCTACGTATGATGATACAATTGTGATTATGATAACCTCATGTTTAATTTGGATTTAAAATGTGACAGTTTGCCCCTATTACCAAAATACCCTCACACATCAGACAAAAAAACGCAACGTTAATCACCATTAATTGTGGCCAAATTTTGTCCCTAGATTTTAGCTAAAAAAAGAGTATTTAAATATTTGATAGAGGCTGAATGATGATAAAATTGTCCAAGGAAAAATTAGTCCCATAGGCCAAAGCCCGGATTGTAATCCGCCAAAATGAATCGAATTACAATCCTTCAAATCTCCTAATTTCACATAAACAAGATCGAACTTTTGCACCTAAAAGAAAAAACAAAACAAAGATCGAAAATATATTTTTAGGATTAATTACACTTAAACCACCCTTCAAGTGTGAAATTACATTTTTCCTAAAAGAATTTTAGAAACTATATTTACATTCCTTCTAAAAATATTTCTTTCGTGCACAAATGTACTCCTGTGGTAGGGTTTTGGAAGGAAAATACTATTGATTTATGTGAACTTTCAATTTTGCCCTCATCGTGCAAATGTTCATATATTCTATTGATCAGATTCTGTTTGGTGATATTTTTGAAATTTATGGGGGTGTCGATGTAATATTGTGTAGTTAAGGGACTAACCATAATAAATTGATGCATACCAGAGTCCAGTAACACCATAATCGTAAAAAAATCTTTAATAAAATTCTGAGATCACCGGAGGACTAACCTGTAAAATGGAGATTAACACTCTGATGCTTAAGTCAATAACATAATTACTGGAAAAAAAAAAAGAATAAAGAAATCTTGAAATAACGAGAGATAATGGTGCAATAATTGATATGAAGTGGTACAATACTGAAATATAAGCTAAGGTAAGCTTGTGAAGTGCAAAAAATGAGCAGGGAATGGAAATCTGCACTGTTTGCCTAGAGAATAAGAGTGTAGAGTGCAGATAGCTTGAGTTACCTGTTTTACTGTAACATGACTTCTATTTACAGAGGGATTTAGAATAAAATTCGAGAGCTAGTTATATCAAGCTATAAATTATTAGAAAGCTAGGGATGTTAGTTAACAAACAAAAGAATCAAAACATGATTTAGACTTATTTTAAAGGAGTTATGATTGTTTAAGTGGTTGAAAATTTGGGAGGTTGTTACCGGCTAATTGATTTGGTCAATCCATTATAGGGGGAGTTAGTTGGAAAGTTAGACGTAGCCTGAGATGTGGAGAGTTTGTTTGACGTGGCCTCCATACTGTTCGCAAAGTCATTTTGTTGAACCTGACCTATTTTGGGCCCTATCATGGTAGTTTCAGTATAAACAATACAGGCTTCATACCTTTGGGCATGGGCTAGCAGGGTAGGGCCTGATGGGCTGATCGAAGGACTGGGGGGAGGGGGGAAAACTCCTTTGTCTTTGAGCTTTTGGAAAAATAATGGAGGGAGGCATAAAAAATGCTTATTGTGAAAGATCTTTTATCTTTTTATATAGGGTAAATTACATCCACCCTCCATATAGTTTGTCATAATTACCGATATCACCCTGTTATTTAAATATTACCAATTGATGGTTGTAGGAAATGTTAATATTATGCTTAGCATATTTAATAAAAATAATTTTAAATAAATAAAAATATCTTTGGAAGTGCAAAGACTTAAAGGCCTTTTGTGTGTTTTTATTCATCTCGCGTCATGTGGGACGATGAAGCAATACACAAGCAGAAAACCCTACTTCCCATCATCTTCTCACCCTCTTTTCTCTCATTTTTTCTCATTTTTGCCTGCAAATCAAAGATATAAAGTAGTTGTTCTAGAGCTTGAAGGTGGTTTGCAGTGTAGAGGTGGCCAGCCGCATTTCGTCTATTTTGGAGACACCAGATAAGAATACTCTACCCAAGTGATCATGTTTTGTCGGAGATGATAACTGTTACATATGAAGTTAAGTTTTGTTTTTTTTTTTTTACCAAAAGTGGTGTTTTTTCCTCAGTTCATTCAAAAGGTCTCGATTTTTGCGTTTGTTTCGTTTTGTTTTCTTTTTGTTGATCTTTTGGAACAATATCTAAATGTTGAATGAGGTACGGGTTTTATATGCTATTTTATCTCTTATTTCGTGTGTGGTTTCAATTATCGAAAAAAAAAAACCCAAACGTGAGTTTTATATTATTAGCTTGTAAATTGGGGGTTTTGAAGCTGATCTTTTAGAACCCATGCACCCATTCTGGTGGCATCCTTGCTCGTGACTGGAGCTAATCGTTTGGAGAATTATGATGCTTCTTTCAGATATCTTCTTTAATTGTTGTAAGAATCATTATCTGGACGCTTCAAAACAATCTTCTGTCTATATAAAAGTGGTTTAATTCTTTGATATAGCTTAATATATTTATAGAGGTATTTATTTGAAATTTGTGATTGGTGTAATCTATTCTTAGATTCCTCAGCCTTAGCAGCGTCTATGCATAATTTGACTTTATTGAGCTCATTATTTCCTTTGCAATTATTGTCTCATAGCCTGAATATTCTCTTTATGCGTGTCAGTTTTCCTTTACTACTTTTGAAAGATTTCTTTGTGTTGCTTTTAGTTAATCGAGAATTTTATGTCTTTTCCAAAACAACTTGGACATGGCTATTGGCATTGTTTATATAGATTTCGATGTGTATATTTGTTACTTTGCTTTGGAAGAAGCCAAGGCCATTTGGTATTAATTCATGGCCCATCACAATTTATATTTCAAGATTAACATTTATGGGCCAGCATTGCAATTTATTTGGTGTTTCAGTTATGCGGAAGAAACCTTTCGGCTTTTTTTATAAAATGTCTTGATGTGTTAAGTCTTTAATGCCAATGTTGAAGTGCAAGATTTACATTGGCATTAAGCATAATAGAAGAACATGCCCAAACAAGGTAACATGTTGATCTAAATGTTCCAATATCTCAACTAGTTAAAAGGATGATGGACACCAAAAGGAGCAGAAAGAAGACATTAGAAAGTTCATCTTCTTAACCACTGCGCACAAATAGGGAGGAATCAATGCTTGTATTAGCATCTCAGTCATTGCCCAGGACATGTTCTCAACTACAAGTAGCACAAAAAAAAAAAGAAAAAAGAAAAAATGTAGCAATGAAGCCAAAGCCAGCTCCAAAACAAGCACCAACACCCCCTGCAACAGATCCTTTCACGATGCTGCATCTTCTCAGCCATTGTCAAGCTCTTTGCTATTGTCTCCTTCCTTCTTCAGGTTAATTGGAGCACCATCAGATGTTGGATCATCTCCAAATGAACCAAAGAAAAAATATACTAATTGCCCACAAATGTGACTGTAATGTTTGTTGGGTGTATCTTGTGTCGAATGACGGTTGGAACATGTATTTTTTTTTTTTTTTGGCATATTGTGACATTTGACTTGTAAACTGTTAGACATGATTGAGATATTTGCTTTTGTTAGATCTAGTGACATTTAAACTCTCTTATGTTAATTATGATCATAGCAGATATTGTTGAAATTGAATTTTTAAGGCTACAATTACCTCTTGCATGATTGGAATCGCCTTCAAAGAATGTCTGATAACAATAATATATAACCTTTTATATATTAAAAGAATTGCAATTTTCAACAATTTTGCCATAAATTAAGTACAAACTCAACATTTACATACCATAACACATTAAATTCCTTATATTTTAATGCATAAGGGCATTTTGGCCCCTAAAAATTAGATTAAAAAAAATCCTAAAATTCAATTTCCAGCTATGCCAAGGTCAACTTTGACAATTCACTATAAAAATTCTAACATAACCTAACGGCATATAACGAAAGGGGCATCTGTGTGGAACGGTCGTTAGTTCGAGGGGGTATTGATAATTTTTGTAACAACGGGATGGTATCAATAATTATGGCAAACTATAGGAAGGGATATATATGCAGTGATGTTATTCTTACATCTATTGCATAGAAATATTTGGTTCAATCACATCTTCTACTAATTTAAGATAGTACTGTAAATACAAAATATCTATGAAAGTAATAATAAATCTCAAGTTTTGAAAGGTTGTTTTGTGTTTGCTTTGTAAGTTATTGCTAATAAACATAATACATTAGTATTTTTTCATGATAATGCTAATTTGTAAGATTGTTGTCTAGGTAATATTTGGTATTCTGACCATAGTGTAAACTAATTCATTGATCGTGTCTCAATTATTCTACTTTATAAAAAGGTATGCTAGAAGAATAATTGGTGTAAGCCTTGGTGTCAATGTAGTGAAAAGGATAAAATTATCATCAAATCATATTAAATGCAGAATGGGTCACTGGTTCATTTATTTTGTCATCAAATACTCAAAGAAATGCTTGTTGAAGGTATTATTGTGGTACGAGTGACCAAGAGAGAGTTCCACTATATATTGTGAAAGCATCATACCTAATGCGAAGCAACTACGAAGTGAAGATTTTTATACCATTAAAGAAGTTGTTAACAAATGTATCCAACGAGCGTTTATAAATGTAGTATGAAAATGGTTCTTCTTGTCAACATTCAATAAGCTATCTTTTTTCTTTTTACTTCTTTTAGTTTTATTTATTTGAATTTTATGGTTATACTATAGGTTTTGAAGATCTGAAACAAAATGAGAAACTACTTTTTGTCTAGTATGTATGTTGGGTTTTAATACGAAACTTATACTTTTTTATTAGCTAATGACGATGGTTAAGAATTATGTAATATGTAGAACCTCGACTCGCTTGCACGATCATGTAGTTACTTAAATTTGTTCTTGTTAAAATTAGGGGACTATGTCCTTTTTTTGAGTTGACTTATTCGACTGATAATGCTAGTGATATGCAGGTTGACTGATTATGTGTTATTCAATGTTGATACAAATATTAGTTTATATATGCAAGTTGTCTTAGGATGAACATTTTGTTATATGCAATATTTATTCTAATGTAATTTAATTTTTTGAATATATTGATAATTCAAAAATACTCTCAATTATTAATATAATAAAATTATAATAATAACATAATAAAAATATTGGAAATAGATATTTGCTAAAACAAGATAGTTGTAACAAGAAATGTAAAATCAAAATTTTTGATTTATTGCTACAACAAAATGATCATAATAAAAATTAATGTAAAGTGTTTCGAATGATGATTTATTTGTATAATCGGACCATCGTAGCAAAAGGTGATATTTTACCCTTTTTTTATTTTAGCCACAAAAGGGTTGTTGTCACAAAAACTAATTTTCGTAGAGAATACCCATTTAATGGCTACAACTAGACCTTCTTAGCAAAAAAAAATGGTGAGTTTGTCATTATTTTCGCTAGGAATTATTGTTACGAAAACTAAATTCTCGTAGCAAATATCCCTTTACTATGAATTTTATTCGGAACAAAACATTGCCTACACTCGTATTTTCTACCATAAAAAAGACATAGTGAAGTCATAGCAAAAGGTTTTTGCTATGAATTTCGGCCTTCTGTTTTTGCTAAGTAACTTAAAACCTTTGTTTCTTGTACTGTGTTAATAGAGTGCCGCCACATTTGTCCAAAAATTAAAATTCATTTGACCATAGTGTACAGTCGTATTATGTAATGTTTGAATTAACTTATGTTTTATTTTTTATGAATTTATTTCAGTTAACTTGCCATTTGACATCTTCTAACAAATTTAACATTTGCTAACACTACAAAAAAATGAGGGAATTGTACTGGATTTAGGAATAATTTTTTTTTAAATTGGGAACGAGAAAATACGCGCTGGACAAACTTGGATCGGCTTTTGGAACGGTAATGGAACGGAAGACCTTTCATCATAGTTGAGGGTGTTCCTAATATTTAGGAACGGTTGGGAAGCGGCCGTTCCTAGTTAGACACGACATTCCACTCACTTGCTAAATATCGTTCCTAATTACGTTTGTCTATGTATAAAATTTAATTTCTGTATTTGGAACACCTTTTTATTATTTGAAAATGTTTAAGTCTTTATTTTTTGACATAATTTGGAACGATCTTTGCAACACTATTTACATAAATTTGAATGTAACAAAAATGGATCTTCCAACTCTTATAGGAATACATTTTGGTACGGTTTGTTTATGTTCGGGTGATAGAATATGGAACGGTCATTGGCACTCTAGTTGAACCTTCCATTGGAATATACTTAGGAAAGTTTTGTACTTTATTTGGAATACATGCTTGGAACGGTTTTAGGACCAAAATGATATTTAGTCATTAAATTTGAAATATACTTAGGCACGATTTTGTCCTTTATTTGGAATGCAATGTTGGAACGGTCCCTAGGAGCTTCATTTGGAACAGTAACCTTGATATTAAGTAATTAAGTTTGGAACGGCATTTATTTTGTTTCAATATGTTAGAACGATTTTTGTAACACAGGTTGAACCTCATTTTGGAATACGCTTTGGAACGATGCGGTCCTTTTTTGGAATCTATGTTTGGAACGGTTTACTCGATATTTAGGCACTCTCGAATCGTTCAAACAACCGTTCCTAAATTATTTATTATTTATTTTTTTAATTTTGAAATAATAATTAAATGTAAAATTAATTATTTGTTTTAATTTGATTAATAAATAAATATTGAATTGGAACGCAATTAGCATTAAAATATTGATGATTATAGAAAACAATATTATATTTATATAAAAGATCTCTGTTTAATAACAAATAATGAAAAAAAAAAACCTAATCTACACCCCAGCTCCCTCATCGTTATGGTCCATGTCGTCATCGTCTGGGGCACGGTGGTCTGTCGGAGGCTGTGATGGGCTGGCAATCGAGGACTTGGTCTGCATGGGCTTCATCATGGCCATCATGTCGACCATCATCGTTTTGAGCCGGACCGTCCGATCCTCCATGTCCTGGCGTGGCTGTGGCGGTGGCGATGGTGATGTGTAGGTCTAGCTAATGGCATGGCCTTAGAACCAATGTCGAAATACACGGTCCTTGTTCTTGCTCCCAATCGCTGCCAGCCACAGGTCTTGCTCGGTCATCGCCACCAAGCCCTCCGATTCGGCCGGAGTATCCTAGCCATCGCCGTGACCTGAGGTTGGTGATTCTCCAGCAACTTTTGGAACGTCTCCTACAAAACAAACAAAAATATTATTATTATTTCAAAAAATTAAAGAAATAAATTAATTTAAATTATTATTACTTACCACCACCTCCGCTGCCCTCGGGCCGCTCTAGCCACTGTAGGTTTTTTTCTTGTAGCATTTGAAAAATAACTCCATCTGCTTAACAGGTCGACCAAGCTGTGCCACATGTGCAAAAAAAGAACAATTAGCAATATATATATATATATATAAAATATTGATAAAAGCTTTTAAAAAATTAAAATTACTTACCATCTTCCTCTTGTGCATGCCGATTAAGGAAGATCCCCTATGGTAGATAGTAGATGCCGCTGCGAGGTCAGCCGACCGATTGGCTTTGTTCTTGGCTAGATTTCTCTCCCTGATTAGCTTGTACCTAGCCTCTTCACAAAACTTGCAGTAGTCCACATCAATGTCGTCCTTCGAGTGCATCGTGCATCCATTTTTACTGAAAGAATCGGGTACGGCCCATGAACGCAACGGAAGCGTAAAAACATTAATTCAAAGCATAATTTAAATTGGGTTCAAAGGGGTGTTCCCTTTGAAGTTCCCGGGCGTTCGATGTATGTCAAGAGCATGAATGAAAGAGTAGAAGATGCTGGACATGTGGCTAAAGGATTAAAACAAAAGTTACATAAAATATAAATAGAAACCAACCTTTGTTCATATTTACGTAGAACGGCTTCTAGCGTTGTTCCTTTTCCGTTTCTCCTTGTATGTCCACTTGAGAGCTCAAAGTAGAACTCCTCTAATTTGTCCACACCACACCATGGAAGAGTTCTCTAAACTATGGCTAGATAGTAGTATAGAAGAAGAAGAAGAAGAAGAAGAAGAAGAAACAAACAACTCCAAATGAACACTATTGATTAGTGTTTTTGGAATATTTTAGTTCAAACATTTCCAAAAGGTATGAACACAAAAAGGAGAAAATTTGCAGAGATTTTGGAGAGTTTTTTGATGGAAAAATTCGTGCAAATTAGTACCATACAAGTTACGTGAATGATTTTGTTTGTGTAGAGTTGTTGAATTCAAAAATTCAACTTCTTGTCAACTTCCAAAGTAACCTACATACACACACCATTATCTACATAACCATGCATCATTATAGCAAATAAAACCACCCACCAAACCATATAAAGGCTGGTCACATGTGCCTCACATGAGGAAGATTTTAATTCTTCCTTCACTTGCTATAAATTGAATTTTTCCATGGACTAGGACTACTGGTCTTAGACTTTTATTTAATCTAATTAAATTAAGTCCAAACAAAGTCCATTGGGCATTAATTATTCAAATTAATGTCAATTCAATTGAAGCCCATAAGTTTATTTAATCCAATTAAATAAACATAAGTCCGAACTCTAATTAATTGATCCAATCAATTAATTTTCAAACCTGATAAATTAATCCAATTAATTTAGAGGTTCTAAGTCCAAAAATTAACTAATCTAATTAATTAATTCTTGGACCATCCATCAAATGGATTTCTCAATAAATGATCCATTCATTTATTTTTCTCCTTGAATTAATTTAATCCAATTAAATTAATTCGCTTCTTATAGAATTAATTCCAAATTAATTCTACCAATTCCATAGTGATTTGTGTATGACTCTTTAGGTTCACCCTCAGCTAGACTTGGGCTTGTGTCCAACACAACTGGTCAATTAAATCCAATTTAATTAACTATTTTCCATTTAACCATTAATCGAAAAACACCCGTCACCATGGGTGGCCGTCTAGCAACGGTCCATTGCACTAGAGACTATGTGAATATTGGCATGAACGTTTAGGCCCCCGAGTACCATACGAGTACGGTCCTTCCATCATCCGTCTCCCGGTCTAAGTCTAGGGCATGGAATTGGGTGTCGGTTCCCATCGTGGACAAGACAACTATGCTCAATAACTCGAGACACATCTGCTCTATTGATCGACGTAGGAAACCATTCCCTACTCGACAGAATGCTGTAGCCACAGACTTAAAGAGCTTAACCTGTCTCAGAGTGCATAGGAGACTCGACTGTCATATACTGACAGGTGACGAATCCTATCTTGGAATCCACCGTCCTCAATACATATTCCGACTGCACTGGATAAAGCTTATGATGAACGTATCCCAGATACGGACATCTCTTGCCAGACTCTAGATACAACCTTCATATGCATGTGACTGCCATGATTCCTCAAGTCCAAGGACTAATCTCGTACTATCGGAGCCGGGAATTCTAGTCATACCGACCAAGCCTCCAAGGCTTCCATATGACGATTCCCGTGAGTCAGTTCAGTCAGCTGGCACCCTTGTCAACTAACCCACTAATATTGCATAGACGTCCAACGTCTGTCGCCGATGAAACACGGTACTCATCTAATGAGTGCAATCCTTAGTGCAAGTCTCTATAAGACCCTTGATGCCCTGTCTCGAGGTCCTCGACTTGGAACGTTTCAGACCAACCCTCAGAAGTTGGTTTCATAACTGCCATCTAATGAGCAGCCCAACTACATGGGTTATCCAATTGGTCTGTGGGAGATTTGTTGTGACGTTAAAACGCCGTTTAACGTAATCAGTAAGCACAACAAACACATAGTACCACGGATGAATACTTACTATATTCATCACGTCAATAAAGATTGCTAAATAGTACCCAGAACCGCCAATCCAATTGGCTTTCTGGTCACCTATTCTAACAATCTCCCACTTGACCTAAAGCCAATCACCCATGTTGCTCAGGCTTATCTGAGCATGAATAATTTGCGATATCCGGATCGGTCTCACGGGTCTACCTTATTTCTGCCAAGATGATGCGGTCCAACCGCACGTCACCTCTTCACACCATTGCTCCAAGTAGATGGTACTGTCTAAGAATTTTCCTGGATCCGTGATGAGATCTCGGTCCTATAGCTTGCGCTACAGCCATTTTGTTATCCTCCAAGGTAACTATTGGCTAGCCCGTGCTAGGCAACACACCCAACCATTGGATGTGGTTTTTCATCCAAACCACACTCCGGAGCAACTTCTAAAGTTGCCATACATTAAACTTTCATGGTCCATCGTGGTGTCCCGCTTGAAACCTTTCCAAGCCACCACTTTACCATTAAGCCTGAATATATGTTCATACTGAAACTAGATATTATTCACATGATCCTGGAAGCTAGTATCTCTATAGCCTTCCAGAATCAACTCTCCATAGAACTTGCATCAAGAACACTTCTTTAATCCTTATTCAGGTATTAAAGACTGTTCTCAACAACAGTCTACTGCCTTCTCGGTACACACCCGATTTCTGTCGTTACGCCCAAAGCATACACAACATCAGGTCCAATGCACCAAACAACATACCCATGTTGTTTACGGCAAAGACATAGGGGATGTCAAACATCTGAGCTTCCTCATCAGCCAACCCTGATTGAGTCTTGGACAGCTTAACCCTATATATCCAATTCCTTTCATGGAGAATTATGTGAACAACGTTCGTGTTTCAGTGTTTCCTAATATCTTAAATTCATTCCAAATGAATAAGACTTTACACACTTAAACACTAGGAATACAACTAAACTCCCACTGACCCTCAAAGCTCTTTACTGATCGAGTCATACCCCGCATGAACTCATCAAAACGAATATTCCAGTTACATAGTGTTTCAAACCTAGTTTGAATTCCATGTCAAATTACATGGCTCCAAACTATTGATTCGATCCAATGTCCAATATTGCTTCTCCTTATGTCTTTTGGATTATAATCCAATTGATAGGACTGACCCAAAAACCTGTACCTCTCAGGTATCTAGGATATTCTGGTCGTCCTTAGGAGAACTGAAATATAGTCAGTGAGCAAACTTAATTTCAAATGATGCTTGCTATATCGTACTGAGGTGTCGCTCTACTTGATTCATCAAAGAGCTACTCCTCACACCGGTTATCCTCTAAAATCCTATTTCCCTTAGGACAACACATGAACCTGTGCAAACCTAGTTTGCCTCCCACTAGTCCCTTGACGTATGCAAGACCATCCCACATACTCAAGTACTTTGTAGGATACAGGCTTGCCATGCCATATCCAATATGGCGTCTGGGCCGCAATCTTTAGAAAGTGCCATGTTTTACAACTTGGCCACTGTCTTAAGAACATGCCCAGATGGGCCAAGGTAGTTCAGTGAAACACCGATCGAACCATGTCCAACAAGGTCCGATTCCTCCCTTATCAGAGACGTTGTTCAATTATGGCGCTTCAGGGAGAATTCCACTAAGTTAGAATTCCATTCTCATTTAGATACATCAAGAACTCCCACTAAATACACACCACTCGATCCAATCGAAGGTTAATTTTGCAACCAGTTCGGTTCCCACTTCAAATCTAACTCCCTGAACCTTCCAAAGGTCCTTAAACTTGTGAACCCTCTTCTGGTCTTGTGTATTCAGTGACCCATAGATGTCTGACTAGATCCAATTCAACAGACCACTAGCAAGCATACTTTGTCCTACAAAGAGCTTCTTGGCCCTCTTCCTACTCAGGAAGGACTTGCAAGCTAGCAGGCTCAAATTGTCTATTTCTAGACTCCTTGAATCTACTAATCTCCTTATCCTATCTAGAGGAATGTGACCTAGCTTTGCATGCCAAATCTGTAAGTTTATCTTGATTATCCATTTCATAATTTGTTTTGAGCATTCATAATCGAATTATGGGATAATATTGAAACAATTATGCAAACAACCTAGCACACAAGAATAACCATTCTTTGTCAAATAAAAGAAACTTTCATTGATCAAAAACATGTAATCCTTATTGTCCAACAATAGAAAAACATAATTTGATCATGCTAGGTTACATAATTGTGACCTATCAACTCTATCCTAACATGATCACTAATGGCTATGTCTAACTGATCCTATAGCTACTACAGCAACAGCCCTGCCATCGCTTAGCTTTAGAACCATCTTCGTCTTAGCCTTCTACTCCTTTCCATCACCTGCAAACCATTTGCAGATATGAGCTCTACAGCTGGTATCCAATACCCAAGAAGTAGAATAGTAATCATGTTAAAGCTCAAATCAAATATACCTTGGTTGGAGAGGAGTTTAGGACACTCCCTTTTCCAATGCCCCTTTTCACGGCAATATATACAAACATCTTTTACAATCCTTGACTGCTGAACCGCATTCCTCTTTCCTTTGCCCATGCCCAGCATGGCAACAGGAGCACTTTGAGCGCTTGCAGCGGCTGATTCTGTCTTACCCTTCTTCCTCCTCCAGCGTCCGGCTCCTTTGCCTCTCGCTCTTGAGGTTGAAGCATCCCCCACCAATACCGACGGCGCAGACTTTGCAATCGTTGCCTCGTATTGGACCAACATGTTCATCAACTCATGAAGGTCTTTTTCAAGCCCATTCATGTTATAGTTAACGATAAACGGGTCAAAGGAGGGAGGAAGAGACTAAAGGATCACGTCGATGTACGTCTCTTTACCAAGATCAGCCCGGAGGTCTTTGAGCTTCTTCACTAGGGATAGCATCATCACTCCATGCTGGTGTACAGACGACCCTTCTGTCATCTTAGCTCTGAGAAATGCCTTTGTCCCAGCATATCTAATATGCCGGTCCGGTACCTCATAAACAACTTTCATACGGAGCATTATTGAGCTGACATCATCCAGCCGATCATACTATTTCTGGATCTCATTAGTCATGGACGCCAGTATGATGCTGCGGACCTTGTGGTTATCCTCTTGCTAGTCATTGAACGTAAAACGCTCTTCTGACGAGGACCCCTCCGGCAAGATCCGAGGAATAGGCTTATTCAGAACGTAAGCCTAGTTTTCGAAATCGAGGACAATCCTCAGATTTCGCAGCCAATCATTGTAGTTTATTCCGTCAAATTTGTTAGTCTCAAGAATTATAGCGAGTGGATTCTTAGACATTTACATTCAAAATGTAAAGCAGGAATTTAGTAGATTATTATAATATTGAATTCAAGTTAAGACTTGGTCTTTAGTAATTAACCCCTCCCACTATTTTTTCAAAGAGCCCACTACTCTCAAATGGGGTTTTCGGAAAACCATTTCCTAGTGGGCTTGGAGTCCACAAACGCAATTCTCCATGCCCCGCTTTTACGATTCATATGGGAAAGGCTTTGTGGGAGGTATCCAATAACATTCTCATCCAATGAGATCCCCAAGATATTTTGCCTCGCCTCTTCACATGATCCCAAGGACTCCAAGCGAATCATGTTACTTAGCGTTAGGCCCGACCCATCAACCAAATGAATATCTCAACTATCGCCCTCCACAACTCGTGAGACAGGGAAATAGGAGTATATTCCATTCGTTCACAACAACAGTGCAACTTTTTTCCATTTCAAATGTGTCACGACTCGTGAGATCACGAATGGGTGAAAGTAGCTTCCTCACTACATTGCTATGGATGGAAAGCTTGCAATAATCAAACCATTTGATTTTAATTCCATTTTGGGCCTAATATATACTTGGACCATCCAAGTGAGAGTTATTATTTAGTAAGACCGAGACCTCATCATTATTAGTATTTTGCATGCTCAAGTTTTAAACATTTAATGTAAATAGATGCATTCCAAACACATCATACATCAAAGCATTAAAATATTAAACACATGCAAAAGAAGCCTAGCACGCTCCTGTAGGATGATCACAAGCCCGTTCCTAAGTGATCCACTGAGCCCGCAGTGGATCTATGGTCAATCTAGGGTAAGCCTACACTATTACAATTTTACATCCCAATATCATTCTAATGGGGCCTTGTAAAATCCTCCTTTGTTCTTCTTGACCTTCCACCGTGGGCTCCATCCATCGGACCTTTATCTCCTTGGAAGCTTACATTTAATAAAATAAATCCTCACAACCTAATCTACTCTCATTACAACTTAAAAAGAAACCCCAATCAGAAGTTGGGGGGAGTACATTAATAGAGAGGAAGCAAGCCTTATTATTTCAAGGCTAAAAATGATAGAGAAGGAATAAAAACAAAGAGGCACGCAGGCCTCACCCAACAATAAATTAAACCATACATAGGCCAATGGGCTAGTGATCATCCTTATTGTTTATCAAATAAACAACAACAAAACACATTTATATCAAATATAAACATGCCAATCATATAAATACATCCCGTGCATTTATAAATAGATATCCAATATCTAAAACAATAAACATAATAAAATGCAGAAAATATCATATTAATAATGCAATTAAAAATAAGGATATCAACAATACATCCAATGTACAAACAAGTTTTTTTTTTGTTTGGAAACCATTTCCAAAATAATTTAAGGCACAAAAATAATTTTAGAAAAATCCAATTTAACTAAAATTAAAATATGCCAAAATTAATCATTTCAGAAAACTAGCAGAAATAAGGGAAAATCAATTTTCCGGAAAAATGGCAAAAACGACACAAAACAGCGCTGTCGGCCGGCCTTCCCAGACGGCTGTGCGTGCGTGCGCCGAGCGAGCGCGCAGCAGCAAACGCGCGCAGCAGCTAGACTTTGATGGAAAATTCGTGCAAATTAGTATCATACAAGTTATGTGAATGATGTTGTGTATGTAGAGTTGTTGAATTCAAAATTCAACTTCTCTTGTCAACTTCCAAAGTAACCTACACACACAAACCATTATTAACATAACCATGCATCATTATAGCAAATAAAACCACCCACCAAACCATATAAAGGCTGGTCACATGTGCCTCACATGTGGAAGATTTTAAGTCTTCCTTCACTTGCTATAAATTGAATTTTTCCATGGACTAGGACTACTAGTCTTGGACTTTTATTTAATCTAATTAAATTAAGTCCAAACAAAGTCCATTGGGCATTAATTAATCAAATTAATGTCAATTCAATTGAAGCCCATAAGTTTATTTAATCCAATTAAATAAACATAAGTCTGAACTCTCAATAAATGATCCAATCATTTATTTTTCTCCTTGAATTAATTTAATCCAATTAAATTAATTCGCTTCTCATAGAATTAAGTCCAAATTAATTATACCAATTCCATAGTGATTTGTGTCCAACACAACTGGTCAATTAAATCCAATTTAATTAACTATTTTTCAATTAACCATTAATCGGAAAACACCTGTCACCATGGGTGACCGTCTAGCAACGGTCCATGGCACTAGAGACTATGTGAATGTTGGCGTGAACGTTTAGACCCTTAAGTACCATACGAGTACAGTCCTTCCAGCATCCGTCTCCCGGTCTAAGTCTAGGGCATGGAATTGGGCGTCGGTTCCCATCCTGGACTAGACAACTATGCTCAATAACTCGAGACACGTTTGCTCTATTGATCGACGTAGGAAACCATTCCCTACTCGATCAATCGCTGTAGCCACAGGCTTAAAGAGCTTAAACCGTCTTAGAGTGCATATGAGACTCGACTGTCATATACTGACAGGTGACGGATCCTATCTTGGAATCCACCGTCCTCAATACATATTCCGACTGCACTGGATAAAGCTTATGATGAACGTATCCCAGATACGGACATCTCTTGCCAGACCCTAGATACAACCTTCATATGCATGTGACTGCCATGATTCCTCAAGTCCGAGGACTAATCTCGTACTATCGGAGCCGGGAATTCCAGTCATACCGACCAAGCCTCCAATGCTTCCATATGACGATTCCCGCGAGTCAGTTCAGCCAGCTGGCACCCTTGTCAACTAACCCACTAATATTGCATAGATGTCCAACGTCTGTCGCCGATGAAACATGGCACTCATCCAATGAATGCAATCCTTAGTGCAAGTCTCTATAAGACCCTTGATGACCTGTCTCGAGGTCCTCGACTTGGAACATTTCAGACCAACCCTCAGAATTTGGTTTCATAACTGCCATCCAATGCGCAGCCCAGCTACATGGGTTATCCAATTGGTCTGTGGGCATTTGTTGTGATGTTAAAACGCCGTTTAACGTAATCAGTAAGCACAACAAACACATAGTGCCACGGATGAATACTTACTATATTCATCAAGTCAATGAAGATTGCTAAATAGTACACAGAACCGCCAATCCAATTGGCTTTCTGGTCACCTATTCTAACATTTACACACATCAATCTTCTCAATAGGTAAACCCAAATCTCTTATCAATTTCTTCACACAGTAGTAATCGGGGGAGGGGGAGTGTGATTGTGGGGCATTACTTGATCAAACCATTGGCACAATCAATCATATTTTCGCTCGGAAAAATCACTCTCAATCTTGATATCAACCAAAGTAGCAATCTAACCCAACTGAGATGTCGTGTTGTCGTTCCACAATGGTTGGTCGACAGCATGTACTACATCAAAAAAACAATCTGACAATCCAGACACATAATTATAGGGCCCCCTCTGTAATATGGACTAGGCCCAGATCAGAAGGACAAGACCTCGTACCATCATCAGGCACACCCCCTGGTTATAAGAAGACCAAAAAATTGGTCTGGCAGCATCGAAAATCATCCTTTGCGCCCAATCCATCTGCTCCGCAACACCCCAGTGCGTACTACCCTCCTTCTGAACAGTTGAGGTTTGCTGCTGTTGTACAGGGGGCGCGGTCACGGCATCAAAGTACTCCTGCACCCTCTCCTTGCCATGGGAAGTCCAATTATAATACTTCAGCATAAACCCTTTCATACACAAGTCAAAATTTACATGGTTCGGTGTTTTGAACCTTCCGTTTTTGCACTTCCGACAAGGACACTTAATCTTCTCGTCGTCCATATATGCACGCTGAGACTTGGCGCATTCAAGAAATGCAGTACCACCATCCTCAAACTCCGGCATCACACCCAGCAGGTCCCTATCATACATCCATCTACTCAATTGTCTTGACATGATGAGTCCTACACATACATATACATATTTATATATTATTATACACATGCAATCAATAAAAGTAAATAAGCAGAACAAATTAATATATATACATCCAATTAATACATGCATTTTAATCGACCAAAAAATATTTCAAGTTGTTACCTAAACAAAACAACTTCAAAGATCAATGAAAATTAAACAGAGATTGATGATATTTTCGTTTATATGTATAAAAATGCAAGAGAGAGAGAGAGAGTGAGAAGAAATAAAATAAAAGCAACATATATATAAGAAATTTTAGAACGGGCATTGGAATAGTAGTTGGAACTCTAAAACTAGCCATTAGAATCTAGCCGTTGCACTATCTTTAGAAACGGTTCCAGGATCGGCAATTGGAACGGAAATATAGCTGTTGAAATTTAGTGGTTGTAGTGTATTTAGAATGGGTATTGTAATACAAGATCTTCTACCTACACAAACCGTTCCAAATTGTAACATCAATTGGAACCGTAACTGGAATACAAAAATAACCGTTGAGATCTACCCGTTGTGTTGCTTTTGAAACGGTTCTTGTAATACAAAATTTTCTATCTACGGAGGCCGTGCCTAATGGTAACTCACATTGAAAGGGTTCTCGTAACACAAAATAAATTCGACAAGTATCATAATTAGGAACGGTGATTGCATTACAACATTTCATTAGGACAAAAATCGTCTCACTTTGTACTTCTTTTTGGAACAGTCACGTTCCTTTTACAGCTGGTGGGCCGATATTTGGAACTGTTGTCATTTTCCATCCACAGGCCCTTCCAACAACCAAAGAAGTATTCCAACATGTGATATAAATTATTTTCGTTCCTTTTTTGGAACGGTTATTGGACTAATAGTTGGAACACAATTGTTGGCGCGGTAGTAGTCACGGTCATGCCGTTCCAATGTGTTCGAATTTATCACAATACGAACGTGATGTCAACAATGGGTTTGCGTTCTACAAGAGTTCCTGTGACCGTTCCAAAATGGACCGGGATTTGGAATGGTCACCCTATCTGCGCTAATTCCCGTATTTTTTATAGTGTAAAGCTTAAACTTAATACTTGTTTAAAAAATGACTAATTTATTTATCATTGTAATTAGAAAAACTTCTCAAATCACTAATTTAAAATAGTTTAGTTCACTATTAAAAAAAAAAGAAAGAAATTTTATATATTCATCGAGTATGAAACATTAAGGGCCCCCGTTTACTTTCAATTATTAGATTGTATAAATAGTTCAGTACACCAAAGTAATGTGCTTACTTTTCATTATGAAAGCCCGTTTCTAATCCAAGAGTCCAATACTAATTACTATTTGAGTTGACCCAGACAACCTATGTAAACATAGGATAATTAATATAATTTTTTTTATCCTGTCATCTAAATAACCCATATCACAAAATAAATTGAGGTCCATTTATATTAGTAGAATAAAAAAAATTAAAATTACAAGCCTACCGCCAAAAGGGGTAGGTTTGTGAATATATGACTGATTTTGAATTAGGCTCGTGGCCGTGGGTGGGCTCGCGACCCTGCTTTTTTGTTAGTGCTGGGCTGGACGTTCACGACCAACCTTTTGTTATTTTTTTTTTAATTTTTTTATTTGTCTTTAATTTTATTTATTTATTTATTAGTAATTAAAGTTTTAAAAATAATAATTAATAATTAATTATAGATACTTAATTATTAATTAATTATTATTTTAAAATTTAAAATTTAAAATATATTTCATAAGTTTTTACTAAATAAATATAATTAAGTTTTTATAATTGAATAAATATATTTATTAATTCAATATAACCTAATAATATTACATTCTATACGAAAAAAATAAAATATTACAAAGTGATAATTCTAAACTATAATAATGACCACGAGTCCCAGAAGTATGGTGTTGTCATTGGTGTCGAGTTTTTTTTCTTTTCTCACCCACTAGAAGAAAATTCACTATTGGTTACAAATTTATTCGCTACGGACTAAAATCATGGTAAATAATTATTATTTATTTAATGATGGTTAATAATAATTATTATAAAGTCATTTGTTTAACAATGGTTAATAATAATTATTACAAAGTCATTTGTTTAATGATGGTTAGTAATAATTATTTATCATGATTTTAGTCCATAGCTAATAATTTTGCAACCAATTGCGAATTTTCTTCTAGTGGGTGAGAAAAGAAAAAAAACTCGACACCAATGACAACGCCATACTTCTGGGACTTGTGGTCATTATTATAGTTTAGAATTATCACTTTGTAATATTTTTTATTTTTTCGTACAGAATGTAATATTATTAGGTTATATTGAATTAATAAATATATTTATAATTTTTAAAAACTTAATTATATTTATTTAGTAAAACTTTATTAAATATAATTTTAAATTTTAAATTTTAAATAACAATGAATTAATATTAATTATTAAGTATCTATCATTAATTATTAATTATTATTTTAAAACCTTAATTAATAATTAATAAATAATTAAATTAAAAATAAATAAAAAAATTTTAAAAAAATAACAACAGGCTGGTGGTTGCGAGCGCCTGCATTAACAAAACAATAGAATCGCGAGTTGGGCTCGCGACCAACTCGCTATCAGTCGTATACTCACAAATTTATCCCTTTTGGCAGTAGACTTGTAATTTTTTTTAATTATTATATTAATATAAATGGGCCAATAAATGGAGCCTAAAGGATGAAAATTAGATTGCATTAACAATAAAATTTATAATATTTTGATGTAATAAGATTCACACTATTTGACACTCCCAAACTCTATGAACGTAGTAAACTTTCAATCAAAATTATGAATGATTCACCGTATAATAATATCCATAATTAACTTGCAACTATTGTGAAAGTAGACCGACAATTATTGTTTAAATAAATTAATATTTATGCGTAGATGAGATTAAATCTATTACATTATAATTATGCATTCTCAATTTTGCGAATAAACTAAATTAGTAATATATTTTTACATAATACTTTGATATGATATTACTAACAATTCTAAATCAATAAAAAATTTAACTATTATTTTGTTTAAATAAAAATTATATTTAATTTGACACTACTAAAAATAGTAATAAAAAAACTATATCTTTTATTAAATAAATATTGATTTGACAACACTACAATATAAAACACAATCTCATCTACTACTGCAAACATACTTTCATTCTCGTACAAAAATACATACAAAACTTAAAACAAGTATTCCCCATTGAAATTGAAAATTAAAAATAAAAGCAAAACCAAAGGCAATCTTACTATTTCGATGCCCTGAGAGATCTTTCCAAATTAAGTGCATGTAGAATTTTTCCGACCATAAATACCAATTATCTATAATGTTGAGTACCTTAAATCTTTTATTCTTTTCAAATAAATTGATTGCAGTTATACTATAAGGCCTTCTTTACTTGTCATGAAAAGTCATGATTAACTCCCTAATCCTACATTTTTACTTGTTTACTTCATTTTTGCATGGCCCGATATTAATCCTGGGAGCCCGTGACTTTCCAGGTTTGTTGTCTGATTGGAATCCCCCCTCCCAAATTAACTAATCCGAAATGTCCACTTGTCTGGACAATTTTTACAAATTCCATTTTGACCTCAACTTTAATAAATATATACCTATAATGCCCACATATTTCTCATTATTTACAAAGCAACCTACCTATTGATTAGACAAGACATGCAGCAACATTTTTGACCAAAAATCTCCCTTCCTCCTCCATTATTGATGTTCTTCCTTGGTTTGTTCCTTGAAAATCTTGGCCGCACCCTATCCTCATACATCTTACTCCCAAAAATTGCTGAAAACGGTTTGGTGCCTCGTCGATGTTGGAAGTTACTTGTTTGTTTTCGAAAATTTTTATCGTGTTCTGTTTAAGAATTGCGAGGCCATTATCTCGACATTTCTTGCCGTCGTGAAGCCCTTCACTGTTGTCCTCTTTCTTTCACTGTTCTTGTGCACTCGCTATGTGTAACAGCAGGTTGGTTTTGTGGCTCGGGTGTGGGTGTATTAGGAAGAATGAAGTTAAGCTTGACGCATTGAACAAATCTGGTTAAGGTACGAGTTCCGTCTCCCCCGCTGAAAGTGCAAAATTTCTGTTTCTCTTTTTCAGAAGATTGCATATCTCATAATCATTCCATTCATCCTGAAATTAGCTCGTTCTTGATTTAAATGCGTTGTTGTAGTGGTTACTCTAATATAAGTGGCACTGTTGAAACCGGCCGATTCCTATTTGTGTGAAATGGGATAATTTTGTTGGTTCTTGGTTTTCAACTTTTCTTACATTTCAGTTGCTACCTACTTACCCTTAATTGCATTTATTAAATGAAAATTTATTTTATGCTCTGTCCTATTATGAAATTGATCTACTTACCCTTAATTGCATTTGTTGGTTCTTATGATATTTGAAAGTGTATACTTAAGTTGTTAGTTGTACAAAATATATTATTGGTTCAACTGCATCCGATCCTCTCTGTTTCTTTGAAATCAACATACGGACCCATATCTTTTGTCTTCTCCGTATGTTTGTAGGATGAATAGGGCACAAAGATTAAAGATTTTCTACGATATACATCTAGTTGTCGTTGAAGTTCTATTCGTCTTGTACTTGTTTTGTTGTGTTTCTTGCCGTCAGGAAAAAAGGCGTCGATTGGGTCCTTTGGTCGCTACACGTAGATACCATTTGACCCATAGAATTCCAGATCAGTTGAAGCATCTTAGACAGATAATCGAGTATAGTGATACCAAATGTTTGGATAATATATGTATGACAAGGAATGTGTTCGGTCGTCTATGTGAACTGTTAGAAATTTCTGGTGGGTTGAAAGACACTGTTCACGTATCTGTGGTTGAACAAGTTGCAATGTTTCTTAGTGTGATTGCACACCACAAAAAAAAAAATTGCATTGTGAAGCATGACTTCATCCGTAGTGGTCGAATAGTTAGTAAACATTTTCACTCAGTGTTGAACGCCGTTTTGCATTTGAGTTCCATTTTGTTGGCACGTCCTCAACCCATAATTGAGGATCACCCAGAACAGCGTTGGCGTTGGTTTAAGGTATTTCACAACGTTTAAATAAGTTCGTTATTGGTTATACGTAGACATTATTGTTGACAATGAAACTTACTAAATTATTCCTTTGCAATCTGAGAAGGGATGTCTAGGCGCCTTGGACGGGATGCATATTGCAGTACGCGTCACAGATACTGACAAAGGACGGTACCGTAATCGAAAGGGTCAAGTATCAGTTAATGTTCTCGGTGTCTGCAATATGGAGGGGAATTTCACTGATGTGTTGAGCGGTTGAGAGGGTAGCGCGGCAGATGGACGTGTACTGCGAGATGCTCTACATCGGACGACCAGACTCCAGATTCCTACGGGTATATTCTTTTTACATACTAGCCCTTTATAATACATCTTGTTATAGTGTACATAGTGTGCATTTCCATATTTTAACTTCTATGCGGATAGCTTTGTAACGTTGCATAATTTCCTTCTTCGTATAGGAACTTACTACCTTTGCAACAATGGATACAACAACGTAGATGGGTTCCTAACGCCGTATAGGGGAATCAGATATCACCTAAAAGAGTGGGATAGGGGGCGGGAGGACCACAAAATGCACGTGAATTATTTAACCTCCGTCATGCAACTGCTAGGAATATCATCGAGCGTATGTTTGGGTATACTACGTAGCCATTCATACTATCCAATCAGAGTGCAGAACAGTATTATTGTGGCATGTTGTTTATTACATAAATTTTTACGAATGGAGATGCCTGATGACCCACTGGAACCCGAGCCAGTGAATGACTGTGACTCGAGTATGGACCAAAATTTTGAAAGTGGTCCTACAATGGAAGCGTCACCCGCTTGGAACGCTTGGCGTGATGGTTTGGCTGAAAACATGTGGAATGAGTGGTTGACCCGCTATTGAACGAATTATTACAATTAAAGCTGGACGTCCACCAAATGACATTATAATTGATGAAACAATGCATGAGAAATGTGGTTCTGTGTATTTCTTTCGGAGTCTGTATTTGATATGTTATTGTTCAATGTATTAATGGATGTTATGTTTCACTATATTTGATGGTTGGTTAAATCATTGTTTTGTTGATTCATATGAAGTTATGATAACTGTTAGCCGTATGATTAATCTTATGTTTTTGTATGGGGTTTGAATTTTAAACAATCTACATACGTTTTTTTTATAAACAGATGACGCTTGTTGACGAGGAAAGAAGCATCAAACCTCGTGGTTGCCGAGCAAAGGCTGAGAAGACAAGTACTCGTCGTTCATGGTCACAACGCGAAGAGCAGGTACTTATAAATGCCTTGCGTTCCATTGTTACGACTGGTTGGAAATGTGAGAATGGGTTCAGAGCCTGATACCTAAACTAACTTGAGGCTCTCATGATGAATCAATTCCCTAATACGGATATACGGGTCGAACCACACATTAACTCAAAGATACACGTCTGGAAAAAAAAACTATGGCACGCTGACGGCTATGATGTCAAAGAGTGGGTTCGGATGGGATGATAGTCGTAGCATGATTACCGTGGATTCGCAAGATGTATGTGATGGGTTTTGCAAGGTAATTAGTAATATTTTAACGTCTTTTTTGTACAAGTGCATATTAAATTACGCTTTATGCAATACATGCTCTCATCTATTACACCGAACAAGTGGATCCTAGTGCACGTACAATGCGTTAGAAATCTTGGCCTTATTTCCCTGCATGGCGTGAGATCTTCGGTCGGGATCGTGCTGTAGGCGATGTTATAGTGGTGGGGCAATACACAAATGACCCACCGCCTGTTGTCAATTTAGCTGACGATGGGGTTAAGGACGACACGCCGGACTGTTATGTCCCGACAGCTAAGTGGTGCCCAAATACAGGGTATGCCGGAAATGACAATGGGACTGTCGGGGAAACCCAAGGAAATGTAGAGGTAAATGTCACCTCTACCGCTAGTAAAAAAAAAATAGGGAGTTCCGGAAAGAAAAGAAAGGCAAAGATGATCATCCAAGACGATGGTTTGACAAATTGTTGTTAACACATTCTGTGATTCTGCAAACGAAAGGCTAAGCGAATTAAGCAAAAAGCTTTTTGCTGATTTCGATGAAGTTGAGAAACGGTTGTCAGTGTATGAGGCAGTTGGGAAAGTGCCAGGTATAGACTGAAACGATCAAATACTTTTATCCGATCGCCTTGTAGAAAACCCGAAGAAGATGGATCTGTTTTTCAGCCTACCCAAAGACGCAAGAGCTCGCATGATTCGCCTTATGCTTGACGGTAAGATGTAACCCGTGTCACTCGTTGAAGATGTCCACGTGTGGGTCTATTTGACGGATTAATATGTTAACTTTTACGTATTCTTAACTTACATTTTATGAAGACATTAACTCATGTGGAACCTTATTCTGCGACCTAACTTATTGGTATTGTATTTCAATGAATTTTATGATCCTTAAATTCGTATGGATGCTACAGTCGTCAATATTATCTTTTCGGGTCTTTTTCAACGATCAAGGGATATTGGTATATTAATTTCATTTTGGTCCGTCATATATTAATTTCAATTAGAATTTTATTCGTTGCACACAAATCTGCATTTGTGTGAAGAAAACAATTTTTTTTGTTAAATGTTGGTAAATACGCTTTTTTAGATAGCACAAAAAGGGCCAATTATTTAAATAATGGGTCTGTTTATATTTCAATACACATGAGTCATGAAGTTCAAAAATATATATTTTGTGCATGAATAAAGTTATACTGAATTTGTTGAACGCAAGTGCAAATTATACTTATTTAATTATAAATCGAATGACATTTATAATTAGTATGTTTGTATACCATTATATGAGAGTTTTCATTCACCAAAAGTGGCAGTAATAAATACGTATTTATTAGTTCTTACTTAAAATTATGTAAATTTTTAACTGTTTTTATATAACATTATGGAGGATGACTCAACTCTCAAGTATGGAAACCAAATTTGTGCGTCAAACATATTTATATAAGTTATGGCTGTTTATGTAGAACTAGAAACGTAATAACATATATATATATATAAGTATTTTGACACGAATATTTATTTTTATAAAATTCCTATTTTCTTGAAAATTATGGATATAGCACTACTGACTCGAGTATAGATCAAAATTTGAAAATCATCGGCCAATATTTAAGTAAAAACGGCAGCAAGCATCCAATCTGAAAATCATCTTCCAAAAATCATGTTTTTTTATATGTATGATAGTCAATGTTCATTTAAAATTCTTGGATAATAATTAACCAATTCCTACGAGAAAACGTAGCCACATTTCATCTAATAACAACAAAGAACCTGGTTACCAATTCATGAACGCACATTGCATGAAAACATAGGATTTATATATATAGGCATCATAAAGGACCAAAACCAAAATCCAAATGAATCTTGGTTTGGTCCCCATTACAAATACAAGTAAAAAAAAAAAAAGATAACTTCTTCACTTCTCCTTCCATCAAAATCTTCCACCAAACATTTCTGGTCATTAACTTGCCGAGCCACCTCTTCTTAAACAAAACTAGCGTATTTCATAAGGCGAAATAGCATCGAAAACAAAAGAGGTGTCTAAACGGACTACTACTAGAACCAACCACTTGCTCAATCGAAAATGGTGCTCTCATCGGTTCCTTCGGCATTCTCTCCACCCGACTCCGCCTCGTCACTTGATATGTCTACGGGATCATGGGGCCTTGTTCGGGACGTCCTGTCAAAAATATGGCCGAAAGCTCCTTCCAATCGGGCTCGCCCGCGAAACGGTAGGCATTAACAAATTCGTTGGCCTAGGAAAAAAAAAGAAGTTAGATGTCTTCACCATTTAAAGAATAAATCTGCATGTTATATAAAACCAGAAATACAAGGAATGAAGCATGTTGGAGGTTGAAACCGAAATATAAAATCATACCATTATGAGATCATTCCAACGATCCTCGTCGAACAAGACAACATTCCTTTGACAATCCCAAACGACTCCAGGTGACTCTAGTATACTCTTGAAAGTTGTATACTGTAAACGGAGACGGTCAAGCCTTCGTTTGAAGACTATATACTTAAAATTGAAATTAAAGCACGCATTGACGAGGTGACGTGCATGGTTCAATGAATGCATGTTAGGGGTACGTGAGAGTTGTCGGTGGCCTTTTAGAGCTTGATAGTATAAGGCCTGAATGAATGCATTGTCATGCCTCTTTGTCCAGTTTGCGTTATAGAAATAGTGTCGCTGGGGAGGGGGTGCCGGAACAGCCGGAACTGGTGGTGCCGGAAGTGCCAGGACCGGATGATTCTGTTAAGGGGCAGCCATGGGAATGTTTGAGCTAGTGTTTTGGAAGTGTAGAATGCGATAGAAATATTGTAATGCTACCTAGTAAATGAGATGCAATGAGCAAAGAGATGCAATAGAGGAGCATTATACAGGCGGGAGAAGAGATTTTGGGTGAATGCAAGTAATGGGACACAAGGCTCAATGCAATGCAATGTCAATCCAAATTCCTATCAAGTCTAATCCTACCTACCAAGTAGTAAATAAGGTGGAGGGAGGTTGGATAGTAATTGTGTATTTACCTACTCCATGACAAAAGTTTCTACCAATTCAATGGAAGACATCATAGCAATGTCTACTCACATATATTATGGCCATCCCCTCACGTTACCTTGTTGACTATGATCATCCTTATTTTGTTGCTTAGTTGCTCTATGTGTTTGAATCCTCACTTTGAATCCTCACTTTGATTTTTTGAGGATGCTATTTTTTTTTACGGTACTTGCTATATTTGTGTGTAATCCTCACTTAGAATCCAAACGGGAGTTGATATATTTTGTATATGAATCCTCACTTTGAATCCTCACTTTGAATCCTCACGTATAAAGATAAAATTTTGGTGAACTGATGCTATATTTTTTTTACGGGAGTTGCAACACAATAACTAATCGTTTTCGATTAATTAATTCAAATTCGAAGTAAATAAACGTGTTTAATTAAGGATCTAACCAAAAAATAAGGTTCAAGTGTCTTTGCAATCTACATGTGTTCCAATATTATGTTATATTGGAAGTATTTTATTTTATTTTTTGATATAGTATATTGGGAGTATCTTTGTATCTAATAATATTCCTAATATTATGTAACAAAAAAAAAATATCAATCGTAAGAGATATTAATTTTATTGAAGAGGTAGAATAAGGAAAAATATGTTCATTTAACTTATATAGTTCCAAGAATATTATAGATATGTAAATTTGAAAGAAATACAAGTAAATGCATGTGGTCTTTTCATAAATTCGTTGGGCTAGCATAAAAGATATATAAATGGCTCTTACGTACGAGTTTATAAGACAAAACCATCGTCGAACATTTTAATTTGAAATCCAAGCGAATCAACAAATACAATTTGTTGAACTATAGGAAAAACAGCTGCAAATGTATATGCGCTAATAATGCCGATTCATTAATTCGAAGCATTGCAAAATTACAAGCTTAAATAAGCTATGGCCGTGTCACATCCATGGAGATTTAGCATCATTTTAATCAACATTTACATTGGAAATCCTATGTAAACGGCCATGGGGTACACCCAAAACATGACAATTTCAAAAGCTACGAGTAACCAAATTCGATAGGGAATACATATGCATCAATACATATTTTCATTACAACCTATGTCCATAGTATTAGAACTTTGGCTTCTTCAGCTGACGGCGGCGCAGGTACTTAGGGATGTAGGGAGAAGGTGTATTTTCCTCAATGTCAGGGCCATTCGACGCCACGGAGCTTGGGGTATTCACGTCTTTGTTGGGACTTTGCGGTGGAGGAGTAGCGAAACCACTTGTGGTCGGACGGCGAATGGTCCTTGTTTGGGTGATTACACTTCCGGTCCCTGAATCGGAAGCACAATAGTCTTGGACAAAGGCCCACCAAGAGGGTTCTTCCGGTTCGACATCGTGATCGTGGCCAAACGAGGAGTCTCCATACGAGTCATCGGCCGGTGGTGCTTTAGTATTGACCCACTCGTCATCCAAGCAAGTGCCCGCATGATCAAAGTAGACGGATTCGTCTTCGTCTGAGTTATCGCCAGGCCATTCCCCAAACAAAATCCATAATGCACTCCATTGTGGCTCTGGTGCCTTCACGTAGCACTTACCAATTGATTTAGCCTAAAAAATGGAAAATACGACCAATACTATGAAAATGTATGCACAATTTTTTTCATGAGGTTGCACATATATCATGCATTACAGGAATCATAAATCATGAAAAGAAAATCACATCGTCTTACCTTTGCAATTTGCTCCCAGACATACGTATCTGCCGAGATTATGTTCTTTTTTGGATCCCATTCCACTGCTACTAGGCTAGTTACCCATGAGAAAACTTGATGCCGGATTTTGAGCTTAGCTGAACAACGTTGACAGTAAGAGTAAGACAGAGTTGATCCATAGCGAGCATTTATGTCGAACAATGCATAAAGAACAGCATGACAGTTAACCCGACCGTGGTGAAATGTCCCCTTGCGGTGATGGGCAAGCAGAGACTGGATGAAGGTGTCTTTGACTTCAGGGGTCCAATGCTCACAGTAGAACATTTTGTGTTGCCAGTAAAAACCATCTCCAGCCATTACAGAAAACTAATACTTTTTTTAAAAGGAATGCTTTGAAAAGGGGAGTGAAGCAAATAGAGGGAGAATATAGCACTTGAGAAGTGATGAAGAATACATATAGCAATAGGTGAATGGGGGTTCATATAGAAACCACTCCACCTACTCCTATTACAATGTGTAGTAATTGTATTTACTTTTTTTTTAAAAAATAATTATATCCCATTTGTAGATTTGTTTGTATTTTTTAATGGGACACACGACCATGCACTACCAAATTACAAGGATGTGAGTTCCATTTCAATATAAATATATTTCTACATAGTTGAAGTGTGTGGTGCTTTAAAAGACTGTGTTTCATAAATTTGATTATTATGTTCACCGAGTCCAATTAAATTTATAATTGAAATGCATAGATAGGCTTAAATATAACACTGTGTTGAGCAAGGAAAAATAAACAATATTTACATAATCACCCGATACTATTGCATGGGATATTAACATTGTCTAGGTCCACATATTGCATATGTAATGCATACTTGGTTAGGAACTTGCACAAAATACATTCAAAAACATATACCAAAACAACAAAAAAGTTACATACTTTTTTCAACTACATGCACAGGATCGTTTTCCGTATATAGAGAATGAGGAGAACTAGTATTATAACACAGGCAACAATCCCACCAAAACGATAAAGCATAATATCGTCCTCTCGTGCCTGTAGTCCACGCAGCTTCTGCTCGTATTCCTTCAATTGTTTTTCCTGGTTATTCAACCTCTTCAACAGTCCAGGTATAACGTCAATCGACCTACGGCACATTGGTGGATCAATCCACTCGAAGACACCACATTGATTTCCCTTCAAAGTTAGGCACAAATTTGTTAATAACAATCAAACATAAAACTGAGATGGGGGATTATACTAGAATTATGGTCGAATTCGTAACGAATGCATACCGCATCTCCAGAACAACTTCGGAAACGCCGGCCAGGGTTTGAGTTAGTCCATGATGTACGGACGACTAGATCATGACCACATTTGCATATGCGGACAACTTCGAGTTCATCGTTGTCCATGTAGTTAGTGTATGAATGACCAGTTGAACGGCTTTGTGATTGATTACTTGTCGAACGATTCATCTGCATCCTCAACCAATGAGATAATAATGTATTACAAGAGAAAAGTTCATGAAAACTACATTAATACAATCTTCGGACAAGTAATGTTTCAGTGTGACCAAAGGAAATTACCAATAAAGAGTGAAAGTGGACTAGAAGATTGATTGTAAATGTCTTACTTTGTAGGCACGTCCTCAACAAAATGCAAAAGTTTTGGTTAATCATTTGTATGTTAAACTGGATTCTGAAATAATGGAATCATTTCTATATTAACCTATCCAAACATTGCAATAGTTTTGGTGGAAAAAAACAAAAAAAAAAAAAAAAAACCTAAAAATGCCCAAAAGTGGATATGAGCCTTCAACCGACAAATTAACCGTAACAACATCCATTACCAGAACTCACCGAACTGATCTAAAAATTTTAAGCAAATATATAACTTTGGATGAATCCGACAAACAAGATAGAAAGAACCAGGAATTCATTTTTTTATCTATCGAAGGAGGTGTCTAAATGGACTAACCTTTTTCGTTAGGGGATTTTGGGATGAACTCCGCTTCACCTCTACACCACCAACGTACCAAACGATCCAAAACTTTGTTTTGCTGAAGAATGGGTGAGGAAGCTCCTCCAATGGTGGGAAAATGGAAGCATTACAATGAAGATGAAATGGAGTACAAGAGGGGGTGTAGGAGTCTTGAATTACACTCAACATGTCACTTCATAAATTTTTTGGCACAAGGGTATAATGATAATTTTCATACAAATTTCACTATTTGCATACACTAAAGTCAAAGCTAATCATTATTTAATCCCAAATGCAAAAATACAAGTAAATCACTCACTAAACAATCCTACACTCTCTAATCCGAGTTTTAATCAAACTTTTGTCAATCACTCCCTAATCCTACCAATTAAGTAAAGATGCCCTAAATTTCAATATTAACAATTATAAATTTATACCTATCAACATATTAAATATTACCATTTAATAATAGGGACCGTCATTCCTTAAGATTTTGTGTACACTACAAAAAAAACGGGAATTGCAACAGGAATAGGAACGATTTTTTTCATAATTGGAACTGTAAATAGATCACTGGATTCATTTGGACTAGTGTTAGGAACAGTTCAGGAACGGGAGGCTATCCATTGAAAGGAGAGGCGTTCCTAATAATTAGGAACGGGAATAGGGCAACTCTTCCAATGTCGGAACAATTTTTGGCATACAATTATTTTACCGTTCCTAATTACCTTTGTATGTATGAATTTATAATTTTTGTATTTGGAACACCTTATTAATTTTTGGAACGGTCATATCAAAAGTAAATCGCGTAATTAGGAACAGTAGTTAGAACACAATTTGGAATTGTCAGCATAAGTTGCAGATACATTTTAGCACTGATTTTGGAATACGTTTTGGAACGGTCATGTATACAAGTTAGGAACGATCACTGGAATACATTTTGACACGGTCTTTGGGAACGGATTTTGTACTCCTAATTTAGAATACGACATTGGACCGATTTTTGGTATTGTATTTAGAACGGTAACCTAACCACATAAGCATTAAATTTGGAATACATGTAGGAACGGTCTGTCCCTAATTTGGAATTCATTTTTCCCGCTTTTAGGAACGGTTGTTACATAGAGTTGGAATGGTTGTTTACCCGGTGAAAGATTCGGTCACTTCTTTAAAACAGACAAACATTGGAACGGTTTATATGCGCTCCATGACCGTCTAAAGTACCTTTCCTAAATAATGAATTATTAATTTTTTTATAGTAATAATTATTATCATTAAAATATATATTAAATTATTAATAATATTTTTGAATTTGATTTTATAATTATTATTTAAATATGGAAAAATGCATAATTTAAAAATAAAAATTATATTAAATAAAAATATTATCCACTTTAATTACAAAAATAAAATAAAATAAAAAAAGTCCTAAATCTACTCCTCGTCCCCCTCGTCCTCGTCCATCTCGTCAACGTCTGAAGGGGGGGTCTCTAGGAGGCCGTGACGGACCGGCGGCGGAGTGGCTGGTCTGAAGGTCCTTCATCATGCCCATCATATCCACCATCATCTTCTTCTGTCGGACCATCCGATCCTCCAGGTTTGACGCTGGCGGTGACGGTGGTGATGGCGAGGTAACGGTCTGGCTGAGACCTTGGGCCTCAGAACCAAGACCGAATACTCGGCCCTTGTTCTTGCCCCCGACCGCAGCCAGCCACAACTCCTGCTCGATCTACGCCACTGAGCCCTCTAATTCGGCTGGACGATCCCCAGGATTGGCTATGGCCTGAGACTGGTGATCCTCCAGCAATTTTTGGAACGTCTCCTACAAAAATAGTTAGAATAAATTAGAATATTTTCAAATATTAAAAAAAATAAATTAGAATATTTAATGTACAACTTTCCACCACCTCCGCGGCTCTCAGCCCGCTCCAGCCGCCGTCGGCCTTCTTCATGTAGCATCTGGAGAAAAACTCCATCTGCTTCACTGGTCGGCCGAGCTGCTCCTCCTGTAAAAAGAAAAGGGTAACAATTATTACAATTTTAATTTAATAACAATAAATACTTTAAATAACATTAAATATCTTAATATCTTCCGCTTGTGCATACCGACGGAAGCAGAACCCCCACGGTACACAGTAGCGGATGCGGCTGGGTTGGCGGACCGGTTCGCCTTGTTCTTCGCGCACTCCTCCTTGAACTCCGGGGACTCCCAGTACAGCAGGAGTTGCCGCCAGACTTTGTTCGCCAGCCATAGAGGCTTCTGCAGAGACTGTCTGGCGAGGACAAACTTCTTCCGGAGGAACTTCCCCGCCTAAATGTGGAAGATTTTGAACATGGCCTCGTCGTCGCAGTCCCACCAGTACGTTATTTGTATTAATATATATATATATATATATATATGTATATATCAGAACTCAGATTGTTAAAATATTTAAAATAAAAATTTAATTGATAACTGAAATTATCGTTACCTTCAAGCTCTCGAACCAGAACTGTTGGTGCTCTGGCAGCACCTTGCGCAAACTGCCCCAAGGGTGGGAATAGTGTCCTCGCACCACCGCGTTGATGCGCTCGTGTACCTTCTGATCCATCCTGAAATTATATAATAATTAGTGTGACATAAAAATAATAATTTAAATTACAAAAAAAATTAAAAGAAATATAAATATACCTCGCGTCGGCGAGTGTGATATACTGGCGCGCGGATGGTGGCGGGAGTGGTGGGGCAGGTGGGGGTGGTGGTGGTGGTGGTGGTGGTGGGGCAGCCCATGGACGGGCCGGATCTACCGCCGGTGCGGTAGTGGATGGTCCGGTACCCTCCTCGATGGGTGTAGTGGTAGCCGGATCGGGCTGCAGGTGCCTGATCTGCCGGTGGTGGTGGTGGTAGTGGTGGTCGGAACACTGCTTCCCCATCCTTGGAAGTAACACCGGCCGCGGCCACGTCCACCTCCTCGGGTGGGAAATCCCCACCAGACACGATCTAGATTTTTTTTAAAAAAAATATTAGTAGTATGAAGTTAAAAAATACATGTAAGTATCAATTAATTTGAATAATGATAATTTTTTTAATTGTTTAAAATATTTATGCAAACTAAATCCTAAAATTGTATACTAAGTCCCAAAATTAATCTAATAAATGGATGATGAATCCCAATTTTGTTATTGAAATTTTTCCTACAATGTTTACTAAATCCTAAAATTATTTCCTAAAATATATACTAGAACCCAAAATTGATGCTTAATTACACTAAATCCTTCTATTTTTCATATATATATATATATACTAAATCCCAAATTTTTCCCTAAAATTGCAGTAAACCCTTCTTTTTTCTATATATTTATACTAAATACCATAATTTTACTCTAAAATTGCACTAAATCTTTCTATTTTCGTATATATTTATACTAAATACCAATATTTGCCTATATCCTTACAAAATATTATAGAAAATTACACAATTTTTCTTAAATGTTGGAAAAATAACAAATTTTATATATTATGAGTAAATTTTATTTTACTTGGAAATTTTAAAAAAAATAAATTATAGCAAATAAATTTCAGAATTTTTTTTATAATTACATAAAATATAAAGAATTTTCAGAAATTTTGTTAAAAATACATAATTTTTAAAAATTACTTAAATTTCTGAAATTTTAAATTTATAGAAAATGATATAAAAAATTTTAAAATTTGAGAATATTATCAGAAAATTCACAAAAAACTTTAAAATTACAGAAAATTTTCTGAAATTTTCATAATTCCGGAAATTATCAGAAAAATTCTGAATTTTTTTTAAATTTACAGAAATTTACATAAAATTTATAATTTTTTCCAAATTTTCAGAATGTTAAAAAAATTAAAATTTCCAGATGTTTAAAACAGAAAAAATTAAAATTTCTGGATTTTTAGAACATAAAAAATAGAATTTTACATAAAATTATTTTCCAATTTTTCTAATAATTATATTAAATTTTTAATTATTGAAAATATCCTATATTCATCTAATATTTACATCAAATTCGGAATTTAACATAAAAAATCACAGAAATAATAGAAAATGCACAAAAATTACAACATATTTACAGAAAATACAACATAATTACCAAAATTAACAGGAATTACAGAAATTTATAGAAAATTCACATAATATAAAGAAAATACAGAAAATTCACATAATTACCATAAAATTTTCAAAAAATTACAGATAAATCCCCTAATTATACAGAAATTACAGAAAATTCCCAAACTATACAAATTTTACAGAAAAATACTCTAACTATACAGAAATTACATAAAATTAACAATCATTAAAAAAATTTACAGAAACATCCCAAAACAGAAATTTATAGGAAAAAAAAAGGGGTTTTGGTGTTCCCTACTTGGTAGTTGACTGGCGGTGGACGAAGGTTGGGGCGGTGGCGTCGGTGGCGGTACGGTTTGGGCGGCGGATAGTGGAGGATGAGGCAGCGGCGGACGGTTGGAGGATGAGGGGACGGCGGACGGTTGTTTTCCTGGCATACAGTGGAGGCGGCGTACAGAGAGAGAGACTGAGAGTGAGAGAGAGGGAGACTGAGAGTGAGGGAGAGGGAGACTGAGGGTGAGTGAAGAAAAATGAAAGAAAATCGACCAAGGGTCGAATATATATCAGAATTTTGGAACGGTTGTGACTTGTACAAACCGTTCCTAAGCTCAGTCCACCTAAATAAAACGACGTTGTATTCGCCATAATACGATGTCGTTTTGATACCTTGTACTTATGTTGATCTAAAATAGGAATGGTCACTTAGTAGTACGGTCATTCTCATAACCGTTCTCAATACCGACTGTTCTTAAATTATAAATTGTCGTTCCCATATCAATTCCAAATACTTAGTACTTGGAATTGTACTAATAGGAATGGTCACTTAATAGAACAAGTGTTCCCAACCCCGTTCCTAAAGTAAGAAATGATGTCGTTTTTGGACATGCACATAGTTACCGTTCCTAATTTCATGTGGACCCATTCCTATATGTATTGCAATTTTTTTTTATCTTCTTAGATAATAATTGTAAATTAAGAAAAACACGTTCCGGACACTCATATGATTCAAAAAGGTGTGCAATTGGATATACTAAGAATTTGAAAGTATATAGTAATTTCCAAAAAAATAGACACGCGTTCACAATATGAACTATATTTGTAAATTATGTTTGTTAGTATTTCACAAATGTAACTAGCATCCTATATTGTTGTACTGCACGGCATAATCAGACCGTCAAAATTCCAATCAGATCTTTAGATATGATATAACACACACAAGAATACATTATATGTAGTTTTGAAAAATTTCGGTGTGCGGTTCTTGAGATATCGTATCCGATCAGTTTTCATCCTAACAAAAACAGTTGCATCCTTAAATCCGGGTGGCTGATTGAAAATCAGACAATTGAATATCAATTAATATTCATAATATTGTATGTTTTTAAAAATGGTGTCGATCTAGCTCACGGATGTTGAGATATCGACAGAATTAGACAAAATACATTATATAGGATCTCATTTTGGAACGGTCTTGACTAAAGTAGGAACGGTTCGTAGCAACTTTCTCTAGGAACGGTCGGCTATAAAAGGACCGCTCCAAAAGTTGATTTTTCCACCAATTTTTCATTAGGTGCGAAAACAAAATGTTGGACCTCACTTTGGAACGGTCTACCAATTTGTATGACCGTTCCTAATTCAATTTTGGAGCCATTTTTCAATAGGCGCCAGTTGAAAAGTTGTAACTACATTAGGAATGGTCATAGATTTTCACTGATCGTTCCTAATTCAAATTTCCCTCAATTATTTTTAAGTAGCCGCCATATTTTAAAAATTGTACCTTAAATAGGAACGGTCGTTGGAAATTCGGACCTTTCCTATTTCAAATTTCCCCAATTTTTTTTTGTTTGGCGCCTATTCACAAAGTTGTACCTGTATTAGGAACGGTCGTAGTATATAATATCCGTTCCAAGTTTTAAATTTTTTTCAATTTCTTAAAATAATAAAAATACATATCTCTAATACAATTTTTACAATAAGGTTTATAAAAAAATTACAAGAAAAAATCAGAAAATTCAATAAGTCTCTTCATCGAACTCAGCCTCGTCAAAGCTATCTTCATCTTCGGATTCACTCTCTGGCGAGCGCGGTGACCCTGCTCCATGATCAACGACCAACTGTATTCTCATTGGGTCATGCAGTTCAAAGGTTTGGTTATCTATTACAACATCTGGATTAGGTCCCACTTCATCCATCTGATAGGGGGACCTCGGTACATTAGGAGTCATCGATTACTCTTCGAGCCTTGATTTTGCAAATAACTTTTCAGTCGACTTTGTCTCTCTTCATGCTCGGGTGTTCCGCGTAGTAGACTTATACTGCTTGTGGAGCCAATATGAATGGGTCATTCTTTTCGTAGAGCTTTTTGAAGTTGACATCAACGACGTGATTGTTGGAAAATTTGAATTTGTAAAGCTGTGTCGTGGAAAAAGTCACTGCCCTGAAAGCGAAATTTCGGTATGACCGTGGTGCAATCGTTAGAACCGTTCGCTCCCCAAGGTTCACACAGCTACTCTCTAACACGAGCACTCGTGGCAGAGAGTTGGAATAGCAGACTAGTATCACTAAGAGAGGACGAGAGGAGAGACATAAAGAAAAGATGAGAGAATTCAAATACAGTATGTCGAATGAAGAAGAGAGGTACGCTATTTATAGAGAATGAGGCCTCAGTTTTTCAACTACTTCATCCCCGATTTCCTCAACTAAACCTGATAGGATGTATCTAGTTTATCAAATCAAAAAGATGTAGGGAAGACTTGATCTCTACTTTTATCAATTGAAGAGACTTGGTCAAAATATTTTCACATAAACAATAAAGGGATGGAAATTGTAGGATATTTTAGCTTTCTAGTAGTCATTCCCTACACTCCCCCACGAATGACTAACTAGTTATAGAAACGATTTTCTTAGTGAATGAAGGAATATACTTAAGCATTAATATCTTTCGATTGAATTAATGCGTAGTGTGATGGGGCAACAACCCAACTAAACGAAAGTGAAATAAATCTTGAACTTTCGATAGCTCAAGTTGAGACCCCCACAACACGTATTGTTTCCTTGAAGTCGGCTATTCCGCGATATACTTGGAGCGCTATTTATGGCCATGCGCTTAGCACCTTGAGTTTTGATGAGTGCTCTAGAAAGAATTTCTTCTCTTTCATAAAAGGCGGCCCACCTTCACACTCATCTAGATTGTTTCATCAAGTCCATATTACTACAGACCACTCAACAACTGAGCTATGAAACTATCCACCTGACCAACAATTTGTTAGGATCATCCATCAAGTCCTTGTTAGGACCACCCAAAACATAGGGCTATGGATTTGAGCACTTAGATTAATGCTCTCATATGGTTATCACCATAGTCCATCAATCTAAGGGGATCCTTTTGTAAGAAGATCTGCCAAGTTCCTCTCGAATCTCACATAATCCAGGGAGATTAAAGAGCTATTTCACTGTATCATGTTGGATGTTAATATGTCTTCTTTTGCCATTGTACGCACAATTCTTGACAATCCCAAAGGCAGCTTGACAATCACTGTGCAGGGAGACCTGTAGAGGTGGCCCCCCACAAGGCCACATCTTCCAGCAACCAATCAACTTCTTGACCTGCTAACTCAAGAGCTATAAATTAAAATTTCGTAATAGAGCAAAAAATATAAGTCTGTTTTGCATATTTTTATGAAATAGCTCCCCCACCAAAGATAAATACCTAGTCACTAGTAGAACTTACTTTATTATTATCAATTACCGATGAATGGTGAATGTCAACATGAGAATTTATCCGCAACTAAACCCTTTGAGAGCAAACAAATTACTCTATACAAAATTCTTCAAATCCTTGTACTAGAGCAAAAATATTTAATAAGCAACTCATTACCGCCACCGAGAATAAAGGAGCATAGTAAAGAGTGAATAACGTAATAGAAATTCATGAAAAGGTTTAGCACGCATCTCCCTTTAGTAAAAGTAGTTTACTGCTTTATAGCCTAAGTTAGGTCCAAAATCTCTCAAGTGAGGCATCAAAGACATAGGTGATTAGTGTCCTTTCCACAGCCAAAATTGCAACAAAAGAATCAAAAGCAGTGCAAACTACAGTTCAATTGCACAATTGATACTAAATTAAAATGCAGTAGTGTTTTATACTATATATTCTAGTGCTCATAATGCCTACTCTCTTGCAGTATCCTCCCTCTTTTTTCACACAATCCCACTTATAGTTCTATCAAATATCAGCCTCAATTCAAATATTTTAACATACCATAATCTCAAAGCTCCTAGTTTAGAGTAAACTTTTCTACTTAGAATTTTATATGCATTCATTTGGACCGGATAGCGTAGACATGCAAACAGCTTTCCAACACCATCCTAAACCTTCTACAGAGATAATGAAAGCAAGAAATCAACATATGGAGTCCACATATACCACAACAAAATCAAGCACACACTACAAACAGAACCCATGTTAAATTACCTCCCAGAATAGCAAAACGAAATAACAAAACCCCATCTTTCAATCAGTTTCTCGGCTGCAAGTGTTTCACCGGCCTTCTACATAGCCTTGAGGACAAGATTATAAGATACAGTATTAGGCAGAATCCCGAAATCATCCATTTGGGCCACAAGATCAAGCAATTCGCCAGCAGACGCCCCAATCATAAAATTCGCCCGTAGATAATGGTTATAAAGATTCACATCAGGTTTGTTTGGCTTCCCGTTCTTATCGAGACACCTGATCCACAACTCAAAGAGCTGCTTCATATCCTCCGAGTGAAGCAACGTCATCCACTCCTCAAATTGCTTCATCAAGCCCTGCGCGTCAAGTGACTGAGCATGCACCTACATTTTCGCGGCAGGTGTGTGTTGGAGAAACCCTAAGCCGATGGGAATAAGCGCCCCATCTCCGGTCGAAGATGCGGATGTAGGATTCCGCCAGTTTCTGTTGTAACAAAACAAGACGTATGTCTCGATAACATGAAGTTCCTCACCGCTCAGCCATCTCTTCTTTGAGGCTTCACTTGCTCGGCTCGGGTAATTGATCGTACTATTCGATCGTTGTTGCTCGTGAGATCATCATTTCGATCGGGTCTACTTCGCTTGCAGAGAATGTACGGTTCGAAGTAGTGAGAGGAGAAAAGCCCAATTTCTTCGACAATATAAGCCTCTACAATTGACGCCTCGACGTGTGCTTTGTTTTTCACCTTTTTTTTCAAATCGCGTAGGAATCTATTCATACGAGTATTTATTAAAATGCAAATTAATTGCTACTTAAAAATACTATATTTAACAGTAGTTAATTAATTACCTCTCAAATAGGTACATCCACCTGTATTGCATGGGCCCCCCAACGCGCGCCTTATATGGAAGGTGAACAATTAGATGCTCCATTGAGTCGAAAAAGGGAGGAGGAAATAATTTCTAGAGGTTGCACAGGATGATGGCTACACTATCTTCCAATTCTTTTACCTTGGCCACATCTAGTGTTGTTGAACATAGGATCTGGAATAGAAGGCTCACTTCCGTCAAGGCCCCCCACACGTGCTCTGGAAGCATTTCACGGAAGGCAACCGGAATCAACTTCTGCATGAATACATGACAATCATGGCTCTTCATGCCGTGCATCCTTAACTCCTTCATGTCGACGCAACGGGCCAAGTTAGAGGCATACCCATCAGGAAACCTAAGACAACAAATTCACTCATATATTTTCTTTTTTGCTCCTTCGTCAGTGTATATACTGCTTTGGGCATCACGTTCGGTTTCCTTTCGTCTACCTCAAGCTCCGACCTATTATATATGATCTTGAGATCCTTCCGTGCATTCAGATTGTTCTTCGTTTTCCTCTTGATATCCATCACAGTATTGAATATATTATCGAACACATTCTTCTCAATATGCATGACATCAAGATTGTGTCGTATCAGATGCGCTCCCCAGTATTCAAGCTCCCAGAAGATGTTTTTCTTCGTTCACTTATGGTCGACACCGTAGCCTTCCGGTTCACGCAACGATTGTTCGACTGCCACACTAAACGCATCGACACGGGTTCAGATCTATTCTCCAGTCAGCCTCGGACGTGCAACCTTCCTCTCCATTCAATTTTTAATGAAGGCTTTCTTGTTCCTGTGATAAAGATGATCCGGTGGTAGGAACTGCCTATGGCAGTCGAAATAGCATGCCTTTCGATCGTGCTGTAAATAGAATGCATGTGTGTCCTCCATACAAACTGGACACCCCATAACACCGGCGGTACTCCATCCAGACGCCATCCCATAGCAGAAAGGTTGTTCACTGTCCACATCAATGCGACATGCATCATGAATGCCTGGTTTGTCGCAGTATCGTGCGTACGTACACCCACATGCCATAAATTCTGCAACTCCTCGACCAACGGCTCCAAGTAGACATCAACAAGATGTTTGGGATTCGATGGGCCAGGGATTACCATCGTTAGGAACATATACTCAAACTTCATTCACATTCTCGGTGGGAGATTGTACGGTGTAAGTATCACGGGCCAACATGAGTAAGTTTTACCATACTGGACGTGCGGTGCAAACCCATCCGTGCACACCCAAGTCTAACATTACGAGGCTCAGCTGCAAAATCGGGATACGTCCGGTCAAAATGCTTCTAAGCCTCTGCATCAGACGGATGACACATGGACCCTTCCTCCGTCTGATGGCTCACATGTCAAGTCATATGCTCTGCTGTGGCCTCCGACGTATACAACCTCTGCAACCGAGGGGTAAGTGATAGATACCTAAGAATGACATACGGGGACTTCTTGCGTTTAGGATTTCTGTCCCTAGTGGGCTTGTACCTAGCGTCTCCACAGAACTTGCAATATTCCAAATCAATATCGTCCTTCCAGTACAACATGCAACCATTTTTGCAAGCATCAATGTTCTGAACTGGTAAACCCAATTCTCTTATCAATTTCTTCGTATTGTAATAATCGGCAGGGAAAGTGTGATCGCGGGGCATTACATTATCAACCCACTGGCATAACCGATCATATGTATGCTCGGAAAAAAACTCCTTCGGCCTTGATATTCACCAAAGAGGCAATTGACGCCAACTGAGAGGTGGTGCAGCCGTTCCACAACGGTTGGTCTGCAGTATGAACTACATCAAAAAAACGGTCTGACAAGCCAGACACATAATCATAGGGCCCCGAATCGTAATATGAACTAGGACCCACATCAGATGGACAATACCGAGTACCATCATCAGCTGGTCCCTCCTGGTTGTACGAAGACCAAAAAGACAACCCGACAACATCGAATACCATCCTCTGCGCCCAATCCATCTGAACCGCATCACCCCAATGCGAACTACCCTCCTCCTAAATGGGTGGCGTTTGCTGCTGCTGCACAGGGGGCATTGTCAATGCTTCAAAGTATTCCTGCACCCTCTCTTGATCATGCAAAGTCCAATTATAATACTCTAACATAAACCCTTTCATACACAAATCAAAAGTTATCTCGTCTGGTATTTTGAACCGTTCATTTTTGCACTTTCGGCAGGGACACTTAATCTTCTCCCTGTCCCATTCTAAAATGTTGTAACACCGTCCTCAAACTCCAGCGTCACACCCAGGACGTCTCGACCATACATCCATTTCCTCAACTGTCTTAACATGATTGGTCCTACGTAATTAACAACAATACGTAATTAAATGACGAGAATATATTAGATATATATATATATATAACTAACAATTACAGAATTTCAACTTCTTACCTAAGCAAAACACTTATCAATATCAATGCAAAATTTGCGCAAGTAATTGATATGGTAGATTTTCCGTATAAAGAATCAACAGGGGGAGTTACAACAAAATGAGTTGGAGAGTAATTATAAGAACAATGAGAAAGAAGGGGGACATATATATAGAAAAAATATTGGAACGGGCATTGGAATATTATTTGGAACACAAAACTAGCTGTTGAAATATAGCTATTGTTCTAGCTTTAGGAACGGTCTCAGGAACGGTAATCTTACCGTTGTATGGCATCTTAGGAACGGTCTTAGTCACACACAATATGACCGTTCCTAATTGGAGCACAATTGAGAACGGTACTTGTAACAAAACTGTATTTCATATATACCCACAATTTGGAATGGTCATTGCATTACATGTTTGCTCATGGCGTAAAAAAGTCTCATTTAGCACTACAAATTGGAACGGTCAGACAACCGGTCCAAATAGGCCCGGGGTTTGGAACACATAGGAATGGTCTGTGTTCCCGGTCGAGTAGCCGTTCCAACTTTCACTCATGTGTTCCAAATGGAATACCAAAATATACCCGGTCCTTTTTAGGAACGATAATGGGTTTACACATTGACACACATACGTTGGCACATAAATAGCCGTTCCTATTCGTTTGTACTACAATTAACTCGAAAGTGACGTCATCAATGGTTTCCCGTTCCGCAACAGTTCCACTTACCATTCCTATTTGGAACGGTCGACTCTATCCATTTCAATTCCCGCATTTTTTTGTAGTGGTAGTTACATGTAGATTCCCTATGGTTTGAAAATTTACATCTAATAAGGGTGAACATGTACCTCCTCACATGCATAAATGCGTGTGAAAATGTATGATGATAGTTTGATTAGAAAAGATTTGTTTGACCTAAAGTAAGTCAGTGATAAATTAATTAAGGATAGACATGGATTTTCATTCAATTATTTTGCTAAATATCAACAGATTCGGTGGATTTTGACTAATGTATGTATCTATTTGTTGGACAAAGACAAACATTAGTGATACTAGATATAATTTTCCAAAACCACAGAGGGTCTATACGTAATTACATTAAACCTCATGGGAGAGTTGTGTAACTATCCCTTAATAATATTTATAATTAATCATAAACTACTATTACATTAGACAAACAACTACTATTAAAATAGATTAATACTCATATATAAATAAATATTTTAAATCTATAATCTTATAATTATAATGGTAGAACCTCAACTCACCGATTAAATCAGACCTAATTGGCACAAATTATAATTACATGATTACATCGATATCTCAATAAGTTGAATAAATTAACATCAATATTAATTACAGTAAACAAATATAACATAAGATAATAATACGCGTACAACTCAAATACATAATCTCGAATCTGTTCATAAAACCTCACACTTAATCACTATACTACGACATCATTAATAAATCTAATTGGCTCTTGAGTCCTTTATTTAGACATCATATTTGACTAATAATCATAATGCATGTCTAAGTACATATATAACTCACCAACCTTAGAGGCATGAGCCCCTCAACAGCCCGCCATCGCATGAAAAGACAAAAACCAGATAAATTACATTTTGAACCCTATATATATTCACTTATTCAATTTTAGTTTATAATATTCACACACTATGATTTTAGTTTCTAATATTTACAAATTTTTATAAATTTAGTCCAAAATTTGATGATACGATCAAATTTGTAAGAATTCGTAAACATTCAGAACCAAAATCATGGCACGTGAATATTACGAATCAAAAGCGAACAAATGCTATACATAGAGACAAAAAATGTAAATTATCCATTCTTTTACAATGAAAGAAGAAAAATATTATTTTGTATTTGGTTCAACTAAAATATATTGCAAGAATATATTTAAAATAGTAATTTTGTTCTAATTACTATTATAGGACATAATTATTTTTATTCATTTTAAAATGATATTTATTTGCATCCAATTGAGATATTAAAATTTGATTGCAAAATCTAAATTCAGATTCAAGAACTTAACTTTTATATTATAAATTTTTAAAAATTTAAATGAAAACAATTTTTTTCGAAGTCTCAATATATCTGGAATTTTAGTTTTAATTACCAAATAATGATTTATCTTTAATAAAATTAGTGAAAAATAACAAAAGAAATTTATAAGAGTAAGTTACGTTTTTTGTCCCTATATAGCTGCTTATTCACTCTTGGTCCTTAACGTTCACGTGCCGTGATTTTGGTCCCTAATATTTATAATTTTATAAATTTGGTTATTAATTTGACGATAGGACCAAATTTATCAAAAATTATAAATATTAGGAATTAAAATCGTGGCACCGAAAATGAATACTTTAGGGACCGAATAATGAGTGACCATATTATATAGGGACTCAAAGTATAATTTAGCGGACAAAAGCCCAATATAGAAAAGCTAGAATTGATTAAACAAGAACGAAGAATAAAATTCCTTTGTCTACTCTACGTGTGCTGCTGCGTACATACAGATTGAAGAACGGGAAGCGAAGAAAAGGGTGAAAATTGTAGCGAATGATCTATGGCGTTGTCGAGGCTTCGGAATCCGGTGATCCGCCGAGCTCCGTCTCTTCTCAGGGCTCGCTTTCTCTCCTTCTCCTCCAATCACACATCTATCGATCGGTAATTCTTTTTCTAGCCTTGCAGCAATTTAATCTGGTTGTTTTCGGTGGTTTCGTGAATGTTGATCTAATCTGAGGAGGAGAAATGATTTTAGAAGAGGTTGATTTGGTTGGTGGAGTGGTCCAGTGCGGGAAATGAGTCAAAATGTTGAAAGTAAATATCATCTTTTGTGCTGCATTTATTTTGTTTTCATTTGAACGTTTAATATGCAATAGCGGATGAGGTTATACGGCGATGGTGCTGGTATCTTGAGTGATGTATGAGATATGTCGGAGGATATTTTTAGAATTGTGGAAGAACAAGTTACGTTTAGGCATTTCTCTGGTAGAGTTGGCATTTTGAGAAATTTTGAAACATTAGGACAATTAATGTTGGCTTATCAAGGCCTTTTTCTTTCGCAGCTCATTTCTATGCCACTGGGAGAGAACCTAGTGCTGTTCATTTCACTGAATTCCTGGATTTTAAGATACCAATTGGCTCTATATTCTGAATTACTAATCATGCAAATACCTCAGTAGTGTCAGCTTCAATACTGTTAGGCTGTATTCCTATCACCTTGGAGTTTTGCTTAAGCTAATGAACTAGTAGTACAATTTTATTTAGGGAAGATTGACTATTAGGTAGCTGATTTAAGTGGCCGATGCTTAAGGCTGATAATCCTTGACATGCTGTTTGTATATAGGCGTTGAAAGTGAAAAAGAAAAGAAAAATCAATGACATCTTATGTTCTTCACCTTTTTCTTTCGAAAAATTATTTGTGCTTATGGTTTTCTAAACAAACTTTTTCATGTTTATTTGCTTCCCTAAGACTGAGCATTGTCAACTTCCTTCTGTGTTTTTTTTATTCATATACAACAAACATTTGAGCTTCAGATAATTTTTATCCATTACCTCAATCTCCTACTTACATTATGAGCATGCTGCCTGCACTTTTGAGTTTAAGATGGATATAAGAAATGTGCATTATCAATTCGATAAACATACGCTTCTGAGACATTTTTGTGGTAAATAGCATTTCATGAGGTACTTATAACGCTTGGCTGTTTCAGTGTACACAAACTTTGGTAATCAATTACGTTTACATTCTTCTGAAAAATCAGTCATTTTCAGATGTGGATGAATTTGTTACACGGTACAACTTCTATTAGTAAAGTTCTTTTGGCTGAAGGTTTCTTGACTTGATCTTGCTACCACTTTATTAATGTTTGTTATATGATGTCTTTAGTTATACCTCTATATTTTTGTTCATCATCTTATTGCAATATACTGTTTCTGTAGTCGCAGGGGCCTTAACTCTAGTACTGATGTTGCAGAATCACTATTAAGGTTTGCATCTGCAGGCTTGTCTTTTGTTCCTTCTTGCTTCTTTTGTTAATCTCATTATTCACAATTAGTCCCCATTTGGTATTATACTTATTTAACATTTTGCTTTCTGGTACCTTTATTCAGCGCCTCAATCTTTACTTTTTACTACTTTACCTTTTAGCTGACTTCCTGAAATCGTATTGTTATGAGATTTTCATATCTGAGTTAACACTAAGTAGAAGATAATATAAATTAACTTACTGCTGATGTTCCTGTGTTCACATTGTGTATTTATTGTCTCTTTGGATTTAAGACAATGTAGAAGATAATCTGCATCACCAAAATGCTAAGCCAATTGCCAGTTTAGCGCTTTAGGTTTCCATTCAGAGCATACCCCTTAATAGGCTTTGATTGCTTTTATATCTTTTAAATATTATGTGAGTACCTTTTATCACTTTATGTTGGATATGTCATATGCATTTCTTGGTAGTACAAATGAAAGGCATTTCAGATAGATTCATGATGAAATTCTCGCCATGTAATACTTAAGGAGGGTCATTTAGGTTTAGGTGGTGGTTTCTGTGACAACTAAGCCATAAGCCAGAGCGGTTATTATAGGATATATGTATTGACACTTGGTCATGGCTCCTTGTAGTCCTAAACTGTTTCCTTTTCCTGTATTCTCACCCGAGCATCTCAGATGGAAACGTTCTGAGTGTTATAATCAGACGGTCTATTCGGGGCATTATTGATCAAATTAAGTGAACATGTAAATCCATCGTTTTAGTATCTCTTTTCTATTAACCTATGATGAAATTCAGCAGGCCGGCATCTTTTTCAATGATCAATGGCATTCATGATAATTCTTCTAAGATTAAGGTTGGTTCTGATATTTTATAGATGATTTGCTTTAACCATTGCATTCTTTTTCTAACTATAGTCATCTGGATTTTACAGTTTCAAATTGGTGCCCGCTGCTATTCATCTAAAGGTACAACTCTCTTCATTCAACATAAACCTATCATCCAATTTATCTCGGACACTTCTGTGTGTCAACTTTAGGAAGGTGGCTTGATTAAAAATTCTATCCCAAATTTATGTGGCTTCAACATCTCAATAGCTTTTGGCCTACTCAACTTCTTTATCATCTCATATTTCATGGTCTAATCTTGGAGAATCAATTTCGAAAAGTTGTAGTTCAAATATTTACATTCTTGCAATAGTTATTTGTGAAGGTTATTTAGCAACTTTGAACTTCTCAAACGCGTGGAAATAGCTCTGATGTCTTAACTCAAATGGGAAGGGTATAGTTGCTTCTGTCTACTCTTGCACTTGTACATTGGATTCTGGCCTTTGACATAGGAGATTTGGTTGGTTGAATTCGGTTATTGATTTCTGACATCCAGTATTTAAATCCTCTGAAGTGGACTTAATTTTTGAATCCCAGATAATTGCTTGTGCAAGAATTGGAAAGAAAATATGGGGAGGTCAGAGAGCACCATGGTGATGAATTTTGCTAGTCTGAAACTTAGGCTGCAGATAGAGATAAATAACCTTACCTTAGTCAACTTCCTATGCTTCAAGAGTTCTAGAAGCCTTTTGGCAAAAAACAGGAAGAACGATGTAATATCCAAAAGCAGTTTTTTCACTTTTCAGAGACTTCTGCTAAAATTTCCATGTCCAAGCAATCAACCTTAAAGCTTGAAGTCATTAGTATTCTAAGAAACATAGGTGAGAACATGATGGATTTACTTGCTCATCTTTTGTTTCAGTTGGGTGCTTACTAACAAGTTTTGCTATTACTGCAGAGCTTCCTGAGCATATAGTGCTTCAAATGCCAGCTTTGTCACCTACAATGGTAACATGAATTCTAAGGAAGGTATATCTGTAAACAATTTTAGCTCCATCATGGGAACTCTGATTTGGCTTATATACTTCTTACAGAGTCAAGGTAACATTGCAAAGTGGAGGAAGAAAGAGGGAGATAAGGTGAGTTGCCATTACTAGGGCAGTCATATGTATCCAAATATACAGTATCAACGAAGTGTAACTGCAGAAAATATTTGATGACTTCAAAGTATGAAGGACATACTGCAGAGTATAGATGAGATATCTAAGTAGACGTAAATTTATGCGACCTTTTTTTCTGCTTCTGGATCCAACAGATTGAAGTGGGGGATGTGATATGTGAAATAGAGACGGACAAAGCTACTCTGGAGTTTGAATGTCTTGAAGAAGGGTAAATTCCAGATTTCAATCTGTTCTTGCATCTTGATAGGCTGCCAATTCCCATGAAAAGCGCATTTATTATTTGATGAAACATTGTCAAGTATATAATGTTAAAAGTTTCCTTTAATTAACTAGTAACACTTTGTCTAAAAAAAATTATCATGAGTGAGCATTTATATTATTTAATGATGGTCCAATGTTGTAAACTGGAAAGTGCATTCTACATATTAACTTGTGCCATACTGCTCATTCATTTGGGGGGAGGTTTGCCTTTTGGGTTTGTTTCCATTTAGTTTTATATTTGTTTGCCTTTTGGGTTGGTTTCCATTTAATTTTATAATCATAGATTAATGTGTGTGTGTGCCTTGGTTTAGTTATCTTTTCCAAAATCTCTCAGGTTTGATATTCTATTGTATTTACGCTTTATTTTGATTCTTCATCAGGGTGTCCTAGATTGCTGTAGTTGGGTTCTAATTGTTTTCTTATTCTTGTTGTTGCATGGTTATTAATATAATTACCATACTCACCACAGAAAATTTATGTAGGCTACTTGATAGCACACTTAATTTACAGTGAACATAATATGCAGGTATCTGGCTAAGATACTGGTGCCTGAAGGTTCAAAGGATGTGCCTGTGGGACAGCCTATAGCAATTACAGTTATACCCCTAGACTTCTTATGTTATTTTCTCTCTTTCTATATTTCTCTTTATGACGTGCAGACCAGAACAAAGGCCTATGAAATGCTAAATGTACCATTGCATGGTTTCAGTTTGTTCGAACACAGAATTAGAATACTAGAACTCAACTCAACTTAAAAAGCCTTATCTCTTGTGTATCTAGGGCAGCCTGGATACTTTTCTTCCTCCAGTCTATCAAGGATCATCTCAAAAGCTATATCATAAAGCTGAAATCCTTTCTGATAACCTCAACCGTTTTATAAATACAAATACACAAACACACACATATTGAGCTTTACTGCCAAGCTTCTGGTGATGAAGATGCTTTTATAAGAATAGTCTTCCCAATCAGACAATCTGCTGTTGCCATTTTTTGTCCCTATTTCTTAAGAGAATACATCACTTCATGTTATTATCATCTGTTATGATGTAAAAACTGATTTTAATCTGGTTAACTAGGTGGAGGATCCGGATGATATAGCTAATGTTCCTGCAACTGTTAGTGGTTCGGAAGCCAAAGCTAAAACAACCACTGAACAAGCTTCGACAAATGGAGACAGCACACAGGAATCAAAGTCTGTGAACATCAGTACATCCGAACTTCCTCCTCATATCGTTCTTGACATGCCTGCACTATCACCAACTATGGTAAGAGCAGCTCATGTTGTTAGAGTTGTGTGCTTTGATATTGTTTTTCATTCTTTTGTTCATTGCTGAAGAGCGTTCCTCTCTTTTCTTTTTCTCTTTCTATCCTCAGAACCAGGGTAATATTGCGAAATGGAGAAAAAAAGAAGGCGATAAGGTCATAGTTTGTTATCAATTCTAGATGCTATATAAAACTACTTCATAGAGATTGAAGGCATGCTTTTCTCTGTTGTTGCAGATTGAGGTTGGTGATGTTATTTGTGAAATTGAAACAGACAAAGCGACCCTTGAATTTGAGAGTCTTGAAGAAGGGTAAAAATGTTTAACATTATTGGTTGAATTCTTAAGATTTTGGCATCTTGAATTCGTTCAACTTTTCCGTGACAACTTCTGATTGCCCAGATGTAGTTCAGACAAAAGAACGAACATGAAAACCTTAAAGAATACAAGGGGGAACAGCAAAGTCAATCTATTATGTTCTTTATTCTACCTTGAAGTCATGGGTCATGAGTTGTTCAATGAGGCTGTTATCTACTGTGATGCAGTTTTTCATAATTTTGAGAGATTCAGCCGCACCGGGGGTGGGGGGTTGGCCATTCTTATTTTAGTATATTCAGGAAATGCTTTATGTAATCAGAAATTGAGTAAAATGGTTTTATATATTTTAGCATAGCAGTTGGCATGAGGTCTGCAGTCCTACTTCAAAAATTTGTACATTTCAATATAGCTTTTTATCTTGTTAAATTCAGGTTCTTGGCCAAAATTTTGGCTCCGGAAGGATCAAAAGACGTGGCTGTGGGTCAGCCCATTGCAATAACTGTGAGTTCATAATGCTTAAGCTTGTCTGAAACCCACATTTTTGTCGCTAAAAAGAAAAAGCAGTTTGCCCATGTTGCTGATTGCGCATCATTAGCAAATGATCAAGTTCATATGGAGAAATATGTTGTGCTAGGTTGAGGATCCTAATGACCTTGAAGCTGTAAAAGCATCTGTTAGTGGCGATCTGAGTGTCAAAGATGAAAAGCCTGTTCAGAAGAATACTGCAAAGGATGTCAAAACTCAGAAAACAAGTTTTAGTCGAATTAGTCCTGCCGCGAAGTTACTAATTATGGAACATGGGTTAGATGCATCATCAATAGTGGCATCTGGTCCCCGTGGTACTTTGCTAAAGGGGGATGTTTTAGCAGCAATACAGTCTGGAAAAGGATCTGCCAAAGTCTCTGGATCTAAGGACAAGGTTTCTTCAATACATCCAGCCCCCCCTCATCCTCCTTCTGAATCCATCGGATCAAAATCCACTGTACAGCAGACAGATGCATATGAGGATTTGCCTAATAGTCAAATTCGCAAGGTATGTAATCAATTATTGAGTTAAATTTGTGAATAACTCTTGATTATAATTTATTTATGTCTTCTTCTATTGCCAGTTTAGTGAATAATGGTGTCAGCTAAATCTGAGTTCCTTCCTCTGCATTTAGTTATAAAACCTCAAATGTTTCCTGGACGGAATATTTCCTGGAGAGAGTTGTTCTCAATTGCAGCTTCATATAGTATATGCCTATTGCTGCTCTGCAATTAATGGATCCTCTTAAAAGTTTCTGGTTTTTGCTAGAAAGGATTAACGGCTACCAAACTGAGTGGAGGATGCAATCTTGTTGAATTTTGTAGATGAGAAAACTTTAGGTGATATATAATTGGCTGTGTGAACTGATGATTGCAGGATTCGGTAGGAATAATCTTTTGAATGTAATGTGTGGTAGTGGTGAAGCATATGGAGACATTAAGTAGAACTCTTCTGGTGGTGAAAAGAAAGGATTTATTAGTCTGAGAAACATTTTGAAAATATGCTCACATTGGTAATTTGCTTGCATGTAGATCCTTGTTTTTAGGATAAATATGAAAGGAAGTTACTTCTGAATTTCATGCTACCAAATGAGTAAGGTGCTAATGTGATCCTGCTACCTGTACTCTTTGGTATCTACATACTTACGAATAACTTAGCTTTTACATAAAGCTGGATATCAAAATAGATATCCAGCTTTAGATAGATTTACAAATGGAAACAGTTCTAATGCTATGTGCTCCCCACATTTGAAGAAGATGCAAAAGCCTCGAGCACTAGAGATGTGTTAATGATTCAATTCCTCTGACAGATTGTCTAGAAACAGATATTCATTTTGATGCATGCTTTCTCGTGAACCAGTTATGTTTGGTCTACATACTGCTAATTTGGTTCATTTCAAATTTCTATATTTGTAGCTGCATCCTGTATCTTAGACAATCTTGCTTCATTTATCTTTCCTGAATACTATCAAAGCCCCTAGCATGCTCCTTAGAATTTCATCCTGAAGTTGCCTTGCTTATTCATCCACATGTAGGACAATCCTCTCTGGAATGGGTTTGAGGCCTGATGATAGCAGGTTTTAGAGGACAGATTATGCAATTTGGTTATCTTGGAAAGACAAGAAATGCATGTCTAATCATTGATTTATGTCTATGCTGAGAAAAATTTTTCTCTGAAGGAGTCTTTGTAAGATGAAAATATGAACTGGAGTTTTCTACATACATTTTTAATTATCCTTGCAGACCTTTAGTCTGATAATTATATAAAGACTTTCTTCTTACTTGTTTGTAGGTGATAGCAACACGCTTATTGGAGTCAAAAACAATCCACCCCTCATTTATATTTGTCGACAGGTTTCAAACATTCATTGATATGTTCTCTTTTACATGTTATGGTACAAGTATGATACTTATATTTTGTGGTGTGTACTAGATGTTATACTGGATCCTCTACTCTCATTCAGAAAGGAGCTTAAAGGTAGGGAGTTTTTATCTCTATTGGTCCTTGTTGAAGGACATTATTTATGAGCTGAGTGATCTCTTTTTATTTTTGCTTTGCAGCCAACTATGATGTTAAAGTCTCAGTAAATGATATTGTGATCAAAGCGGTTGCTATTGCATTGAGAAATGTACCAGAAGCAAATGGTAAGCGTGTTCGTGTTTATCACATGCCCCTAGCTTTGACTTTAGTGACTTGTGGAAAACAGGAAAACAAAACGAAAAACAAAAAGAAAAGAAAGAAAGAATAAAAGACAAATTCCACTCTGTGGTCAGTCAGTCATGAAGCATTATTGTGAGTTTCGAAAAGTTCTATCCTATGTTGAAATGGGAGCATAGTTAGGAAACCTGTTGCCATTTTAGTTCAAATGATTCTACTGTTGTCAAATCAGAAAAGGGCCCTGATCTATGGAGGTCTTTGATATGGACAGGGCAGGATACAGTACCAACTACACCTGAACAATGACTTGCAATAACTTTTAATGCATTTCTATTTGCCATTATCGAGTATAGATATGACCTTGACAAAGTAATAGAAAAAAGGGTAAATTACAGCCACCTCCCTGAGGTTTGGCATAATTACAAATACCTCGTTGTTTGTGAAATTACAAATACCCCCTGATTGTAACGCCCGTCTAACAACGAGTCCGTTCTGTTAGCCTCCGTTAGGTTTCCATTCAATTTTTGTGGTGAACTGACCAAAATGCCCCTTTTGGATTATGAATTATATACTTATCTTTTTATTGACTAATATGCCCCATGGATTATCTACTTTACCCACCCTCAATTTTTTTTACACTTCATAATTTTTTTTTATAAGAAAAAATAACAAGTGTAAAGTAGTAATATTCACTTTACCGTCTAGGGACTACACGATTATTTTCCATTTGAGTGGGGTATTTGCAATTTTCCAATAATGATGAGGTATTCGTAATTATGCCAAACCTCAGGCACCCTAAGTAAAATGCAATCCGTAACCCGAGCCTTTACATACTATCCAAGGCATCCCCACCTTAGTATTTGCTTTCACTCCACTAGCTCTGGTATTTTGCAGTTCGGTGTAGTCCTGGTCTTTTAGAGTTTGGTACACCTTGATTTGTTTGCAGCTCAAGTCCAAACCTCAGACCAATCAATTACAGATGAAACTAGACCTTTTATGAGATGAAATATTAACTACCTTTCCTTATCTCTCTGACCCTCTGGTTATTACCACAGTGCATTGGGAAGTAACAACTTGCCATGCAAAAAAATATGCATGTTTAACAATAGAGAAAGCAATTTCAATTGTATAAATATCTCTTACAGTCTGTTATTTGAATACAATGTCCCTCTCATGTATCTTAGACCATTTATTGCTCAATATTTCCGCACTAGTTCACATCTTCAAGTTGGTCCAAGGCTTCTCTAGTGTAATGACCCCCTGCTAACACTTTTTAGATTTTCCGAATAAAGCTGCTGGACAGCGAGCACTCATTACGATCATTATTATTTTCCCCTGAACATTTGGTCACTATGAAGCTTTTATCGCCGCTGATCTTCCATTCATATTTGAAACTGCGCCCAATCTTTCCTTGTAAAGAGAATCTCAAATACGTTAGTTTTGAGCTAGAAAACAGCAAAATCATACCTAGAAGGATTGGAAGCAAATTTGATGGCTGAATTGTCTAGGTGACAATATTTAATTTGACCACAAGTGCCCTAAAATGAAATTTTCTGTAAGATGAGTAGATTGCCTAGCTCAAATGCAATATCACAGTTCTTTCACCTGGACCATGTAGCCTGCTTACTTTTTCACGAAAGCTTTTACATCAGTCGCACGTGTTTCAGCAAAACAATTATGGGTTCAAAACCTTGTACTTTCAGAAAGTGAATTTTTTTAGAAAAAAGTTGAAATTTGAAACAAAAGTAAAAAAAGCAGCGTGTTTGCAGTAAGTAGTGAGAAGTAGATAATTTAAAGTTGGAGTGTTTGGTAAAAAAAAGAACAAAGAAGTGGACCAAGTGTAAAATAAACTAGGAATCATTTACAGAAATACTAGGAGCAATTAGAAACATTCTCCTTCGTGCTTTCGACTTCTGCTATTTTCCCCCCTAGAGACCCTGAAACATAAAGTCAATTTGCAAACACTTCAAATTAGTTTGTTTCTGCTAGAAATTCAAAAATGCTCAATTTTAGTGTTAGCAAACACTCTCTATATACTATCTTTTAATGTCATCAAAATCCCAGTTCGAAACCTTGGTTAACACTTTACCCTTTTGTGATTTGATTAGACATTGATGCCAATAATAACAATAACGATAATGATAATGATAGAAAGCAAATATAATCCTGTTGAATATCAGAATTGCTAGTCTCGATTCACTGGCTGATATGGAATATTCTAGTCCATCCTCTGGGACCACATACCCTCCTTTCCTAGCTTCAAGTCTCTCTGCAGACAATTGGTAAAAGAATGATATATGTGTTGGACCTTTAAAAATGATTACTTGCTTTCAAATGAGTGGGAGTTGATGATGAATGCTATATATTTTCTTGTCTTGAACAAATACCTCTCCTTGGATAGTGAAAGGTTGAGGTCATCATCTGTTCTTTTGTAATTCAGCTTGCTGAATTTGATTACCTTGATTCTCAATAGCTTGCATGAATGTGTTATGATGAGATAAATATTCTGTTTAGTTTTAATGAGTCTGACTTTTCATGCTTTTTGTAATTGTTTGCTGATTATTAACCAACTATGCAGCTTATTGGGATGCTGGAAAAGGTGAAATAGTCTTATGTGATTCAGTTGACATATCTATTGCAGTTGCTACAGAGAAGGTATTCTATGAGTTATCACTGTGTTTCTCAACAAATAATAGCCTTGTTCTCATGACTCTCACGGTCTCACCGCATTGTCTCTCAATTCAGGGCTTGATGACTCCAATAGTTAGGAATGCTGATCAGAAATCTATATCATCTATTTCCTTAGAGGTGCTCACTGGGATGTCTTCCTTGTTTAAAATGTCTTGACTTTATGGGGTATTACTTTTGTGATGTCATTCATTCTATTAACAACTTTTCTCTTCCACTTTTGCTTTTTCCCAAGGTTAAAGAACTTGCTGAAAAAGCACGGGCTGGAAAGCTTAAGCCAAATGAGTTCCAAGGTGGCACTTTCAGGTGACTTCATATTACACCTAATCTGCTCATGTATTGACATAATGAATTAGCTGGTGTTTGTTTCTTTTTCTAAAGCATCATAAATTTTCCATTTTCGTGCAGCATATCAAACTTGGGGATGTTTCCGGTCGATCAATTTTGTGCAATTATAAACCCACCGCAGGTTCTTATCTCTCTCTCTCTGAGAGTTTGTGTATATGCTCACACACAAATATAGATACAAAAACACTAATTTGTATATGACTATATCAGCTTCCAACCCCATGTTCAAGATATTTATGACACAGAAAGGAACTTTACCTGAACTTGGTCCTCACTACTCAAAATACAACTAGTACTGTTTGGAAATATCATTTTTAGTATCTACAGCCTTTAGGTGTGCTATGGATTTGCATTATGTATCTTGATAATTTGGCCATTTCCTTCTTTAAGGCTGGTATTCTTGCTGTTGGTCGGGGCAACCAAGTTGTTGAACCAGTAGTTGGAGCTGACGGTACTCATCTATGCTTATTGTTCAATGCAAGATTCTGTTACGATCTATTTTGTGATATTTCTTAACTTGGATATTCTTGTTTCCAGGGATCGAGAAGCCTGGTGTTGTTACAAAAATGAACTTAACATTGTCTGCTGACCATCGTGTTTTTGATGGAAAAGTTGGAGGTATTATAAATGCTATATGAGGATTACTCTTCAATTTCTTGCGAGAATTGTCTTAGTTGTGTTTCCCCATTATAAATATTGATAAGTTTTGTGAAGCCATCTCCTTGGCGTGGCCCGCATAATTCTCTCTCTCATCCTCTCTCTCTCTCTCTCTCTCTTTTCCTCTTCTAACCAAAGAAGAAAAAAGCAGTAAAAAAGTTGGGTGGTCAGGTCTTATATTTTTATGAAAGTATGTCAGAGTGTCTTCCAATATTGTAAGTGTCAAAGACATTTGATTTCTAATGCCAATGCTAAAATTTCACAGCACTTAACATCTTCCTCTGACATGGTGCTTGATATTGTTCTTTTGACATTGTGGGTATGTAATGTTTGTGTTGAAGACCAAGAGAACTCAATTTAAGCTATTGTGGATCTCTTAGTTTCCCGATTACAACCCAGGAAATATTTCTCGATTTGCTTTTAGTTATTCTCCAGTCAGTTTGTTTAAGTTGTTTTTGGAGAACATCTGCTTCATCTCATCTGAACGAGTGGTAGAGACGATAATTGTTCTTTGTTTTCTACTTTAAACAGTATGTTCGCTTCCCTGTATCATATCCATTCTTGTATGTGATTCCAGAAATAATCTGTTTTGCAGGAACGTTCGTGAAAGCATTACAGTCAAATTTCAGCGATATTCGAAGGCTTCTTTTGTGATGGCGAAGAAGTTATTTTCTGGCGAAATATAACACTACTAAATAGCCACTGCAACGGAAATTTCTCTGATGACAAGCTGGAAATTTCCGCATGTTCAAGGCCTCCTCCTAGAACTCGGTACTATTTCTTCTGTTGTGCAGTTTCCCTTTCCTGGAATTTTCTACTCGACTCATAACGTCAATTTTTGGGGCTTGCACCCACATAAGTTAGACTTCGCCAAGATTTAGGCTTCATTGCTCCTGAGTTCGTTCTTATTTTTTGCCACTACAAAGATCAAGCGTAAAATTGCTTGTTTCCGTTCTCCTTAAGGAAACAATGAACGTGAGGGATACTTTATCTGGCGTTTCTATAATAAATTGATTTCTCGCTCATTTTCTCGTTGTCTTTCTGCCGTTAATTTTATCTCCATTAGAGCTGTTCGAATTTTAAGATGTACCCCCAGACTTTCTAAAGAACTTGTAGGAGCCCATGAAAGTCGAGGTTTGTTTCCATAATATGAGTGTTGAGTGGTCATTGAACAATGTAATTTAGAATAGAGTGCAGAATTTGTTGGATGTTTATTTTAGTTCAAATGGATAAAGTTGAAGACAGAGATTTGGTTTAAAATTTTGGAGGATAGGAAACCTGGTAAATATCATTTCTAGTTTGTGTAGTGTTTTATGTTTTTGTATTAGTACTATATTTGAGTACTAAAACGGAGGAGGACAGGAGTAATATTTCAGCATACAATATCAAATTTGAAGAATTGTATGAGATTTACTTCTTTGTTCCTACCATAGAGGAAAAATTTAAAAATGTTAATACTTATATTATATAGTAAATTACATCAACACTTTTTCCAGTTACGTTTAGATATATGTACACTCTCTATCTTTTGCAAAATTATAATTACATCCCTTGAATTATAGTTGTAATTATGAGTAGATTTTTATTTTGTAGTAAAATTTCACATAAACACATTCTAAGATATATTACATTAACACTCCTAGTTTTGCAAAAAACATGAAGCGCGTATGTGTTTAGAACTAACTTCAAAATATATTAATATGATTTACCCTTAAATATATAATGATGCTCGAAATGGGTTCACATCATCCAATCTACATAACCTTAGAAGTAACTCTGAAAATTATTTTTAGCTGGTAACAATTCTCTGTATTATGCTCCCTTTCTTTGTGGAACTTGCAATACTTGCTAGAATATCTTTTTTGTCGGGAAGTCTCTAGTTCTTCTTGGCCATTGCAACACGTTTGCTTTTTTTACCATCAACATCGCTCTTTCTCTAGTCCATGCTTAATGGTGTATACCTATGGTATTTTTGTCGATACGGGGGCTCTATCTCTCTCACTTTCTGGCTGAAAACGCTTATCTGGTCTCCTATTTTGACCCCTATCTCGTCCCCCAGAACACGACCACTCTCCATCTTTCATAGCATTCATCTCTTCCTCGTCTATGTACGTTTGTGCCACCTGCATCAACTGTTCTACATCATTTGGGGGGTCCCTCACAAGTGTGGATGCTAGCGGCCCTTTTTTCAGCCCATGAATCAGTATGCTAATCATCATGCCAATTCTCAAGTCTTGCACCTCTAGCGTTTCATTGTTAAACCTCCCCATAAAATTTTTCAAAGACTCGTCCTCCTTCTGCCTGATCATGAATAAATAGGTCGTGGGCCTTTTCGCCCTCTTCTTACTCGCAAAATGAAATGAGGTTTAATGCAATTTACCTCCATGTGATATTGCAAATGAGTAAATTACCTCCATATGAAAAAAAATAGCAATTTATCTCCCTGTGTTCTTTAAAATGGAGCAATTCACCTCCCTATTTAGGCGGGTGAATTGCTCCATTTTAAAATACACTAGGAGATAAATTGATTCATTTTAAAAAACACAGGGAGTTAAATTGCGATTTTATTTTTTATAGGGGGTAATTTGCACATTTGCAATATTATAGGGGAGTTGCTTGCAATTTTCCCAAAGAGAATGTAAACTTCTGCACCAATTGTGTACGACTCGATTCTCCCTCTAGCTAGACTAGTAAACCATTCTTGGGTTTTTCCTGTCAAGATAGTCACAAACAGTTTAGCATTAATTGAATCGGACTGCTCATATAAATTCATTACTAGCTCGAAAGCAGTGACGTGCTCTTGAGGGTCCTTCGTGCCATCGTATTTGGGTAAGTCGGGAAGTCGAAAAGTTGGATCAACCACTTCCGTCAAAATTTTGTTCGAGAATGGGGAGTTTCTATTATGAGTCATGATCTCCCCCCTCCTTTTAAGTTCGTCGATTTGCAAGCCCAACCTTTTGATCTGCCTTCCCACTTTGTCAACCTCAACCCTCGAGAATGCAGGTTCTCTCCTATTTTTTCGCCCCCTCGAAGCCGCATCAGAAATTTCTATTTCCTTGCCTTTTCCAGGCGCTTGCTCCGGTTGATCGACCTTTGCCTCCCTGAACAACTGCCTTTTAGCTCCCTCCTTCACAATAGGGTAGCTTTTAGCTCCCTCCTTCACAATAGGGTAGCATTCATTCTCTCGTACTCCGCGATCGTGTTCTTGCTAACTTCCGTGATCATTCTTTCCAACTATGCTCTAGTCACCTGTACTATTTGCATGTCTTGCCTTGAAGGTGTCTCCACCAGTGTTGGTTCCCTACGCGACGTTCCTTCCATCTCGAGCTCCTTTTCTTGTCAGAGTTCCCACAGACGGCACCAACTGATCCGGGTCGGGATACTCGATCTCAGGTGTTAGTACAAGGTCACTTCGAAATCCTCTGGAGATCTCGATCCAGCAGCTCGTTCCAGACAATGAGGTCCCTGAGAAGAGAGCAAACGTGAGTCTAGTCGGGATGGTCCCCGGCGAAGATCCTTCGATACTTAAGTCAGATAGTGTTCGAGATAGAGAAAATCGACCACGAGTAGTTGTAGGTGTAATAAATGCACATACATGTAATAAATGAGAATGTTGTCTATTTATAGGGCCATGTGTACGGATTTATCCGGCTCATGTAGCAAGATCTTGGCGATTTTCCACTAACAACATCGAAGGCGGGTGGTGGATCCACGTGTCCGGGTTGATGGTCCGGGTCGGGTCGAGGGCACCCGATTCAGTTGGAAAAGTTCGCGGATGCTGGTGATTTTAGTGTAATTTTGGCCTCTTTCAAGGACATTTTCGGAATAGGAGGGGTAACCCCCATCAAGTTGTAATTATGAGTTTAATGAAAGTTTGTGAGAAAAAAGAATATGGAGAAATAAGGTGAGAGAGAAACGTAAAGTAGTAGGTTGGGAGAAAAAATTTGTAATTGTAAGATTTATTAAAAAACATCGAAATTACTATTGTGACTATTTTTTTTAGAAGAAAAATTGACTTAAAAACTATATTTGAGTATTAAAAAATTAGTATGACAAAGGATGTACATATTTATTTCATCTACCAATACCGAAAGACTCCGAAGTAGGGGTGGGCGTTCGGGTCGGGTATTTCGGGTCCCGATCCGAGCGGATCGGGTTCAGGATTTTTTCTCAAATAATTTTTAAAAAAATGTTAGGTATCGGGTAACTAGATACCCGATTTTTGAAAGTCGGGTCGGGTATCGGGTGGTTCTCTACCCGAGTTACCCGATCGGGTACCCGATATTTAAAAAAAAATTTAATATATTTTATTTTCATTTGTCCTCCTCTCAATCTTTTTCTTTCTACTTCTCCTTCTTCTTCTTCTCCTTTATTCAAATCTTATTCTTATTCGCTCCTAACAAAAAATCATCTTTCAAATTTTCTTATTCTCACAATTTCTATTTTTAACAAATCCTAAAATGTAGGTGAAAGAAATTTATCAAACCTAAATATTGGTGTTCAATATTTATTTTTCTTATGTTTTTAATTTTTTTTCGCATTTCAATGTTTAGTTTAGCTAATTGAAATTAAAATTTTTAATTTTTACTATACTATATAATTAAATTAGTATATTAAAATATTTATAATATATAAACTGAAAACTGAATTTTTAATAAATAAAAAATAAAAAAATGAAAAAAAATCATGACGTCTCTTAAGAAGCTGAACAGCTCCTATTTTATAACAAAGAGGCACACTTTTGTGCCTCTTTGTTAATATATAATAAAAAAAGTGGGTATCCGAGTCGGGTACCTGTAAATTTTGGATCAGAGTCGGATAATTAAAATAGCTATCCGAAATTTTAGGTACCCAATCTGAAATATTCGAACTGACGCCCGCCCTACTCCGAAGTACCATATTTTCATTCATATACATTGCTTTATTTCATATAGAAACAAATCCCAAACTAATGTAGTAATCATAAATGCATTTGGATTTGCTGAGATGACTATGTTAACCACTTTGTTTTATCTTAACGACAAAATGATATCTCGTATAATCTCTTCATGAACATCCTCATTCTTCTATCACATATTGGTGGCACGTATTGGGTGTCATGCAAATGTGTGATTAACACTTACGATTTTTAAAATTAAAAATTATAATTGAATTGACCAGTAATTTAAAAATGAACCCGTATATAATACATGCGCGTAGATACGATATCAATGTGTAACACTGGAGAGATAGACGATCTTTTACCACATCCATATTGCAACCCCACTCTTGTAGAGGCTACAACCCCATGCCCCAAATCCAATTAAACCAGAAGAAACACATGGCTTGTTTGATTAACTTTCTTTTCGTCGTATTTTCTGTAAAACAACAAAGACAACAAATGTGGGACGGGAGAACTCTCATTCTGCAGAACTGTCTTTGACAGCAAGAGGTTCATACCATTGAGGTCCAAATCCAGCAGCACTTCTTGCAGCCTCGTTGAAAGGTGGCTTGAGCGGTCCACGGAAGAATGCCCTCACGGTTGCATGAAACTTTTGAATTACTTCATCATGCACCTCACCAATAATTTCAGCTTCTTTGGGTTCACTTTCCTTGGAGACCAGGTACTCAGAAGCCATTACTGGATTTTTCGACCTCAGACAGAGATACTTAAACCACTTGACTCCAGCGGCGCAATGAGTAATCTCTTCTGGGTAAACAACTTTCTCCAATAACTCGGCCGTTTTGTCATCACCTCCTTTTCGGAAGCGTGATATGGTTGTTGGCAGCACATCGAGTCCTCTAGCCTGAGAATCAATAAGTGAGTTCATCACTGACATGAAAACAAGTGAGAGTCATAACAATGTAGCCAGAAGTTAAGGATGCCTTTCAAGATCTTCTCGAGCCTGGTTATGATTGGTGCTCAATGACAGTCGCTTGCAATAAATCAATGGAATATTTGAAACTCAAATGGGATCCTGCTCAACCACATTCTACCTTAACATTTTTGTAATATCCTTTTGCAGTGAGAAATAACTACCTCATGAACACAATGTTCAATTGCCAAACGTGCCAACAGATCCTTTGAAGTAGCAGTAGCTGAATCCCAGAGACCATCATGAGCAGGCAGTGCTCCATAGAAAGATCCTAGTTCCTTAAGTCGCTCTGCAAGCAGGGTGAAGTGCCGACCTTCATCTTGTGCCACTTTCACAAAATCTGTGAAAAAATCTCTTGGCATGGACTCTTGCCTGCCAAACCGAGCAATTATATCCTATGGGAGACATAATGGAGGGACTGCATTAAGACGATGCATGAAAAATGAAAGCATCAAGAAATGATGTATTACTTAGTTCAACAGAAGACTAAAGTCAAAGAAGCAGTTCACTTATAGAAGGTTTCGAGAAGCCAAAGAACAATAAATAACGTCTAGGTAACACAAACACTATTCAGCCCTAAGCATTTTACCTACCCCTTTAGGAAATTAACGGGATGATCCTAAAACCTTGCTACTGCCTGTTTGTTTATGTTTTCATTGAAAAATATGTGTTTTCAATATTGTACAGCCTGTGACAGTGGATATATGTTTAAATTAGTTAATGAGATTGTATTTATATGAAATTGTAGTGTCAAATCAATATATTTCCAATGAGAATACGTATAAACAAACATGTTTGCATTTTAATTACGGTTTCAAAAACTGAAAACTGAAAATGAAACAAACATGATGATTTCCCATTTATATCTAGATTATTTACTTTTTCTTTTTTTTTTCTTCAAGACTTCAATTCTCTTGTACACATCAATGTCTCCCCTGAATTGGATAATAAATTTATCATAAAAAATCTATATCCAAATTTCTGTTCTTTAATAACCATGCTAATCTTTCCGTTCCTTTCACAACAATCATAAATTTTTCTTTAACAAAAAAAAGAAATAATGCTCATTCATCAAGCAATCCATATAATCCATACAGTAAGAAAACATGGGAATGAATGGAAAGAAGAAGAAAAAAGAACATGAAGAACACCAACGCAAAAATGAAGTAAAGAAGTACCCAAGATAAGTCAATAGCCCAGCTTTCAGTATGCGCAAGACTATGCACAAGAGCTTGTCTACTCTGTAAACTCCCAGCCTTTCCCAGCTTTGGCATCTCACTAGGAGACACGAGCTTCACCTGCACACAGATCAAATTATACACAAATACATTTGTATATAACAAAAGCATTCAGTGTGGCGTTTGGTCGAACACTTAGGCGACCATAGTTTCATCTTACATTGCCTAGCCGGGCCGGGCGATCCGGTACTGGGATATCCACGGAAGCATCATAGGCCCGAGTGATATGTCCTTGCTGCCATCTTTTTGCAACTTCATCGCCAAGCCGAGCTTTCTCAAATGGGTCCGCGGTGTTCAGCACTCTCAGCGCAGCTTCCACCAGAGTCTCCTCCGCAACGCCGCCGCTGCTGCTCATTACTTCCTCTTTTGCTTACTTTGATTCTCAACACTGAAGAGATGAAGAAGATGTGGACTATCAAATGAATATGTGAAAATTTTTAGAGAGAAGTGAGAATGAAGATGCAGTACTCTCAATGCTCATGCAATCTTTGAAAATAAGAGCATTTTGTAGGAGAATATTTTATGTAATTTATGTTTAAGCCCCGAATATTTTCCGTATTTGTAGTTTTTTCCCCTTTATATAAATCTTGATTTTACATGGCCAAATTGCCCTTGTTAATGTATTTTATCTTCCTCTCCACAAGTTTTCATTTATCACTCACTAATTTCCATTTTATATACTTTATATTTCTTTTTAATTTGAATACAAGAGATAATTATTATTAATTATTACATAAGTTATAGTTTCAAATATTTATTTTTTTAGACTTAAAGAGGATTATATTAACTTAAATTTCAGTGATTCATATTTTTTCATAATATATATATGCTTGATTTTTCACAACTTTAAGTTTTGTTATGCTTAACTGCTCTTCAAGTTAATATTTTAAATATTGATTTGTAAAATTATATAATATAGTAGGTATATAATATTGATAGATTACGCTAGTTGTATCCCATTATATTGATCGTGATACTTGGATTTTTTAACAAATTCTATGAATTGAGACCTATAAAATAAATGTTTGCACTCCAATAAATCAACAATTAAATTAGAGAAAAAGGTAGTGAAACAAAGCAAAAATAGATAAAATCGTGATTGTCTGTGTTTGAGTGTAAAGTAAAGATACCCATTTCGAAGAAAGAGGTATGTTATTTATAAGCAGACTCGAGTCTTTGGAGATAAGGCAGAATCCCCTTTTCTTTGGGTTTCGGTTGAAGAGGGATACCCTTCCACCATGGGTAGGACTCCTTCTTTTATTAGATAAGTGGTTGCGGTGAAGATAGGGATAAGTACTGATTTTCTCTCTTTTGCTGCAAGTGTCCCAATTGTTGACGACTGAACTTTATCTCACTTTTAACTCCCGGTTACGTGGCAAGAGCGCTAGTCCTATGTGGATTGACACAGGGCATCTACGAGATTTGCATTTTGCTTGGGTTCAGCCACCTGGCCTCCTCTGTGATTCTTGTGCCCAATCCTCTCCACGGATTTTTCGATTCTTTTTTATTCATGTGGGCTGTTTGGACTAATCAATTTTTAGGTGGGGCAATATTATATATTCGAATCTTCAAATTCAAACTCCCTCATTTGTGTATATATGTGTACATACATATGCATGTATTTATATATGTAACGGGACTAACTAATATTAATATATACGAAAATAATTACGCTTGCAATGTTCACATAAGCAAGTTGGGGTTGATACACAATTTCTCGAAAATAGTGGGCCTTATTTAGTAATATTTTGGCCCATGAAATTTCCCTCCCACTGCCAGTTCTCTAGTGCAGCTGGCTGTTGGGGTTTTAGAGATTTCAAAGATAACGATGCTGAGCTCGTTCCCACCTCCCCGCCCGACCGAGTCGATCCACCACCGTCTAATCGAGTTCGTTAAAACTGCCCTCATCAACATCTTCGTCTCCCCTTACGCCACCGTACCCAATTTTTCCCTTCCTTCTCGATTAATTTTTGTATAATTACATCGATATGTTCTTTTTGCAGATAGAGTCTTTCTGTTTTTGTGTGTGATTATATATGGGTTTTGGACAGGTGTGTGATTTGTATTGTGGGAAAGTGCCTGATGAGGAAAAGTGGGATGAAGCTCAGATTGGTCACTACGTTGGCATCGGTAGTTCGACTACCGTTTCTCTCTCTCTCTCTCTCTCTCTCTCTCTTCCAGATGTTTGCTGTTCTAATTCTTGTTTGTTTGTTCTTTTTATCGGGTCATAGGTGTTTGCAGAAATATCTAAAAGAGTAAACATTTTGATCGGTTGGCGCTTTATGGATTATTTAATTGTTCAATGCTGTTGCTCTATATAGATGGGCTTGTATAATTTTGTTGTTTTTCCTTTCAGTGTAATGTGGTAAACGAGGATGGTTTTTTTAAGTATAAGATGTGAAATTTCACTTTGCAGATGTGGCGACGGCCGGAGTTAGTGAGGTTAGGGAAGCATGGGAGAGTCGACGCAAGGCTTACACTTCTGAGTTTCTCGAATTTGATCCTTGCATTGTGAGCCCTTTAAACTTTTCTATATACTGATATTATCTGTACTTTCCTGTATTGATCCTTGAAACTGTCAATCTGAGAGTCTTTCTTCTGGATGAGTTCATGTCTGCATGAAGAGATTATCCTGCTTATTTGCAATAAGAGAAAAATACATAGATTGCAAAGTAATCTTATAGCTTAAGTAGAAATATTCTGGGATTGATCCTGGAATGGAAGGGGATGAAATTTCTTTACTAGGAGTATAACTTTCTTCCTTCTGGTTGCTTTCTTATCAAAAGGACTAAAGGAGGTGCTTTTGTTTGAGGCCCTAAGCCGGTAACACAATCTACAATAAATGCTTTTTAATGTTATACATAGAGATAATAGAAGCTCATTTGGCGGCAAAGATTTTTGAAAAACAGCTTGCAAGTGTAAATTTTTTTGTATTCCTGATGAAATCTTTTTCCCCTGCTCCATCCATATCAATTGCTCACTTTTTTCTTTTTGGTTTGTTTTCAGTGTGGTCAATTCTATTTCCAAATGGTTGAATTGTACGTGACCATTCCTGAGCTTTTAATTCTTACTGCCCAGCATTTTTTGTTTTTTGGGCTTGTTTGCTTTATATTGATTATATCCATTTCTCTTATCACTATTTGACAGAATTATGTCTTTTGCAGGAAGACGTAGACTTGTACTGGAAGAACAAGGAGAACCAGGCTGATATTGTTTTCTGCATGCAGCATTTGCCGGTAGGATTTCCATCTGTGTTTCTACTGCTCTCTATGTGCTTAAAGACACCATTAGATATAAACCTTTATATCCATGTGTTGCCAGTTATGTGTTGAAACTGAGGAGAAAGTGAGGAGACTGTTGCATAATGTCTCATCTTTGCTGAAGCCAGGAGGTTATTTTCTTGGTATTACTCCCGACTCATCTACTATATGGTACGAAATAAATTGTGAGAGTTTGTTGTTTTCCTAACGTATGTATGTTTCTCCAGCAGATTTCGATACATATACTGCCTTTTATTGTAAACCCTTTTATTTCTTAGCTTTTTGGATATTAGAGTTCCCAGTGTCAACCTCATTGGCATTAATGGGTTCACAATGTCATTGTAGTTTTCAATTGATAGTCAATAGTCTCTAGTGTATTTTCTACTGCATGAATGATCTCCTTTTGTATATCCTGCATTTACCGTTTTTAACCATGTGCTTTTCTGCCATCTAATGGAGTGCTATGTTTATTAGTGTAAAATATAATACCAGAAGTTTGCCTATCTTCCCTCCATATTTTCATGTAGATATTATCATTTGTATGTAATTGTACTATCAGCTGTCCTGTGTTGAATAAAAACAGTCCTCTCTTCTAAATTACATCATGAGATCCTGTGTCATGCATTACATGCTTGCCTACCAGTAATGTTCAAAGGTTTGCTTGAGTTGTGGCTTCCTAAACTAGAGTCTACCACACCGATTTGTAGGGCTAAGTACCAGAAAAATGTTGAAGCATACCACAATAAGAGTGGTGGAATGAAGCCCAACATTGTTCCAAACTGCATTAGATCTGAGAGCTACATGATCACTTTTGAAGTTGAGGAAGAGAAGTATGCATGGAATACACTCTCTTAAGCTCCATTCTTTTCTTATTTTATTGTGACATTTGATCTCCCTAATATATACTCAAATGGTTTCAAGGTTTCCATTTTTTGGTAAAAAGTACCAGCTGAAATTTGCCGGCGACATGTCTGCTGAAACTCATTGCCTGGTACATTTCCCGAGTTTGATCAGGTTGATATTTTCTCTTATGAGTTTCTAGTATCATATAAGATGGTTAACATTCTGTCCTCTCCATTTGTGTTCTGCTGTAAACACACATTTAGAGTTCATTTAGCTATCCCAAGCTTGCTGGTTTAAGTCTCTAAGATGAAGATATCTAAATTAGGATACGACAATCTTGATGCCTGATATTATTCAGTGATGTTTCCTCAATCTGATCGATCTTCCCCTGGAACTAAAGGCTCTCAGCAGGGCTGGGTGTTCATGTCACATACTCTACTTAGGCACTGTCACAGCTGGAGGAGTATCCTATACATTTGGATATGACTGGATACTTTATGCTCTTTCTTTAAATAAAAAATTTGTGGGCCAAAGTTAAATAAAATAATAATGTCAAATCTATTTTGTATCTTTTGTATAAATTCTTTAATTTTCATCTTCTGTAATATTTGTTATTCTTTCATTCTAAACTAGAATATGATCAAATATGAAAAGATGAAGACAATTATAAGGTTAATTATTAATTAAAAATTTTATATTAAAGTTGTATAATTATATTATACTTAAAAGAATATGAGTACTTAATTTAAAAAAAAAAGATAGAGCAAGTGAAGTGTGAATAGTCAAGAATTTTAGTTCTAGATATGACTGAATAAAAAACTTAATTTAAAGTATGAATAATTAAAAAGGTCTCATTCTAAACATTGACAATTGTTTATTATTAAAATTAATATTATGGATTCAGGACCCAATTTATTAAGAGGATACAATTTGAGTTGGCTTTTATATTTAATTCTTTCTTAGAGTAATATTATGAGTTATAAATTTTAACACATAAAGTAAAAAATATTACAAAAGCTTATATTAATGAAAAAATTAGTTTTTTTTAACCTATTATTATAGTAATGTGTAGTATTTATATATGTGCCATATTCTAGATGAATCTTATCTTATTTTTTCTGAAAATTGCTGTATCTCTTATCAGTGTCGTGTCCATGCAACATAAGTCCTCCACCCTTTTCCATGATAACATTGTTTGTCTTTGTCATCATATGAAATAAATGCATTCTACTTAGTCTTTTTAACATTATATTTATATTTGCCAAAAGCAGGTTAGTCTGAGAATCTTTTTTTCTTTTTCAATTCCCCTTTCATTTGAAGTTTCAATGTTTAGGACATGTACAGTATGCATGAATCCACACTAATTATTCATTCTTAAGTATTACTTTGGAATTGTCATTCCATCTTTCTACGAATTTGAAGTTCTTTTATCAGATTGATAATTGTGTCCTGCAGGTTAGCTAGAGAGGCTGGTCTTGAGTACGTGGAGATACAAAACTTGACTGAATTTTATGATGACAATAGGTGAAAGATTTTTCTTCAATTTGCATCTTATCTTCTTCCCCTTGTGTTGTGTACTTGCTAGGTAATTGCAATATACTCTTCTAATTTGGCAACATTGTGTTGTTGTAACCTCATACCCAGATTGTTATATGCAGTTGAAGTTGGAATTATTTTTCTAAATTGAAACTCTGGCACGTTGGCTGGAGAACTCTTTTTCCAAAATTCTTGTTTTTTGGAGGAGACCATCGAGGAAAGCTCTTTTGTCGATTCTTTCATAGACTTCTTTTTGTGTTCAACTTTTGGGCATCTTTTAATTGAAAATGATGAAGTTGATGAGTGTTCAGCATTCAAAGCTTTGTGTTGCCTGATTTACTGCATGATTCTGGTCTATTGTATCAGTTAGACTGCTAACCTTTTTTAACTTGTCTTGTAAGAGCACAATTGGCCGGAATGCTCATGGACGCTGGTCATAATCTTGTTGATCAAAGGGGAAGACTTCTTCAGAGATCATACGATGTTTTAGGTGATTTGTCCTTCATCCTATTCATTATTTCTTTAGAATTGATGAGTTTCTGCGTTGTAATACTCTGGATGCATTCGCTAAGACACCCCTGTCGCAGGTCTATACACCACATTCATCTTTCAAAAACCAGATCCAGATATTGCCCCTCCTCTCATGACGCCATTGTTGGAAGATGTAAGCCACAATCACGATGAGGCAAGTTTTGTGACACTAAGAAGCGCATCCTAATAAGGGAACTTTAAATTTTGGCAGCAATTAGTTCTATCACTAACTGAGTAGCTAGTCCCTGTGGTTCTTTCCGAAAAGCTTTTTAGTCATAGATTAGCTTATTATTGCTTCTGTAGTAGGAAAGGTTTGATTTCAGAAACTTACATTCTGCTCATTTGGATTCCCTCATTATTCTTTGACATTTAATTTCTCTGAGTCGTCCTCTTTGTTTGAAATATTAATTAAAAAAAAAAGAGTGATAAGTTGGATGTGTACCTGGGAAACATTAATGAGAGTACAAATTACGTTTAGAATCCCCAAATTCCTGGGAGGAAAAGATAAGAAACTCCAGACAAGAAAATAACAGGCAATAATAGGCTATGGAAACCATAGATCATATAACTTTTAGTAGCAACAGTGTGGATTCACTCTTAAGCAGCTATCTTATGTCACCATGAAATCCAATTTTCCTACTAAGAGTATGGTTTTACAAATCCAAATCAGAAAGCGCTTGTATGTATAGTACTCTTAACTGTAGAAACCCTAACTATAACCTCGAACCAGACATTGTGGTTGTTCCTGTCAAGAGTCAGTCAGAAGGTCTTTTGTGCTTATAGTACATCCGTTGCCTTTATGAATGAACTCTTTTAACTTACCATCTTCAGTATCAAAGACTTGGAACAAGACAAAGGAAGAAAAAATAGTTTAAGCGGATAAGAGAAATCTGGAGATAAAATAAAGTATGGGCAGCCAACAGGAACAAAGAAGAAAAGAGAGAAAACTTGAGGAAAGAAGTCAATCTCATAAAGAACCATTACAATAGAAGTCGCAGTCGCAATCATAGTTGAATATAAGGACTTACCAGAAAGTTTTACGACAAGGAAAACTTGAAAACCAGAAGAAGACAGTAGAAAGAAAAGTTAGAGAATCAACATATCAAGAAGGAAATATTAAATGATCAACAAAGTGCTTGATACATAGTTTACTTAATTAGCATAGAGGAAAATTGATGTATCTTTCTTCATTATATTAAAATCCACACAATTACTTTATAGATTATTTCTATAATTGATATGTAGTTTATACTATATATTGTGTGTAGTCAAAATGTTCAACTTTTCCATGACTTTCACACATTAAGATTTTGGGAAAAGAAAAAGAGAAATTCGCAGTATAAAAATCATCTTACATGTGAGAAGTGGAACTTTCTAGCATAGGAAAGCATCCAGTTCCTTTTATTACTCTTAGTTGACATAGAGCACTTCTGTTGTGCATTGGATGGGTTATTATATTTATCTTTAGCTGAAATTAAAAGTATTGTTCTGGATATTCAGTTATATGTACGCTTACTTGTTATAATGACCTATGGAACTGCCTGCAGCTTTAAATGGGAATTCAGTGAAGAAAAAGGCTAACATAAAGATGTGACCAAAACTGACCAAGGAACAAAAAGTGACTTCCAAAAGATATCCAATGTAAATGTTTGAAAAATGAAAGAAAAGCTTAGATTATCACTTGGTAATTGAAGCAATCAGTTAATCCTCAAGGTCAGGATGTGCCTACTTTAAGGTTCTTTAGCTGTCCCGTGTGACACAGGGACTTCCCCTTCTATTGAAGTTTATTTTGGTGACGGCAATCATGGGAAGTTGTTTGAAAAATAATACGCGAGTCAAGTATGTGAAATTCCTGGAACCTTGACAAAGCCCTAAGTTAATCTAGAAGAATGAAGGAAATTCAGAACCTTCTCGTGGTTTATAGTGAATATAACCTTAGATTGACAATATTACACTTTCCCTGGAAACAACTAGATTAAGCTGCACGTTTACAAGGCTAATCCATGAGGTGTCCAAGATATGTCTAGATGATCATGCCCATGGAATGATGCTTTTCATATGCAGTTGTAAATGAAATGAATCCTTGTTTATATAGCTAAAAGCTCTTGTGAGGCTGTTTTCCAAATCGTGTGCTGTAGCAAGGAAACTGTTCCACCTTGGTTTACTCATCATCAGCTATGTGTAGACTTTCAGGCCTCGCTTTGGTATCTCTCCTGTAGTTATCCCATCGCACCATGCAACCAAATGATTTGGAATAAGAACGACGCTTTCCTGATATTCTAAGTAGGTTGGCTGCATGTTTACTTTCATGGTTATGCCATAGGATATCCTCTCTTGGATCTTTGTTCATTAGCTAAGCTCTCCAAAAATAGTAATGCCTAGTAATTCATAGGCATCTACTTAATTGGGAAAAACTTATTAGACCAGATATCTTAAACTAAATGCAAGGATCATGCCAGCAAAATATTGGTCCTTCTATTGACTTGGCATCATTCTCAAAATTTATGTTGAAACACTTGGTGTAGTCAAGAGTTTTGATACATAATGAAGTGATTGATGCATTAAAGTACACAATATTCACACAGCTCCCTTAGCCTGACTGTTTTAGCTGAACATAACCACCCTAAAAAGACAATATGATAAATTTTCCGTGCATTTGTCCAATGCCAAATTTTCTATGAAATGAATATAGCTGGCATTGATGTATAGATTGATGGTCACATTTATGGATTTCCTTTCCGTTGATTAGTTCTGTTAGTATGCTGGCCTATTAATAACACATTTCACTCACCTTATGTTCTTCAAGTTTCTGCAATGGGTTTGCTGAGGTCTTTTTGAAATGCAGATCCACCAGACTAGTTAATGAAGTATTTGACTTGATTGATGTGATATTCAAGATTTTTATACAACATCGGATAACATATCAATTTTGCACTAATATGATGTCTTATGATTAAGTCAGGCTCCTCTGATGCCACAGAGAGATTGGCAAGTGGTTGGCTGGAGAGAGGACGACAAAAATGTTCAGCCTGAGCCAAGTTCAGGACTGGGTAAGATAACCGAGCAGAAAGGCATATTAGGTCCTGGTCCAGCAGAGCTTCGCTTTCCAGAAGCTCTTTGAACATGCACAAGGGAACCGGTGAGGTCTTTACTTGGTTCCTCTGTAAACCACTAACATTTCTCACATAAATCAAAACCACTCACACATTTACTGATTGTATATACATGTGTTATGTACATAAGTCTCATTGAATGCTTAATACATTCTCTAGACGTCCATTAATGATTTGCCCTGGTTTCTCGTGTCCTGCGGACGACAATCGTTCTTTCCGATTGGTGCTGTTTAGTGTAACATTGCTGTATGAATTGTGTTTGCCATGTTTAGAAGTTGTTTGAGGCGCATATTCCGTGTATTTTTGTAAGGGATTTGGTTCAAGGGAGTACTCTTTCTCTATTCTGGGGATGAAGCAATGGAGTATGATTATACATTAGAATTAAACTGCATGACCTTATTTTTGTTCAGGATATTGACACCCCATCTTTTGCTCTCTTGAAATGACCAACATTTCTTTTGAAGATTGGTCTAATTACACTTAGATCCATTCCAAAACTATGAAACTGTGAACCCCCCACCCTCCCCGAAAAAAAAAAAAGTTTAAAAGACTTTGTTAATTACTTTTCACATTATACTTATTTACTTATATTGATTTTTTGTATACCATTTTCTAATGGTCTATGTTATCTTTTAACAATTAATATATTATCATATTTATTCTCCACTTTCACTTATATTAATCACTAAATCAACTTTGGATCATATATTGATTTTGGATATTGCCATAAGCCACCAGGTAGAAGGTATGCAATATGCATGTTGGATAATGGCATAACTATAAATGCTCTTGTTATGAGAAACATTAAAAAACATTTATTTGGAACAAAGATTCAGGTGGTCCAAAAGAAACTTGAATCTAAACCAAAGATGGGTAAAAGACATCAAAAAGATTTTTATGAAGCGAGGAAAAAAAAAATCAAAAGAATGTAAAAATTAAGAAAAGATTTGTTGGTAGAAACAAATAAAAAAGGCCCACAGTCAGAAAAGCAAGTGGCAACAGCTGAAAAAGCAAGTGACCGACAAGTCATAATGATCACACTTGGAAAGCAGGATGCCAAAATAGATGATGAACTCAATACGTCACCTAAGACAAGTTCTAGGCCTGCGATTGAAGTCTATGGGCTATTAAATAGAGAGATATGAAGCAAATGGAGATCATCGAAAATTTTTTCCAGCTCTTCAAACAATAGTAGTCTTTAAATTATGAAATCGTATCCTATGCCTTCTGGTGAACCAGTTTGAAAGAATAATTTAGAAAGTGTAGAATTGGATAGCTTGTTTGGCTTTATTGAGGCCTATGTTGTATGCCCTAAAACTATATCACGTCCATTCTTGCCATATAAAGATAAAATGGGTACTTTAATATTTCCTACAGGTAAATTCATAGGTGTCTTTTATAGTGAAGAGTTGAAGTTCGCATGTGATTTAGGTTACAAGATTATTCCTCTTAGAGGTTATATGTTTGAGAAGAAATCCAGTCCTTTCGAAGGGTTCATCTCAAACCTCTATGAAAGCAGACTTGAAGCTAAGAAAAGAGGTGATGTGCCTATGACATTTATTTATAAGATTTTAATGAACTCGCTCTATGGTAGATTTGGTATGAATCCAAAAAGTATTGTAACAGAGATCTGCAATAAAAAAAATATGAAGAAATTCTGTTGATGGATAATTTTCAATCAGCAGATAAGCTTAACGATGATTACTATATTTGAGTATTAAGTGTCAAGTTGTTCAGTGCATGTGAATTTTCCCAAAGTGTTCATGAGAGGCTAACAGTTATCTCTTCCGGTAGAGGAAGAGAATTGCTATATAATATTTCAAATACTTTTTCAATAAAAGTTTAGGCTCTTGTTCAACCTGTTTATCCAAAATTTTATTAAGACTCATCTTGGAATACCTTTTATGTCCTAAGATAGGAAACAAAATAGGGTCGTGCTGTTTGTTGTTGAAGGAGCCAAGTACATGCGAACCTCTATTGCAGTTGTATGGTTGGAGGAAGTAATAAAATTGAGGGCTTGGAATACCCGGTGGCAAGACGTTCAAACTAAGGTATAAATTTATAGAGGCTTAATTCTATTTTGAAAGCATGTTGGGCCTAACTAAGAGCATGTGGTTTGACCATGGGGCTTTTTTCATTAAAAGAGCAAAATTATTTTTGGTCATTAATTGGGCTAAAGGACCAAAATTGCAAATATTTGAAAAATACAATACCAAAATTGCTACATCCAAAGTTGGAGAATCAAAATTGCAATTAACCCTAAAAATATTATCAATAAACTGTAAAAATCTGTATGGAAAAACTTACAAATTTTTGCTTAATGAACTTCATTTATATAATTTAAATTGTAAGCTAAAAATTAAAAAAAAATTCAACTTATTTTCAACAAAATAAAAAAAAAATTACAAGTACTTAATTAAACTATTACCATTGGCAGTTTATAAAATAGATTTTCAAAATGCCACTTTCAAAATCAAAAGTGTAATTTTGTTCGATTTCGGTCATTTTTTAATATTTATAATAAAAACAAAGACGTTGAAATTAATAAAAAAATCAGAATAAAAAAAATTAAAACTCTTTCATTGACAAGAAATTACAATGCTGAAAATTTTACAAGTCTGTATTAGTAAAAAATTAAGATTTCTCAGACATCAAAAAGTTTTTAGAAGACTATTATTTCAGTATGGCTTATAGTTTTCAATGTCACATATATCCCAATTACACTTAAGATAAAGACTCAATGATGAAGAAAAGCCAAAAACAAAAAAAAAAGTTATAGTAAAAAAATTATTTATATAAATAGAAAGAATGTTTTGAGGTAAGGTTTGGCATTTATTTTGCAGCTCCTCCTTACCAGTAGTTAAAGTGCCACAAAAATACAATAAAATATGAAAACTGCAGAATATTTACCAATAAAAGTTCCCTCAACAAGAAAAACAATACAAAAAGGAAGCAAAAAAGCATCTGAAAAGAACTTTGATGGTATATGAAAATAATTTGAATATAAAATTCTTTTAAATATTTAATTTATTTTATCAAATTATTTTATATATATAATCTAAAAAATGAATTATACATAAATGGTTCCTTTTGATTTTTGGCGATTTTTTTTTTTAAATTTTAGATCAAAACCAAACCAATAAGTGCCGTGCGATTTTATTCTAAATTTCAAATTGTGGTTTAAAAAATAAATCATAAAACACGATTTGATTCGATGTGACTGGTCCGATGCAAATAAAACAATATTTTTCACAATCCTAAATTCTCATGGGTATTCCTTACAATTATAATTCCCAACTTTCTCTCTTTCTTTCAAACCCTAATTGTTTACCTAAATCCATTGAAAGATCCATCCATGAATTGGCAATTAATTTCTACCCGACCATCCATCCTTAAAGGTTTTATGTTTTCTCAAAAAAATAAATTGTGCGAGTTTTAGATAACGGGTTTAAGAAAATACGCACCACTTTTTTTTTTTTTTTTTTTTCCTAGCAGCAATTCTCAATCGCCGATAATCCAAAGCCTAAAAAATGTCAAATTTAATAAATTAAAGGACTAAATGTGTTTTATACGAATAAATACAGAACTTAATTTGAAAACTATGCAATTATAAGACTAAAGGAAAATTATTTTTTTAGCCCGTTAACTATGTCCAATTTTAATTTTAGTCTAGTAATTATATTCATTTTTTTCTAAGTCTAATAACCTGTAAAATTGATGAAATTTTAGTCCGAATTAGGGTTTTTTACTCAATTTTCCGACGACATTTTAAAAATTAACCAAAAAATGCCCACGTGGCAACTATTTGATTAATTTTTGTCAATTTATACATGTGTACAACGACATGTAATGACACATGACCACATGTATAACGACACCCTTAATGCTGTCGCCCCAGGGAGTAGGGTAGGCGGCGGGGAAGGGAGGCCAGGCGACGTGGGCGTGAGGGTGGGGGTGGAAGGGGGGTTACTTTTTTTTTAAAAAATAATAATTTTATTTTTGTAAATTATAAATATATATATAAAAAAATAATTGAAGTTAAAATCCACATCATTTTCATTGTCTCATAAACTTAAAAATTCTCAAATATGTTCAAATTTTCGGCCAAGAAAGCAAAAATCAATCACCGGAAGACTAAATCTCATCAATTTTGCAACTTACTGAACTTAAAAAAAAAAAATGGACATAGTTACCGAACTAAAATTAATATTGAACATACTTAACGGAGTAAAAAAATAATTTTCCCTAAGACTAAGTATGTCAAAACTTACAGGATCAAATATGTCTTTCTTTAAAAAATAAAGGACTAAAAATACAATACATCTATAATTGCAGAACTAAAAATGAAACTTTTGCCTTTCTTCAAGTTAGCTTACCCTGAGAAAAAAGTCTGACATCAGGGGTTATTTACATTCTATTCACTCACTCACTCTACTACATTATTTTTTGCTAGTACGATGTAAAAACGAACATGTCTCATAGCATAATTATATCTCCTGCCCTGTCCGTACCATATATGTTTATGATCCTATGAATAAAGTCTAATTTTCAAGCTCAATAATCTTCACCACAGATGCATCCCCGACTTTCTGGCAAACAACGACGCGATCGTGTGGTTTAACGATGCCTGAGGCCTGCCCGTGATCCAAAGCAACCTTCAAAATCGACTCGTTCGTCGCGTTTGTCGTTTCAACCTGCACGACTTGACTTGTATTAGAGGTTTTCACATGATTTAGATAATATATGTCTAAAGCTATAAGCAATTCTCTGCTAGCTCCCACAACTTATTAGTATCTGCTTTCTTGAGAACTCAAACTTCAGCCTTTTTTCCACTTTTCAATTTTATTTTCAAATTCTTAACTCGTAACTTTTTCTACAACTTATGATCACCACAAAAGCAAAAGTTATTGCAAACATGTCCTGAATATCAAACGGCCAGGAGAAATCTGTAATGTGAAAAATGATCGAGACGAGACTTGTGTTGTGCAGCTTCGTAAAATCAAAGTGTTTTTTTGCAATATGATTCAGATAATACAAGTACCAAACTGATATATTACCATTTGGCAAAGATGCTAAAATGCAACAAGGTTTTCGTTATATTAAGGGACAACTAGAGTAAAGCGTACACCTCCTGAAGTTTGAACATATTATAAAAAATACCCCCAATTTTTAGAAATTACATCGCACCACTTGAAGTTATGTTTTACATAACAGATACCTCCTTGAAGACCAGAATACCAAAAGAAATCTATAATGTAAAAAGATGTCGTGCAATTTTCCAAAATTGATGGACTCTTTTGTAATATGCTCAAACATCATGTTAGGGGTCAGTGTAATTATCCCTTATTATAGTGTTTTCATCATATACAGCGGGGAGGTCAAATTCCGCTAGACAGTAATGAATGATATAATGAACAACAGGGCAAAAATAGATACGGTAAGCTAAAAAAGGACGAAATCGAAGTCGAGAACTTAGAGCTCTCGCGTTCTAAGTTCTACCCAAAATGACGAAAATCGCAACTCTTCCAAAAGTATTAGAACAACTACGACTTCGCAAAGGCTGCATCAACCAGACAACATAAGGGGTATCAAACTTACCGGATGTCGAGCATCTGCAAGCATGGGGAAAAGCCCTCTGACGATCAAAGATTGCCTTGCCTGCCGACAACAAGTAATTTTCACAATGAATATCCACAAAACAAATACTGTCAACCACGTACCAAGTAGCTGCTGTTAGGACAAACGACGACAATGTTAAAGTTTTGGTCCTCCATTCCGAAGGATGCAAGAGGAAACCGAAAACGATACAAGTCTATCAAATAAACACAAGATTCAATCAATACGAACATGTAATTGCATACGACACTCGACAGTATACCTCAAAAGCTCCAGTAAAGGTCCAGTGGAGTTGATCCGTCTTCAGACGTGGAATGACGACAGAGAGTACAGGCATTGTCGGCCTGTACTTTGCTATAAGCCTGCATTTTTATGATCAAGCTTAATATATTTTACTTTTTAAGATAGCCAACTACACAAACACACACATATACGTGTATATATATAGAGAGAAACCGAGGGTAGGAAGGTGACCTGGCCGTTTGTCCCGATGAAGTGAAACAGATAATGACTGATGCCTTGACCTTGATGGCGGCACGTACCTAGATTAACAAAAACGATATATGAACTGAAATCGACTACAGTGCAATTTATGGAGAGAACCTTGAAACATAGAGATTTGAAAGGAAAGAGATGTTAGATTTTAGAGTAACATACAGCAGAAGAAGCAATTGATTCAACGTGAGACATTGGTTGGCCGACACACTTAACGGCCTTTTTGAAGTAGAAATCCTGATTGTAAACCTTTTCTGCCTGCACAAGGTATGTTAGTTAACTACTCTCGATCGATGGTAGCCGAGTAAAATTAAAATTTTAGCATCTGGATTGAAGTTCCAAAATTTGACAAATTCTATGAGGATGTGTTTGGAACGGGGGATTTGAATTAGGCTGAAGATTCAAAATGAATGGATTTCAACTTCCTTTGATCAAATCCACATATTTGAAATCCAATGTACGGACACCATGTCGTAACAAGAAAGAGGTTAACTTACCTCGGCGCAAATTCTACCAACAGTAGAAATAGCCTCAACAGGGTAAAGTCCCCTTAGTGTTTCCGCTCCTAAAAGGATTGCATCACTGCCTGAAAAACGAAGCGCCGAATGATATAAGTTTTTGAGTCCCAAAACTCTAATTGCTTTCATAATCGACCTTTGGGGACGAATTAGATAAATGAGGATGAGAACCGGAAGATACCGTCGAGCACAGCATTGGCAACGTCAGTTGCCTCTGCACGAGTTGGCCTCAAGTTGTCGGTCATGCTGTCGACAACGCGAGTGACCACTGCAGGCTTCCCTGCCATATTGCACTTGTGAACAGCTTGCTTTTGAAATAAAAACACCTGACCGCAGTAGAAAGAAATATATGTTAGAAATTAGAGAGTGAATAATTCACCAAATAGATAGTCGGCGAAAATAATTGCTAAGATCAAACATAGGTAAAAGAAAGGAAAGAGAACGAATGGTGAAATATTGCATATAGATGGTGAAAATGATTATTCTCCGAGTCTTTTTTGGTTCTTATAGTCTCCCTGCAATTTAAAGTTACACGAATTCTTTAAGCTATTAAGAGAAGGCACGGTTGCTTAAGGCAAGACGTTCTCCGTCTCAAGGAGCAGTAAAATCATACATCCAGTCTCTGTAACATACCTTCTCCGGTGGGAGATCGATTCCAAGATTTCCACGAGCAAGGATGACACCATCAGCTTCTCGGAGAATCTCATCAAAATGAATCATCCCCTGTTGATAAAAGATAATGAAAATAATTATGAGAAATGTTTCACTTAAAGATTAACATCCGGCTTCAATTTTCAAGTTTGCCCCGAAAGAAGTAGAAGAGATTTCTGACCTCCACGTTCTCAATTTTTGCGAAAATCTTAGTCTGACTAAGGCCATCCAATTTAGAAAGAAATTCACGAGCCTGAACGAAAATGTGAAAACATGTTCATCTTGATAGCCTGAGCAGAATTTTAGTGTCAAGAACATGAAAACATTACTTAGAGAACTACTTACATGTCTGAGGTCTTCCACGTGCCGTGTGTATGAAACTGAAAGGATGTCTGTGCTGTTGCGAGCACCCCAAGTCCTTATAACCTGTTATTTGCATGACGTTACAGAAAACCAAAACGAATGACACATTTCAATAGGAACAGTGGAGCAAGATTGGGAATATAATAGCTACTTAAAAGAGGTGGTGATCATGCATCGTCGTAAGCATGAAAGAACCGGCACTTGAATGATTTAGATGATACCCTCTCAGTCGTGTCAAATTTGCATACCTCCTTATCTTTATCAGTCAGAGTAGGAAGTTCAATGTGGATCTGAGAGACATGCAGAGTATACAACGACCCGGGCAATGTGGCAGAATTTTTGGTTATACAATGCACTTCCTCTCCTTTCACCTCCTTTCACCTGTATAGTCGGGATCCATTATGAACGCATCAAGATGTTTGTATACACTAATTCATAATTCTTTAGACGACCATATGTTGTTTATCTTTTCCAAATGTTTTGTTCACGATTGATAACGAGAATGAGCTTGACTCATTGGCCTCGCAAATGGAAAAGAACGGCAGATTCTATTGGTGGACTAGCCAGATGTAACGTTCTCAAAAGTCAATCTGAAACAAGCAAATTACGATGTTGAGGTTCATGTCACCATACCTCCAGCCATACTGATGTTGTTTCATTTCCTGTAAACAGATATTGGCCAATGAAAATAGTGTCTCCTGTCTTTACTGCCTGCAAAGTCAGAAAAGTATGTCAAGATTTTAACAGAAGTTCGTATCTATGAAATGGTTGATCTGGAAGTTGCAGCTTTAGGCAAAACAATCGAGCATGCAAATTACGGCACATAATAATTGAAGAGCGAGAAAATTACAGAGTTGTGCATCTCTTCAGACGCCCAATGCAGGAACACTGCTGAAAAATATGAACGGACAGCGTCGAAAATCTAAACTTCCCATACTAGAATTTGAGTATTGGCAAGACAAACAAGAAAGTTTTACCATGCATGAGTTAAAATATTCGCACAAAAGTATCACAAACCGCCGGTTTCATCTATTCTAAAACTTTCAAAGCAAGAATAAGTCTGCTGTCAGTAAACTTGAAATGCCAAAGAATTTCTGCAAGATCTCTCATTGAATAATGTTACCTTGGATAACCCCTTAAAATTAATGGGAAGTAAATTCGAAGAAGCTTCCTTGTCCTGATCAGGTGTTAAAACGATCACTGCATCTGCCTTGAGGGAAATAGGGTGCTCAGTTTTGTTTACAACTTGCAATTCCGGACCTCCCGTGTCAAGCATAACCTGATGAACACAAAAAATAAAATAAATACAGGTTTCAATTTTGTGCATGAAAATTAACATTTCTTATACAAGTCATTGCAAGATTTTAGGCTTACTGCACAGAGCTTTTTAGTACTCCTGATAGCCGCTCTCAGATTCTCCAACGTCTGTTGGTGATATTCAGCGTCGCCCCATGAAAAATCAAAACGAGCAACTGTTGGAAAGTATAAAAGGTAACATATCAACTCAATCATGCATTACATCAAATTTACTATTTGAGAATTTAGACTTTTAAGTAATAGAAAAGCAGGATAACCACGATTTAACACTCCCTTTTCTCTTTTTCCCTCTCTTTTTTCTTTCTTAGTTGGTATTCAAACTCGTAAATGAGATAAACTTAGTTTATTTCAATCCACAAAAAATACTACCAAGTGACTCTTTTGTGTTTTCAATCTTGCAAGCAACAGATAAAGGAAGAAAAAGGATCAAATACAATAGCTTGTACACTATCATCACTTTAAAATCCAGTAAAATTATCGAGGGATAATTACATTTACCCTATGCTCTACAACCACTCCTGTTTTCTGAATAATTACAATACACCAACCAAAAACATCAACATCATTCCACAAACTACCAATACCTTTTGGCTGTCAAGGTTAGTCTATGTAATATGCAAAAGGCAGGATAGTTCGTGTAAAATTACAAGTTATGGGTGTAAATATAGTGTCGTGTTTTCAGGTGAAAACACGACTTTGAACAGCAACCGTTAGATGAAGTTCAGTGAGAGCCGTTCGATCAAGGGTTTCGGTCAAAAGGGGGAAGCTGACTTGATTTAAGTTGGAGCGGCGTCGTTTTGAGCAACATTGGGGATTTTGAATTTGGGCGGATACATTAGGGATTGAGCATCAGATTTTGCCCTAATTGACTAAACACGTGGGCCACGCGCTAGTTGCTGATTGGACGAAGGGTTAGGCGTGATCCGGGTTCGAGCCTTTGCTGGAGCTGACTTCTATTTTGGGAATTAAAGCACAGAAACTGGAGTTTTCTTGCAGCTTTTGTTATTTTCAACTTTTGTTGTCTCTTTGTAATTCCCTAGGCTGGAAACGGCTTATGTAAAGGAATTTGTACTGCAAGGATTATTATCTATGAAATGAAGTAAAGTTTGAATTTCTTCCTCATCTTTTTCTCTCAGTTTCTGCAAAAGAAACCCTATTTTCCCACCCCCTTCTTCTTGATTATCAGCAAACTGCTACATTTGGCCTCAGAGCAGCGATCCTTGGATATAAATCACCATGGCAGATGGAACTAGACTCAAGGAATTACAACAGGAGATTCAAAAGAAAACAGAAGTTTTATTGATTGATGAAAGAGCAAGGAGACAAGCAGGTGAGGAGCAACTCCATGGGAGGTTGGATAAACTTGAGGAATCCCAAGATGCTGTGCAGGCTAGTGTGATGAACATGGAACACACCCTTGTTACTGTACAACAACAACTTCAGACTTTAGCTGAACAGTTGCAAAACTATAACAGAAACAAATCCATACTTGGTGAAGGCCTGACTGCTTCCATGGAGAAAGGATCATCCTCCAGGATAACTATGCATCAACCAGCAGGAAATGACAACTCCAATCACCAGAACTCGACTGGTCACAATGCCCTTCATAAAAATGGAGTTTCCTATCTTTAATGGGAAGAGGCTAGGATCTGGGTGAGGAGATGCCTGAGGTATTTTCATATGATACCTATACCCGAGGAACAGAAAGTTCCACTTGCAGCCATTTACATGGAAGGTAGAGCTGAGATTTGGTATCAAACTTATGTTGATAAAAGAGGGGAATCTTCATAGGATGATCTGGTGATAGCAGTATTGGAGAGGTTTGAAGAACTAGACTATGAAAAGGTGGTGTCTGAGTTCAATATGCTGCAACAAACTGGTACAGTGAATGCATATGCTCAAGAATTAGAGGATCTGGAAGTACAGGTGAGGATATTTAATAAGAATCTTGATGAGGAATTTGTTATGATCAAATTTATCAGTGGATTGAAACAGGAGATTAAAGCTTATGTCTCCACAATGAAACCTACATCCTTGAGTCAAGCCATAACTTATGCAAGGAGACAGGAAAGTATCATTGATGTCATCTTACAGAAAACCAACCAACCCCATAAAAACATCCCTTCAAAACCTCCTTATAAACCCCCAAACAGACCACCCCCATACAGACCTGCTTTTAAACCCACACTGAGAACTAAAGAAGATAACCCCCCATATAGAAGATACCTTTCTGAGGCTGAAGTAAAGGCAAGAAAGGAGAAGAACCTTTGTTACAAATGTGATGAGCCCTACTTCCCAGGACACAAGTGTAAGGTGAGGCATATGTATGTGTTGTTAAGTGATGAGGAGGCAAGGGAATATGAGGAGAAGAACTCTGAACAGGTAGAGGAACATCAAGAAGAGGAAGAAGATGTTACTGTATCAGTCCATGCTCTAGGTGGGGAGGTGAGCAGCAAGATACTGAGAATGATGGGCACTGTGAAAGGGAAGGAGATTCACATTCTGATAGACAGTGGAAGTACTCACTGCTTTGTAGATGAAAAAGTGATAAGGATATTGGGATTTGAAGTCATGCATACCACACCTATGAAAGTGAGAGTAGCCAATGGAGATAGAATGACAAGTCAGTTCATTTGCCCTTCATTTTGCTGGGAGATACAGGGACACAAATTCTCACATCCTGTGAGAGTACTACAGTTAGGAGGCTATGATTGTGTCTTGGTTTGTGACTGGTTGAGCACCATTAATCCAGTGGAGCTAGATTTTCACAAATCTCAAGTAACCATCAACACTAAAGGAGGCAAGGTTGTTCTGAAGGCTTTGACAGAAAGGGGTGACCTTAAGGTCCTCTCTATCCACTCACTAAGTGCATTACTGAGGAAGAAAACTATGACTGTGATGGGGCACTTATTCACTACTTTAAGGTTAATTCTTACAATCATAGTGATCCAAATCTGGTGAAGTTACTCAGTCAATATGATGAGGTATTTCAGGAACCACACTCCTTACCACCTGAAAGAGCTATTGAACATCGAATTGAATTTATTCCTGAAGCCATCCCCAAGAAGCAGCATCCCCATAGGTATGCCTATGGTCAAAAAACAGAAATTGAAAACATTGTCAAGGACATGCTGAACAATGGCATTATCAGAACCAGTCAAAGCTCTTTTGCTTCACCAGTGTTGTTGGTGAAGAAAAAAGATGGAGGATGGAGGATGGAGGCTATGCGTGGATTACAGGTATCTAAACAAACTCACCATCAAACATAACTTCCCTATTCCTATTATTGATGAACTGCTTGATGAGCTACATGGGGCCAGATACTTTTCTAAAATAGACCTTAGATCTGGTTACTTCCAGATAAGGATGAGGAAGGAGGATATTCCTAAAACTAGTTTCATCACACACAGTGGGCATTATGAATTTTTGGTGATGCCATTTGGGTTATGCAATGCCCCAGCTACTTTCCAGGCATTGATAAATCAGATTTTTGAGCCTTACCTTAGGAAGTTTGTACTGGTCTTCTTTGATAATATTTTAGTGTATAGCAAAGAGTGGGGGACTCACATGCTGCACTTAAAAAAGGTTCCAGAACTGCTGAAGGAACACAAACTCTATGCCAAAAGGAGTAAATGCTCCTTTGCTCAAACTCAGATTGAGTATCTTGGACATATTATATCAATAGAAGGGGTAGCTACAGACCTTCAAAAGATTGAGTGTATGAAGAGTTGGCCTGTACCAACTAATGTGAAGGGATTGAGAGGGTTCCTAGGTTTGACAGGATATTACAGGAAGTTCATAAAGGGATATGGGATCATCAGCAGGCCATTGACAGCATTACTTAAGAAGGATGGATTTCTATGGAATGAGGAAGCTGATTTAGCATTCCAGGAGCTAAAGAAGGTGATGACAAGTGCACCACTGCTTGCATTGCCTAATTTCTCTCAGCCTTTCACAGTGGAAACTGATGCCTGTGGAAAGGGTATAGGAGCTGTGCTTATGCAGGGAGGGAAGCCCATTGCATACTTGAGCAAGGCACTGGCAACAAAGAACCTTGGACTATCAGCTTATGAGAAAGAGTTCCTAGCATTACTCCTTGCAGTTACCAAATGGAAGCATTATCTACAGGGGAATCACTTCATCATTAAGACAGATCAAAAGAGTCTAAAACATATATTGGATCAAAGGGTGGACTCTATTTTGCAACAAAAGTGGATAACTAAACTATTGGGGCTCAGTTATGAAGTGCAATATAAGAAAGGGAATGAAAACAGAGCTGCTGATGCACTATCTAGACTTGAGCATGAAGATGCAGAGGCTCAACACAATGCTATATCCACACAGATTCCTGTCTGGATACAAGAGATACAGAACAGCTATGAGGGGGATACACTTTTTCATACTATCATACAAGCTAAAACTATGGATTCTCAAGCATACTCAGACTATACTTACACCTCAGGAATCCTGAAGAGAGGAAACAGGATATGTGTGGGCAGTCATGGAGGAATTAGACAGAAGATCATTAAGTTAATGCATGACTCAGCCTTGGGAGGCCACTCTGGGATTAATGGGACTTATCAGAGAATCAAAATGATTTTTTACTGGGCAACCTTGAAGGAAAATGTACAGAGTTGGGTAAAGGAATGTGAGGTGTGCCAGAGGACCAAGCATGAAAATGTTGCCTACCCAGGCCTATTACAACCACTCCCTATTCTAGACCAAGCATGGTCCTGTGTATCCATGGACTTCATTGAAGGATTGCCTACATCTGAAGGCAAGGATTCTGTCTTAGTGGTGGTAGACAGATTGACTAAGTATTCTCACTTCATACCCCTCAAACACCCCTTCACAGCAACATCTGTAGCCAAGGTTTTCTTTGACAATATATATAAGCTACATGGTCTACCTATCAGTATTGTTTCAGACAGAGACAGGGTGTTTACCAGCAGATTTTGGAAGGAGCTTTTTGACTTATCAGGGGTCTCTTTGGTTATGTCTTCTGCATACCATCCACAGAGTGATGGTCAAACTGAAAGAGTCAATCAATGCTTAGAAAACTACTTGAGAAGCATGTGTCATTTACAACCTAAGAAGTGGGCTAAATGGATCACACTGGCTGAATTCTGGTTCAACACTAACTATCATACAGGCTTGAAGGCAACACCATTTCAAGCTCTATATGGCTACCCCCCAAACCATCTCACAATAGGGCCTTATTTGCAGCAACATCATACTAAGGTAGAGGAATTGATGCAGGAGAGGATTAAAATTACACAGCTTCTTAAGGAAAATCTCCAGCAAGCTCAACAAAGGATGAAGGTATATGCTGATAAGAAGAGGACTGAACGTGAGTTTGAGGTTGGAGATGAGGTCTTCCTCAAATTGCAGCCATACAGACAAACTAGTTTATCATTGAGGAAACAACTCAAGCTATCAGCTAAATATTTTGGCCCTTATGCAGTGATCGAAAGAGTAGGGAAAGTGGCTTATAAACTAGCATTGCCTCCAGGTTCCAAGATTCATCCGGTGTTTCATGTCTCATTACTTAAAAAGAAGATTGGTGCTAAATATTTCCCTTCCAACAACCTACCAGAGTTTGAAGATGATGTCTTCAAGGTTTACCCCGCAACCATTTTGGCAAGGAGGTTAATTCCTCGGAACAATGTTGGTGTTCCTCAGGTTTTAATCCAATGGTCACACTCTTCCCCAGAACAAGCAACATGGGAAGATTATTGGGCAATAGAGAAGAAATTCCCTGGTTTTGATCCTTGGGGACAAGGAATTAAAAAAGGAGGAAGGAATGTCGTGTTTTCAGTGAAAACACGACTTTGAACAGCAACCGTTAGATGAAGTTCAGTGAGAGCCATTCGATCAAGGGTTTCGGTCAAAAGGGGGAAGCTGGCTTGATTTAAGTTGGAGCGGCGTCGTTTTGAGCAACATTGGGGATTTTGAATTTGGGCGGATAAATTAGGGATTGAGCATCAGATTTTGCCCTAATTGACTAAACACATGGGCCACACGCTAGTTGCTGATTGGACGAAGGGTTAGGCGTGATCCGGGTTCGAGCCTTTGCTGGAGCTGACTTCTATTTTGGGAATTAAAGCACAGAAACTGGAGTTTTTCTTGCAGCTTTTGTTATTTTCAACTTTTGTTGTCTTTTGTAATTCCCTAGGCTGGAAACGGACTTATGTAAAGGAATTTGTACTGCAAGGATTATTATCTATGAAATGAAGTAAAGTTTGAATTTCTTCCTCATCTTTTTCTCTCAGTTTCTGCAAAAGAAACCCTATTTTCCCACCCCCTTCTTCTTGATTATCAGCAAACTGCTACATATAGTTATCCTACTTATCAAATAGCTCAAGAAAATAGCATACAAGTAAAAGTATACTCATTAGCAATCTAAGTGATGATAAAGAAGCTGAAAGTGATTGAATGAAAGTCACCAGACATTCCAGCCCCGAGGCATCCAGAAATAGCCTCGACGGACCGCGATTTCGGGCCTAGAGTCCCGACTATCTTTGTCATTGCTGGGAAGAAATTCTGCAGAGGGAAATTCCAATTACAACAATTCAAAAGAATCAGGAAAACAGATACTACTCCATTTCAGCATGAACACAACAGCATCACACACTTTCTTTGATTTAGGTCCCAACAGTAACAAACAACCTTAAACTGTCCAAGAAACTAGGAAAAGCAATACAAGAACATGAGATCGTTGCCACTAATCGAGTTCATCAGAAAGAACAAAAACTGATAAATTACCATAAAATAGAACAAGGGCAATACTGGGTTGTAGAAAAGTAGTTTCAGAAGACAAAGAAAGGCTTACACGTTTAGAAGGCTCGAGAATGGAAGACATTCTTATGGGCTCCTCGAGATGCAAGTGATTCGACACCATTTTTGCTGATCAAGAAAAGCGCACAAACACACAGTTGAGTGTGTGTGGAAGATAGGAGCAGCAGATCAAAAGTATAACAAATTCTTGGAAATCTAACAAGGTGGTAGCCTCGGAGATCAAGAACAGCAGAGATTTTACATTATTCAAATATACATTTATAATTAGAAAAAGAATCTGTTGTAGTCGATGGAAGTTTCTTGAGATGTGATGAAATGCGGCAATGTTTTCAGTGCCCACTGACTTGAGTACTCTGCAATCTGCCACGAATAGGCGGTGGTAAGGGCCCCAAAACCAAGGACGTACGAGGTAGAGGGAAGTCCGGGTCATGCGTGGCGGGTTTGGAGATTCGGATCGTATGATGCACATGGGTGGACCAAAGTCCGCGTCATCCGTTGCGGGTTTCGAGATTCGGATCGTATGATGAAACATTCTCATGCGTGGACCTTACATTTGTACGGATGGGATCAGCACTTGGAAATATTCAATACATAATAGAGGCACTATAGTTTAGTTTTTTTTTTTTTTTTTTAAAAACATACAGGCCTATAACTTATTAAAATTTGACATAATTATAAATATTCTGATCTTTAAAATACAAATATTTTCCCCTTTTTAACACTCATCTAAAAATAAACCCATTTCATTACCCTATTTAAGTTGGCTTATTTATTAAAATAAATTAAAAAATAACAAAAATAGAGTAATTATAAAACTGTTAACAATTATGACAAGTGCAATTCACGACTTGCCAATTTTTTAAATTTTATTTTTTAAAGAGTTTAATGCCTCATCTGGAGATTTCGTTTAGAGGTTCAAGAACTCATTTGGAGATCTCGAGACTTTTTAGAGTTTAATACTTCGTCCGGAGATTTCGTTTAGAGGTTCAAGACCTCATTTGTATATTTCAGTTCGGAGGAACTTATTCGAGGCTAAGACCTTTGTTGGAGATTTTTGGAGTTTAATACTTCATCTGGAGATTTTGTTTAGAGGTTCAAGACCTCATTTGGAGATTTCACTTCGGAGGATTTTATTCGAGGCTAGGACCTCTGTTGGAGGTTCCCCCTTTTTTAAAAGGACGGGTTTTACTAGTCTGGCAACTTGGAATTTTATTAGGTGTCAAGGAGCTTTGCAGTAATACGTTCTGTTTTCAACAACAAAATTTCTTCAAGTTCCCCATACTCTAGGTTCGAGGAATTCTTTCTCTTTTCAAGTTCCCCATACGTTCTGCAGTACTAGGATTCTTGTGACTTGGTATGGCCCTTCCCACTTCGGATCTAGTTTCCCCATTGCCTTTTGAACTTCGACTTTTCGAAGTACCAATCTCTTACTTGCAAAACCCTTTCTTTAACCGTGGCGTTGTAGCTACGCAGTATTCTTCGCTTGTAGTTTTCTAGTCTGATTCGAGCTACCCCTCGTATTTCTTCTATTGCGTCTAACTCGCATCGTTGGCTTTCCTCATTCATTTTCTCATTGTATTGGAGCACTCGGGCTGTGATTTCTTCTATTTTAGTTAGGATCACTACTTCAGATCTGTAGGTTAGCAAGAAAGGGGTTCCCCCCATACTTTATCGGGGGGTGGTTCGAATGACTAGAGCACACCAGGAATCTCGTCAACCTACCCGGCCTTGGCTTTCCCTAACTTGCGTTTAAGGGTTTGAAGTAGAATTCGGTTGGTTACCTCCGTCTGTCCGTTCACCTTTGGGTTTCCGACCGAGGTGAATATCTATTTGATCTTCCTCTTGACACTATTGCTGAAATTTGTTCCCCTGAAATTGCGTACCATTGTCTGTGGTGATTTTTTGGGGTATCCCGAACTGGCACACCAGATTTTTCCATATGAATGTTATGACTTCTGCTTTCGAGATTCAAGCCAAGGCTTCTGATCCTACCCATTTAGTGAAGGGGTCCATCGCGACTAATAAGAATTTTTTCTGTCCCTACGCCGGAGGGAAAAGTCCTACCAGATCCAACCCCTAATGGTCAAAGGGCCAGGCGGTCGAAACCAGCTCAGATCTGACTCCGGGCACATGGGTTATGTTCCTGTGCATATAGCAATTCTCGCATTTCTTAACTAATTCCCAACATCCCTGTGTATGGTGGGCCAAAAATACCCATTCCTCATTACTTTCATGGCTAAGCTGCGCCTGCCGGCGTGGTTTACACAACTTCCTTTGAGTATTCTGTCATCACGCATAGAGCAACCTTGGGATCCAGACATCGTAGTGCTGGTAAAGTAAATGACTTTTTGAAGAGGCGGAGCCATCTGCTCGAAACAACCTCTTTGCCATCCACTTGATTCTACAGGCTTTTTGTTTGTCGTCGGTTTCTAGGTAACCTTTGATACCATCCATCCAAGAGGCTAATCTTACATGAAAAATCTCTTTGGTAGCATTCATCTTGCCCTTGGGGCGGATCTTTAGCAGCGTCACTTGGGTCGTGTTTATTTCTTGCACTCCGTTCCCCATTCGTACTAGAGAATCAGCCTTGATGTTTTGCTCTCGCGGGATCTGGACGAGGCTGCAAGATTCGAATTGGGCCATTCTCTCTTTTACACTTCGCAGGAGACTAAACATTTTTTCGTCCTTGGCCTCGTATCTTCCACTGACCTGCTCAACCACCAACTGCGAGTCGCTATGCGCCTTCATTCTTCTGACACCCAATCCCTCCGCCATCTTTAGTCCTACCAGAAGAGCTTCATATTCCGCCTCGTTGTTGGATAGCACTCCCTCGAAGATTACTGCAAAACATATCTCCTTGCCTTTGGGGTTGAATAGCATGACGCCTCCCCCAGCCTTCTTATCCGCAGAGGCCCCGTCGACATGTAACGTCCAGGTTTCGCCTGGGGTTTCCTTTTCCCCCATTGTTTCCACCAAGAAGTCAGCTAGGACTTGAGCTTTCAGGGCTCCTCGTAATTTGTATTCCAGATCGTACTCATGGAGCTCATATGACCATTTGACCATTCGTCCCCTTACGCCTCGTTCGAGCGCCTGCTTTAGCGGGTGGTTTGTGAGAACAGTGATAGGATGGGATAAGAAGTAGGGCCTCAATTTTGGAGCAGTGTAGACGAGTGCTAGTACGAGCTTCTCTATGGATTCATATCGCGTCTCCGTACCTTGCAGCATATGGCTCGTATGATACACGGGGAGATGGGTTCCTCCATTTTCCTTTGCGAGCACCAAACTCGTAGCGGCTGGGATACGACCATGTATGTGTATAACTTTATTCCATCTTGTTGTTTGGCCAATAGGGGGGGCTTTGCCAGGTAGGCTTTCAATCCCTTGAAGGCTTGTTTGCACTCTTCATCCGATTGAATTTTCTTTGGATTTCTCAAATTTTGAAGAAAAGTAGTCCCTTATCCGCAGATCGCGATATGAACCTATTGAGCACTGCGATCCTTCCAGTTAGTCTTTGCACTTCTTTTACTGTACGAGGTTCCTTCATGTCCAAGATGGCTTGTATTTTATCGGGGTTAGCCTCTATTCCTCTTTGGGTGACCAGGTACCCTAGGCATTTTCCTCCTTCCACCTCAAACACACATTTTTCAGGATTCAATTTCATCCCATACCCCCGTAAGCAGGTGAAGCATTCGTGCAAGTCCTGTACATGTTGCTCTTTGTGGCGGCTTTGACCAACATATCGTCCACGTAAACCTCCATATTTTTTCCAATTTGCTCGGAGAACAACCAGTCTTTGGTAAGTGGCTCCTGCATTTTTTAGACCGAAAGGCATGACGTTATAACAAAAGAGTTCTTGATCTATTACCCACTTGGTTTTTTCTTGATCTCTCGGCGCAAGCTTAATCTGGTTATACCCTTGGTATGCGTCCAACATGCTAAGCCTTTAACATTCTGAAGTGGAATCGACGAGTAGGTCAATTCGAGGTTATGGATACGAGTCTTTTGGGCATGCTTTGTTCAAGTCGGTGAAATTGACGCACATTCTCCATTTACCCCCCTTTTTGGTACGAGCACCACGTTTGCGATCCATTCAGGAAATTGTACTTCTCGAGTATGCCCCTCCTCTATTAGCTGTCTTACTTCCTCTATTATTTGGTTCCTCTCCTATTCGAAATTCCATTTTTTTTTCTGCTTCACTGGTCGATAATCCTCTCGGACAAATAATTTGTGTTTGATAATCAAGCTTCAAGATATTCTTCCCAACACACAAAAGCAATAAATACGATACATTATCCAGGCGTGCTAATCTAGTCCCCAATTATGATAATAATGTGTATTGAGCCAATCTCACTTCCTTATTTTCTTTCTTATACACTAGGACTTGTCCATGAATAAGGACTCTATTAGTTAGCTTTAAACTTAATATTCGTTTTCCTTATATCTCAACAATATAATTTCACCATAATTATGATCCCTAAGCCCAAATATCTTATGTCTATATATTAGCGTTACAAATTTTATTCAATATCAACAATATCATCTTATCTATCTAATAAATGCTACAAAAGTTCAAATCGTCTCTTAAAAAATCCTAATGATATTACTTATATAAAATTTAGTTGGTACACAATTAATCACAAAACAACCCGTACAAATTGAAGATCACTTCTGTTAGATTATGACTCGTCAAATTAGCTAAAGACACTTGAATTCTTCCTATTCAAGGCATATGCTACTATATTTGCCTTTCCCGGATGATCATAAATATAGTACAATCATAATCCTTTAACAATTTAATCCACCTCCTTTCAACTCCTTCTGCGTCAAAACATATTTCAAACTCTTATAATCATCGAAAATTTGAAGCCATTCCTGGTACAAATAGTGTCTCCAAATATTGAATGCATGCTTAATTGCTACTAAATCCAAATTATGCCTGGGGTAATTTAGCTAGTGGGTCTTTAATAACAAGATGCATATGAAATCACATCCCTATTTTGCATCAATACCCACCCTAACCTTGTTTTGGAGCATCTGTGTATCCACCACTCTCAGATGATAAAACTAAAATCGGAGTTGACGTAAATATTTCTTTTTAACTTATCAAAACTTTATTGATATTGTTCAGTCTAGTGAAACACTACCCATTTTCTAAATAACCCCTTCAAAGGACTGCAATTATAAAGAAACCATCGACAAATGTTCTGTAATACCCAACTAGTCCTAAGAAATTTCGAACTTCAGTCCCATATTTATGTATTTTCCATTCCCTAATAACTTTTACCTTTACAGGGTCAGTCATAACACTATCTCTAGATATCACATGTCTTAGAAAAACTACTTAATTCACCCAAAACTCTCATTTACTTAACTCAGCGTACAACTCTTTCTCTTTCAAGATCTGGACCACTATATTCATATGTTGTTCATAACCCCATTCCTCGAATACAGAAAGATGTCTCTATAATAACTATCACAAATTGACCAAGCTATCTTGACTTTAATATTCGATTCATCAATATCGTGAATGTCATCAGTGCATTCGTTGATCCAAAAGGCATTACTTAAACCTCATAATGACCATAATGAGTGTGAAAGGTTATTGTAAGTATATCCTTCTCTGCTATAATTAATTGTCAATAACCACACCTCAAATCGATCTTTGTGAAGATTGTAGCTCCATACATCTTGTCTAGAAAACCATCAATTCTTAGTATTGGAAATTTATTCTTCATCGTCACCCTATTAGTTGGCGATAACCAATACAGATCTCGAATGGACATCCTTCTATTTCACGAACAACATTGGTGCTCGCTACTATAAAGTGCTCGATCGAGTGAATTATTTCTCTAATAATAATTCTTCTATTTTTTTTATCTAAGCCCCTATAATTCTAATCGAGCTATTCTATATGGAGTAATCAAAATCAGTACTGCTAAGGAATCGTCTCTATTTCATAATCTACTTTCCTACGACATGGTAAACTAGGTAATTCCTCCGAAAAATAAACATAAGAAAATTTTCTAACTACATGAACATTTGATACGCCCAAAGTAACTATCATAGAATCATGTACATTCGCTAATATGCCTCACACCCTTATTTAATTAAATTAAAGACAATCACAAAAGAAATTAAACAATTGGATATGACTTTCCTTTCTCCCCCAATTACCATCTTCATTTGCCCAATGACTTATACTGCCATTTCCCTTCTTTGGTAATCAATTATAGCGTGATTACGAGATTACCAATCCATTTACAGAATACCGTCAGAATTCTCTAAGGTTTATCACAACCAAATTCGCATAGCGTATAATACCACCACTATCATTATAAAGGGTCTTACTACTGCATTTACTAGCATAACCCCACCAAAAAATATAAATACACCCATATTATACCTTGATGGTTCTATACTGCCATTTACAGATTCTAATGACTCTTTTAAGTCAGCAACATGCTCACCTAATTTTTCATTCAATAAGAAACCCACATGTGCACTTAACATAATATAGGTTTTGTAGATTCAGAAGTACTACTATAATGAAATATCACCAGAGAATCTAATCCCTACTTTGATATCATCCAATGTGACACCCTCTCCGTAATTATAATCCATCTTATAAGAAATTCACCTTTAAGCCCAAAAAATTTTCTCCTATTTTTATCGATATATTACTTGCGCATCACGTAACGACATACGTCTTCAAAATATTGTATCTAATCCCCAATCTTAACATCTATAAACATAAGGAAAAGAGAAAAGTGTGGATCTAGATATTACAAACTTAAAATACAAACACACTAAAAGTCCAATATCTATGTAATTTTTGTAGCTGGAATTTTCAATTCAAGATGACACTGCTGACCCACCTAATAAGACAAGCGGCACGATTTCCAATTCGACTAGTCACTAGGAATTATTCCCTGAAAAATGGTTGGCAAGGGAAGACTTGCCTACTCAACAAGTATAATTAATCAGCTTATATATATACACATTCACAATGAATCAAATTTCATGTAATGACACCGACCAATAGATATTCGTCATGGAATCACAACAGATGTAAAAAGTAACACAATACCAACAATTATAGGTCAATTCACAACATAATATGCGACATTATCGCTTATTTTTCTTAGGGCCCTGCTTACTCAAGCTAGAGTGGATCACTCAATGGTCTTTGCCGGCTATCACCACCTCAATCATAATATCTCATTTTTTTTTCCTGATATCACACAACTCACAGCTTGTATGATATCCCATCATCAATCATATCACACAACACACAGCTTCTATGTCACATCACCAATAATATCACACCATCAATAATATCACACAACACAATGCTAGTATGATATCACATCATCTCCATCGATTAATGACAAAATACAACTCGTCATTAATCATACCATCATAAGCCATTGCAGTATGCCCCGAGTTAGATAAGACATCTTTTTATTTCCACAACACCAGTATTGTTAACTTTATCATTCTATTCCATTTAACAATCAATTCCCCATCAAGAACTTCATCATTCAATTCCACTCAACAATCACATATACAATCACACAATCACTCATCCGACTTTCGTACAACACAACTATAGATAAACACATAGTAATAATGTCATTAAGATAAATAACCAATAATTAACAAGGAAGTATACCAACAATAAGTATACATATTCATATATATATATATAGACACACACACACACACACACATATATATATATATAATCCAATTAACTATACTTACCTTAATTTCAAGAAGATTATACTAATAGGAGGAGCTGCTTAATCCTTTACTTTATCCTCGTGTCCTTATGCGGCGAGAAGTACATGGCTATCTCTTTTCAAAATTTATATTTTCATATATATATATATATATATATATACATGGACATACATATATTCTATTATTATATTATATCTTTTTTTGTGATTGGTGGCACTCTTGCATTAAATGTTGGGAGCCACGTCGAAACCCATCCATCACCATCCTTTATTTTATTATTATTTTTATACATTTTGGTAAAATTATAGTTTGATCCCTAACTTTATAAATTTATATAATTCACCCCGGAATTTTTATAAATATCCAATTTTGTCCGTTCAAGTTTTAATCTATTCGAATTCGAGCCTATAATTTATTTATTAATAGGTTGAGATTTTTTTAATAGTTACTAATTAGTCTCACAATTACGTGCAAAAATTTGTGAATGTTACACTTAAGCAGTAGTCCACCCACCAGTGCATAATTCATTGTCCAATCTGTTAAGTGCTCCTCAACACATCAGTGGACCATCAATGTACACTCAATATTGGATGGGCAAGAGTGTTGGAAACTCGAATGGTTCAACTTCAGGGTTAAACATCAGATCCCCTCCTATGATTGGAAGTGAGTTCAGTATTTCATCATACCTCAACAAACAAGAATCAACTGCACAATAATTTTCAGTTATCATGCAGGGGGGGGGGGGAGTATATAACATTGTTAAATCTTTAGAATTTAAACATTAAAATGCCAATAGGAAGAAGTAGCAAGACAACACAGAAATAGAGTTATTTTGAACAGTCACAATAGCGAACAATATTTTGTTCTCTTTTTTGTACAATCAAATTTTGAAGACAAGATCATTATTATTTTGTATATCTGTTTCAAATACCGTTTCTAGATGACTATATTAATTTAATCGAAGCACTTATTTAGTATTTTTATACAGTGTTATTATTAAACATACAAGTCATTTAGAAAGTGAAAATAATGTACTAATACATATTAACTTGTAGAAAAAAAGTAGTAACAATGATATTATATTGCATAACATACCAATACACCAACACTGTTAAAAACATAAACAAACCACATTACACAGTCTACACCCTCCCTGCACTAATTTTCTCATAACTTTCACCACTTCCTAATAGGAGTGTAAATGAGTCGAGCTCGAGTTCCCTTGTTCGAGTTCAAGCTCGAGCTCGACGAGTTCTTATGGTTCGAGCTCGAGTCGAGCTCGAACTGAAGCTCAATTTTTCAATAATTTGTTATTGTTATTTTTAAATATTATTATATTAGTTGAAAAAATATTAAATATATGTTAATTATTACATATAAATTATTTTTTAAAGTGGTTTATCTCATTATATTAAAATATTTAAGTTGGTGATAATTTAAATATTGTATCATTCAACTATAGAAAAATAAAAGACAATTTTTTTAAACTAAAGTACCAAATTGTGATCGATCTCAATATATATAAATAAAAAATAAAAATAATTAACATTCAACCATCATTATGATTATTGTTATCTTTAAAATCACTAAATTTTGACATAAGTTTATATGTAATAAAATAGATTATTAGATCGCATACTATCTTGGTATAAGTATATACACACAAATAGACATAAAAAAATTATAAGTTAATTGGTAGGACTTGTAAATCTAAAAAAGTATAAGAGATTACAAATTAATATTGAATATAATATAATATTTATATGCATCATGTTAAATAATTATTTACAACAAAAGAATATTAGAACTTACTAAATTGTTGATTAAGCTAGTTTTGTATAGAGATTATATATAAATTAAAGTACTATGTATATTATTATTATTATCTAAAATCATAATATATGATATTGATTAATAATTATAATATATGGTTAATTTTGAATATAAAGTTGGTATAGTATTGAATATGAGTTAAATATGTAAAAATCTTAAAAATAAAATATTAAAGTATATATACAAAAAGAAGCTCGCGAGCCGGATGGACTGAGTATTATGAGCTCGAGCTCGAGCTCGAAATTGAACCGGCTTGACTCATCTGCCACTCCTACTTCCTAACATCCAAACTCAAACAAAAAACAAGAAAAAAACACCATGAAAAATACAAGAAACTTGAGGTAGAATTTCTTCATCTTTTCCATTTTTGTTTTTTCCTTCTTTAACACTGTCATCTTCCTCACCAAGCTAGGGAATATATCCCTTGGTCTTGAGCATATTGGAGGATCTTCCACCTGAACGAACCTGCACTATTATTCTGCATTATCCAACCCAAAAACTCAAAATCAAGAAAGAGAAATAAATAAATAAATAAATAAATAAAAATCAAAATATACCTCTACATACCTTTTAGTCTTCACATAAATGAAAGTTGTCTCCTTGGATTTTGATCTGTCCAGGAGGTGCGAATGTAAGTGGACTTACCACAAATGCACAAAATCCAACTGGGCATGGAAGACATTATCCAATGTTCGCATAGTTTAGTAGCTGCTGCTTGGCGTGTATTAGGTTATAAAGGAGAAACTAACCATTATGTTTTCTTTATTATCTTACCTCCTTTTACATATCACATTATCTATTATCATTACATTTTTAACTCAGATCGCATCAATTATTATCATTACATTTTTAACTCAGATGATAACATACTCGAAAATAAATTCTTATCTCAACTTGACTCATTTCATTTCATTTTATTTTTTTTGCACTGACATAGAAATAAAACAACAAGCAATCACACCCTAAATAACCCAAGTAGCTCGAAACACTCAGTTTGAATGACTAATTGAAATTCCTAGTTTCAACTTAATTCTGCAATAATTCGTACTTACTAACACGGGTTAAAATTTCTTTGTAGAACCGATGAAAAATTCGATCACGAACACCCCTAATCACAAGATAATGAAATAGGATAGTGCTTCTTGTCATCTTGGTGCTACATATATAACGCCGTAAGCATAAATATAGGCTATAAGAAACAAGATGGTCGAAATATGAATGCATCTAACATTAACATAATCCAACAAAATTGTTGGAAAAATTTATATCTAACATATATGTATAAATTACATCATATTCATGTTAGATTATTAAGTGCAAAAGCGAATATTTAAGGATATTTACCTCCAACCATTGATTAAATGTAAATCTACAAAAAGAATCGGAAGACTGTCTAAATATTGATTTTGGATTCTTCTGAAATCTGGTGCAATCAACCTGATGGCGTGTTTCCTTATGATCGCAGGATTTCAGGGACCCAAGCCTCTGGATCAATTTATCTAGGAAAAACTCCATCAAAACTAATATTTTTTGTTTATACATTTTTCCATCAAAATTGTTTCATGTGTTCTTATTCGGCGGTTACTGGAAGTTACTTAAGTTAGATAGTGGACCACATCAGAAAATCCTCACGTAGAGATAAGACGTGGGCACAACTTAAGTCATACTCGTTTCTGTAGTGAGTGACATAATTGCATTTTTGATGAGCCGTGGCCACGGGTTATCAAAAATGCGTTGGACAGAAACGGTCATGTGATAAGTCGTGGCCATAGCTCATCGCATGTCTGCTCTGACTACAAAACAACATGTCCGAACGATTTTTCCAACATTCTCCCACTTGGTCCACCTATCTAATGATCAAACTTCCATCTCAATGGGGTCCAAACAAGAAATAAAATACATGAATCATGGCGACATGTCCTCTATAATTGAGTAGTATCTTCCATATATCACAATACACCATATTTCTCACCAACGGTAACACAACTTAATTAAATAAGCCCTATGCTTATTTAGGATCCCTAAACAATATTGTTTTCTCAAATTGAAATGTGCACAACTGAAGTGAGAAAACACAACAACTGAATAAGAGTTTCATTAAACTTAACAATTGTATACAATACAATCACATCATGGGACCTATTCCCATTCTAGCTACATGATCCTAAAATTATTTGGTGGCATGCCTTTAGTCAAAGGATCAGCTAACATCAATTCAGTGGTAATGTGTTCAATGACCACTTTTCTTTACTTAACACGTTCCCTTATGGCTAAATACTTAATGTCAATGTGTTTCTTCAACTTCCACTTTTGTTATTCTTAGTCATAAAGATAACAGCTGAATTATCACAATATATACTTAATGGTTTAGAGATCGAATCCATTATTGTAAGCCCGTATATGAAACTCTTCAACCACACATCGTGTGAAGTTGCCTCAAAACAAGACACGAACTTAGCTTCCATAGTGGAAGTAGCAATCAAAGTCTGTTTTGCACTCCTCCATGATACAACCCCAATGAAAAATCTAAAGATATAACCAGATGTTGATTTTCTTGAATCGACGTAACCAGCAAAGTCTGAATCAGAGTACCTAACAATTTTTAGATTCTCAGTTCGCCTATACATAAGCATGTAGTCCTTCGTCCTTGAAGATACCTTATGACTTTCTTTGCAGCCCTCCAGTGGTCCAAACCCGAATTACTCTGATATCTTCCCAACATCTCCATGGCAAATGCAATGTCAGGTCTTGTACAGACTTGAGCATACATAAGGCTTCCAATAACAGAAGCATATGGGATATCCTTCATTTGTTCCCGTTCGAGGTCATTCCTTGGGCATTGGTTCAAATGTAGCTTATCACCCTTTACAATGGGAGTTACACTAGGTGAACAATATTTCATTTGAAATCTTTTTAAGACCTTATTGATATAGGTTTCCTCAGACAATCCCAAAATGTATCGAAATCTATCCCTGTGAATCTTGATGCCAATAAAATATGATGCCTCACCCATATCTTTCAACTCAAAATTCTTAGAAAGAAATTATTTCACCTCATATAGCATACCCTTGTCATTAGTAGCAAGTAAAATATCATCCATATAAAGTACAAGAAATAAGTTTTACTCCCACTAACCTTCTGATATATACATTGATCCGTGATATTATCTACAAATCCAAATGAAGAGATAACATCATGAAATTTTAAATACCATTGATGGGAGGCTTGTTTTAGACCATATATGGATTTCTTAAACTTGCATACCAAGTGCTCACCGTTACCGGAGGAGAATCCTTCAGGTTGCTTCATAGAAACCTCTCCCTCTAGTTCACCATTCAAAAATACCGTTTTCACGTCCATTTGATGCAAATTCATGTCAAAATGGGCAACTAGTACGGAGTCAATCTTTCTTAGATACATGAGAAAAGGTCTCCGTGCAATCGATTCATTCCCTTTGAGTGAATCCCTTAGCTACAAGTGTTACTTTATGTCTTTCGATGTTACCTAATGTGTCCTTTATTTTAAAGACCCACTTACACCCTATGGCTTTAAAACAATCAGGCAACTCGACAAGATCCCAGACTTCATTTGATGTCATGGAATTCATCTCCTCATTCATAGCGTCATACCACAAACCGAATTCCCGACTTTGCATGGCTTGTGAAATATTTCAGGATCATTTTCGGCTCAAATGTTACACTCGAACTCTTGTAGATATACCATATAGTCACTAGGAATTGCTTATCTCTTTATCCGAGTAGATCTTCTTAATGTTGCATTAACATTCTCCAGAGGAGCTTGTTGTTCAATTGGTTGTTCTACATTTTTTGGTCTATGTGGAACAACCAAATCTATTGGTTCATGATCATCAAATTGTTGAACTGTTTGGATTGCTTGTTCAACACGCGTTTCAACTGTAGGAGTGTTGTGAACAACAACAACCAATCAATTACTTGAAGTGGAATGTTGAGATTTTGAATGATCGACATCAGATCAGTCAATCTTTATCACTCCTACTAATCAAGTCATTCTCAAGAAACTTGGCTTTCCATGATTTCACAATCCTAGTGCTATTTGATGGACAATAAAATCTGTATCCCTTAGACCTTTCGGTATATCCAATGAAATACCCATTAATGGTTCTTGGGTCCAACTTCTTTTCTTGTGGATTGTACACTCTCACTTCAAACGAACATCCAAATGCGTACATGCCTCTCGATTTTCAATCTTTGAATAACTCAAATGGCATCTTAGAGACAGCCTTGACTGGAACTCGATTTAATATATACATAGCCGTTTTGAGAGCTTCAGTCCATAAGGACTTAGGAAGTTTGGAGCTAGCCATCATGCTCCGCACCATGTCCAATAATGTTCGGTTTATTCTTTCGGCTACACCATTCTGATCAGGAGAACCAGGCATGGTATATTGAGCAACAATACCTTGCTCTGCCAGAAACTTAGCAAAAGGACCAGGTGCTTGTCCACCTTCAGTATACCTACCAAAGTACTCTCCACCTATATCTGACCTTATAATTTTAATTTATTTTCCACATTTTTTTTCTCTATTTCTGCCTTGAAAACCTTAAAAGCATATAATGCTTCAGCCTTATGTTCAAGGAAATATAGATACATGTAACGTGATTAGTCATCAATAAAGTATCTTTGACCATATGAGTCCATGTCGGGACAATAAAATCTGTATGTATGATTTCCAATAAGTTTGAAGACCTCTTGGCATTTTTCTTTAACACATCGGTCTACTTGCCTTTAATGCAGTCCACACAAGTATCAAACTCAATAAAATCTAGAGCACTAAGTACTTCATCATTTACTAACTTCTTAATTCTCTCTATAGAGATGTGTCCCAATCTTCGGTGCCACAAAATAGAGGAATTCTCATTCATAACAATCTTTTAATGCCAGAACTATCATTAACATTCATTGTGTAAAGTACATCACGTTGCAAATTAATATGGTGAAGACCATTGACAATGTATCATTCCCAACAAAATAAGTATTATAAAATAGAGTAACACTATCTCCAAAGTTAAAGGAATATCCATAAGGTACAAATCTTGAAACTTAAATTAAATTTCTTGAATATAAAAGGGCTTTTTCAATACTAATACAAAGTCACTGTTAAGAACTAGTCTACATGTTCCAATATCCTTTACACGTGAACCCATCGTGTTTTCTAAATAGATGTAGTGTTCATTTTCCACTGGCTTCCTTAGATTTTTCAAACTGCAAAGACTTTGTAACATGGATTGTAGAACCAGAATTAATCCACCATGTGTTATGACAAACATCAACCATATTGGATTCATAATAAACATAAGAAAGTTGATTACCTTTCTTTTCAAGCCAAATATTGAATTTATGGAAATCCTTCTTTATGTGTCCCTTTTTTTTTACAAAAGAAACACTTGGACTCCTTAATTTCACCATGAGGAGGTACCTTTGCCTTCTCCTTCCCCTTTCCTTTCTTTTGACTTGATCTTTATTCTTTTCTTGTATAGTCATATGCACACTTTCCCCAATCCCCACAGACAATCTCCCTGCCTCTTGCACACACATGGTCATGAGTTCATTATTTGACCATTTGTCCTTATGTGTGTTGTAAGAGATTTTGAAAGGAGCATATTGAGTTGACGAGGTATTCAAAATGTAATGCACAAGGAAAGATTCAGACATATCAACTTCAAGAGATTTTAATTGAGTCGTAATGTCACTCATTTGCATAATGTGATCACGCACACCACTTAAACCGGTGAGTTTTTGAGAAGTAAATCTCATAATTAGGGTGCTAGCTAGTGCTTTATCTGAAGACACAAATTGATCATCTATGGCCTTCAGCAATTCAGGGACATTATCATGCTGATCAACTGACCCCCGAATACTAGCCGAGATTTTAGACTTTATGAACATCACACTAAGGCGATTAGATCACTCCCACCTTTCATAAAAATCAACCTAATCCGGTTTGCTAGTTTCAGTAATGGGAGTCAATTCATCTTTCCTTATAGCATAATCAATGTCCATCCAGCCCAAATGAAGAAGAATTCTCTCCTTCCAAACTTTATAATTATCACTTCTTAGTTCGGGAATATCACACTTCATATCAGAGAAATTCATAGGTTGAAAGACTGCAATACAATATACATGCTTATGTCACAAAATAGAGACAACAAACTTAATCATGCTTTACCAATGTAAAACATGCAATAAATGAATCAACAACAAGAATTGCCTGTGGGCTAAATTCTTAACTCAATGATTCATATGTCTTTATGATGAAACTACCAAGTTACATTCCATTTCTCAATCCCTGTGGGTAAATCAAGAAACATAACATAATATTTCATCCTGATTAATGATACAAGTGCAACAAAATTCCTGTGGGATGATCTCATTACACTAGATATGATCAATCACAATTAATGCCCTTTTACTATAGATGTGATTTTAAATCCTCAAAGCATAAACATACATCAAAGATGCTATGGCTAGTCTTTAATAAATGAAAATGTTGATCACAAGGCATTAAACTCCATGAATCATTTTGATTCAATATCCATAATCGTTACATGTACAATAAATCCCATTATATATATATTATGAAGCACAATAAATATATGTCAATTTCAATTGCAAATTTATACCAAATGTAAGTATAAACATAGGCTATAAGAAACAAGATGGTTGAAACATGAATCCATCTAAACATTAACATAATCCAGCGAAATTGTTGGCCAAATTTATATCTAACATATATGTATAAATTACATTATATACATTTTAGATTAACTAGTCAAAAGTACGTGCGTTGCACGTGATTCGTATTATCCCAATAAATTGTTACATTGTAACAATAAAATAAATTTATAATAAGAATATATTAACTAAATTTAATAGGCACTTTATAAATATATAAAAATTATTATTCTTACAAAGTAAAAGAATAGAGTTAAAAAATAAATAATTTTTTCTCCACTTTAATTATTATTTAATATTATAATTATATTTGTTCTACTTGCAATATATGCATCTTTTTAGTATAACTAAATTACATTCGTATAAGTACCTTGGATCAAGATAATCACATACATAACAAACACACAAAAAGATTAAAACACACTATATTTATGTGTGTGTAGGATATAAATGACTAAGACTGATGAATAAAAAATATATAGTGATTGGTTTTTTAAATAGAGAAGTAATGCATATAAAAATTGAAGTGTGTGCATCATTTACGATATATAAATATATTAAAGTAGAATAAACATATGTATATATTTATTTTTGATTTGGTGATTTTTAGTTGTAGTTTAATGTTTGTTATCAAATAATTGTTTAGTAAGGCTCTAATATTCTCAATAAAGTACTTGAGCTCATTTTATTTTAGTTTTCCTTGTTTGCCAAACCAAATTAAAAATAAATTTATACATCCATATATATATATATTTATTATTTACTTAAACAAATATACAATTAATAAAACCGAAAGAACTGATCATGAGCTATTAAGAAAATATACAATTAATATATATTTATATATATGGTAATTATATAAATGTGGAAATTATATGAATGTATAAATTTATTTTTAATTTGCTTTAACAAATAATTGAAACTAAAATAAAATGAGCTCCAAATACTATAGAATTATAAAAATAAAAAGAGCTCGATGAACAAGTAAAAATAAAATTAGATAAAATTTAAAAAAATAGTGGTTTTGGTATTTTAAAAATCCCTTTAATTTTTTTTTCATAAATCATTTTTTAGAAAGGGTAAAATGAACTTTTTGAACTTCAAAATTAAAGGTATTAGAAGGACATGGGGCTTTTTTAAGGTTTTAATACTTTAGTGGGGTAATTAATGTAGGGTAGATACTTCAGGGGTGATAACTGTATTTAACCCTTAAAATAATGCATAAAAAGAAAATACAATTAATAGTGTATTATGGAATAAGCATAAAAATTTCCTGTTTCTAATTGAACTTTATTTTCATTGAACTTGTGGTTATTCTAAACTTATTTCACTTATGAAATAATGGTTTAATCTTTTTGGGTTGTGCAAATTTTGAAAAGAAAAAATATATTAATAAGTCATTTCTTTTTTTTATATTTTTACTCCTTATGTTAATTAAACTTAAAGTTATTTATAACATAAATTTCTACTAATAACTTCATTATAAAAATATTATTTTATTTATCATGTTGTCAAAAGAGATTCTAGAACAAAGTTCTAAATTATTAAACAGTCTATGAAATGATTTAAAGTGGAATAATAAGTATTAATTTTTTAAAATTAGATGATATAAAAATAATTACTTCAATTTTAAATTTTTAATGATCAAAACTTCAATTTATTAAATATTTAAGAGTCCAATTATTGGTCTAATTATAGTTTTAGTTAGACATCCATAATATTATTTTTGCCATATAAAATTGTACTATTATGTAATAATTTAGAAAAATATTATCTATGTCTTTTTCTCTGATATTTTCATAAAGAAACATGATAAAATCAAATTACAAATATACCAGAAGAAAAAATATATTAGGAAAAAGCAAAAGCAAATTATTAATTATTTTAAGTCTCTCTTTTTATTTTATTATTTATCCTTTCTGTATTTTCTAGAGGACCATGTATGATTTGATTAGTGTAATCAAGGAAAAATATGAAAAGAAAATGTAATAAAAAGTTTCTTTTCTCACTTTTATGTCTTTTCCTAAATCTGAAAACTTAAAAACTAAAATAGAAATTTAAAATTATTTACTCTATTCGACTCGTTAATATGTATATATACTGTTACAAATTTAAGTTTATATTACACTAATTATAGTATTATGCAAGTAAATAAATATATCATGAATAATTAATTGGATAAATAGAATTAAAAAGGTGTATATTCAAATAATATTATAATTTATGTGAAAACATCGATAATTAATCTTTTTGTTTTTTTGCCTTCTATTGAAATTTTAGATCTTATAATTATTTCTCTTTATAATATTGATTTTTAATCCTTCTATTTGTATTACCTATAAAATATTACTTTAATTTTTACATGCCTATATTTGTAATAAAAAGTTATCATTTAAACTAATCCATATTCTAAATTTACTTCACGAATGAAATAAGATTTTAATTTTTTTTTTTAGTTGTGCAAAGCCAGGAATAAATAAAATTATCTTGCAATTTTGATTTTGATTTTTTAACTCTTATACTAATTATCAATAAAGTTGTTTATAATTTAATTTTCTTGTAATAATCTCTTTATCTTTTATTTTATTCCTCATGTTGGTAGAAAATAATTTAAATTGACAAATAGTATCTTATGGAATGAATTGAATGGAATAAGCATAAAATTCATGGACTAATTTTATAAGTTAGGGTTGAATCCTAAATATAAATGTACATAAATTAAATTACTTATTATTGAAAATGATGTAGTGCAAATCTTATAGACCAAGTAATCTGTGCATTAAATAATAAAAAAAATCATAGACTCATTTAATTCATAAAATAAGTTTTGGATAATATTAATTATTATGGTTTTAGAATTAATATTATAAAGAAAAATAATTAAAACCACTTATGAAATAATTATCATATTCTAAGTTTATTTTTCATAAATAATTGATTTTAAGATAAACTTATATATGTGCTTGTTTCTCATAGAATTTTATTTTTGTTGAACTTGCGGTATTATACTATTAATTAGGTACCCCAAAATATTTTTTATGGACATATGAACTTATAGTTCTATGCAATTTTGATATTTTTAATCAACACAAAAAATTAAAGGAAAAATATTAAACATCTCAAGTTGCTCATATTTTTATAATATCTTATTATAAAATTTAACTTACATTAAATTAATGGCAAATTGTCCCATTGCATTCCTTGCTTTCAAAGAGATTCTTCTTAAATTTCTAAAACGTATCTTCTTCCAACTATATAACTTATATATTTTTTCTAGTTAGAATTAAAATTTTTAACTAATTTTATTTAATTAGTTATAAATAAAACTCTGTACTATGAATGAAACTCTTTATTATAATTTATATTTATTATAATTCCATCTCAATTCAACTATTTAAGTAATTAACACCTATTACATAATTACTTATTTATACACGTAAATTTATATCTAATATTCTATAAAAATGATATACTTGACATCACAAAAAAAAAAAAAAAGTAACATAAAACATGACAACTTGTTTATACTTTTGTAAGTGTATCATAGGGTTATTTTTTATCTAGTAAGTGTATTATATTATGAATATAATATACACAAAAATGATATGGATAAATAAGTATAATGTGAAAAGTAATTAATAGGAATAACTATAGATAATGTGAAAGTAATAAGTAAGATTAAATATGTATAATGTGAAAGTAATTAATAGGAATCAATAAGTATATTATTTTACATTTTTATCTTTAGAAAAATAATATTACAAGGTTAATTTAGTCCAATCAAAAAAAGAAAGAAACCAAAATCCCTATTCATACTTTTATATAGATATAGATATAGATATAGATATAGACAGATATAGATATATAGATATAGATAAGTGCGAAAACGAATATTTAATGATACTTACCTCCAACCATTGGTTTAAATATAAATCTACAAAGAAAAATCGGAACTACAGAAATGTTGATTTTGGATTCTTTTGAAATCTGGTGCAATCAACCCGATGCCGTGTTTCCTTGATCGCAAGATTGGGACCCAAGCTTCTAGATCAACTTTTCTAAGGAAAATTTTAGCAAAACCAATGTTTTGTTTTCTTTTTTTTGATACATTTTTCCATCAAAATGTCTCATGTGTTCTTATTCGGCAGTTACCGAAAGTTACTTAAATTAGTTAATGGACCACATTAGAAAAACCGTCATGCAGAGATAAGCTGTGGCCACGGCTCAAGTCATACTCGTTTCTGTAGTGAGCGACAAAAACGCATTTCTGATAAGCCGTGGCCACGGGTTATTGAAAATACGTTGGACAGAAACGATCATGTGATAAGTCATGACCACAACTTATCGTATGTCCGCTCTAACTACAAAACAACATGTCAACACGATTTGTCCAACAGATACAACATCTTAACTGTAGATTCATAGTACTGCAACATTGTCATTCAGTAGATTCATAGTACTGCAACATTGTTGTTCTTTCTCATACCATACGTAAGATGACAAGCACCATAACACAGACAAAATCGAATGTACGTAGCACCATCCGCCGGTTTGTAAGATTTTCAGAAAAAAAGGACAATCTAATCTTCAAGCTCAATGATCTTCACTACAGATGCATCGCCAACTTTCTGACAAACGACTACACGATCATGAGGTTTTATGAGGCCAATGGCCTTGCCGTGATCCAAAGCAACCTTTAAGACGGATTCATTCGTTGCACTCGCGGACTCGGCCTGCAAAACGGAGCACGACTTATATTATGCATGACTTGGACTTACGGGATTGCAATACAGATAAGTATGTAAAACGTGTGCGAAAGCAAGAGAAAAAATCAACCACAAGAACACCAGATTTTCACATGGAAAATAAAAGTTCTTGGTCAGGGATTTCTGTCAGCATATTTTGATGGAAATGGATAGAGGCTAGAAAATGACCAAGTTCAAGGAAGTATTTTGTGCCATATCATAATAATAGTATTAAAACTTTGAGGGTGTTACGCTAAACTTATTTAAAACATTTTATAATATGTTTTAATGTTAATTTTAAAAATAAGCTTTTAAAGTGTCGGGATGAAATAAGACTGTGGACCTTGTAAAACTTTAATAATAACAAGTTTGTAACTAAATATGATCGAAATTGAAGGAATTTGTTAAGAAATTAAAAACAGGTTAAATACCATCTTATTTTTGAATCAGCTCCTTTTTATAAAAATTATCACACAGTTTTCTACATCTTATTCTTATAAGACGTCTTAAAGAGCGTATAAGCTCATCTAAACAGTCTCTTAGTTAAATCATGGAAAGGGAATGGATGAAGAAAATCTTACCGGATGTCGAGGATCTGCAAGCATGGGGAAAAGGCCTCTGACTATCAGAGATTGCCGCGCCTGCCAATGCACAACTTCATCAATTAAAACAGACGGCACAGGAAGAGGAACTCAAGAAAAAAATGAAATCGAACATGACAATCCCGTATTAAAGAACAATTTGCATTCATTTAGCAAAGCCATGTAATTGATAAAAATAAGCAAAAAGCAATGCACTACTTAAGCTACGATTACACTCAACGATATAGGATTTGAAACGTCAATCAAAAAACATGGTGAAAAAAGAAGCAAACAAAATCGAAAATATACGGAATAGATCATGTAAAGAAACGTGAACGTAGATGACCATCGAGTACCTCAAAAGCTCCACTGAAGGTCCATTGCAGCTGATTCGTCTTCAAGCGTGGAATGACTACTGATAAGACAGGCATCGTAGGTCTGTACTTAGCTATGAGCCTACACCATTGTTTTGAAGGAGATAACATCAATACATTTCTTTTCATGAAATTGCTTGAAATTATCACTTTTCATCCTAAACTTGAATATTTATTGGGGCATATTAATGATGTTAGGAGTTGCAAGATAGAAATGAAATGTGTGGAGGAAAGGAAAAAAAAGAAAATTTATGAGTTCGAGCCATACATGGAAAATCCATGGCCCCTCATATTTCTCTTACTATGATATGATTTTCTTACAATCATAATAGACAACCGCCCATGAACTGTATATAAGTATTCTGTAAAATATTGTACGCGTAGCTGCATTTATGCATGTAGTCACCCCTAAAAAGATATATAGACTACTGGAAAGGGAGAGAGAGAGAGAGAGAACCTTGCAGCTCGTCCGGATGAAGTGAAACAAATGATAACAGATGCCTTCACCTTGATGGCAGCACGGACCTAGATCAACGAAGCACTATGCTTTATAAACAATTCAAAACACCAGCTGCTAAACCTACTTGTGATATGGATATGGCTTTAACATATTGAACGAGAAGGAACAAAGTAAATAGCTACATACTGCTGAGGAAGCTATTGACTCCAGGTGCGTCATCGGTTCGCCCACGTACTTGACAGTATTTTTGAAATAGAGATCCTGATTGTAAACCTTTTCTGCCTGCAGACAGTGTAATAATAAGCTAATCGGTCCACGAAGAAGATACGCAACCTGTTACGGACATGAGTGCAACGGTGGAACAAGGATTTAGGGATAATTACAATGCTACTCCGCCAGGTTAGGCATATTATAAAAGAACACCTCAACTTTTGAAAAATGGCACAGCAACTCCTATAATCATATTTACATTACAGACACTACTCTGAGAATAGGAACACAAGGGGGGAATTTGTAATTAAAACATGACTATATGTAGAGTAAGTGTAATTTTCTACACTTGGTGGACTTTTATGTAATATACCCATAACTTGAGGTGTCTAAGTCTAAGTAGTCATCGGCATGCATCAGTTTCCATAAAATAAAAACCTTTTTCGTTATTAAATTGTGTAAAAGTCCTTCCATTTTCTTTTATGAATCTATATACACATGAACAGAGGGAACGTGGAGAGTGTTTCAGTGGGGCTGGTTGGTCAAATGATGTAGCCGCGATTAAATTTCTCGGAGTGGTAAATAAGCAAGGGAAGAATATAAAATAAACCTAACCTCAGCACAAATTTTACCGACTGTTGATATTGTCTCAATAGGGTACAATCCCCGCAGAGTTTCCGCGCCTAGAAGAATTGCATCACTGCCTGAAAACAAGTGCAAAGTGCGACTTGTTAAGCTTTCGAGTTCACAAGTGCAAAGTGCGACTTGTTAAGCTTTCGAGTTCCCAAACTATAAACCGTCTAAACGTTACCAACTAAGTTGTAAAACAGATAACTAGAAGCAGCAAACAGCACTATAGGTGACACGTTTATAGCTAAAAAACAACCAAAAGTGTAGTCCGGGATGAAAAGATACCATCCAGTACAGCATTTGCAACATCAGTTGCCTCAGCACGAGTCGGTCTTAAGTTGTCAGTCATACTGTCCACAACGCGAGTGATGATTGCTGGCTTCCCTGCTATGTTGCATTTGTAAAGAGCTTCCTTTTGATATAAAAATACCTGAAAACAGTAGAAGACGGAGTTGGAAACAGAAAAAGAGTGAACAACTAACAGTAATTGCATACAAGAGGTAGACATCTCAACAAATATAGAAAAAAGAAAATGCAAATGAGGAAAAGCGGAAGAGGCAAAATGGAACAGGTTTTGGAGCTTATATTTATGCGAGAAATACTTTCTTGGATACAGAAAAAATTCTGTCTCCGTCTGAAGATTTAGAAGATTTGAGCAGCACTCTTACTTTTGGCACAACATGCTGCTAATATTTTGCTAATTTTCTTTATTATATAATCAACACTCTCACATTGTTCTTCAGGATATGCATATTTAATTTTTATAATTTTTTAAATTATACTTATTTTATTTTATTTTTTTAATTATTTCTAAAAGAGAGAAGGCAAGTAAGATAGTTGTTTCAAGCAGTTAAATTATAATATTAGTGTCCTAATCCTATGATGGACCTTCTCTGGCGGGAGATCTATTCCAAGATTTCCACGAGCAAGGATTATGCCATCGGCTTCTTGGAGAATCTCGTCAAAATGAACCAAACCCTGCAAGAGAAGGACAGGAAAATAAGCACGACAAAGATTAGTAGGGCTTCAAGTTTTTAAGATATTCAAGAAGAATCAAGAACAGGCTTCTAACCTCCACATTCTCAATCTTCGCAAAAATCTGTGTCTGGTTGAGGTCGCCCAATTTGGAAAGGAACTCACGTGCCTGAAGGAAAGCATGAAAATTATCCAACCATTACCAAGTATATTGAAAGCATCACCAATAGTCAACCTGAATATACATTTTCAATTTATTACTAACGGTTAACAAAAACCAAAAGGGCTAATTACATAACCTTCCGCTCAGGTTTGGGCATACTACAAAAAGAAATCCTCCGGTTTCGAAAAATTATACCGACATCTCCTACAGTCATGTTTTTGCAAATCAAGGGTTTTTTGGGTAATATATCCAAATTCGAGGATATCAGTATAATAATTCCAAATAAAAAATGATTAGAAGTGAGAAAAAGGGCAAGAGTACCAAGTAGAACATACTTACATGTCTAATATCTTCTGCACGTCGAGCATAAGAAAGTGAAAGGAAATCTATCTTATTTCGGAGCCCCCATGTGCTTATAACCTGATAAAAGCAATTCTTTGAGTTCAGTCAAATCTTTCTTCGACTATTGAATTTATTATGAGAGATGCAGTCCCAAGACTGGACCATAGCTAAACTACTAAACTAAACCAAAGATAAGGAGTATCAGAACTTTAATTCTTCTTCTTCCGAAAGGGGAAATCAGGGCTTATAGTATATTTCCGTCCGAGGAGAAAGACAAACCAAGAAGGTATGAAATAGAACTACCATGTAAACTATGGATGAAAACAAAATGGACTGAAATATTTTCAAACAGAACAGTAATATGAGCTTGAGGCTTTGCTTTGGAAGCTTCACGTCTTTGGACAAGCGTGAAATAGTATTCTGGAGTCACTCTGATCTAGTCCTCGTCAATCAGGCATGCTAGAAGCGCATACCTCCTTATCTTTATCAGTGAAGGTAGGAAGGTCAATGCGGATCTGAGAGACGTGTAGAGTGTACAACGGCCCAGCCAAGATGGCAGAATTCTTGATCAGACAAACCACATCCTCGTCTTTCACCTCAGATACCTGCATGGTCAGAATTTGACAATAAATGGTATAAAATGTTTAGTTAATGTCAAAATTCATGTATTATTTATTCAGGCATTATTACGGTTGCATGTTGATCATCAGATTGTAAGAATGAAGTCGTCGAGAACCCAAGATTTCTGGAAACCATAAAGACACAAAATACTATGGAAACGACAATAACATTTCCAATGCTACCATACCTCCAGCCAAACTGAAGTTGTTTCTTTTCCAGTAAACAAGTATTGGCCAATGAAAATATCGTCACCCTTTTTCACAGCCTGCAAAGAAAGAAAAACAAAGGTTTATAGAGTAGTCGAGTTTCATCCATGCAGTGGATGAGGATTTTGAAAACACAGATTTTTATTTCTTCATGGTCCAATGCAGCAATATACTGAAAGATCCAGAGCAGCAAAAGGAAACCAAAAAACTGAGCACAGAATGCTAGTGGCTTGCCATTCTTTCAAGATATAGTCTAATTTGTATCATGCATGATCACCTTCGTCAATAGTTTCGACCTTTTCTATAACTTAAGATTGCATGACGCATAATCATATGACTGGCATATAACATCTGTGCCGATGAAGCATCATAAAATTTTCCAAAGAATTCAAAAACCACGGCATTTTACCTTGGATAGCCCACTAAAATTAATGGGAAGTAAATTTGACGTAGCTTCTTTATCTTGATCAGGTGTCAGGATAACAAAGGAATCTTCCTCGAGGGTAATAGGGTGCTCCGATTTGTTGACTATTAGCAGCTCTGGACCCACGGTATCAAGCATAACCTGATAAATCCAAAAGGTTTTTACTTTTTATGTTTTGATGAAACAAAACTAGTTTAGACATTGTCATCTAGTGAAAAACCATGCGATCTCAAAGCGGTGCAAGAAATATCAAGCTTACTGCACATAGTTTTTTCGTCGTCTTGATGGCCGCTTTCAAGTTCTCTAGTGTTTCTTGGTGAAATTCAGCATCACCCCACGAAAAGTCAAATCGCGCAACTATTGGAACATCATTTGATTTATATTAATTCATTGGGCCAAATAATTCCTATGCTTCAAGCTTTAGTAAAGCAAGTCCTTATGCCAAGACGAAAATAATTTAAACCCAAAAAAACTCAGTTCAGATTTTCAGTTGCAAATTGATATTACATCTAATATTTCATTTTATATACACGTCACGTGTATAAAATAATTTCTTAAATATACAGATAATGTGGATCTTATGTGTATATATAAAGTACTACATCGGATCCGAATTAATTCGTAATAGAATATTTGACTGCAAAACAGGAAAGAAAATATAACTAATCTTATTTTTTAAAAAAAATAAATAAATTGAGAAGTGAGATAAGGAAATCACCAGACATTCCAGCCTTAAGACAGCCAGAAATAACCTCGATGGACCGCGAATTCGGGCCTAGTGTCCCAATTATCTTTGTCATTGCTCGAAAGAAATTCTGCATTAAGAAATGGATTCACAATCTAAAAGAAAAAACACATGAAAACATATTCTCTTAAAAAAAGAAAGAAAAAAAAAAAGCAGATTCAACTACTGAACCAGCAGCATTACAAGATCACACACTTCTTCTACATTTTAATTGAAAATTCCCAAGAAAAAAGTAAAAAATTAGCAGTACCGCAACACATAATCGTACAGAAATCAGAATTAAGCTCAATTTTCAGCAAAACTCAGTACGATCACTTCCCAGAACCCATTTCTTTACTCACATTAACTGGCCAAAATTCAGTTAGAAAACGAAAAAAAAAAACTACAGAAAAAAAAAAAACGAGAAAAGAAGTGATTACAGGCTTAGATGGCTCAAGAATTGAAGCCATCCTGATTGGCTCTTCGACAAGCAGGTAATTGGACACCATTTTCACGCAGAAGCACACAGTGGAGAGTGAATTTCTCAGTGGATAAAATGGGGGAATGGTGATGAGGGTAGCTGGGAAACAGCGATGACAGAATGAGGAAAAGAGTACAATTTTTGGTTCCCATTTAGTGCTGCTGTTTCCCTCTTCCAACCAAATCAATGTGCTGTCGCCGTCAAAGTCAGTGTGTGCTTCAACGGATTAACCAATCCTTCAGTTGGTCTGTTTTGAAAAAGGGATTTGCGTGAGAATATAAATATTGTTCCAGGACTTTATTCTTTTTTTAACTAATCCCAAGAAAGTTTGGTGATTGTACCTTGGCTAAATTACATTGATACCCTTTTATTCATGTTTAGGTTAGATTAATTACACAAATACTCTATGGTTTGCAAAAATACAAGGATAAATTACAGCCACCTTCCCTGAGGTTTAGTATATTTATAAATATTTTCTCGTTTTTTGAAAAATTACAAATACTCCTCTGAGGTTTGTATTTTTTTATTAAAATTATAGAAAAATCAGTCGAGCTAAATTACATTATTGTTCCTTTGTGTAAAAGACTCAACAAACATCTTCCTGCACATTGTAGTTCAAAAAAAATTTAAGAATTAAATAAAAAATAATTCAGTGCATAATGGCATTTTGGTCCGTTCACTCATTAAAAAATGAATGAAAATGGGTTATTTGTTAGACGGTTACATACCTCAAGGGGGTATTTGTAATTTTTAAACAATGAGGGGATATTTGTAATTATGTCAAACATGAGGGAAGGTAGATGTAATTTACCCAAAATACAAATACATTTCTTGATATTATAGTTATAATTACAATTATACCCCTTTTTCAGCCGCAAAATCTTACACAAATACCCCTGAAGTACATTACACTAACACCCTTAAAAGGGTGTACCTGTAATTTTACAAAGGACAAGGGATGTTTCTGTAGTTAAGTTTTATCTTAAGGGGTGTCAATGTAAATTACACTTGTATCTTATGTCATGCAATTGGTGTCTGGTTATTTGAAGTATTATTTGCAATGACTTTATAATTTTTATGAATTATCATTGAAAATGTATCTCGTTAGATACTATAACTTATAAATCATTCAAACTCCTTATTTGTACTTATAAATCATTCAAACTCCTTATTTGAAACAAATGTGAGAGGCTTGGCAGCATTATGACTCCCAAATGAGGGGCTTGTGACGAGAACATACTATCATTCTCATAGACAACACCAGATAGTGAGGTGTGTGACACGACAGGTGTGTTGTTGTGCTAAGTATTATCTACTCTGGTTTCATGAGCCTAATGGTTTTACTCTTGAGAAAACATAGAAAAATGATGATATATTGGGACTTATAAATCACTCAAATACTCGTTTACTATAGATGCGCAATGCAAGCTGGAGCATCATTGGCAGATTGATATATAAATATTTTTGTTAAATAATTTGGTTGTGTAGTATATGTGATAAATAAAACATTTAAATGCAAATGTGGATAAAAAAATGCGTATTCGCTATTTGATTTATGATCCCATTTGAAAAAAAAGATATTTTGAAATTTGTGTTTTGTCTTTCATTTTAGTATTTTAATCCATATGCAGTTCAAAATAGTGATAAAAATGAGCATAAATCATGCAATTACTTGAAGTCGGATAAAGATTTTGGAAATTTCGTTAAATTTAGGTTAGTGCGTAAGTTTTTTTTTTTTTTTTTTGGTTGTTTTAGGGGCAAAACAAATTGGACATATGTGATTTGAGGTATAAATTAAGAGTTTGATTATATGTTGAAGTCATTTATCCGATTTTAAATTATGGTTTAATTTTAGTGTATCTGCGCTCATTAGGGATGGTCAATGAGGCCGGCAGAACAAGGTACCGCCCTGAACTTCATTCGTATAAGACTGGTTTGAGTCCTGATAGTTTTTTATTTGTGAACTCGTCCACTCTGGGTTGGGTCTTGGATTTTGTCCAATACCCCCCTTAGGAGTTAGATTTGTGGGTAGAATCAGAGTAAGGCAGGTCTAAGGTCTTGCAAAAAGAACTCGGTAGGTCTTGGGTCCCAAAAGACTCGCCTTGAACTCATCCTATTATCATTCCTAACGCTATAAAGGTCATAACAACATCGGGTAGGCTCAATGATAGGCCTTCAATCTTAAGTTATTGAGATCGATACAAGATAAAATTCGAAAGTATTAATTACGATAAAATAATTTGTTTGGAAATTGAAAGTTATGTATTTTTAAAAACAACTGCATTATACAATTTGATATGGACTTTTGATCAAATTTTGATCAAACTGTCAGGAAGTCAAATATAGATCGCGCTGATCGAGCCTGAAAGAGTAGTACGCAAATTCTAGTCATTTTTGGATATTTAGTCATCTAGACAGCTTATGTTTGGTCCCATGTCAATCTAAAAAATGAATGTATTAAAAATAGGAATTATATTGTTTTTGGAAAAATAACATATTTATTATATTGTTTTCATTTCCATTTTGTTATTTTTGGAAAGTAGTCGACAACTAATAACTCTCACTAATGTCTATAAACAGTAAAATACTTGCTTAAAATTAATAATTCTGAATCTATTTTAAAAGATTTCTTGTAATTACTATGGATTTTAAATTCTATAACACATCATTTTATATATTTTCTCAGTCAAATTTAATACCACAATGCTGGTATAGTCTAAGAAAACGTTCAAATTAAAAGAAACCCTTCAATAAATAAATAATATTTAATGCCTAAATTGGCCTCTCAATTGCATCATTCATCATAAAATAATTTAATATAAAATACTTGATTTTAGAAAAAAATGATTACGGCATTTGAATTCACAATTTCTAATTACTTATGAGGCATAAGTATTTTTATTAACAATTTCTAAATACAAATCATAGCTCAACTCTAAAATTATTCTTATTTTTAAGTTCAACGCATGAATTAACATATTATTTATGAGGCATAATGAATTATTAGAAAAAAATAATCGCGACATCGCTTATAAACTTAAATTGAATATAATTCTAAAAATAATCATTATAATATGGTAATTTGCACTCTAATAAGCTAGTTTGGCTTGCTCAATCTCAAGGTCAAACGGGCATTAAATAATATTAAATTTATATTACTTCTCTTTTAAAACAAGAAAAAAAAAAGAAACACAGAACAAAACAAGAAGTACTCATTTGCAAGTGAGGCTTGTCAAGATTTTGAAACTTTATATGTTGATTGGGAGAGAGTCAATTTGTTTCACGAATTGCTAGGCATTGAGCAAAACCTATGGGTGGGTTTTTTGCCCATGGGAAATGATACCCATAGGACTCCCAAATTCTTGTTTTCCCAACCTTTGACATAGAGGTGTTTGTCTAATTTTATTTGAAATATTTTATAAATTTTTATGTCTTATAAAATGTTTCAAGAGTTTTAAAATATTGATTTTTATTTTAAAAATAAGATTTTGAAAATATAATGATACATAAGATGATATAACTTTACAAAATAAATTACAACAGACTCCCATGTGATTTGTCATAATTAAAATGATATATCTATTAAAACAGGCTCCCATGTGATTAAGATGATATAACTTTACAAAATAAATAAGATGATATATCTATTTGTTGTTTGAAAAATTAAAAATACTCCCTGAAATTAGTAATAGCTTAGTAAATACCCTCTAATGACAGCCTATTGTATGGGGTATTTGTTAGACCACTGTTAATTTCAAGGAGTATTTGCAATTTTTCAAATAACGAGGGAGTACTTGTAATTATGGTAAATCTTAAGGTAGCTCTTTGTAATTTATTTATAAGATGTTAGAGTGTTTGGTATAATAAGCTCTTTATACTGTAATAATTACCAAAAAAGCCATCAAACCGTTAGAGTTTAAAATCATATAAATAGATAATTTTTCTCTAGAGGGAAACCATCAATCATATCTATATCTATATATATATATATCTATATATATATAGCAAAACGAAGTTTGACCAAATTAGTTTAATTTTGACCAAATACTTTTTTCTGGTATTTTTTGAATTTTTTAATTCTCAAGAAAAAATCTCATTGGTTAGAAATATTATTTATTTTTAATATATTAATTGTTTATCTTGTACTTATCTAGAATTTTATCTCCAAGATTATAAAAAATATATAATTATCAAGAAAAAAATTATTGGTTAGAAACATCATCTATTTTAATATATTAAATATTTATTTGAATTTATCCAAAATCTTATATCCAAGATTATAATTGAATTTTTAATTATCAAGAAAAAATCTAATTGGTTGGAAATATTATCTTTTAATATATTAAATATTGTTTTATATTTATCCAAATAATATCTCCAAAATTATGATACCTAATGATCACGGTCTCCATCACATTTGTATTTAAATACTATGTGTCTCCCATCCATTTGATTCTATCAATTCTCTATTCTCCATTAAATAATTTTAAAATGTAACACTCCAAATACTTAATTCTTCGCATTGCTTTTTCTATGGTTTCAGTGACATCTTACACTTTTCTATGATATTAATTTATTTGTTTTCCTCCATGATTTTTCAATTATGTTAATCTTCATCCCTTACTCATATACTTATCTATTCAATTTCAATATTTATTTATCGTTTACACTCATCTCATGTGGTTAAACTGATGTTTTACTCTTTATCACGATGTCATTTGATTTTTTATATCTTAGTTTTCATGATACTTGAAATATTAAAATAATAATCTATACTATTTTTTTATGTTTTCTTTATTAAATAATAATTTTCATATTTATATATGGTGATTGCTTGATTTGTTTTTCTACAAGAAGGAATAGATTTATTTGGTGTTAATGATAAAAATTACTTTTTAGTATTTATTTGTATTATCCTACTTAATTTATCATTTAGTTTTTATTTCTATTAAATATTTACTATTTCCTATCTTTTATAAAAAAGTTTTTGTTTCTATATATTATGGTTTCATCCATTAATTTTGTTTTATAGTTTACTTTCATTGTTCTCTTTCATATTTCATTTTTTAAAGTTTTTGTTTTTCTACAAGAATGAACATATTATTTAGCATTAATGAGTATTATATTTCGTTTAACATTTATTTTTATGATTCTATTTAATTTGTATTTAGTCTTTAATTCTGTTGAAATATCTACCCTTTGTTTATTTTATGCACTAATTTTATATGTATATATACACATATTATCTTTCAAAATTTTATTCTACAGTTTAATTTTGTTGTTCTTTTTCAAATTTCATTTTCTTAACAAGCAGGAACATATTTATTTAGTGTTCATAGGTACAGACTGAAATAATGATCTCTACCATTTTTTTGTATTTTCTTTATTAAATAATAATTTTAATATTTATTCCTCTTATGGTGTTAAATTTGCAAATTTCTATGGTGATTGATTGATTTTGTTTGTCTACAAGAAGGAATAGATTTATTTGGTGTTAATGATAATATTTTATTTTAAAATTTATTTGAATTATTCTACTTAATTTGTCATTTAATTTTTTGTATCTGTTTAAATATTTACGCTTTTGTATCTATTATACACCAGTTTTTTTTCATATATTTATGGTTTCATCCATTAATTTGTTTTATAGTTTACGTTAATTTGTTGTTCTTTTTCATATTTCATTCTTTTTAGTTTTTTTTTTCTACAAAAATGAACATATTTATTTAGTGTTAATTGCTACATATTCCGTTTAACATGTATTTGTATGATTCTACTTAATCTGCCATTTAGTTTTTATTTTTGTTTAAATATTAACCGTTTGTTTATTTTTATGCACCAATCATATATATATATATATATATATATTATCATCTTTTCAATTTTTAATCTACAGTTTAATTTTGTTGTTATTTTTCAAACTTCATTTTTTTTTTACTAAAAGGAACATATTTCTTTAGTGTTAATAGGTACATATTTAATTTTTTTGGTATGATTCTACTTAATTCATCTGATATTTAGTTTTTATTTTCTATTTTAAAATTTACCTTTTGTATAGTTTTATACACTTTTATATATATTATAGTATCATCCATTAAATTTTTAATTTTAAGTTTAGTTTTGTTGTTCTTTTTCAAATTTTATTTTTTTTGCTTACTAATTATGATGTTTTACCAAATGAAAAGAATGATCATATTAGTTTCTCAACCTATGTAAATATGATTCTACTAAATCTACGACCATATGGCCTAGAAATCTTTATATTTTCATGTAAATATATGTATTTTCAAGTGTGTGTAATTCGAGCTCTCATCAGAAAAAGTCATACATGGTTGTGTTGAATTTTATTTTCTTCTTTTATATATTTTAATTTAATCAAAACATTTGTAGACATGTGTTAAAATAATAATAAATATAGAGGTTAATTCAATAAAATGTTTAAGATTAAGTTTTTTACTATTTTTATTTATTCATAGTAAAACCATTATAAAATTTCTTTTTGAACTTTGAGATATTAAATCTTTTCAATTCATTGTACTAAATAATTAAATATCACTACTAATATATTAAAATTTTTGAGATATTTATTTGTATATTTTGGAATATTCAAATAAATATTATTTTTAAATATTTTAATTTTATAAATGAGAGATCATCGAATTCAACTGACTTGCAATTTTTTTTAGAAGAAAAATAACTCTTTGAATTTTTTAAAAATAAATTATATCATTATAAACACTTTTTTACTTTTGTAATTGATCAAATGAAACAAAAAACCTCAGAGTTCACTAAGTTTGAAAAAGTTTTGCAACATATATATAAATATGGTGAAAAGAAAACTTATTTTTTAATTAAATAATAAATAAAAGAGTTTATAAATAAAAAATACCAATGTTTATTTATTGTCCTAAAATAAGGTAAGAATTAATAGTTGAAAATGAAAATTGAATGAATGAGATTTATGAGTTTAAGAATAATTTAATAAGTTTACGAAGTATAACAACATATTGTAAGGGATTGTAGTAATTTCTTAATTTTTAACTTGAATTTAGCTCATTCTTTTGATAAATGAGAAAAAATCTTATATCGTAATTCACTTTTAAAAAAAAAAGAAAAAAAAGAAAAAAATCTACATATTATTAAGTTATTACATTTAAACTTTTTAATTCACTTCATGCAAAACATGAACTATAGAATAATTAATTACTTGAGTTTTTACGGAGATAAAGTTTCATATATTATCCTTCAAAAGTCACTATGAGACATACTATCCACCATTTACACTTTACAGTGTTATATTGCTTCCAAAAATCCCAAAAATTGAATAGGGAGTAGTATGATCTGCAAATTGCTCGAAGACTCTAGCATATTAATACGGCGCATTTCTTATGTTTTTTTGTTAAAATTAGTAGTTATAATTGCCTACTTATACATTTCAATTTATTTTGTATTTTAAATTTTGGCATATTTTATCTTTTCTTAATATAGTTTTTTTCCCCTCTTGCTAACCTTTTTTATTAATGTATTCAGGCTTTTAGAAAAATATATGATAAATATTTTTTGTTTTAATTGTTGATTTATTTTTCTTCAACTCATTATTTTGTTTTAATATTAATCTTTCATCTTTTAGGATTTCTTTGCGCCAATGAAAGTGTTTTTATTCTCGGGGTCGGTGATAGTATTGATATATTTCCGATTTAATTGAATTTAGTTATTTATGTTTATTTGTTCTTATTTTATTTTGTGATTTATGATAATTAATTTACTCCTTATCTTTTTCGTTCAAAATGATGAAATTATATTAGGATTTTGAAATTATTTTAAAACTATTTTTCTTTTTATCTTCCATCTTTTCTTCTTTCTTTTACCAGTTTAGTTATCCTTCTTATAACTCATTAAAAGTAAGTTTCTATTTTTTTCTTTATATTTTATTTTTTTAATATGGAAGATCATTTTAGATTTATGTATTTTAATATGGTTTTGATGGAAGATGAACTATATAATACAAACAATATATCTAACTAAATCTTTATTTTTTATATTTTTATATCGGATTGGATATATGTAAAAAGCATATATATATATATATATATTTAATCGAATATCATAACTGTTTGAAAGTAATACTCATATAATACAAATTTTATTAAGTAGAAATATATTCTATATGTATGAAAATATCTTTGTCAATAATAATCACAATAGATTAAATATTCAAAACTACTATGTTTTACCTATTAAAATGAAATTTTATTTTACATAAAAGATCTTTATAGCATAATATATTATAAAAATATTATTAAATTGAAAATATATATATATATATATATAACCGTGCATAGCACGGGTCTACGCTAGTATATATATATAGCAAAACAAAATTTGACCACAATTAAGCCAATTTTGACTCAATTCTCAATTCATAGAATTTTGAGCTTTTTAATTACTAAGAAAAATTTTCATTGGTTAGAAATATTATCCGATTATCTATATTGAATATTTACTTTGTATTTATCCAAAATTTTATCTCTAGGATTATAATTGATTTTTTTAATTATAAAAAAATCTTATTGGTTAGAAATATTATTTATTTTAAATATCTTCAATATTTATTTTTTATTTATTTGAAATCTTATTTTCAATATTATAATCGAATTTTAAATTTTCAAACAAAAAAACCTGTTAGAAACATCACATATTTTAAATATAGTAGAAATTTATTTTGTATTTATCTGAAATTTTATCTTCAAGATTATAATTGAATTTTTTAATTGACAATAAAAAAATTGTATTTATTTGAATTATCATCTATTTTAAATATATTAACTATTTATTTGTATTTATGCAAGAATTTATCTCCAAAGTTAAAATAATAAATTTAATTTGTATTTATCTTAAATAATTTTATACATTAAGATTAAATTTTATTTGATATTAATTCAAGATGTATTTATCTTAACTGAGTTTAGTTTTATGATTAATTTTTATTTATTAACACTTAAAATATCCAAACCAAATCAAAATTTTAAAAGATAGTGGTCTCCAACATATTTGTATTTAAATAGAACAAAGTTTGCTTTGCATCTCTTCATTTATCAGATAGGCTCCATACTATCAATTTTTTGTTTTCATTAAACGATGTCAAACTTAACACTCTATATACTTCTTTTCATTGCTTTTCTATGACTGAAGTGATGTCTTACACTTTTCATAATATTATTTATTATTTTTTTATTCCATAACCTTTGAAGTTATGCAGTTAATAAATTATATCCCTTACTTTATGTATGTTAAATTTTAATATTTATTTGTCTTTACACTCATATGGTAAAGCTAACTGATGTTTACTTTTCTCATGATTATCTTATTTTTTATATATTATTTTTCATGGTACTTAGAAAATTAAGAATCCCTATCCTTTTCTTATTTTATCTTTATTAAATATTAGTATTTATTTGTCTTTTGGTGTTTACTTTTTTAGATTTATATGGTAAGTGCTTGATTTTGTTCTACAAGAAAGAATCAATTTGTTTAATTTTAATAAGTACATATTTCATTTTTAAAATTTATTTACTCTGAGTATATATATAATTACATCTATTATATTTTCATTTTATTTATATAATTCTACTTAAATTATCATTTAATTTTTTATTTTTGTTTAAATATTTGTCTCTTTTATTTTTTTATACACCATTCCTTTTTATATATTGTAGTTTCATCCACTAAAAATTTATTTTATAGGTTTTGTTTTTTGTGTTCTTTTTTATTTTTATTTGTTTTATTTTTTTTCAACAAAAAGGAATAAATTGATTTGTTGCTAATAGGTACATATTTCATTTAATATTTATTTGTATAATTCTATTCAAACTGCCATTTAGTTTTTATTTTTTCTTTGGTTAAAAATATGTTTACACCTTTGTATTTTTTATACACTCTTTATATATATATATATATATATATTATAGTTTCATCTATTAAAATTTTATTTTATAGTTTAACTTTTTTGTTCTTTTTCAAACTTCTTTTCTACTTTGTTTTTGTCTTTAAACAAAAAGGAACAAATCAAATCCGTTTAGTGCTAATAGGTACATATTTTTATTTAGTATTTATTTGTAAGTTCTATTTAATTTGACATTTAGTTTTTATATGGTTTTAAATATTTACCCTTTTTTATCTTTTTATACACCTATTTCTTTTTATATATTATAGTTTCATCTATTAAAATTTTATTTTATAGTTTAATATTTTTTTTGTTCTTTTGTAATTTTTTATTATTATTATTATTTGCTTTTAGATGATGTTTTACAAGATGGAAGGAATCACCAGATTTTAAGTTACATATAATTTGTTTCTCGAACTATTTAAATATGATTAAGCTAAATCTAAGATTATATGCTTTGTAATTTTTTATCTTTACATGTAAATATATGCATTTTCATGTGTGTGTAATTTGAGGCCCTCTTTAACAAACCCTTATTCGAGAAAATCTTATTTTATACCGATAAAAGTCTTTTTCTTCTTTCATACCAACGATATGTTGCTATATTTATGATTTAATTGAATGTAGCTTTTTATTTTTATTTGTACTCATTTTATTTTCACATTTCATGATAATTTACTTCTTTTTTTTCTTTTCAAATTGATGAAATGATATGGAGAATTTAAAATTGTTTTATTTTATTATCCATCTTTCTTTCTTTTTTTTCTTGCAGAGTTCTTTCTTATAACTTATTAAAAGTAAGTTATTCTTGCTTTATATTTTATTTTATTTTTTACAATGTAAAATCATTTCAGATTTATTTACTCTAATGTAGATTTTGATGCAAAATAAATTATAACAAAAACTACATTGAACTAATTCTGTGTTCTTTATATTTTTCTTAGAGTTGGATGTTGGTGAAAAGAAAAAAAAAACAGTGATCTATATATTCAATAGAATGTCATAGTTATTTGAAATAATCCTCATAAAATACAAATTTTGGTTAGTAAAATATAAAATAGATTAAAAATTCAAAATTACAATAGAATCTCTATAAATTAATACTCGATATATTAATAATTTTTTCTAAAATAGTATTTTTTTCGGTCCCAACTTGGGCCTATTGTCTAAATTAATAATTTAAATAAATTAATAAGATAATAATTTTTTTTATATAAATTTATGGTCCCTTCAAAATTATAAATTAATAATTCTATAAAATTATAAATATCTCTAGGACAACTTAATTAGTAAAATATGATTATATTATTGTTTGCTTATTCTTAAAATTTAAATCTAGCTGTATTTCATCTCTAACTTTCCTTACTACATCCAAAAGCTCCGATGTTGCGTTCTCATATTACAACAAAAAATTGCGAAAAATTGTTTCCGCTATGACGGCTTCCTTTCTCGGAAGAGTTATATTTAATTAGTCACATTGTACATGAAAATCATTCAATTAGCAATACAATGTTTATATTTTATTCATGTCGAATAATGTCGGTTCGTTGAATCAAAAAATATCTCTTTGAATTAAAAAATTATTAATTTATCGATTAGTTAATATCTTTTTAAATTAATAAAATTTTGTGGTCCCGACGTTATTAATTTATAGAGGTTTTACTGTACTATATTTTACCTATTAAAAATAAAAAGTTCTATTTTATGAAAAAGATTCCTTTATTAAGCAATACATTATTAAAAAAGTATTTAATATTTAAAAAAGAATATCTATATAACCGTGCATAGCACGGGTTCTATGCTAGTCTATATATATATATATAGCAAAATGATAGCTGACCACAATTAAGCTAATTTTGACTCAATTATTAATTCTTAGAATTTTGAGTTTTTTAATTACTAAGAAAAAATTTATTGGTTGGTGATCCCATTTAATTTAAATTAATTAAAATTTTACTTTGGATTTATCTAAACAAATTCACCTATCCAAAATCTTATCTTCATGATTCAGATACTAAGTTAATTTATACTTATCACAAATAAATTCATATTTTAGGATTATATTTTATTTTTTAGTTATTAGAAAAAAATCATTGGTTAAAAGCCTCATCTACTTTATTTTAATTTAAATTTCTTTGTATTTATCTAAATAAATTCACTTATCAAATTAAAGTTTTGAAGATTATGATACATATCCATATCTATATATATATATATCTACATATATATAGCAAAATGATGGTTGACCACAATTAAGTTAATTTTGACCAAATACTAATTTTTGATAATTTTAATTGTCAAGAAAATATCTTATTGGTTAGAAGATCTCATCTATTTTAAATTTAAATTAAATTTGTATTTAAGTAAAAAAAAAAATCCTATATTCAAGATTAGTGTTTATCTATATACTAGAATTTACTTTCACAATTAGAATGCTCATCCAATCCTATATATTTATTTTCATCCAAAAAAAATTATGTATCTTACCAACAATTATTTATTTTCATTTTAATCATATACTTTTCAATCATGCACCAAATTTATATAAGTCTCTTACTATATGCAATAAAGTTTTAATTTAATCAGCTAAAATCATTGTTTTTAAATTGAGATCTTCCATTAACATTTTTGTAAGACAATTTTTTATTAATTTTTACTAACATTGATAAAGTAAGTTTTTCAATTTCATTCAAATTGATGCTTTTTTTTTTTTTGGTTTTTTGGTGCTTTCTCAGTCTTTTGTTATCGGATTTCATTTAAATCTCCATTGTCACTTAGGGTTAAAAACTTAAAGACCGCTACTCTATTAATTTTTAAATGGATAAAATTCATTTTGTTACGTGAGTTATGATAAGGGAAAATGGCATTACATAAAAAGGATAATACAAGAAATATACTAAAGAAAATTTTGAATGATTTTCAACCAATATGTTTTGTCTTTTGAACCATTTAACTTTTATTTTTTTGACAGGCTTGATAATAATATTTTATTAATTTATTATTTTTTACTCACTTTATCTATTAATATTTATAAGATAACTCATTATTTAGTAATTAATTATATTACAAGTAAAATACAAAATGCATTGCAACCTCACAAAAATTCAATCTGCATTTTAATATTTGAAAATTTGTAATATAAATTTAAACTTTTGAATATAAATTTAGGTTTTTCAATCAAACTTTAATATCTCAATTAAATGAAAAAGTATCTTTGACTATGAACAAATATTTAAGCCCTATATTTTTATTATATTTATTTTGTTTTCTACTCACTTTATCTATTAATATTTATAAGACAAACCATTACTTTGTAATTAATTATATTACAAGTAACCTACAAAATGCATTGCAAACTCACAAAATTCAATATGTATTGTAATTTTAGAAAATTTGTAATATAAAATTTAAAATTTTGAATCTAAGTTTAAGTTTTTGCAATCAAACTTTAACATCTCAATTAAATGCAACAGTATCTTTGATGAACAATAAATATTTAAGTCCTATTCTTTATTATATTAGAATAAATTTCTACTTCAAATCTATTCCTTGATGGACTTGACTATTAATATAAGTTATTTAATAATTATTTTTTTGGATAAATATTGGGCATGAAGATAGTAAAAGATATCAAAATAAAATATAATAATTTTGATAACCAAATATGAAAATGAAAGTAAAATTGATTTAAATGAAGACAAAATATATTGATGAAAATTTATGCAAGTTTTTTTTCTATAATTATTATTTTTTTAATACTAAGGGTAAAATGACAAATACATAAAAGGATGATAGAAAAAGTAAATGAAAAACATCAAGTGGGTATCAAAGGATATTAATGGCAAAATTCGGTACCAATTGAGAATTTTATAGTTACGTAAGTACCAAAGTGATATTAATATAATAACCAAGTATCAAAATGAATTTTACCTATTTAAAAATTTCTGGACTATCTTCTAACGCTCTTAGTTCGATTCCTTCTACTATCAAAATCCAATTATCTTATGTTACAAAAGACATTTTGACATATTCATCCATATGAATATCTTTTTTTAATCAGTGAATAATTTTATTAATGTTGATCTATCAAAATAATAGAAAATATATTCTGAGCTTCATAGGTTTGCATGCATTACAGTAATAAAGGATTTTCATACTTGACAAATATGTGAATTTTTCAATTTTAATTTTTGCTTATAATTGTTTTTAGAAAGTAACAAAGTTTCTCAATGTACATATGTATACTAGAACAATTTTTTGTGTTTAGTTCAAATCAATTATTTTAAAAATTACAGTTATAATTTTCAAAATTTTCTTTACACTGATGAGTTATTTCATTTTTTTTTAGTTCTTCCTCATAATTATTTTGTCTTTTTTTTTGTCTTTTCTTTTGTCTTTTACATATGTTTTATAGATAGTATATTGTTCATTAATGTAAAAGGCAACTTGATAGAGTAGTGTTGGCTTCTTTGCCTGATATATTACCCAACAGTTTTTCTATATTTTTCATTTTTGCTGCCCAGTTTCAAGTCTCTTATGTATTTTCCTATGTGTTTTGGTTAATATTATTTTTTATGTTTTGTTTTACGAATCTACCATGAAGTTTTCTTCTTTACTTCTTAAAAGTTTATGATTTTATAATTTTGTATTTGTTGTTATTACTAATTCCTAACTATTTACTTGAATTTTTTTGAATTTAATTTTTCAGTTATCTTTTAGCCTTCATATTCTATTAATTGCTTTTGTTTGTTTCATCGATTAATGATTTTTATTTAAATATTTACCTTTAGCTACAATAATTCATTTGTATTATTTAAATTAAATATCATGGTTTCTCTACTTAATCACTATTGAATACATAATTGTATTTAATAATAATTCAGAATCATCTACTTTATTTTCACAATTACAAATAGAAAAAAATTAATTGAAATCTTGCATTTGTTGCCTTCTTTTCGGGTGTGGAATTTGAACCTGAATTTCACTGAAATTAGTTTGTATGTTTTTATTTGTATTAAAGTTCTTCAGTTTCTTAAGTTATCCAACAATATTTTGTTCATCAAATTTCACGTTTATTTATTTAAAACTCTTATTGAATGATATGTATAGACTAAGAACTTTTGTGATATTTTTTCTACCAATTTTCTTCACCCATTTTAGTATTCAACAATGTTTATAATAACTCCTATTAATTTTTCATTCCAAGATATCTCTTATTTTCTTATCATAAACTACATATATCTACATATACATATTTAAATTTATATTGTCACTGATTAATTAATTCATAATTTCAAAATTCTCTTAATCGTGCTTTATACATTTTTACTGATTTTTCTCTTCAACTTGAATATGATTTCATCAGAAGATATTTCTTATTTGGATAACTCTACCTTTATTTAATGACAAAGGAGAGTTTATTTATTCCTCTTTATTTCATTGTTTTGTGCGTAGAAGTTTTCAATTTTATTTTACTTTTATTTGTTGCCATTAGTTTTGCCTTTTCTTTTTCTACATGATTTATTATTTAAACATATTTACTTGAGAAAATCTCAGTACTTCTTTTTATATAATGTATTTAAATATTAATATTTTTATTTTACTAAATTGAATATGAACATATATATTGTATTTGAAACTTATACAATTTGATATCTAAAAATATGATAATACTCTATGATTATTTTTAAAATGTTCAATTCATAAACTTAGTGACGAATTCAATATTGAGTTTGTACAAAAAAAAATTGTACTACTACTACTACTACTACATATAGTAAAACAATAATTAAAATATAGCACAACTTATATAACTCAAAATTTTGGAAAATATATAGAGTTATAATTTTTCGTGCATAGCACGGGGTTCATGCCAGTCTATATATATATATATATATATAGCAAAATGAAGTTTGACCATAATTAATTCAATTTTGACCAAATACTTTTTTTCTGGTGTTTTTAAATTTTTTAATCCCCAAGAAAAAATCTCATTGGTTAAAAACATTATTTATTTTTAATATATTAATTATTTATTTTGTATTTATCTAGAATCTTATCTCCAAGATTACAAAAAAAATATTTGTCAAGAAAAATCTTATTGGTTAGAAACATCATCTATTTAATATATTAAATATTTATTTTATATTTATCCAAAATTTTATATCCAAGATTATAATTGAATTTCTAATTATCAATAAAAAATCTAATTGGTTGGAAACATTATCTTTTAATATATCAGATATTATTTTATATTTATCCAAATCATATCTCCAAAATTATGATACTATTTTAATTTATATTTATCTTAAATCATTACCTAATGATCATGGTCTCTGTCATATTTGTATTTAATTACTCTGCATCTCTCATTCGTTAGATAGAACCCAATTCTACCAATTTTCTATTTTTCATGAAATGATTTCAAAATTTAACACTCCGTATACTTAATTCATCTCATTGCTTTTTCTATGGCTACAGTAACATCTTACACTTTTCTATGGTATTAATTTATTTGTTTTCCTCCATGATCTTTCAATTATGTTAATCTTCATCCATTATTCATATACTTATGTCTATTAAATTTTAATATTTATTTACCATTTACACTCATCTCATGTGGCTGAACTGATGTTTTACTCTTTATCACGATGTCGTTTTATTTTTTATATCTTAGTTTTCATGATACTTGAAATATTGAAATAATAATCTATATAATTTTTTATGTTTTTTTTATTAAATAATAACTTTAATATTTATTCCTCTTATGGTGTTAATTTTCATATTTCTATATATGGTGATTGCTTGATTTGTTTTTCTACGAGAAGGAATAGATTGATTTGGTGTTAATGGTAAATATTGCTTTTAAATATTTATTTGTATTATTTTACTTAATTTATCATTTGGTTTTTTTTTCCTGTTAAATATCTACTCTTTCCTATATTTTATACACAAGTTTTTTGTTTCTATATATTATGATTTCATCCATTAATTTTGTTTTACAATTTACTTTCGTTGTTCTTTTTCATATTTCATATTTTTAAAATTTTTGTTTTTCTACAAGAATGAACATTTAGCCTTAATGGGTATTATATTTTATTTAATATTTATTTTTATGATTCTACTTTATCTGCCATTTAGTCTTTATTTCTGTTGAAATATCTATCCTTTGTTTATTTTATGCACCAATTTTATGTATATATATCATCTTTTAAAATTTTATTCTATAGTTTAATTATGTTGTTCTTTTTCAAATTTCATTTTCTTAACAAGAAGGGACAAATTATGTTGTTCTTTTTCATATTTCGTTCTTTTTTAGTTTTTATTTTTCTACAAGAGCGAACAAATTTATTTAGCATCAATTGCTACACATTTTGTTTAACATGTATTTGTATGATTCTACTTAATCTGCCATTTAGTTTTTATTATGTTTAAGTATTTACCCATTGTTTATTTTTATGCACCAATTATATATACATATATATTATCATCTTTTTCAATTTTTAATCTACAATTTAATTTTGTTGTTCTTTTTCAAACTTCATTTTTTTACAAGAAGGAACATATTTCTTTAGTGTTAATAGGTACATATTTATTTCTTGATATGATTCTACTTAATTCATATGACATTTAATTTTTATTTTTATTTTAAATTTACCTTTTTGTATATTTTTATACACCATTATATATATTATAGTATCATCCATTGAATTTTTATTTTTAAGTTTAGTTTTGTTGTTGTTTTTTAGATTTTATTTTTTTGTTTACTAAGTACGATGCTTTCCAAGGTGGAGAGGATGATCATATTAATTTCTTGAACTATGTAAATATGATTCTACTAAATCTATGATCATATGGTTTGTAAATATTTATATTTTCATGTAAATATATGTATTTTTCATGTGTGTGTAATTCGAGCTCTTTTTTCAGAAAACATCCACACGGTTGTTTGAATTTTATTTTCTTCTTTTGTATATTTAATTTAATCAAAAAATTTATAGAGATGTGATAAATTAATAATAAATATAGAGGTTAATTCAATAAAATTTTAATATTAAATTTTTAACTATTTTTTGTTATTCGTAGTAAAACGATTATGAAATTTCTTTTTGAACTTTGAGATATTAAATCTTTTTAGTTCATTTTACTAAATAATTAAAATTCTCACTACTAATATATTAAATTTTTTAGATATTTATTTGTATATTTCGGAATATTCAAATAAGTATCATTTTCTAATATTTTAATTTTATAAATGAGAGATCGTCAAAATCAACCGACTTGCAATTTTTTTGGAGAAAAATATCTCTTTGAATTTTTGGAAAATAAATTATATCATTATAAACAATTTTTACTTTTGTAATTGGTCGAACGAAATAAAATAATTAAATAAATGAAAACCTCAAAGTTTACTAAGTTTGTAAAAGTTTTGCAACATATATATAAATATGGTGAAAAGAAAACTTATTTTTTAATTAAATAATAATAAATAAAAGAATTTATAAATACAAAATACCAATGTTTTTTTTATTGTCCTAAAATAAGGCAAGAATTAATAGTTGAAACTGAAAATTTGATGAATGAGCTTTCTGAATTTAAGAATAATTTAATAAGTTTTCGAAGTATAACAACATATTGCAAGGGGATTGTAGTAATTTCTTAGTTTTTAACTTGAATTTAGCTCATTCTTTTGATAAATGAGAGACAATCTTATGTTGTGATTCACTTAAAAAATAGGGTTAATTACATTTAGACCCCCTGTGAAAATGCATAATTATACTTTCCCCCAAAGAAGTTTTGAAATTACATTTACACCCTCTCTAAAAATTCTTTGTTTACACCTGACCTCCATTCGTTAAAATTTGGGCGGAAAATGTTCATTTCAACAAAAGTAATTACATAAATTTTCAATTTTACCTCTCATTTAACATTATCGTGCAATAATTTTGTACTTATAAGGAAAAAATATAATAATATTGGCTTCACTCCATACATATATGTTACACTTATCCTCTTATAAGTACAAAAATATACATGAGATTGTTAAATGATGGGAAAAATTGAAAATTTGTGTAATTATTTTTGTTGACGTGAATATTTTTCGTCCAAACTCTAATGGATTGGGGTCAGGTGTAAACAGAGAATTTTCGGAGGGGGTGTAAGTGTAATTTCAAAACTTTTTTGGGGGAAAGTGAAATTATACATTCTCAGAGGGGGTGTAAGTGTAATTAACCCTAAAAAATATATATATAATCTACATATTAGTAAGTTATTACATTTGAACTTTTTAATTCACTTTATGCAAAACATGAACTATAGAATAATTAATTACTTGAGTTTTTATAGAGATAAAGTTTCATATTTTATCCTTCAAAAGTCACTATGAGACATACTTCCACCGTTTATACTTTACAGTGTTATATTGTTTCCAAAAATCTAAAAAATTGAATAGGGAGTAGTATGGTTTGCAAATTGCTTGAAGGCAATAGCATATTAACACGACTCATTTGCTATTTTTTTTGTTAAAACTTAGTAGTTATATATGATTGCCTACTTATACATTTCAATATATTTTGTATTTTAAATTTTGGCATATTTTTTTTTATTATTATAGGTTTTTTTCCTCTTGCTAAGCTTTTTTATTAATGTATTCAGGCTTTCAGAAAAACGTATGATAAATATTTATTGTTTTAACTGTTGATTTATTTTTGTTCAACTCATTCTTTTCTTTTAAGATTAATCTTTCATCTTTTAGGATTTCTTTGAGCCGATGAAACTATTTTTATTATCAGGGACGGTGATAATGTTGCTATATTTCTTATTTAATTGAATTTAGTCATTTATGTTTATTTGTTCTTATTTTATTTTGTCATTCATAATAATTAATTTACTCCCTATCTTTTTTGTGCAAAATAATGAAATGATATTGGGATTATGAAATTATTTTGAATTATTTTTTCTTTTTATCTTCCATCTTTTCTTCTTTCTTTTATCATTCTTATAACTCATTAAAAGTAAGTTTTTATTTTTTTATATTTTATTTCTTTACTATGGAAGATCATTTTAGATTTATTTATTTTAATATGATTTTTGATGGAAGATGAACTATATAATACAAATAATATATCTAACTAATTCTTTATTTTTTATATTTTATATAGGATTGAATATATGTAAAAATTATATATATATATATTTAATAGAATGTCATAACTGTTTGAAACTTGAAAGTGATCCTCATATAATACAAATTTCAGTAAGTAGAAATTTACATGGTGGAACCGAAGGGAACATCCTCATACTGTCCGTTGCCGGCTAGATAGAGCCTTGACAAACGATCAATGGCGTACTTTGTTCCCTGACATGGTGGTTGAACATCTTACAACAGTATATTCCGATCACTGCCCTATTTTAATTACACCACGTCGTTATGTTCAATTTGGCAAACAACGTAACTGGAGGTTCCGGTTTGAGGCAAGTTGGCTCCGAGATGAGGACTGCGGGGCTATTGTGAAAGAGGCTTGGCAGAATGGAACAAGGGTGGAGGGCGCCTTAGGTTATTTGGAAAAAATTTGAAGTTTGTACACATAGGTTGAAGCGTTGGGGGGGTCCGAAATACAAACAGGACCGACGCCGAATGCGAGTCTTAGAGGATCATATATCCTAGTTAGAAAGGGGTGTGCTAACCCCTACAAGCCGGGCTACTATGGTGAGACTTCGGCATGAGTTATCTGGACTTATTGCTGATGAAGAAGTAAGATGGAGACAGAGAGCAAAGACGGAATGGCTTGCTCAGGGTGATCAGAACACCCACTACTTTCATGCTTTTGCCACTGCGCGTCAGAAAAACAATAAGGTGGAGAAACTAAAGGATCAGGATGGCAATTGGCATACAAATCAAAGGGAAATTCAAAGCATGATTACTGCATATTTTCAGCAGCTCTTTATGTCCACTGCACCATCTACAGAGGATATTAATATTGTCTTGCAGCATGTCTATTCGAAAGTGACTTCTGAGATGAACCAACGACTCACTGAACCTTTTACAAAAGATGAGGTGAAGTGTTCTCTGTTTAGCATGTTTCCAATGAAATCACTGGGGCCGGATGGGTTCCCGGCTTTGTTTTATCAGAAATATTGGCAGGAAATTGGAGTGGATGTTACTGAAGCTGTACTTGATATTTTGAATAAAAGAACACTTCCTTTGGATTTGAATTATACTAACGTTGTTTTGATTCCAATGGTTAAGGAGCCTGAATATCCTACTCAATTTCGTCCTATAAGTTTGTGCAATGTTGTGTATAAAATAGCATCTAAATGTGTAGCTACTCGTTTAAGGTCTTGTCTGGATGTAATTATATCACCCACACAATTTGCTTTTGTTGCTGGTCGTATGATTACAGATAATGTATTAGTGGCTTATGAAGTGAATCACTTTCTTAAGACAAAGACGAAGGGGAAGAGAGGTTATGCTGCACTTAAGCTGGATATGAGTAAGGCGTACGATAGAATTGAGTGGGATTTCCTTGAAGGCATGTTGTTGAAGATTGGGTTCCATGAATCTTTTGTTTCTCTTATTATGTTATGTGTCCGATCAGTGACTTTTTCTTTTCTGCTGAATGATGAACAGTTTGGCTATATTCGACCAAGGAGGGGAATTCGACAGGGGGATCCCTTGTCTCCAGCTCTTTTTATTCTTTGTGCTGAAGCTTTTAGTATGATGATACAGGGGGCGGAATCTAGTGGCTTGTTACGAGGAGTGGCTGTGGCACGTGGGGCTCCACGCATATCCCATTTGTTATTCGCTGATGATTCGCTAATATTTTGTGAGGCGGCACCTAGCACCCTTGATACTATAAAACAGATTTTGATTTCTTATGAAAGAGCATCTGGACAAACTATTAATTTCGAGAAGTCGGAGATGGTCTTTAGTGCAAATGTTCCAGGTGGGGATCGTGCTCAACTTGCAGCAATTTTGCAAGTCCTTGTGGTAAATCGGCTGGAAAAGTATCTTGGGCTCCCCTCTATTGTTGGTCGATCTAAGAAAGAAGTCTTTCAAGGGATTCGTAACAGGTTTTGGCATAGGCTTGGGGTTGGAAAGAGAAGTTCTTGTCGCAAGGAGGTAAAGAGGTCCTCATAAAATCTGTTCTCCAAGCCATCCCAACGTTCGTTATGTCTTGCTTCAAGTTGCCGGAGGGATTGATTCGAGAAATGCAATCTGCAATGGCTGAGTTCTGGTGGAGCCATCCAAATATGCATCGGATCCATTGGGTTTCATGGTCACGGCTTTGCAAGAGTAAGACGGATGGCGGAATGGGGTTCCGTGATTTATCTCTTTTTAATCTAGCACTCTTAGCTAAACAAGGGTGGCGATTAATCGAATATCCTGATAGTCTTCTCTCCAGAGTCATGAAGGAAAAGTATTATCCATCCTCAGATTTCCTCAATGCTAGGTTGGGGGCTCGCCCTTCTCTCACATGGCGAAGTATCATGTCAGGCGCGCTTCATTCTTGAAGCAGGTTGCAGATGGAGAGTTGGAGATGGATGTTCAATTAAAGTTTGGGGGGACAAATGGCTACCTCGACCATCCACTTTTCAGCCCATCACTCCGCCACCGAATGGAGGTTCGGATATGACTGTTAGTTCACTTTTATTACAAAATGGGGAGGGTTGGCATTGTGATTTTATTGAAAATCATTTCCTACAAGAAGATGTTAGGTGTATATATGCAATCCCAATCGCTACTTTCCCCTTGCCTGATAAGCTGATTTGGCATTATACCAAACATGGCGGTTTTACGGTGAGGAGTGCTTTTTATCTTGTGAGGAAATTGAAGCCCCAACTGCCCTTAGAGCATGCTGAGTCCTCTGTTATGGCATAGAAGCACGGTTGGAAGTTTATTTGGCAACAGAAGGTACCTAATCGTGTTAAAATATTCTGGTGGCGTTTGTGCCATGAGGCAATTCCTACTGTTGCAAATTTGCGCCGAAGGCGAATCCAAATTGCTGAAGGATGTGTGCTATGTGGGGAAATGAATGAGGATACGAAGCACGTGATGATAAAGTGTCCATTTACACGACAGGTTTGGGCAATAATGAATATTCCGACCATTTCTGTTATGATGTGGGAAAATTCGGCTGAAACGTGGGTTCGAGATTTATATTCATCTCTTATTGCGGATCAGTTTTCTTGTTTCATGATTGTGGGTTGGGCTATTTGGAAAAACAGAAATGAAGCTGTTTTTCAGGAAATACGTCGTTTGCCGGGGGAGGTTGCTGATTTCGCAAAAACGTATCAGGGGGCTTTTTTTATCATCTATGTCTTGTGTAAGCAGTGCAGGAACACAACACAGACAACAGGAAAAGTGGATTAAGCCTAATCCAGGGACAATCAAAATAAATTTTGATGGTGCCTTATTTCCCCAACTCAAATGCAGTGGTGTAGGAATTCTTGGACGTGAGTCGAACGGGCGTTGTTTAGGTTGGAAAACAGTTCTTCTCCCGCATGTGGCGGACGCGGGTGTGACAGAGGCTTTTGCTGTTCGGGCGGCGGCTGAATATGCTAATGAATTCCCAAATTCTTCGATAATTATTGAGGGTGATTGTCTAGAGATCATCAATCTCTTACGCAATAAGGGCTATGCTAATCATCCTCTGGGTCCTTTGCTTCATGATGTGGACGCGCAATTACAGGGAAGGAATAATATTGGGTTTTCCTTTGCATTTCGAGAAGCAAACCAAGCAGCGCATTTATTAGCTAGGAATGCTTTGTCCAATAATGCGGGTACTATGCCTCCGGATTATCTATTCCAGGTGCTTTGTATTGATGAAGATAACTGAATGAAAGTTTTATTGTTGATTTCCAAAAAAAAAAAAAAGGAAAATATCTTTGTCAATAATAATAAAAATAGATTAAAAATTCAAAACTACTATGTTTTACCTATTAAAAATGAAAATTTTATTTTACATAATTTTTTTATAGCATAATATATTATAAAAATATTATTAAATTGAAAAAAAGAAAAAAATATATAACCGTGCATAGCACGGGGTCTACGCTAGTATATATATATATATATATATATATATATATATAGCAAAACGATGTTTGACCACAATTGAGGTAATTTTGACCGAATACATTTTTTCTGGTGTTTTTGAATTTTTTAATTACTACGAAAAAGTTACATTGGTTAGAAAATCTTATTTATTTTAATTAAGAACTTAATTTGTATTTTTTATAAAATCATCTACAAAATATTTTATTTCCAGAAGTACTTATACATACAAAATTCTATCCTCAAGGACATGATACTAATTCAATTTGTATTTATCTTAAACAAATTGAGATTTTTAGGGGATTTTGTATTAATTTTAGATATATTATTTATCTTATCACTATTATTTAGTTTTAGTTTTAACCATATACTTTTGAATCTATCCTTCATTGTTCCAAACTTACATCACTCTTAGAATTTGAATTATTTATTTATCTTGAAAAAATCGACTTGGTTGTTTTAGTTAGCAGGAACTTAATTTCTTTATCCAAAAGCGAATCAATTAACAAAGTAAATCTCTAAAATTGGGCGGAAAAAGAGGGTTAATTGTATTTTTCGTCCTGTATCTTTTACGTTTTGGCAAAAATATCCTGTATCTTTTTAGGGTTGCAAATTGGTCCTATATCTTTTCATTTTTTCGCGATTTTGGTCCTCCATCACGGGAAATTTTAAAATGTCGCCGGAAATTCTCATGTGCAGACCACGTGCCTCCTTTAAATTGGAACTTCTCTTGTGATTGGCCCATTTTATTTACGAGGATAGAATTAAAAAAAAAAAAACAATTGAAGTGGCATTAAATACCACGTCAGGCATGATGACGTAGAAATGGGGGGAAAAACTTATTCATTCCCTCATTTATTCCTTCATTCCCTCTTTATAAAAATTCCCAAATCATTTCTAGCAAGAACCCTAAAAACACAGCCTTCTCCCTCCCCAAATTGCTCCAATGTCTTCAGCCACCGGGTTTGTTGAGCGTTTGATCGGTTGTTGAAGCCGTCAAATATAAAAACTGATTCTAAACTGTAGTAGTCGTGGAACCAGGTCGAATCCCAAGCGAACTATCGATTAATTTCTCGATCTAGATGTAGTAACCAAAAGGGGGGTATGAATTGGGTACTAATTATGAATGAACTAAATTAACAAAAGCAAGAGTAAAATAACTAAGATGAGATTATAGATGAAAAAGTCCAATTCAAGGGGGTTCGTCTCACCAATCGTTATGTTTATCATAGATCACTAAGGGTTAATTCCATAACCAAGCATTCAACTCTGGAATTCATTAGGATAGCCGTAACAAATTCCCGTTTTCCTATCGTAGTGGATTTGACTCAAGCATCTAAATCCAAACTTATTATATCAAGACTGGGCACGATAGCGTTCCATATCACATCAATAATAGCATTTGCATCAATGAAAATAGTTGAATCTAGATCAAATAACCGAGATAGTTGCAATTATCTAATCTAGTTTTCTCGTCCCCACAAATAAATCATGCAAAGCACATAATAAATTTGCTCGCTACTCATACCACTCATTCATGACAATTACGGATCACTGAACTCATGGATAGCAATAGAATAATTAATATCGAATCGAATTGTCAGATCTATCAATAATAATCATTCCGTTCACAGTAAATCAAGACGAGAAATACTTGGCGAAATCAGATAAATTCAAGACCTCAAAACATAACAATAGGGTTTAACGTTTCCCTTGAATTGGAATAGAAAATTAGCTACTAAACAAAAGCATGAATTCAGAGGAAGAGAGAAAAACGATGATGAGAAGATGATTTTTCTCTGTGTTCTAGTCTCCTTTTTATAGTTGAGAGTCCTCTTCCTATGCAACTTAAGAGTCTTCTTTTCGTGCCAATTCTAGAGTCCTCTTTTGTGCCAACTTCTAAACCCGCGCAGATCTGGATGTCGGATAAGGCGTGATCACGCCTTAGAGGTTGTTCAAGTCTGCTGGCTCAAAACTCTTCTTTTCTTCCCGCGCAGACTCGAGTGTTGGACAGGGCGTGATCACGCCCTAATGTTTGTTCAAGTCTGCACATTGTTGTTTTGTTCTCGATCACTTTTCTGTCTTTATTTGGGCTTTTTAACTCCTTTTCTTCACAACGGGTGAATCTCGATCTTTTATTCAAAACTGCATAACTCGATAAGAAATGTGAAGAAAACCTTTAAAAATCATTCGAGTTAAGCATGCATATGAGAGATGAAATGCACCCTATCAAATTCCCCCACACCAAAATCATGCTTGTCCTCAAGAATCTCTTGATTCAAAAAAAAGCATGGATTATCCAAGTAGCCATACCCAAATTTCCCTTTATGTTAGTGAAGTGTATCCCTTAATCAATATGTCTTCACAGTTTAAGAAGAGATAGCAATATTTAGAATAAACACTAGTGGCATTCATATAACAAGCACGTATATCCCATTGACTTTATCAAACATGAACGAAGCAAGTCTCAACACTCCTCACTAGGATGTTTCTCAAATTACTCAAGAAGTGTTTAAGGAATTTTTGTCACACTCAAATTAGGACATTAGAGTGCCATTGCCATAGGCTTGCTTGTGAATTAAATCTCCACCACTGCAAAACGCTTATCAATGCATAAATCAAAGGGTCTTAACATGGTTGTAATGGGGCTAGGGTCAAGGTGTGTCAAGAGAGGTCAAATTTTGGCTCACGAATTCAAAAGGATGATGTCAACTTAGTTGCTTGTATTGCTCAGCTCATTGCTTTTTTTCTTCCACATCCAAGTGTATGAAGTATGCACACTTCCGAACATGATTTTTTTGTTTTCAGTTTCACTTTCCTCTTTGATCCTTTTCCTCTTTTTCTTTCTTTTTTTTCATTCATCATTCATCAAAGACTCGTTCATTCATCAAAGTCTTTGATTCTCGGTTTTTTTTTCTTGCTCTCTTTTTTTCGTTGCATCCTTTTTCATTATTTTTTTTTTCTTCTTGGGTATAGCAACATGTCTCCCATATGCCCCCTTGTTCCATTTCTCTAGCTCTTTTTCGCATCGACTTACAAGCAACCATATTAACATCATCCCCTTGAAAGGGTTCAAAAATCTCTACAGGCAATAACCAAGAAAGGGATAATTGGCTAAAGATGCGGTTTAACCAAGAAAATAGAGGCCAAGGCTCAAATGAGTTTTCTAAGGGTGAGTTTCCGGTAGGCTCTTTTCAAGGTTAATTAGCTATTCCTAAGTGCCCTTATCATTTTCATACACCAAATATGGAAAAATGTGACCTCGAAATGTATTACACAAGCAAGTTCTAGAATGCACACACTAAGTCCGATGCCCTCAATTGAAAGAAATATACGAGCACTATTTGAATGCAAGTGCTTTGGCTCAAAACTCACATAAAGGGTTTTAGTGTTGATTCTTGAACGTTGTTCGTCTGATGCAATCAATGGGACATCTTTCACACACAATATTTTTTTATGCCACTAGAGTTCGTTCCGCCTACTAATCTCAACTTAAACCACAAATTCCTATTGGCGTCAGGGACAACACAAAACAACATGCAAGGAATTTAGTTCAAGTTACAGGACAACCCACACATTTCGTTTCAAGATCAACTCAATTCAAGCACAAATTATGGTGTTCATGACATATAATCAGTACCAAAACAACAATTTCACCCAGAAATTTCATCCACAAAAATTAATCCCGAACACAAATATTCAACAATACCAACAGCACAGAATCACAAGAATTATCAGGCCCATAACCACCATACCAAATCATGCACAAACCTCCCCACCACCAAGTACATACATTGTCCCTAATGTATGCACATAAAACCACATATAACAAGGGAATGAAAAAGAGAGAGATAAATAGAGAGCATCCCTTTAAAATGTGGTGACGGCAAAGCGGGTTAGGCAGGGGGTGGTGGGGGTATAGATACCCCCGAAGCAGTCAAGGCCGCGTCGAGCTTGCGGTGCAGCCACGCATCAGAGAGCTCCAGCTGGGTTAGACAGCCTTCAATGGCGTCCGGAGATGGGGCGGTAGACGGTGGCTATGAGCGGCGGTTTGGGCATTCTTCAGGGTCAAGGTCGGCATAGCTCATGCCACTCGAGGCCTCGTGATGATTAAAAAAGTGCATTTTGTGCAAAGTCGCCACATCCAACGGCTCCTCCTCGCAAGCCAAATGTAAATCATGATTAGACAAGTTCAAGACACCCAAATTGACCGCAAGGTGAGTAATTAACAACCCAAGGCAAACATGCTTAGACGAAGTGGCAATAGTTTGAAATTGAGAAGCAAGCCAAGCACCTAGATGCACATGCACCCTATTGATCATGCTCCAAATGAAAAAAAATTCAACCTTAGAACATGTACCCACAGTGGCCCGACGTCTAGAAAAGTTAAAACGTTGCATATATACCCATTCAAATTGGCTTAAGTGACGTGCCTTGGACCGACTAGGGTGATATACCCAGGAGTCCTTGGACAACTCTCGCCACACAGAGATGGGGTCAAAAACACCATAATCAACCAAAGCCTCACGGTACTCTTGTGATGCTAAATATTCATCATGCACAAAACCCATAGCCAGATTGAAATCATTTATGCTCATTCTAAAATCTCTACCAAGCAATCAAAAATGAATAATATTGGGTGCAGTGAGGGTAAAGGGATCCGGTTTGTTGAAGACGAAAGTAGTATAGAATTCACGAATCAACTCAACAAACACAGGCATACGAATATTGGCAAACTCACGCCATTGCATATTAAAAAGCAAAGCATCAATACTTCCACGGATACCCAATGCATCTAACGATGGTAAATGTAGAGACTTACCGGGGTTGAGTGGCCGAGTTTTAATAACAGAGTACCTTTTTTTGTGTTCTCTAGAGGTAAAGTGGAGGTGACCTGCGAGGTCCGTCTCGGCTGTGGATGGAAGACCAGCGATGGAGCGACAGCGGCGGTGCAGCAACGACGGTGGTTTTGTTGTGGCTAGTTGGTGGAAAGAAGATTTAGATTTGTCCCCTCATTTAGGCGTGATCACGCCTAAACAACCCCTCAAGTCTGTACGTCTAGTGGAAAATCGCCGAGCTCGGCGTCTGCTTCAGACAGAAGAGACAGTGGGATAAGGCATGATCACGCCTTATCTCGCTGTGAAGTCTGTCGGACCAATGAACACTGTGTTGCATCTGGCATCAACCACGCATTATATGAACGTCAAATCTGCGGAGGTGAGAAGTAAAAATCCTAAACTAAAAGTTCAAAATAAAGCATATAAAACGCCAGGTTGCCTCCCGACAAGCGCAATTGTTTAACGTGGTTATGCTTGACGGAATGCCTTCTTTTTTCAATATGTTAACTGTTGGAGTGACGCCAATGCAATACCAATGATGCTTGTGACTTCATCACCACCAAGAAATGATTTCGATCGATGGCCATTCTTCGTGTTGAGACTTTTAATTCTTGCTACACCATGAGGAAAAACATTAACACTTTCAAAACGACCAAACCAAAAAGAACTCGACTTACCTGGGATGAGCTTCAAGCGAGATTTGTAGAATAACACCTTTGTGCCAACCTCAAATAGCTTCTTCAAAATCATATGATCATGAAATCTCCATGTTTTCTCCTTGCAACTTCTCAATTCTTCTCTTCCATCCAACTTTCGTTCATTCAGCTCTGTAAACAGTCCTTTTAAAATCATGGTAGATAATGTCTCTCGTATACCCAAATAGAGATCTTTTAGGTGGTTGGGAAAGTCTTTCAACTTCAGTGGGGATGCCTTCGTGAAGGTATTCATTATCTCCACCTCACGCTCATCCTTCTTTGATTTCGTCATCTTGTATAGGGGAGGAAGATCACAAGTATTAGATGAAGAAAGTGGGATTAAATCGGACTTTACCTTTTCTTTTTGGACGTCGGTATCTTCGAGAGCCTTTTTAACTTCATTGGATTGCACCGGTGTTTGTTCAATTGGGTGGATCTCCTCCCCACTTTGAAGTGTTATAGCACGAACATTTGCACTTGGATTTGTCTCTGTTTGTGACGGTAGCTTCTCGGATGTTTGAGTTTCCAACCTACTGATCGATGTCGCTAACTGCGCGAGTTGGTTCCCCAAGTGTTGGAAGCTTGCCTCCGTCCTCTCTTGAAACTGTTGAGTAGAAATAGCAAGGGATTTGACAATATCTTCTAAACTCATACTTGAATTTGATGCTTGAGGTGGGGCTTATGCGGGAGCTTGCCAATATCCTCTGTCCCACTGGGCGTGCCAGGGTGCCGGCGGGGTGCGGTTAAAGAATTGTGGTTGTTGCATTGATTGCTCCCCATGATTCCTATAACTGAAGTTTGGGTGGTCATTCCACCCCGGGTTGTAGAAATTGGAGTAAGGATCATATTTCCGTTGGGGTTGCCCAGGAAATCCCCCTACGACATTCACTTCTGGCCACGTTCCTTGTTGCAACGATGGGCATACTTCGGTTGAATGTCCATGGCCTAAGCATATCCCGCAAACCATTGCTCCTTGAATCTTTCTTACCTCGTTAACTTGTTGAACATCCTAATCTCTTCGAAATCCATATTGTCTATAATTCTCGGCCATGGGAGGAATCCACTGTCCTGTTGCCATCTCGTTTTCACTTTTCCAGAAATAGATTCAACTGCAACAGTTAGTCTATATCAAGCACGAAGGTCCCTTCCAAACAAAAAATTAGCAAGGGAAAAAAAAGAACAAGACTAGACTAAGAAACTAAAAATAGTTCCGCGGCAATGGCGCCAAAATTTGATCGGTTGTCGAAGCCGTCAAATATAAAAACTGATTCAAAACTGTAGTAGTCGTGGAACCAGGTCGAATTCCAAGGGAACTATCGATTAATTTCTCGATCTAGATGTAGTAACCAAAAGGAGGGTATGAATTGAGTACTAATTATGAATGAACTAAATTAACAAAAGCAAGAGTAAAATAACTAAGATGAGATTATAGATAAAAAAGTCCAATTCAAGGGGGTTCGTCTCACCAATCGTTATGTTTATCATAGATCACTAAGGGTTAATTCCATAACCAAGCATTCAACTCTGGAATTCGTTAGGATAGCCGTAACAAATTCTCGTTTTCCTATCGTAGTGGATTTAACTCAAGCATCTAAATCTAAACTTATTATATCAAGACTGGGCACGATAGCGTTCCATATCACATCAATAATAGCATTTGCATCAATGAAAACAGTTGAATCTAGATCAAATAACCGAGATAGTTGCAATTATCTAATCTAGTTTTCTCGTCCCCACAAATAAATCATGCAAAGCACATAATAAATTTGCTCGCTACTCATACCACTCATTCATGACAATTACGGATCACTGAACTCATGGATAGCAATAGAATAATTAATATTGAATCGAATTATCAGATCTATCAATAATAATCATTCCGTTCACAGTAAATCAAGATGAGAAATACTTGGCGAAATCAGATAAATTCAAGACCTCAAAACATAACAATAGGGTTTAACGTTTCCCTTGAATTGAAATAGAAAATTAGCTACTAAACAAAAGCATGAATTCAGAGGAAGAGAGAAAAACGATGATGAGAAGATGATTTTTCTCTGTGTTCTAGTCTCCTTTTTATAGTTGAGAGTCCTCTTCCTATGCAACTTAAGAGTCTTCTTTTCGTGCCAATTCTAGAGTCCTCTTTTGTGCCAACTTCTAAACCCGCGCAGATCTGGATGTCGGATAAGGCGTGGTCACGCCTTAGAGGTTGTTCAAGTCTGCTGGCTCAAAACTCTTCTTTTCTTCCCGCGCAGACTCGGGTGTTGGACAGGGCGTGATCACGCCCTAATGTTTGTTCAAGTCTGCACATTGTTGTTTTGTTCTTGATCACTTTTCTGTCTTTATTTGGGCTTTTTAACTCCTTTTATTCACAACGGGTGAATCTCGATCTTTTATTCAAAACTGCATAACTCGATAAGAAATGTGAAGAAAACCTTTAAAAATCATTCGAGTTAAGCATGCATATGAGAGATGAAATGCACCCTATCAACGTTACTGTGGAAGAATGGCGGTTCTCCGGATATCTTGGACAGATGAAAACCCATGATGGAGGTTCCATTCGTGCAGTAATTACAAGGTAAGGCTTTGTTTAATTTTTTTTGTTTGTCCCAAAATTTAAGTTTTGTGGGTTTTCTTTTTTTCGAAAAATTGGCAGAGGGGAGGATGTCGATTTTTTTCCTGGGAGGATCCCCCAATATGCAGAAGGGCCAGGAACATTATTCCTAGTTTATTGAGGAAGATCAATAGGTTGGAAGAGGATGTTGAGAAGCTAAGAAGGAAAAACAGAAAATTACTTACAATTATTGTGGCTTTGCATTTGATTTTCTTTTTTTGGTGCTGGGGGAGCTTAACACTGCTGTGAGAAGCCAAATGAAGTCTTGAAAATTGCATAAGATGATTTTTCATAAGTTATTTAGCTGGATTTTTTCATAGGGTTTTATGAACCATTTTTCTATAAGGTTTTACGTAATTTGTACGTAAACTGTATGCTCTGTTCTGTGTAAATTGTAAATTTTTTGTAATTTTTCCCAATCCATAATTTTTTTTTTCTCGAAATACAAGACAAAATTTCATAGACAAAATACCTTAAATTTCATGGCATAGATTTAGTAAGTCAACAATTGCTTACAAGCCATGAGTCCCAAAAAAACAGGGCCTAACATGTGAATTTCACCATCACTAGACCCACTTTCATCCCCCTCACTAGACCCACTTTCAGCCCCTTCACCACCCCCTGCCACATCAACACCCTCAGCCCCTTCTGAACTTTCAACATAAACAATCACTTCTCTATGCACCAATCTATTCATATATTCCTTCTTAAGGTCATTATTATCCAACAATAACTTAAACCCCTTATTAAGTATTATGTAATATCTCCAATTCTTTGGGATACCAACACTATCACAAAAATCATCCAAACTCTTCAGAAAATATTCCCTAGCATTTACGTAATCCCACTTAGTCACCCTACCACCAACATAATTTGCTTCAAGAATATGAACAACATGACCCCCATAATACATAGTGAGTGTCACAGACTCACTTTCTAGGTCTGTGCAATGAGAACAAGGATAAGACAAACAAAAAATAAAAAAGAAAATCACTACACAACATTATATAAAAAAACAAATCACACAATATTGAAAGGGGGACCATAAAGGGACCACAAGACTTAATAGCCATTTGTGTATAAAACAATCAAACCAAACAACCATTCTTCACAAGAATCCAAACCAGACATGTTATTTAAAGCATCAAAAGTTTAAAAAATTGGAAGACAAACTTACGGTAACAAGGTGGGGGTAGACCCACATGTCGATCAACTCCTTTCAGTACCATGGTGCTCCACTGACTGCCTGCCTTCCTTCAATCAACCCTAAAAGACTATTTCTTTGATTTATTTTGTTCGAATCGGGTTGTGAGTGAGGAAATTAGCGATTTTTTGAGGGATAAGATTAGGGATTTTTAGGGAGAAAAGATTAGAGATTTTGGGGGAATTCACTCTGCTGTTTGAGAAGAATATTAGGGCTAAAGGAGGACCATTATTTTTTATTTTTTTTTAAATTTGTCCTCTTAGATAAAATGGACCAATCACAAGAGAAGCCCCAATTTAAAGGAGGCACGTGGTCTGCACATGAGAATTTCCGACGATATTTTAAAGTTTTCGGTGACGGAGGACCAAAATCGCGAAAAAACAAAAAAATACAGGATCAATTTGCAACCCTAAAAAGATACAAGACTTTTTTACCAAAACGTAAAAGATACAGGACGAAAAATATAATTAACCCAAAAAAAAATATAATTTGTTGGTTTAATTTTATCAGGAATTTTAATTAATTTTTTTAAAATAAATTATTCACAAATTAAATCCATAAAAATTTGCATAAAAATATAAAAACTTGAATCAGTATATTTTTAATAACACCAAAGACAAGCAATAGTTAACAAAAATTGTTCAAAATTTCATAATGGGAGCAAACGCCAACCACGGTGCAACATTATACTGCTCATTCTTTTTTGTTTGCTCAAACTTAGCCATTTTAATGCATGAATTACGGTTTTCTTTTGAGATGCAAATCACTTAGCTGCATTATCAGTGATATATACATATATTTTTGTAACATAATAACAATTGATTTTACGTATAGAATATCTCGTTTCTTTTATTATTAGAATTTTTATTTTTATACATTATTTTTCCTCTTTCTAATTTCATGTTGTTGTATCCAAAGTTCTGAGTAGTGCATTCCAACAATTTATAATTATTTTAGTTGGCGATTTATTGTTTATACTCACACAAACTATTCATTTATCAAAGTTGTTCCTCTTTGAGAATAAGTTTTTTAAATTATTCAATGATGTGTTATCACATACTTTAATTTTCTATTTCATACTTAGTTTGATTATTTTTTTATTACTTTTAAAGTGTATTTCTTTTCAGTTGTTTTTCTAATTTGATTGTACTCAGTCATCTTATTTTTATTTGCACATTCTTCTTTATCTTTTCCCCAATACAAAGGCATGTATAATGAGTTTCTCATATAAATTCATTTATTTTATTTTATTTTCTTCTTTATCTTAAAGCTTTTTAATTTATGTAGTTATCTTTATGTAATTATGTTTTTCTTCTTCTTTTTTACAATAGGGGGTGATAAATTCATTTAGCCTAAATAAACCAAAATTTTGAGAATTATAAATCTTGCTTCAATATTTGTTCACTTTCTAAATTTTTTTTTATTGATTTAGATATTAAGGAGGCTAATTAATATAACTAAAATAGACTTACTTTTGATGTAAATTCATTCTTTGTCCATTGACACATGTTATTATTCAAATTCTTATGTTACATTATGTATTTAATATTTTCAAACATAACAAAAAATAAATTTTGTTAGAATTTGGATAGGTTGATATTTTACTATTTGTTTCAATTATTTTTTTTCTGTTTTTTTAATTTGGTTTCCACTTAACATGTTTGAGATAGTAGTATTTTGTTGAATTCAATGGAACCCTACCGCTTAATTTATTCAATTGAGTGTGTATAGATTACAAACTAACACGGTATTTCTTAAATAAGAAAAGCAATATGGCAAACTCTAAAAGTTCCTTAACCTCATTAGTTCATTATCGTTTTGTTTTCGTTTATAATGTTAATGTAGATGAAGGTGAATTTATATTTTTTAAAAGTATCATTATTATTTAAAATTAATTCATTATTAAAAAACAAACTTTATTAAAGACGTACAATATTAAAAATAGATACAATAACTTTGATCTTTCGTGATAATTAAAAATAAATACCATAGGGTAGTTACTGTTTGAAATTAATCCCTTATTGGAACCGGAGCATTATTAAAAAGGAAAAATATTTTTTTTGGTTCGATAAATTTACCCAATATTAGATTTAGTCATGTAATTATGTTCTTTGTTTATTTAGTCCTGTAAGTTATCAAATTGATCACATTTAGTCTGACTTAGGGTTTATAAAAAATTTTCCGGCATTTTTCTTCGAAATTTGCCATGTGTGCATCGGAATTTTCAACTGGGCGAGGAATTGATGATGTGGTGGTGACATGACACCCGCCTGAGTGATTAATTTTTTATTTTTTTTTTTATTTTGCTCATGGGGTTCAATTTGGGTCTCTCAAAACCACAAATGCTACTTATACCACTTGAACTACAACCAATACACATTTTTTTTGCTCAACCATTTGTTATAACCTATATACTTGGAAATACTTTAATATAAAATTGATACTAATATTATTAAAAAATATAGAGAAACTTAAACCTAAAAAGATTTATATTTAATGATATAGTTTATTTGTTATTCAAGAAGAATATAATTAGTATTGATATTATATATATTAAAAATTATATATTGATATTCATATGCTAATTTATATAATTTTACGTAATTATTTTTTGTTTTTTATATGTTGTAATACATTTATATATTTTGAAAGATTTATAAATTCTTATTAAATTAATAAATATGTTATGATATATACACTTAAATCTACTGATATGTTAAATTTAATGTAGTGATATTTTAAATATATATATATATAAGCTAGTTTTATTTAAAATATATATAAATTTACATATGAAAATAAATATATAATTTCTTTTTCATATATATATTTTTCTTGTTAATATTCCACTGTTACGATAAATACTAATACTAATTATATCTTTTTTGAATAACAACATAAACTATATCATTAACTATCAATATTTTTAGGTTTATCCTTTTTTATAATTTTTAGTAATATTAATATCAATTTTATATTAGAGTATTTCCAAATATATATCGGTTATAAAGATATTGGGTTAATTGCAATTTTCGTCCTGTAATTATAGGCATTTGGCGTTTTGGTCCTTTAAGTTTCTAGGGTAGCAAAATAGTCTTTTAACTTTTTAATTTTCGCGATTTTCGTCCTCTGGTCGCCGGATTTTTTTAAAACTCGCCGAAATAATGGCACGCGATTCACACGTGAGGCATTTAAACTCACCGAAAGAAGGGGCAATGCCTGAATGTGGTATGACTCAAGAAGAAATCAACCTCATCGCGTGCCATTATTCCGGCAAATTTTAAAAAAATCCGGCGATCAGAGGACGAAAATCGCGAAAATTAAAAAGTTAAAGGACTATTTTGCTACCCTAGAAACTTAAAGGACCAAAACGCAAAATACCTATAATTACATGATGAAAATTATAATTAACTGAAAACTTAAAGGACTATTTTGATACCCTAGAAACTTAAAGGACCAAAACGCCAAATACCTATAATTATAGGACAAAAATTGCAATAAATCCAAGATAGTTGAGCAATACATATGTAAACTGGTTGTAGATCAAGTGGTATAAGTAGCATTTGTGATTTTGAGAGACCTAAGTTTGAATACTATGAGCCAAAAAAAATTCTAATAACTCATGTGTGTGCCACGTCAGCACCACATCATCAATTCCTAATCTAGTTGAAAATTCCGGTACACCGTGGCAAACTTCGGCGAAAAATACAAAAAAAATTTTTAAATCCTAAATTGAACTAAATGTCATCAATTTTGTAACTTACATGACTAAATAAATAAAAGGACATAGTTACAGGATTAAATGAAATATTGGGTAAACTTATTGGACCAAAAAAATAATTTTCCGTATTAAAAACTAAGGAGAAATATGATAGCTTTGATTCTTTTGTGAAACAAAAATAGATAAAAGATTCAAGAATTATGAGCAAAAACACAATACTATTTTTTGGATGTTTATCTCAGAAAAATGATATATTATCTGCATTACGTTTTATGTCGTAATAACTTTTATTAGAATCTTAAATATAAAAGATATATCACTAAAAAATAGTAGAGCTATAGCAACGGCTTTTTGTAACGAATTTCATAAAAAATTCGTTGCAAAACAAATTTGCGTGGAATTTTGCAACGGAATATTATTTGTTGCTATAGGTGTCACTGCTATATAGTGCCGCTTTTTTTGTCCATTGTAAAATATGGCCACGGGATTTTATCTGTTGCAAAAATTCGTTATTTAAAAAGTTGATATTTTTTATATTTTCCAACGACTTTGAAAAGGTATATTCGTGGAAAAATTGATGGCAATTCGTTGCAAAATCGGTTTTTATTTGTAACGAAAAGTCGTTGCAATGTTGCAACGGAATGTTTGCAACGTCATTCCATTGCAAATTTCGCAACGAAATATTTAACTACAACCCATTGCAAAATCATTTTATTTGCAACGACATTTGCAACGGAAGTCGTTGCAATATTGCAATAATTAATTGCAACGACATTCCGTTGCAAAATTTGCAATGACATAATTTACTACAAATCGTTGCAAAATAATTTCCGTTTACAAAGACAATCCATTGCAAATTTTACCACGATAATTGCAACGATAATCTCTTGTAAAATTATTTTCGTTTACAACGACAATTGCTGGTAAGGCACTTTATCATTTTCAAATGATAATACAGGTAACCCACAAGAGCCATTGGGGTCTTCCAGTTTTCGTGGAAGTTGCGGTAGGGGGCTGCGGCCAAGAAAAACACGAAAAAAAAAAAAGAGGAAAAAGAGAAGAGGAGAAGGAGAGAGGCGGGCGACGACATCGGGAGAAGCTCGGCGACAGGCGACGGGTGGCAGCAAGAGAAGAGGAAGGGGGGGGGGGGGAATTAGGGTTATGAAAAATGGGGAGGGAAAAGGGGAGAAAAATTAGGGTTATCTTAAAATGAGGAGAGAAAGTGTATAACCAAAAAACATAAAATATTTTATAGTTGATAAATATTTTTTAAATTAAATGAGATAAATAATTTAAGATATACTCTTCAATTAATAAATGAGATAACATATTTTTAAAATTAATAATTATTTTTTAAAATTAAATGAGATAAATAATTTAAGATGTATTTTTCAATTAATATAATAAGATAAAATATTTTTAAAATTAACAATTATTTTTAAAATAAAAAGAGATAAATAATTTAAAATATACTTTTCAATTAATAAATGAGATAAAACATAATGAGGGAATCATCAAAATTCATTATGTTCAACTAATCAACATCATCATCAACATCATCTTGTCTAAGTACTTCTTCATCATCAGTTGTTTCATATTTTTCAAAACTGTCTTGTTCCTCTTCATCATCTTTCGTTTCATTATCCTCATCAACAAAAATTTGTGTGTCATTGATGTAATCTAAAGGTTGAATTTCATTTTCAATATTAACCACTGAAATGGATTCGACTTCATCCTCCTGAAATGCAACATTAATCCACCTTGACTCAACAGTTCGTCTAGCTTTTGTTCGACATACAGTCATCCAATCAACTTTATCTCTTCTTAAACTAGGATATTGAGCATAGTACACTTGGATAGTTTGTTGTGCTAGGATAAACGGCTCATCTTTTTAGTACAGACGTCTGTGATTTACATCAACCAAGTGATAGCTCAGGTGATTCACTCCTTTGGTAGGATCAATCCACCTACACTTGAACAAAACAACATGCATATTTTGATGTTCAAATTCGTATTCAATTGCTCATAGTTATTCCAATTCGTCGTTTGATCTGCAGAGTTGTTAACTGACACTGGATGCTCACAATCCATCTGTATAGGCTCATCATAAGATGTCCAATTGTAGTAATTTTTCTTAAAATCTTTTTTTATAGAGGTCGCATGTTACCTCCTCCGTGGATTTGTACTTACGATTTTTACATATACTACATGGACAACGAATTTTCTCCCAATCCATAAAATCATATTGTGTTTTTGCCTAATCTATAAACTCAGTGACTCCATCTATAAATTCTTTTGTAAGATGACGATTATCGGATACATTCTTCTCATAGATCTACTTTCTCAATTGTCTCAACATCTGGTTCTAAAATCAACAAATATTATACATATTCATTAACATACATACATAAAAAAAAACTAAAAATTCCAAGAATAAAATAAATATATATAAATAAATTAGTAAAAAATTTGTACTAACCTTAATGTTTAAATGTGTAACTCGTTGCACTAACGTGATTATTAACGGTCTAATACAAAGATTGATTAAAAAATTGGCTGAGTGGAAGGAAAGAAGATGAAGAAGTTGTTATGGACGATTTTAAGAATAAGTGTGAAATAGAATGAACGTTTTCTTATATTAAACATTTTGCAACGGATTTTACAACGGTTTGCAACGAACTTTACCACAGATGATATTTCCGTTGCAAAATCTGTTAAGAAAAATAAAAAGTTTAAAATAGTGGATTACAGCTGTCATAAACATATTACAATGGACCGATCCACTGCAAAGACCGTTGCAAACTCAACGGCTCAATAATTAATGCCTACAACTGTAATGTACGGATTCCAACAACTTCATAGGTCGTTGCAATACCGTTGCAAAATTGTCGACAAGTTTTGCAAAGGAAATATATCCGTCGCTAAATCTGTTGCAAATCATAAAATTTATTTTGCAACGACACGTGTTCGTTGCAAAGTCCGTTGCAATTTTTTTGCAACAGATGTAACTGAATCTTCATTGCAAAGTATGCAACGAAAGATTTTAATTGCAAAAATTGTTAGAAGTTTGCAACGTAATTTGTCGTTGCAATATTTTGCCACGACTTTTGCAACGACTTATGTTGAATGTGGGGCATCTTAAAGTTGATCGAATTTTGCAACGGGTAGTCCTTTGCAAAATATCATCGTTATTTTGCAATGGAAGTTGCAACGATAATATAAAAAAAATCAGAATCCATTAGAAAGTCGTAACAAAAGCCGTTGCAAATTTGCATACAGCTCTGTTTTTTTTGTAGTGTATGCCATCAGTTATAAGTTAGGCTTCAATATATCAATTACGTTATCATCAATTAATTCACAATTTATCTTCCTTAGAGTTTGTACTAAGACTTTATTAACAAAAGTTTGAATAGTATTTTAATATATACTTAAATTTATTCTTAATAACTTTCTTCAACTGACGAATATGTTTGTTTCTTAGTTTATAAAAGTATTACTTATTCAATTATTTATATTGATATATCGCTTTGTATATATTGTGATTATTAAGAATTAAAATAAATTTTATTAATATTGATAAATTTTAATTTGAGGAGCAAAAAATTGTCCGCATCATTAATCTGAAAACATTTCTTTCAATTGTCACATAATTAAAAAGTTTATGAAATATTATTTTAATTAATCAATTCATCCGTGCATAGCATGGATCACACGCTAGTAAAAGATAAAAGAAAAATATTATTTATCTATTGAATGATGAGATTAAAAAGCTTATAAGATATTTGAAAAAAATTAGGTGAAGTTAATTTTTTTTAAAAAAATTTTATAAGATCCAAAATATTTTATTTTAAAATCTTATAAACTCTTAAAAAAAATAAATAATTTTCAAACAATTTTCAAAAGTTATAAGCTCTCAGATATATTATAAAATATTTTAAAGAGCACCCAAACACCCTCTTAGTGTTTATTTTGTCACTAAGATACAAAAATGAGCTATCAGCAATGAATTTTCATCAAATATTTGGTGGTCATATCTATGGATCCTACCTATACATATATGGGCCCCTTGCATCTTATGGACTTGGTTTATTTCCATCTCAATTTGAAATATTCAACTACATATAAAGGAAAAATGTAATATTTTTGGCTTGAAGGGTGGAAATATGTAGTAAAAAGTTACTCAAAGTTGAGAACATCTGTAATTTTTTAAAAAATAATGAAATTTTTAAACATTATTTCTATCTCATTTTTAAAAAGCAATGAAATCTAATAGTTTTGAATGAACCAATCAATTGAACCGGACCCAAATACACATTAGTAGCTCTGTGTACAATAATAGTTGGACAGTTTAATATGTGAACTTGCTAAATCTCTCCAAGTTCTATGAGTTGGCATCAAGAAACGGATAATCCTGTGTAACCAACTACAGGATCATGTGTGTAGAATGTATTCCTGTCGTACTTATTAAGAACCAAATTAAGCTCAAATCTCCTAGGTAAATCAGGATTAGCCAAGAACAATAGCCCAAACGCCACAAGATCGGCTCCGCCCTGAGTTATAACTTCGTTGCCATCGTCCCTATTGTATCCCCCGGCAACGATAAAAGTCCCTTTAAAAGTTTTTCTCAGGGGCAACAAGCTGCTTTTGGTGATGTTCTTTTCGAACATTGTTATCATTCTTGGCTCAATCACATGGCAGTTGAGTATGTTGTATATGTTCAGTGTCTCGGCCATGTAAAGGCCGAGGGCGTCTGGTTTTGAGTCCCCACATTGGTTGTAGTCAGCATAGGGCAAGAGCCTAATGCCAACTCTATGTGGTCCTATCTCTTGTGCCATGGCTTCAACTCTCTCTAATGGGAAACGACCACGGTTCTCTAAGCTTCCTCTATACTTATCGGTTCTGTCGTTTACTTGGTCTTTCATGAATTGATCAACCAAGTAACCATTTGCTGCATGAATCTCTATCCTGTCAAAGCCTGTTGGGATTCAAACACAAATTAAGAGCATGGAATAAAAAAGAAACATGCTTCACCTACACTATGTTATGTTTTTGGGGGAGGGGGACAAGGGCAATAACAATTGTTCCTATATAGTGGACCACATGAGGGTCCGACTACATGGATGGTTGTAATTGTTTGACCATGACATGTCAAAACCTTCAAACAACGATCCTGCATCTGACACATAGATGACAAAGTAGAGATAAATTACGGGGACCAAGTTAACCTGCTTCAATGCCGTGTATGGCAGCTACTCTAAAATTATCGACAACTTGAGATATTTCCTCAACCGTGAGTCGCTGGGGCGGTGAAAAAATTGCAATATCCACATCAGTTTGAATCGGTTTGTCCGTGCAAGAAACTGGAGGGTTCCCATTAGGCTGGAAACCTTTGACGAAAGATTAACGAGGTTAATTACACATTTCTAACACAAATTTAGCAATTCTTGAGGTCGAAGATTCGAAAGTGGGATCATGTCACGAGGGAATTTACTGTAGTTTGAAACTCTGCCAGCATGCCAAAGTTGGCAGAAGAAAACACCCCCTTTCTCATGAACTGCTTTAACAATTGGCTTCCATGCTTCTATTTGGTCTTTTCTCCATATGCCTGGAGTTTGTGAATACCTCCCATCAACAAAACAAAACATTTAAGGTCATACAATTATCTTAAATGTTTGAAACATCTTTCTTCTGCAAGATTTCTGACATACCAATCGAAAAAAGGGGGAAAAAAATTAGTCCACTAATTTTGTCCTTGTTCAATGTGAGCTACTGGGCAACGGCGAGTGAGCTACTGGGCAACGGCGACGCCACCCCCAGAAAAGAGGGGCAATGTGAGCTACTGGGCAACGGCGAGTTCATGGCCCAGTGGTGCTATGGGGAACGCACCATCGCCCCCTTCTGCTGGGGGTGCCACTGCCCCCCTTCTATGGCATATGAGGGCTGAAATTGAGGGCTGGGGGGTAGGCGAGGGCAAGGATGGAGGGGGGAGGGGGCGGGGGGTTGGGCGTTGGGGGAGGCTTAGTTTTCTTTTTAATTTAAATTTATATTATATAAATAATAATTTTATTTTTCATAAACTATAACTATTTTTAAAATAATGATTTTATTTTTATAATTTCTTGTATTTATATGATATAAAATAAGAATTTTAATTTTTTATAAATTATAATTATTTTTATAATCTATAAATATTTATAAAATAAAATTATCTATAGTTTTATGTTTTTCGTCTATGTAATCTATAATTATTAATAAAATAATAATTTTATGTATTTTTCATAAAATAATAATTAATTTTTATAATCTATAAGTACTTATAAAATAATTATTTATAGTTATCTATAATGTTACGTGTGTAATTTTTTTTTGTGTCGATACTATATTGAAATTGATTTTTTCTTTATTTTTGAAGTTAGTATATTGAGTTATATATTTTATTCTAGTTTACAATATATTTTAAAGTGTGTATGATTATTTATTATGTGTATACGGAGACGACATGTCACGAAAGCTAGTATAAAATATAAATTCAATGCAATTTTTTTTTTTGTGTAAGTGCTTATATGGCAAAGAAGAGATAAAAAAATGTCTATCAAATAATTGTTAGTGCCACATGGGATAAAAAAATTCCCAAATTATGCAGCGCACATGCTATTTTCAGGCCATAGAAGCAAAATCCAGCCACCAGATGACTTAACTGACGCATTTTTGCAACATAGTATATAGAATTGAAAACTATCAAAGTTAGTGAACTAAAAAGAATTTTTCCATGGAAAAATTCTAGTATGTATCGAGTTTGATCAAAGATGAATCAACTATTACACTTACCATATGAGTGTTCAGAAAGAGCCATCAATTACAATACAAGTGTATTACATTTATTGTGTGTTTGGTAATTCAATCACATGAAAAAAAAACAACACTAATATTTTCATATAGCACAGTGGAGGGTGCACACGGTTTATATACAGAGTTCTCTAAATAAGGTAAGAAATTGCAAAACAATGTTGCATCTCATATCTCATTTAATATATACATATCATATGTGTAAAGTTATATTTCTTTCAAATATATAAAACTTTTACCTTAAATAAACTAGATAATATAATACATGTAGTGTGCATAAATTAATTAGAATAGAAGATGCAACATTACTTAAAATAAAAAATCAATCCGTCGAAAATTCTCACACATGATCAAAGGTAGGGAAAATTGCAATTTACATCCACATCTTATCCTCTTCGCAATTTTGGTCTTATTGTTTTAACATTTCCTATATTTAGTTCCATAAGTCACAAAAATTTACAATTTTAATTCCAACCACAAATTTCGTTAAATATTTAAAGGAAGCAACACATGTTTTGCTCATGCTCTGTTAAGTAGTTGACCATTGATTTAACAAAGGGAGCATGTAATTTGCAAGAGCTCTGTTAAATATTTAATAAAATTTATGGTTGGGACTAAAATTGCAAATTTTTGTGACTTATGAAACTAAATTTGGTAAATGCTAAAATAATGAGACCAAATTATATAAATAAAAAAGTTATGGGACGTAAATTAAAATTTATCCCAAAAAAAAACATTTACAAAGTATTAATCTATATGTCTTGTGAGGACCATGATATTAATTCAGATGAAAACAACATAGAGGTCTATGTTCTTGTCCTGATTTATGTTGTCTTCGTCTATCAAATGCAGATTAATTAGAGACAAATAGAAGTAGGAAGGTAGGCATAAGTTATATACAATACCCATGAGCAAGAGCAATGTCTGAGATTCCAGTGGCTTCAGAGATCAAGAATCCACCCTTTGTTGTCCCTTGCGCATAGTACAGAACTGCATGTGTCTGTGGCACAAAGTTGTAAGATCTTGCTCTTGTCAATGGTGCTAAAACTGTCCTGCAAAATTAATGTTGTAATAAAGGGATTTATTATCATGGAATGATGTCTTTTTCTCTTTTTCTATTTGTTTCTTTTTTCCTCCTAATATTATCTTATATCCTCTGTACTCAACCAAAGAAGCAAAGAACTTCAAAATCCTCATTATCTCATCAACCTCCTCGTGCTCACACAAACACAGTCACACATCATCACTACATGAAAACACTGAAACGTTACCTGGGAGATGAACGCGAATAACGGAAGCGCGAAAGATTGCATAATAAAATTGTAAAGCATAATTAAACGGAATTTAAATCATGCATAACATGCATAACCGGATCAAGGGGTGTGTCCTTGATTCTCCCGGGCGTTCGGTGTATCTCATGTTCAATAAAAAATACAATATGGAGGCCATAGAATTGGAACCGAAAAAAATATAAATAAACAATCTACCCGGTTGTAGTTTTGTCTTCGTTCGGCTACATGCATTGTTCCCCGTTTTGCACCAAGATCTCAAAGAAGAGACCCTCTAAATCATGACACTCGCTACACCGGAAAGCAAAGGATCCTTGTGCTAGCAAGAAATTATTTGGGGAGAAGAGACATCGATACACGCTATCAATTAACGCAATCGACGTCTCTTATGTTCTAACTTGAATCCATCAAGAAGAACAACGTATAATTCTTGGAGAGTGAAGAGGGATGGACGAATTCTTGAGAGAATTTTGAGAGATGAGAGTTGTACAGATTAGTAGGTGTGTGTGTGTGTGTTTTTTTTGAGTATTTATAGAAGATGGAATTTTCTATTCCTTCTCAAACTCTTCTAAAGAGACACACTTTGACTAAAATTTTGATCTAGTCAAATCCTAGTCAAACTAGGCTTTGATTAAGTCAAATTAATCATGGCCCTTCATCTCATCAATCCCTTGATCAAATCTTGTCCATCCATTTTGATGGGCTTTATGGAATTCTAAATTAAATAATCCCATGGACTTTATATTAAATCATATTTAATATACTAAGCCCATTAATTAATTAATGGAATGGACTTCATTTAATTCCCAATTAAATAGTTCCATGAACTTTATATTAAATCCTATTTAATATACCAAGCCTATTAATTAATTAACCCTTTTAATCTAATTAAAAGGGAAGCCCATGCTTTATAAAATCTATAAATCTAATTTATGAACTCAAGCCCAATTATTCCAAATAATCCATCGAGGCTTGAATCTCCAAGAAGTATAATTTAATTCCATTAAATTAAACCTTCTCCTAGAATTAATTCCAAATTAATTCCCTTTCATTTGGTGTAGCGGGTGTGACTCTTTAGGTTCACCTTTCAGCTAGATTTGGACCTACTTCTTGTTATTTCATAACCAAAGTAGTCCGTTACCATGGGTGGCCATCTAGCAACGGTCCATGACACTAGAGACTAGGTGATGTGACTCTTTAGGTTCACCTTTCAGCTAGATTTGGACCTACTTCTTGTTATTCCATAACCAAAGTAGTCTGTTACCATGGGTGGCCATCTAGCAACGGTCTATGACACTAGAGACTAGGTGAATATGTGGTGTGAACATTTAGGCTCCGAGTTAGATGCAGGTACGGTCCTACCGTCGCTTGATATGTACGGGTACGGTCCTATTGTCGCCTGTCTCCCAGCCTTTAGTCTAGGGCATGGAATTGGGCGTCGGTTCCCAGACTTGACTAGGCACTATGCATAATGCTTGAGATAGGTTTAACTCGACGTAGGAAATCCTTTCCCACTACATCAAGTGCTACGGCCATAGACTTTGTGAGTCTAAACCATCTCCGAGCGCATAGGAGATCTCGTTGTCATATCCTTTGACAGGGGACAGATCCTATCTTGGAATACACCGTTCTTACATACTCCGACTGCACTGGACGAGGCTTATGATGACCATGTAATATAACCGATCAAATTTCACCAGATCCAAGATACAGCCTTAGTATGTAGGGGACTGCCGTGATCCTCAAGTCCGAGGACTAATCCCATACTATCGGAACCGGGAATATGAGTCATACCGACCAAGCCCGAGTGGCTTCCATATGACGATTCCCGCGAGTCACCTCAGTCGGCCGTTCCCCAACAGGCCGACCCACTAACACTGCTTAGACGATCCTCGTCACCCGTCGATGAAACACGACAACAGATGCTTAGTGCAAGTCTCAAGGGGATTCTCGATGCCCGGTCTCGAGATTCCTTTGACTTGGAGTATTTCAGACCGATTCGGCGAAATTAATTTCATGAACCTACCTCCAAGCGTAGTTCCAATTTCCCGAAATGTTATTTCAGTCTGTGGGCGTTTGTTGTGACAAACAGTAAGTACAACAAACTCATGCCTATGAATCCTTACTACATTCATTAACATAATATTACTTGTTCACAGATTGACGAATGGTTCTCAGAACAGCCAATACCATTGACTTTCTGGTCACCTATTATAACAATCTCCCACTTGACCATTAAGTCAATTACGCCCTTTGTTCAGAATCCTCTGAGTATGAGTAATCTACGATACCGACTAAGGTATTGTGAGTCCGCTTATATTTCCTTGCGAAGCAATACGGTCTAACCGTGTTACCTCTATCCACCATTTCCTCCTAGAGATGGTGGTTGTCTAAGAATATTTTCGTGGATTTTGTGATGAGATCTCGTGCCAATACTCCCATAGCCAAGTTGCTTGCCATATAGGCAAACATGGCTTGGCCGTGCTAGGCGCCACGTCCATCCTATGGACGCGGTCTTCATCAGTGACTACTATCCGATGCACTCGTCATTGGGCTTGACTGTGCATACCTTTGAGACTAACTGGTTTTCACTATGCTCTGGAAGCTAGTATAGCTTTAGCCTTCCAAAGAAACTCTCAACATACGGTGCATCATGAACACATCTTTAGTCCTTATTCAGGTACTAAGGATCGTTCTTGATTGCTGTCTTCAACCCCTCAGTGCGTTACTGATTTCTGTTGAGTCATGCAAGAAGCACACTCAACATCGATTCCTATGCACCGAGTAAACAAATCGCATGTTTGCCTAGGGTTAAGACGTAGGGGATACTCAACATCCAAGCCTTCTCATTAGTCCACCATGACTAAGTCTTGAATGGCTTGATGCTTTATTCATAGTATCTAAGTTTTATCATCAGTCTTACCATGACTGAGTCTCGAACAACTTGTCCCTTTACATATCTGTGTTTTCTCATCAGTCTACCATGACTGAGTTTTTGAAAAGCTCAATTCATAATATGTATATGGGAACCCTAAAATGTCATGGAGAATTTTCATGAGTTATGGATTGTGTTTTAGTGATTCCCAATGCCTTGAATTCATCCATGAATCAAGACATTGCACACACTTAAACACATGGAACACCATTTCTACTCCCACTGATCACCTACGTTGTTTAAGACCGAGTCATGCTCTGTATGAGCTCGTCAAAATGAATATTCCAGTTATGCGGTGTTTCAAACCTTGTTTGAATTTCCTAGCGGATTCTATGGCTCCTCTCCATAAATCCTACTTCGATGTCCAACATCACATTCCGCAGGTCATTTGGATTTCTATCCAATTTTAACCGAACATATCCAGATCACTCGTACCTCTTACGACGTTCAGGTTCGTTCTTAAGGGGACTGGAAAATGATCAATTAAGTAAGAAATGTGATTAACGTTTAGCATTATTCTATTGTAAACCTATACAAACCAGACACTAAGTCGAATTTGTCTCCCACTAGTCCCTTGACGCATGTATGATCCTTCTACATGCTCAAGGACTTTGTTGGACACAGGCTTGCCAAACCATGGCTCCTTGTGCGTGACTCCTAGCAAAGTACCACGTTCCTTACGTTGGCAATTTTTGAGTCTACGTGTTCACGGGCTAAGGTAATTTGGTGAAACTTCAATCTTCGTCCAACGAAGCTCGATCGTTCCCTTTATTAGAGACCGTCATACTTGGCCTTTACAGGAAACGTTTCATTGAGAATTCCATTCTCAATTTGGATGCTCAAGAGCTCCCACTAAATACACGGCCTTTTCGATCCTTTCGAAACAGGTCTAATTTTGCAACCATTTATGGTTCACCTCCTTAAGTCTAATTCCCAAACCTCCTATGAGAACTTTAGACTTTTGAACCCTCTTATGGTCTTGTGTATTAGTAACTTACAGTTGTCTTATTGGCTCCCTTCCAATAGACTATTTGGCAAGCCTACTTTGTCCAACAAAGAGCTTTGGGACTTTCTTCTTTATAAAAGACTTGTAAATTTAGTCGATTCGAATCATCTATTTCTAGATTCATCGAACTTTCCAATTTACTTATCTTTATTGACAGGAAACGTCCTAACTGTTGTAGATGCCAAATCTGTAAGTTGGTCTTGATTAATCCATTTAGATAATTTGAATTTTGAGTATCCATAAACCTTTTATGGGATGGTATTCTAGGATTTTACGTGTAAACACTAGCAAACATGAATCAATATTCAATAATTTTGTTGATCAAATATGTATGAAATAAAACCTTTGTCCAACAAAGAGACATACTTTTGATCATGCTAGATTACGTAATTTCTATACTATTCGAACATGATCACGATTATGGGCCTAACAAGTCTCTAGTCCTTTTCAGCAATGGACCTTGCCATTGTTGAATCCTAGAATTGTTCTTGGCCTTTAAGTCCTTATTCACTTTCTACAAACCACCCGCAGACTAGTGATAGGAACGGTATCAAATACCAAAAAGTGATCATGTCAATACTCAATATCAAATTTTACCTACATTGGAGAGAGGTTTAGGATACTCCCCTTTCCAATGGGCCTCTTTACGACAGTGAATGCTTACGTTCTTAGAAATCTATGAACTTGAGTGCTTGAACCTTGTGCTCTTTCCTTTACCTCCACCTTGTGTTGTAAAGGAACAACGCTTGAAGTGCTTAATAGTTGATGTAACCCTACCCTTCTTCCTCTTTTGGCGTCTGGCACCCTTGCCTTTCGCTTATGGAGGTTGAAGCCTCTCCTACTAGTACCGATGACGCAAATTTTGCAATCGTTGCCTCGTACTAGACCAACATAATTACCAACCTATGAAGAGCTTTTCTAAGCTCGTTCATGTTGATAATTAATGGTTCGTAGGAGGAAGGAAGAGACTGAAGGATCATGTCAAGGTACGTCTCTATTGCAAGACTGATGTGGAGATCTTTTGAGCTTCTCCACTAGGGATTGCATCATCACTCCATATTCTTTCTACAGACATCCCTTCCGTCATCTTAGCTTCAAAAATGCCTTCATTGCATTTTACCCCACATGCTGGTCCTGGACCATATAGACATGATGCAAACGAAGCATAGTTTGAGCAAACATCATTATATCCTACTTGCCGGTGGTCATCCTTCAACTTTTGAACACCAAGCATTGCCTTAGTTGTCGACCCCTCCGACAAGGGTTGAGGAACGTCCTGATCCAGTTATGTGAGTTAAGGTTCTGGAAATCTAAGACCATCTTAAGATTTCGCAGTCAATTTGGGTAATTGGTTCCCTTTTAATAGGCCTCTTAGTGATGTGTTTGGTGGATTCTTAGACATTCACAATATATATATAAAGTAGAAAATAATAAGGAGAATGAAGTAATATTTTGGTTAAGTCTCGGTCTTTAGTCCTTAACCTCTCCCACTATTTCTACGAAAACACGGCACTCTCAAACGTTGTTTTCGGAAAATCCTTTCCTAGTGGGCTCGGGATCCACAGCGATCTCCCCCATACCCCTCTTTTATGATTCGCATGGGAAAAGAACCCGTGGGAGGTATTCCATACCATTCTCGTTCCACGAGATTCCCAAGATAGTTGCCTCACCCTTTCACGTGATCCCGAGGACTCCAAGCGAATCACGTTATTTGGGCGTTAGACCCGACCCATCAACTGATTTATAGACCCACTGCTACCTCCACGACTCGTGAGATAGGTAACAACAGTGTACTCCTCATTCATGACAAAGTGCAGCTTCTTTTAAGCATGATAGTCGTGCCACGACTCGTGAGACCACGCTATCGACCTAAAAGATCTTCCTCACTTTTGCCATGGATGGAAGGGTTGGACAGACTCCCAGAGTCCTAGTCCATTTATTAAGGGTCTATATTTAACTTGGTTCAACCAAGTGAGAGTTTTGATAGAACGAGACCTCATCACATATTAAGTGTTTTGCATGCGTTATAGCAGAAATATTCTAAACATGAATGTAACCATACATAAAGCATATAGAATAATCATAAGCATATAAAATGCATCGCATGCAAAATAAAGCCTAGCACGCCCCTATAGGATGATCACAAGCCTAAACCTATGCGACCCACTGAGCCCGCAGTGGATCTATGGTCAATCTAAGGGTAGGCCCTATGCTATTACAAGGTTTAATAACCCATTACATGCAATAGGCCTTGTAAGTCCTCTTTATCTTCTTGGGCTCTCCATCGTGGGCCTACACCGGGCTCCTTCTCCATGGATCCTCCGTGGGCCATCTGATGGCTACCTCCATGGGCCTCCAACACCTCGGGCATGTCTTCTCTTGCAGCTTTTATTTACAAAAATAAAACCTCACTACTATTGTACTCTCATTACATCATAAAATAAGAAACCCCAATTAAACATTTGGGGGGAGTACATTAGGAGGGAGAGAGCAAGCCTTGTTATTCCAAGGCAACTAGAAGAGAGAGAGAGAGAGAGAGAGAGAGAGAGAGAGAGAGAGAGAGGAAAATAAAGAGGCACACAGGCCACAACCCAACAAATAAATATAAATAAACCATACATGCGGTTTAGGGGCTTTGTGATCATCATTCGTCAATCCAATTAACACAAATAGAACAAATACATATCTCACGTAAAATATGCTATTCAAACATCCATGATATCCCATACCATAAAATAAATGTAGAAATTACATGCAAAATATTCACACCAAATGTTGGATAATGGTGCAACCTATGCACAACGATTTTTGTTGGAAAATCCTTTTCCGTAATTAACAAGGCAATATTAATTCTATGAAATATAAAATCTCAACCAAAATTAAAATGCCCGAAGTTAATTAATTTAGAAAAATTTCCTGAATTATACAGAAAAATCAAATTTTCTGAAAACGCACGAAAACAACGAAAAACCAAAAAATGGTCCACAACCGCCGGCCAGGAGCGCAGCCTGCACAGGACGTGCGCCTGCGCGCGCACGGGCCCTCTCCCGCACGCGCAGGTGCTGTCCTCGCGCAGCTGCTGCGCAGCAGTGCGCACGTTTGCGCACACGGGCCCTCGCCCGCGCGCGCGCAGGCGCGCCCCTACTGTCTACCGTACGGCCTCCCTGCCGACCACCACCTTTTTTCATGTTTAAATTTTTTCTTGCAATTAAATTTTTGAAACACAAAAACCAACAATTCAAAAATATGCCCATATATTGAAGAATTCCAAAATCCAACATTTGTACAATATTAATACATGTCAAGATCTACTCATGCTCAAGCAATAAAATAACCATGATGTCCAACATCATAAAACGCAGAAATTATAGCGAACTTTTACATTTAAATCTTGATCATAGGTGCAACAATTGCAAGAATTAAATCTTGTTAGGAAACCTATTCCTCATCAACAAAGCAACATTTATTTTAAGAAATTTCAAATCTCAAAAAATAAATATTCTAAGTCAACAGGTTCAGAATAATGCAGAAAATATCATAAAAATAATTCAGTAAAAATAGTTTTGAAAAACGAGCCAAAAACGGGAGAGAAACGGCAAACGGCACAGCCGGCCAGCTAGGCGCCTCTGCTTGCGCGCACAGCGCGCGCGTCCAGCGCAGACGATCGCCCATGCTTGCACGCGCTGTCCGCACACGCTGGGCGCGCTGGCCGGGCGTGCGCAGGCCCCTGCCTGCATGTGCGCCCAGCCGCGCCCCTGTGCGCGCGGCCAGTGTGCTGCTGCTGCCGGTTCGTCGTTTTCTACTCTTTTTCGACTTTTCATGCTATTTTTCTGAACCACAAGATAAATTCAACCCTAGAACATGTATAAACACATTCAAGAAAACCAAGATCCAAAATCCCATGCAAAATTAAACGCCAATAAAGATCTACGCTAAACATGCTATAAACGTAAATTAAAACACGTTTACCATGCTTAAACGCACATAGCATATAGAATTCTAGGCCTATACACCGAATCGGGCTCTGGTACCATTGAAACGTTACGTGGATCGTCCCAGGAGATGAACGCGAATAGCGGAAAAGCGAAAGATTGCATAATAAAATTGCAAAGCATAATTAAACGGAATTTAAATCATGCATAACATACATAACTGGATCAAGGGGTGTGCCCTTGATTCTTCCGGGCGTTCGGTGTATCTCATGTTCAATAAAAAACACAACATGGAGGCCATAGAATTGGAACCGAAAAAAAACGTAAATAAACAAACTACCCGGTTGTAGTTTTGTCTTCGTTTGGCTACATGCATTGTTCCCCGTTTTGCACCAAGATCTCAAAGAAGAGACCCTCTAAATCATGACACTCACTACACCGGAAAGCAAAGGATCCTTGTGCTAGCAAGAAATTATTTGGGGAGAAGAGACATCGATACACGCTATCAATTAACGCAATCGACGTCTCTTATGTTTTAACTTGAATCCATCAAGAAGAACAAAGTAGAATTAATGGAGAGTAAAGAGGGATGGACGAATTCTTGAAAGAATTTTGAGAGATGAGAGTTGTAGAGATGAGTAGGTGTGTGTGTGTGAGTTTTTTTTTTTTTTTTTTTTTGAGTATTTATAGAAGATGGAATTTCCTATTCCTTCTCAAACTCTTCTAAAGAGACACACTTTGACTAGGATTTGAGGTCAAATCCAAGTCAAACTAGATTAAGTCAAATTAATCATAGCCCGTCATCTCATCAATCCCTTGATCAAATCTTGTCCATCCATTTTGATGGGCTTTATGGAATGGGCTTTATTTAATTCTAAATTAAATAATTCCATGGACTTTATATTAAATCCTATTTAATATACTAAGCCCATTAATTAATTAATGGAATGGACTTCATTTAATGCCCAATTAAATAGTCCCATGAACTTTATATTAAATCCTATTTAATATACCAAGCCCATTAATTAATTAACCCTTTTAATCTAATTAAAAGGGAAGCTCATGCTCTATAAAATCCATAAATCTAATTTATGAACTCAAGCCCAATTATTCCAAATAATCCATCGAGGCTTGAATCTCCAAGAAGTATAATTTAATTCCATTAAATTAAACCTTCTCCCAGAATTAATTCCAAATTAATTTCCTTTCATTTGGTGTAGCGGGTGTGACTCTTTAGGTTCACCTTTCAGCTAGATTTGGACCTACTTCTTGTTATTTCATAACCAAAGTAGTCTGTTACCATGGGTGGCCATCTAGCAACGGTCCATGGCACTAGAGACTAGGTGAATATGTGGTGTGAACATTTAGGCTCCGAGTTAGATGCAGGTTACGTCCTACCGTCGCTTGATACGTACGGGTACGGTCCTACTGTCGCCTGTCTCCCGGCCTTTAGTTTAGGGCATGGAATTGAGCGTCGGTTCCCATCCTTGACTAGGCAACTATGCATAATGCTCGAGATAGGTTTAACTCGACGTAGGAAATCCTTTCCCACTACATCAAATGCCACGGCCATAGACTTTGTGAGTCTAAACCATCTCCGAGCGCATAGGAGATCTTGCTGTCATATCCTTTGACAGGAGACAGATCCTATCTTGGAACACACCGTTCTTACATACTTCGACTGCACTGGACGAGGCTTATGATGACCATGTAATATAACTGGTCAAATTTCACCAGATCCAAGATACAACCTTAGTATGTAGGGGACTGCCGTGATCCTCAAGTCTGAGGACTAATCCCGTACTATCGGAACCGGGAATACGAGTCATACCGACCAAGTCCGAGTGGCTTCCATATGACGATTCCCGCGAGATACCTCAGTCGGCCACTCCCCAGCAGGCCGACCCACTAACACTGCTTAGACGATCCCCGTCACCGTCGATGAAACAGGACAGCAGATGCTTAGTGTAAGTCTCAAGGGGATTCTCGATGCCCTGTCTCAAGATTCCTTTGACTTGGAGTATTTCAGACCGATTCGGTGAAATTGATTTCATGAACCTACCTCAAAGCGTAGTTCCAATTTCCCGAAATGTTATTTCAGTCTGTGGGCGTTTGTTGTGACAAGTAGTAAGTACAACAAACTCATGCCTATGAATCCTTACTACATTCATTAACATAATATTACTTGTTCACAGATTGACGAATGGTTCTCAGAACAGCCAATACCATTGAATTTCTGGTCACCTATTCTAACAATCTCCCACTTGACCATTAAGTCAATTACCCCCTTTGTTCAGAATCCTCTGAGTATTAGTAATCTACGATACCGACTAAGGTATTGTGAGTCCACTTATATTTCCTTGCGAAGCAATACGGTCTAACCATGTTACCTCTATGCACCATTGCTTCCTAGAGATGGTGGTTGTCTAAGAATATTTTCGTGGATCTTGTGATGAGATCTCGTGCCAATACTCCCATAGCCAAGTTGCCTGCCATATAGGCAAACATGGCTTGGCCGTGCTAGGCGCCACGTCCATCCTATGGACGCGGTCTTCATCAGTGACTACTATCCGATGCACTCGTCATTGGGCTTGACTGTGCATACTTTTGAGACTAACTGGTTTTCACTATGCTCTGGAAGCTAGTATAGCTTTAGCCTTCCAAAGAAACTCTCAACATATGGTCCTACGATAACGAAAATCTTTCAAAGTCGTGATTTAAGGACCTACGATAACGAAAATTTAAAACTCCCTAGAAAATGACACATGTGCTGCACGTGCTAATGTAAAATTGGCGCCTGGCTTCTGATTGGCTGTTATGATGCTGATGTGGAGTGGGCCACTGCTGACTTAAGAAAACGATGTTGCAAGAAATTGCCACATCACCTTTGCTGACTTGGTGAGTTGGTGGTGATTAGTACTCCTAAACCAACAATATCACCCCTTTATTTTTTGTTTTTAAGTTAGCACACACTCCACCTTCCTTATTCACGTTATCAATTAATCAACCAATGAGCGAAGAACCCCTAATTTTTTTGCAGCACGTGCGGCCCATGTGTGATTTCCAGTGGCTTCAAATTTTTCCGGCAACAAAAGTCCTAAAATTGTGAGAAATTAAAAGTTACGGAATTATTTTACTATCCTAAATATTTAAAGGACTAAAATGCCAACAGAGTCGAGTTACAGGACTAATTTTGCATTTAATCCAAGTTATAAAGTAGTTTATTTTAACGATGTCTAATTATTTTAGTTGACGATTTATTGTTATACTCACACAAACTATTTATTTGTCAAAGTTGTTCCTCTTTGAGAATAAGTTTTTTAAATTATTCATGAGTGATATGTTATAACGTGCTTTAATTTTCATTTCATTTAGTTCGAGCATTTATCTTTTTACTTTTGAAAGTGTATTTTTTGTTCAGTTGTTTCTCTAATTAGATTGTGTTCAATCATCTTATTTTTATTTCCGTAGTTTCCTTTTGTTTTATTTGTATATTTTTTTCTTTTTTATTTTCTTCCCAATACAAAGACATGTATAATGAATTTCTCATATAAATTCATTTATTTCATTTTAGTTTCTTCTTTCTCTTAAAGCTATATAATTTAATTAAATTATGTTTTTCTTCTTCTTTCTATTTTTTTTTCTCTTTTACAATAAGGGGTGAGAAATTTATTTTATTTTTTGGCCTAAATAAAACAAAATTTTGAGAATTACAGATCTTGCTTCAATATATGTTCATGATGGTGTGTGATTCGGGAAAGAAATAGTCTAAGCACGTGCTCAACTTGTAACAAGAAAATGCAAACGAGAACAAGAATATAAAAGTAAGATTTCTACTATTCATCCAAAGTCTCCTCAAATAATAAGATGGTGTGAGATTCGGGAAAGAAGTAGCCTAAGCACGTGCTCAAATCGTAATAAAGAAGTGCAAACGAGGACAAGAATATAAGAAGTAAGGTTCTCTTATGCATTCCAAAGTATCCAAAAAAAACATGAGATTCACCCCCTATTTATAGTAAATCCTTGGGGGTGAAATTACAATGTTGTCCCTCAACTTCCCTCAATTCTACGGCCTAGATTAAACTGCCGAGGTCGTTTTCGTCACTTCACGTCCACCACTTTCTTTTCAACTTCCCCTTGTTAACTTCCTTCAACCTCCCTCCAACTTCCATCCATGACCTTAATGGAATTATCTAGAAATCATGGGGCCCTTTTTGTAAATTCCCTAATTTTGCTTCCTATCCATATCAGTAGCCCCCAACTTTCAAACGTTTCCTTGGAAATTTGGAAGTTCCAAAAGGTAAGTTGACTCTGATTCTACTTCTTCCTTTTAGTAGTGGATAAGTTGATTTTGAATAGGCTTCTTCTTTTCAACAGTAATTCCGTTAAGCTTAGAAGTCTCTTCCTTCCAGGACTCTTCTTCAAACAAGTCCTATTCCCGTTGGGATCTTTTCTTTTATTTTTTCTTCTTAGGCTAGGATTTTTCCTTCCTTATATAAATTGATGGTGTCATCCTCAATTCTCTATCGTGCTCCATCTTTCCTTTTTGTCTTCTCGGTCTTTAAAAAAAAAAGAAATATTGAGGCGTCTTGACTCGGGTATTTAGTTCATCATCTCTTTCCTTGCTACACTTATATTTTCGTTCTTCCTCTTTGTGTCTCCAAAAAACATCCTCATACTTAGTCCGAATCAACAAAAAAAAAAAAAAAAGACTCCATTTTATTTTCGAGAAGAAACCTTCACGTCATGTCGAGAAATGCTGGGAATACGTGGGGGAGAGTATCGACGCCGAGTCGGGGCTGGGGGACGCCCCGACATGGTGCTGGTCAAGGCAATCTGCCTCGACCAGAATCTGGCCGAGGCGCTCCTCGGCCGGAATCTAGCCGAGGTGCTGATCCTCGGCCAGACCCTAGTCGAGGGGCATCTCCTTCACCTCCTTCCGCTCCTCTTATTAATCCGAATATCGTGGACTTTGATCATGAAGTGATTGAAGCGATCCGGAATCTTCCTACTTGTCCATCGCCTTCCCCAAATCCTTCCTTCGAGTCAAGCTCACAAGAAACTCCTCCACTTTTATCTCCTCTTGCAATTGACCTTGTTGATTTCGGTTTAGACGGAACTGAATCCTCTTCAGCCCCCCACTCCAAGCCTGCTGTCATATTATGGATGTTGAAAATTATCATAGTCGTGTGAATCCTGAAGAGTTCCGTCTTCTTAAAGCCAGTGTCAACGCCTCTTCTGAATTTACCCTCTTGTTGCCTAGTGTCGACGATAGGATCAAGTTTCCTCCTCCTGGGTTCTTCACAGTGTACCTTTCGTTCTTTACCTCTGGTCTTACACTTCCCCCACATCCTCTGCTACTTCAGATCATCACCTGCACTACTTTAAGCATCAGCGAATTCACCCCCAACTCCCTCGTAAGTTTTAGGGGGTCCCTCCAACGCTTTGAAGAACTTGATTTGACCCCTTCTCTTGAGGCCTTCTATTCCTTATTTAGTGTGAGAATGGTGCCCAACGACTCCTACTTCTACTTCTATCCTCGGGGGGGTTGCAAAATTCTTGAGGGTGGTGTTTCCTCAAAGGGTCCCTGGAAAGAAAAGTTCCTATTCGTAAAGGACTTGGCTTGGGGATTAGCAGCCCCTTGGGGGGAGTCATCCTTTGTGCCCGACCCCGTTCCTGACCTTCGTCTATCCTTCATTGGGGTTGGGTTGTTCGATCAACTTTTTAACGTCAAATCTTTAGGGCCTGCTGGTATCCAATTATAACTTTTGTGCTATCTACTTGCTTTGGAAAAAAAATTTCGACACTATCTCATTTTTTCTTGCTGATTCCATGCTTGCAGGAAAGAAAATCTCCCTCCATGATGTCCATCGCTTTCGTGACAAAGAGAATGCTTCAAGGTCCCGTCATCCTTCTCCGCCCCCCCAGGAGGGGAGAAAGCAGTCACCGACGCTCACCTCCTGCCCGGGCCAGGGACCTTCCCGGGCACTCAACTCGCCATGAAGGGCGCTCCTCCCCCCCTCCTGAAGGCAATGCCTTCAAATGCCCTCGAGAGGGCGAAGCAGGTCCCCCGCGCCACGGGGCAGGAGCCTCTTTACTTATGGGACGGACAGGCAGGGGGATATCTTCTAGCTCCTGCATCCACCCTGATGAAACTCCTTTTGCCATCAAGACTTCATTCTCCTCTTCATTCACATCCGGGTACTCTTGGTTCAACAAGGTTATCTTCCTACTCTTCAGGGGAGCCAATGAGCTAGCCAGCTTAGCAAGTTGATGTACTTCCTCATTTTCAGCCCTCGGAATTTGTTCTAAGGTGAATGTATCGAATTTCTTCCTCACTGCTTGGATTCTTGTCAAGTACTTGGCCATTTGCTCTCCTTTGGCCTCGAACACCCGTTTACTTGCTTGACCACCAATTGAGAATCACTGTATACCCTCATGTGCTTTGCCCCGCCCGCAAAGGCCAACTTTCCCCTACAATGAGGGCTTCATACTCTGCTTCATTATTTGAGGCGGCGAAACCAAGTCGGATGGCATAACGCAACGTGTCCCGGTACGGGCTCTCAATCAGTATTCCTGCTCTGCCACCTTGAGACGTGGAAGAGCCGTCAACAAACATCCTCCAACACCTCTTCTCTTGCGTGCCTTTTTCCTCCGACAATTCGGAGGTAAAATCTGCCAACGCTTGTGCCTTGATAGCGGCCGTAGGTTGATATTCGATTCCATGTTCACTCAACTCCACCGACCACTTTACCATTCTCCCAGATGTGTTGGGATCTGCTAGTACCCTCTTCAAGGGTTGATTTGTCAATACCACCATAGGGTGTGATTGAAAATAAGGACGCAACTTCCTTGCTGCAGTTATCAAGCCAAGGCCACCTTCTCAATTTGGGCGTATCTCTCTTCTGGCCCTTGCAGGGCCTTGCTAGCATAGTATATGGGTCGATGTTCGCGTCCTTCTTCTGTCACGAGAACCGAACTTACTGCGCCTTCCGAAACAGATAGGTAGACGAACAAGGTCTCCCCGGGTTTCGGCTTTGTCAACAGGGGTGGTGAAGTAAGATATTTCTTCAAATCCTCAAAGGCAGCTTGACATTGCTCCGTCCACGAAAAGCCTTCCACCTTTCTTAACACCTTGAAGAACGGGAGTCCTCGTTCTGAGGATTTCGAAATAAAACGATTAAGTGCCGCTATCCGTCCTGTCAACTTCTGGACTTCTTTTATTGTCTGTGGAGGTTGCATCTTTATGATAGCCTCAATTTTCTCCGGATTCGTCTCTGTCCCCCTTTGAGAAACCATGAACCCTAGGAACTTTCCTTCCTGAACTCCGAAAGTGCATTTCATGGGATTCAGCTTCATCCCATACTTCTCCAACGTGCAAAAGCATTCCTTGAGATCTTTTACATGGTCTTCCCTCCTACGGCTCTTGACCAGCATATCATCTATATACACCTCCATGTTCCTTCCTATCTGCTCCCAGAACATGCCATTTACCAACCTCTGATACGTGGCCCCCGCATTTTTTAGCCCGAAGGGCATCACTCTATAGCAGTATGTGCCTTGCTCTGTCACGAAATTCGTCTTTTCTTGGTCCTCGTGCGCTAATCAAATCTGATTATACCCTTGAAATGCATCCAGAAAACTCATCAACTCGCATCCTGAAGTTGAATCAATGAGCGCATCAATCCTAGGCAAGGGGTGTGAGTCTTTAAGACAGGCTCGATTTAAGTCAGTGAAGTCTATACACATCCTCCACTTTCCGTTGCTCTTTGGAACTAGGACCACATTTGCCAACCACTCCGGGTAATATATTGGTCGAATATAGTCAACTTGAAGCAGTTTCTCGACTTCTTCGCTAATTATCTTGTTCCTCTCTACCCCAAACGCCCTTCTTTTCTGCTTTACAGGTTTCGCCTTTGAGTCCACGTTAAGTTTATGGACCATGACCTCGGGGTCTATTCCTTTCATATCCGACAATTCCCATGCAAATGCCTCAACTGATCCTTGTAAAAAATCAACAATGACATGCTCCATCTGCGCGCTTAGCAACGACCCGATTTTCAGCACCTTCTTGGAATCGCCCAGGAGTTCCACCATTTTGATCTCTTCGAAGGCCTCCATTCTTTCCTCTTCGACTTTTCTCTTTTTGGCTTCTCTCTGGGTCTCTTCTCTTTGCTCCTCTTGGAAGCTTCTTTTGTCTGGCTCATCGAGGTATCCCCCAAGAGATTCCTTTGCTAAAATCGAACTTCTACTACCCTCGCCCTTCCCCTCAGGAGCATCTATTGGCTTCTTTAGTATACTGGCATAACATTCTCTTGCTTGCTTCCTTCCCCCACCACCTCTCCTATGCCTTCAGGTGTTAGGAATTTTACCTTCATGTGGTAGGTGGATATGACAGCCTGGAAGAGGTTCAAACTCGGTCTCCCCAGGATCGCATTGTAAGCAGAAGGTGCGTCCACCACCAAAAACTTCACAAACTTTGTCACGCGCCTGGGGTATGTTCCGATCGAAATTGGCAACGTGGCCTCCCCTAAAGGTACTACTACATCTCCGCTAAAGCTGGTTAGGGGGGTATAAACGGGCATAAGTTGCACATTTGTCGATCCTCATTTGAGAAAAAGCTTTGTAAAAAAGGATGTTTGTTGAACTCCCACTGTCTATTGAAATCTTCCTTACCCAAAAGTTTTATATTGAGGCTGCCACAACAATTGCATCATTGCAGGAGGGAAGACTCCTCTCCAAGTCTTGATCATTGAATGTTATCTCCCCCGTGGGGTGTGCTCGAGGTACCTCTTTGACCTCGCTACAGGCAACCTGGTTGGCAGCGTACCCTGCTGCTCTGGTGGCTGCCTTCATAGCTCGCCCTGAGTCCCCTCCAACTGGTCCTCCTGAAATGACCCCAATTACTCCAGCAGTCGGAAGGTTATCTTTTCTCTCTCGATCTGCCTCATCCTTACCTCCCATCTCAAGACGGGGCATCGTTCGCTTACTTTCACGGGTGACCTCTCGAGGTTCTTGCTTCATCTTTGCCACGAATTCTCTCAAGTAACCTCTCCTAATGAGTTTCTCAATTTCATCCTTCAAATGGTGGCATTCCTCAGTGTTGTGGCCTCGATCCTTGTGAAAGTGGCAGTACTTGTCAGATTTCATCCTCTGAGGATTGTCCTTCATCAGATAGGGCCATCTCACAAGCCCTTGTTGTTCAGCCACGGCAAGAACTTGAACTCGTGGAGCGTTCAATGGGGTATACCTCACTAAATCCCCTGGTAACGGTGGATTTCATTCCCGCCTAACCCCCTCTGACCTGGGGGGAAATCTCCTTTCCTCTTCATCAGCTTTCCGCTTGAGGGGATTCGCTGGACGCAATCCCACTGTCTCCTCTATTCTGATGTACTTTTCCGCTCTTAGCAACAACTCTTCCTAAGTCGAGGGGGGCTTCCCCGCTATCGACTCCTTAAACCGTCCTCTTCTCAAATTCTGTTGCATGATGCTAGCCAAAAGCTCAGGATTCACGTGTGGGACTTCTAACACGGCTTCCGAGAAGCGCTGCACATACTCCCTTAGACTCTCATTCTCCCGCTGGACTATTGTGAATAACTATGAAGCGGTTTTGGCATACCTCCTGTTGATTGAGAAGTGGTGTAGGAAGCGCTGAGAAAGTTGTTCAAACGACTCAATAGTCCCTGGCGGTAGCTGATTGAACCATGTCATTGCTTTCCCTGAAAGGGTAGTACGAAATAGTTTGCAATATGCCGCATCGCTGATGTCCAGCAGATCGGCTCTAGCCATGAAACGGTCGAAGTGATCCTGAGCATCCCCTACTCAGCTATACTCGTTCAAACTCGGGATCTTGACTCCTGGGTGGATGGCTTTTACCAATATGTGGGGGGCGAATGGACTCCGACGGGGAGGCGCCACTGCCAAAGGTCGCGTCGGATACCCTGGAGGTCCTAACGAATTAGGGAATGTGTGCAGGGGAGGGGCTCCTCTCTCGTAATGTCCCCCTCCTTGTACTAGCGGCACCCCCCTTGAGGGGGTGGGAAATAGTTGTCTTCATGCCCCCCATGTGATGGATGCAGGAAATAATCTTCTTCACCCACACCCCTATGAGGGGGCGAAGGATAAAAGTTGTCTTCAGGCTGCGTGGCCCTGCTGTTAACCTCCTCCTCATAATCCATGCCTTCGAAGGTCTCCCCGGGCCTCTGCTCTCCCACGGGCACGTCTTGTCCCCTCCGAGCAAATGCCTTTTCTACTAACTGGCGAAGAGCCTCATGAGTAATCTGGATAACTGGCGAGGGTGGTGGGGCCCTCTCAGTGGCCTGAGCAGATGCCTTTTCTACTAACTGGCGAAGAGCCTCATGAGTAATCTGGATAACCGAAGGGGGTGGTGGGGCCTCAACCCCTCGTGCCTCTCTTCCTCTTGGCTTCGCGTTGGAGGATTCTCCAGGGCGTGGCCTTGCTCTTCCTTTCGGTCTTCTGACCTCCGTACTGGTGCTGGTGGATTCGCCAGGGCATGGCCCTGCTCCTCCTCGCCTCTTCTTCTTTCAGGGTCTTCTTGCCCCACATTCGTGCTTCTTGCTCTCGATCGAGTGTTCATCTTTGATGCCTAGACTGGGTTCCCACAGACGGCGCCAAGCTAATGGTGTGAGATTCGGGAAAGAAGTAGCCTAAGCACGTGCTCAAATCTTAATAAAGAAGTGCAAACGAGGACAAGAATATAAAAAGTAAGGTTCTCTTATTCATTCCAAAGTATCCAAAAAAAATGAGATTCACCCCCTATTTATAGTAAATCTTTGGGGGTGAAATTACAATGTTGTCCCTCAACTTCCCTCAATCCTACGGCCTAGATTAAACTGCCGAGGGCGTTCTCGTCACTTCACGTACACCACTTTCTTTTCAACTTTCCCTTGTTAACTTCCTTCAATTTCCCTCCAACTTCCATCCATAGCCTTAATGTAATTATCTAGAAATCATGGGGCCTTTTTCGTAAATTCCCTAATTTTGCTTCCTATCCATATCAGTTCACTTTCTCAAATTTTTTATTGATTTAGATATTAAGGAGACTAATTAATATGACTAATTAAATAAACTTACTTTTGTTTGTAAATTCATTCTTTGTTCATCGACACATGCTATTTATTAAAATGCTTATGTTACATTTTATATTTAATATTTTTAAATATAACGAAAATTAAAGTTTGTTAGAATTTGGATAGGTTGATATTTTAGTATTTGTTTCAATTTATTCGTTTTCCTTTTTTTATTTGGTTTTTATTTACATGGCTTTTGATGCTAAATAAATTTTGTGATCGTAGTATTTTGTTGAATTCGATAGAACCCTAATACGTAATTTATTCAATTAATTCTTTTTTTTTACCTTTTTTTTCTGGACTTTAAATTTTGAGTGTGTACAAATTAGAAACTAATACGGTATTTCTCAAATAAGAAACGCAATATATTGCTTTTTCCGACATGAATAAGTCAGCACACACTCCACCTCCCTTAAAGTAATATATTGCTTTTTTTTTTATCTAAGAAAAACCGTGTTAGTTTCTACTTTATACACACTCATAACTTAAAGTCCAAAAAAAAAATTGAATTAATTGAATAAATTAAGTATTAAGGTTCGATTGAATTCAACAAAATACTACTCTCAAAATTTATTTAGCATCAAAAGCCATGTTATGTGGAAACCAAATAAAAAAAAGGAAAAAAAGGATAAATTGAAACAAATAGTAAAATATCGACCTATCCAAATTCTAACAAAATTTATTTATTGTTATTTGAAAATATTAAATATATAATGTAACATAAGCATTTTAATAAATAACATGTGTCCATGAACAAAGAATACATTTACAACTAAAAAAATTTCTGACCCCCTAATACTTATTACTTCTTAAATAAGTCTAATACTTATTACTTCTTAAATAAGTCAGCACACATTCCACCTCCCTTAAAGTAATATATTGTTTTTCTTATTTAAAAAAATACTGTGTTAGTTTCTAATTTATACACACTCAAAACTTAAAGTTCAAGAAAAAAGTAAAAATATAGAATTAATTGAATAAATTAAGTATTGGGTTAGATTTAATTCAACAAGATACTATTCTCAAAATTTATTTTGCATCAAAAGCCATGTTATGTGGAAACCAAATAAAAAAAAAAAGGAAAAAAGTAAATTGAAACAAATAGTAAAATATAAACCTATCCAAATTCTACCAAAATTTATTTTTTTGTTATATTTGAAAATATTAAATATATAATGTAACATAAGCATTTCAATGAATAACATATGTCAATGAACAAAGAATAAATTTACAATTAAAAAAGTTTCTCGCCCCTTATTGTAAAAAATAAAAAAAAACAAAAAGAAGAAAGAAAACATAATTACATAAATTAAATAGTTTTAAGAGAAAAAGAAAATAAAATAAGATAAATGAATTTATATGAGAAACTCATTATACTTGTCTTTGTATTGAGAAATAAATAAGAAAGAAAAAAACATATACAAATAAAAAAGATGAAACTACAGAAATAAAAATAAGATGATTTGCACAGTCAAATAATTAGAGAACAACTGAAAAAAGTACACTTTAGAAAGTAATAAAAAAAATAATCGAACTAAGAATGAAAGAGAAAATTAAAGCATGTGATAATATATCACTAAATAATTTAAAAAACTTATTCTCAAAGAGGAACAACATTGAAAAATAAATGGTTTGTGAGTATAAATAATACATCGTCGACTAAAATAATTATACAACATTATAATAAACTACTCCAGAACTTGGATTAAATACAAAATTAGTCCTGTAACTTGACCCTGTTGGCATTTTAGTCCTTTAAATATTTAGGGTAGCAAAATGTCCCCCTTTTTAATTTCTTGCGATTTTAGGACTTTCATTGGCGGAAAAATTTGAAGTCACCAGAAAATCGCACATGGGCCGCACGTGATGCAGAAAAATTTGAGGTTCTTCTCATTGGTTGATTAATTGATGACGTGGATAAAGGAGTTGGAGTGTGTGCTGACTTTAGAAAAAAAAAAAGTGACATTGATTTAGGAGTACTATGACTTGGTGACGAGTCAAGCATGACCGAAAAGAGTCCAATGATGGAAAGGGATCGGCGGAATAAGTCCACCTTGAGGAGGCGAATCTTGGGACGGTTGTTCGCCGGTGAAATGACCACCGAAGACACAGAAATGACGGAAAAACGAAGAGGGGAATTCATGCACAAAGAGGGAGAGAGATCCGGCTAGAGAGGTGACGAAAATGGATGGATGTGGGCTCAAAAAGTTCTACTGAGCAGGGGAATATTTTTAAATCTTCCTCATCTAAATGTTCAACAATTAATTTGTTCGATCCTGTCCAAAACTTAACTTATGGATTTTTTGTCCCATTCTACAAGTACTAGCATAATGACTATAAAAAGCATAATGACTATGCTTTTTATATGACAAATAATGGAATTAGAGACTTTTGAAAAATATTTGAAAATTGGATTTGGAAGAAGGTTTGGTGGAAGGGATGTTTTTTGAAAACTTGAATTTATATGAGCTATGATGCTTTGTTTTTGAAGATTGTGAACGTATTTTTGAAATCCGAACTGATCACACCAACTTTTTAATTCTTTTGGGTAGTAAGATTTTGCTATTTTAATTGTGCTTTTAAAGTAAATTCATTATATAGTTGTAATCCTACAAAATTGACATGATTTATAATTTCTCCATAGGAGAGTGAAGAAATATTTTTATATTCTTTTTTTAATTTTTTCATGAACCTTTTCTACATAACATTTTGGTAAACTATAGCATTACTTCTTTCATAGATTTTTTTTTAATAGAAAAACATCTCTGTACCAAAGAAAATCATGTAGCTTTCTACATTTTAGATTTTGTAAAAACTCTGTATTTCTTTCTTGGTATATTTGAGGATTTTCAATAAGATGAATAATAATGGTATATATTAAGGAAGATACTGCAGCAGAAATAGGTCTTCCCTCTTTATTATTTATAACATTACCTTCTGCATCCCGTTTAGCGCTTGAGAGGATTTGGGCTTTAGCATCAGGAGTTATGGTGTATCCCATCATCCTTTTAATTGGCCATTAAATCCTAAAATAAGATTTTTTGTTGCATCCTCATCCTTCAAACCATCTCTTTCTTTATAAATGTTGGAGACCATAGCCATATTGGTTTCAAATCTCTTTTTCATGAAACTTCTTCAATTTTTGTTTCAATACGATTTAATTGTTTTCCTATAGAATGAAGAGTTAAATTTGAAAATTTATTTTGTTTGATTTGGACATTACTTACCTCGTTAGTGATTGATTCGTTGTCAGGAAGGCATTGAATGACTTGACCTTTTATGGAGATTCCAACTTCTTCCAATGGTGGATGCTCACTGGAGAATATTGATCCATCAATTTTTGTCCATTTTTTGATAGCTTTTTGGATGGCTGTCAATTTATCTTCTCCATATGTTTGAATAAGTACGAGAAAAAAATGAATATTTTATTTAATGTAAGACATGAATTCATACCATTCATATTTAATACTTGACCTTTGAGATTTTTGACCTTTGAGATTTTGAAAAACTAGACATGACCCATTTTATGTTGGATATATTTTCATCGAAAAGGAAGTCTCTTTAAGAGAATTTTTATCTATTAAGAATTCTTTAGTAATAGTAAGAATTTGTGAAGGTGCAGAATTTGGAGATTCTGTTTGGACAGATTCTTCGTAATCTTGGTAGACAAGTTGTGCGAGGTTCTGATATGTTCTTATTCCTTGAAATTTTGAGATAGTAGGTCTAACAGCTTCAGAGGTTGAATGCTGAGAAGGAGTAATTGGATAAGGGTAAAAGGTAATGTTGTTTTTTAGGAAATTTTGTCGATAAAACTTAACTCCTACAGGTCTATCAGGATGCTGGGTAATTTCATCAATTTCTGAATTTTCTATGGGCTGAGATGGGGGCATAGAACCAGGATGTAGGTCCCATGTCTCAAGTAGGGTGACCTTATTGTATTCTATAGTTTTGGGGACCATAAGGTTGGATTTGGCTCTATTTACTTTCCAAAAGACTATTTGGCTAGGAGACTTGGTATGTGATATGGCCTGGGTGTCGAACCAGTATTTGTGATTTTATAAGAGAGCCTATAAAATATTTCATAAATGTGAGACCCAGACTTCATTTTGTAAATCGTAATTTTTGGCATTTAATGTAAGAACATCAATAATATGGGGATCATTAAGGAAAATGGTAAAATTTGGAAAAGAATTGAAATAAATAGCTAGGACCATTGCAGAGGCTAGTTTCAGTATGCCAAGTCACTAAAAAAAATGTGGTCATTGGGACGGTTTAATACGATCGTCCCAAATACCGTTTCAAATAGGAACGGTAACTGGAACTGTTATGGAATGAGAACCCATTGCTGACGCCACTTTCATATTATTCGGACTCATAACATATAGGAACAGTAATGTCGTTCCTATTTGTATGTCAAACTAAGTGTGCCAAAATGTAAACCCATTACCGTTCCAAAAGGAGAGCGGATATGTTTTGGCATTCCATTTGAAACACTTTTGTTAAAATTAGAGCGGTTATTTAACCAGGACAAGTGACAGTTCCAACCCTTGTTCCAAAATCCATGTCGATTAGGAACGCAAGTTCGACATTCCAACATGTAGTGCTAAATGAGACCCATTGACGCTTTAAGTGAACAATGTAATGCAACTACCGTTTCAAATTGCGGGTATTGGAAAAATCAAATTTAGTTCCAAACACCAGTCCAAAATGTGCTACTATTAGGAACGGTCGTTTTACAAAAACGATTCTGTGTGGCTATGACTGTTCCAAATATGCACAAATGACTATATTATAACTGTTCTTTACCGTTCTAATGTCCATTCCAAAGGCCGTTCCTAAAGATGGAGCGACGGCTATATTTCAACTGTAGTGTTGCAAATAGTATTCCAAGCCCGTTCCAATTTTTTCTATATATATGTCCTCCTTCATTTTAATTTTTTTTTATAATTACTCTCCAAATCAGTTGTTCTGCTCCGTCCCTTGATACTTTATACGTATAATCGAAAATATCAACAATCTGTGCGAAATTTGCATATTGATCTTGAAAGGTGTTTTCGTCAAGTAAGAAGTTGAAATTATTTAATGGTCAATTATATATATATAATTTATTCTGGCCATTTAATTACTATTGTGAATTGGTTGTATACGTAGGATTAATCATGTTAAGACAGTTGAGGAGATGGATGTATGATCGAGAGGTGATGGGTGTGACGTTGGAGTTTGAGGATGGTGTTACAACATTTCTAGAATGGGTCCAGTCTCAACGTGCATATATGGACGGGGAGAAGATTAGGTGTCCCTGCCGAAAGTGCAAAAACGAACGGTTCAAAACACCGGACGAGGTAAATTTCGACTTGTGTATGAAAAGGTTTATGCCGGAGTATTATAATTGGAATTCACATGGTGAGGAGAGGGTGCAGGAATACTTTGAAGCATTGACAGAGCCCCCTGTGCAGCAGCTTCAGGAGGAGGGTAGTTCGCATTGGGGTGATGCGACTCAGATGGATTGGGCACAGAGGATGGTATTCCATGCCGTCGGGCCGTCTTTCTGTCTTCGTATAACCAGGAGGGACCGACTGATGATGGTACTCGGTATTTTCCTTTTGATGTGGGTCCTAGTTCATATTATGATTCGAGGCCCTATGATTATGTGTCTGGCTTGTCAGACCGTTTTTTTGATGTAGTTCATGCTGCCGACCAACCGTTGTGGAACGGCTGCACTACCTCTCAGTTGGCGTCAATTGCTTCTTTGGTGAATATCAAGGTCAAAGGGGATTTTTCCGAGCATACATATGATCGTTTGTGCCAGTGGGTTGATACTGTAATGCCCCGCGATCACACTTTCCCTACCAATTATTACAGTATGAAGAAATTGATAAGAGAATTGGGTTTACCAGTTCAGAAGATTAATGCGTGCAAAAAATATTGTATGTTGTACTGGAAGGACGATATTAATCTGGAATATTGCAAGTTTTGCGGAGACGCTAGGTACAAGCCCACCAGGGAAAGAAATTCTAGACGCAAGAAGTCTCTGTATGTCATTCTGAGGTATCTACCGCTTACCCCTCGGCTGCACAGGTTGTATGCGTCGAAGGCCACTGCAGAGCATATGACGCATGCGAACCATCAGACGGAGGAAGGATCCATGTGTCATTCGTCCGATGCAGAGGCTTGGAAGCATTTTGACCGAATGTATCCTGATTTTGCAGCCGAGCCCCGTAATGTTAGACTTGGGTTATGCACGGATGGGTTTGCACCGCACGGCCAGTATGGTAAAAGTTACTCATGTTGGCTCGTGATACTTACACCGTACAATCTCCCTTTAGGAATGTGCATGAAGTCTGAGTATATGTTCCTAACGATAGTGATCCCTGGCCCATCAAATCCCAAACGTCTTATCGATGTCCACCTGGAGCCGTTGATCGAGGAGTTATAGAATTTATGGCATGTGAGTGTACGTACACACGACACTGCGATAAACCAGGCATTCATGATGAGGGCCGCATTGATGTGGACAGTGAACGACTTTCCCGCTTATGGGATGGAGTCTGGATGGAGTACCGTCGGTGTTACGGGGTGTCCAGTTTGTATGGAGGACATACGGGCATTCTATTTACACCATGGCCGGAAAGCATGCTATTTTGACTGCCACAGGCAGTTCCTCCGACCGGACCATCCTTATCGCAGGAACAAGAAAGCCTTCACTAAAAATCGAATGGAGAGGAAGGTTGGACGTGTGAGACTGACTGGAGAACAGATCCGAACCCGTGTCAATGCGTTTAGTGTTGCAATCGAACAACCGTTGAGTGAACCGAAAGGCTATGGTGTCGACCATAATTGGACGAAGAAAAGCATCTTCTGGGAGCTCGAATATTAGGGGGCGCATTTGATACGACACAATCTTGATGTCATGCACATCGAGAAGAATGTGTTCGATAATATATTCAATACTGTGATGGACATCAAGGGGAAAACGAAGGACAATCTGAATGCACGGAAGGATCTCAAGATCATATGTAATCGGCCAGAGCTTGAGGTGGACGAAAGGAGATTGAACGTGATGCCCAAAGCGGTATATACACTGACGAATGATCAAAAGAAGAAGATATATGAGTGAATTCGTTGTCTTAGATTTCCTGATGGGTATGCCTCTAACTTGTCCTACTGCATCGACATGAAGGAGCTAAGGATGCACGGCATGAAGAGCCATGATTGTCATGTATTCATGCAGAAGTTGATTCCGATTGCCTTCCGTGAAACACTTCTAGAGCACGTGGGGGGGGGGGGGGAAGGGGCCTTAACGGAGGTGAGCCTTCTATTCCAGATCCTATGCTCAACCACACTGGATGTGGACAAGGTAAAAGAATTGGAAGACAGTGTAGCTGTCATTCTGTGCAACCTCGAGAAAATATTTCCTCCTTTTTTTTCGACTCAATGGAGCACCTAATTGTTCACCTTCTATATGAGGCGCGCGTTGGGGGGCCTGTGCAATACAGGTGGATGTACCCATTTGAGAGGTAATTAACTACACTAGAAGATTTACTGTAAAATATATTATTTTTCCGTGAAAATTAATTTGCATTTTAATAAATACGCGTACGAATAGATTCCTACCTGATATGAAGAAGAAGGTGAAAAACAAAGCACGTCGAGGCATCAATTGTAGAGGCTTATATTGTCGAAGGAATCAGAATTTTCTCTTCTCACTACTTCTAACCGCACATTCTTTGCAAGCGAAGCAGACCCGGTCTCAACGATGATCTCATGAGCAACGACGATCGAATAGTATGGTCCATTTTCAATCACCTGGGCTGAGCAAGTGCAGCCTCAAAGAAGAGATAACTGAGCGGTGAGGAACTTCATGTGTTGTGTAATTGTGAAGTAGTTGCGCCGTACTACGATTAAGTTTTTTAAACAAACCTAACTATCTCAAGCCTTCATTTCAATTTGAACATGTATATTTATAATTATCAGTTTTACTGATACATGTTATTGAATTAACTGTACGAGCAATACCATTCGGAGGACCCAATATTGATCAACTAGTGGCAACTCAATTCAAGGATTGGTTCAAGCGTCGTGTAAGTGTCACTTTCTTATAAATTACGACTATTGATCTGCTCAATTTCTTATGAATTATTTCAATTGCTATACGATGAATTGCAGGTGAAACCCGAATTGAATCACACAGACAACGAATTGTTGAAGTTGCATTATTGGGGCCCTAGAGCAGAAGTGACGACGTACCCATCTTACTTCGTCAATGGCTTCAATTTCCACACTGAACGTCACAATGTGGGGAAGTCAATAATGAATTGTGGTGTTTGTGTTAAAAGCTCATCATATACAGACATGGATTCTGACTTCTACGGAATATTGGAAAAGATAAGTCAGTTAGATTATCCACTTATTCTAGACATGCACATTGTATTGTTTAATTATCATTGGGTCGATTCGGTTAGAGGCATGAAGATACACCCTCGTTATCACATCGTTGATGTCAACTTCAAAAAGCTCTACCAAAAGAATGAACCATTCATACTAGCTCAACAAGCAATACAAGTCTACTATGCGGATTACCTGAGCATGAAGAGAGACAAAGTCGACTGGAAAGCTATTTGCAAAATCAAGACTCGAAGAGTAATCGATGACTCGCGATGGACCGAGGTCGCCTATCAGATGGATGAAGTCGTACCTAATCCAGATGTTGGTACAGACAACCAAACGTTTGAACTTCATGACCCAGCGGGAATACAACTGGTCGTTGATCTGTCCACGTCATAACATGGAGCAGGGACATCGCGCTCGCCAAATGGTGAATCCGATGATGAAGATGATGAAGATAGTTTTGACGAGGCTAAGACCGATGAAAACACTTATTGATAATTCAGTGCATAGTTAATTTTTTTATAAACCTTATTTTAAGCATTGTATTATATATATATATATATATATTTATATATTTAATAAAATAGATTAAATTTTAAAAATTGGAACGATCATTATATACCACGACCGTTCCTAGTACAGGTTCAATTTTTTCAAGTAGGCGCCAAATGAAAAAAAAAAACAGAGAAATTTGAATTAGGAACGGTCAGCATTTCCAACGACCATTCCTATTACAGGTACAGTTTTTGTTTTGGTGCCTACTTAAAAAAAATCAGGAAAACTTGAATTAGGAATGGTCAATATATTCCCATGACCGTTCCTATTACAGGTACAATTTTTGTTTTTGGCGCCTACTGAAAAATAGGCTCCATGTTTGAATTAGGAATGGTCACAAAAATTGGGTGACCGTTCCAGATGAAAGTCCAATTTTTGGTTTTGGCGCTCAATGAAAAATTGGTGGGAAAATCGAATTTTGGAGCGGTCGTTTTATGTTCAACCGTTCCTAACTAAAAGTGGACGGGAACCGTTCCTATATATAACCCGTATCGTTCCTATGTTATTACTATATTAAACCGTTCCTAAGGCAATTCCAACCGTTCCAAAATGTGTTACTATGTTGTGTATTTTACCTAATTATGACGATATCTCAACATCCGTCAGCTGAATCGACACTATTTTTAAACACATACAAGATTATGAATATGAATTGATATCCGACGGTCTGATTTTCAATCAGATGGCCGGATTGAAGAATGCAACTGTTCTTATGATGATAGTATACCGAAAATGATATCTCGATATCCGCACACCAAAATTTTTCAAAACTACATATAATATATTCTTTTGTGTGGTACATCATATCTAACAGTCTGATTGGAATTTTGACGCTCTGATTAGGTGATGCAGTACAACAAAATAGTGAACGTGTGTCTATTTTTTGTGAACGTGTGTCTATTTTTTGAAAATTACTATATATTTTCAAATTCTTTAAATATCCAATTGTATACCTTTATTCAATCAGATGAGTGTTCGAAACGTGTTTTTCTTAATTTATATTTATTATCTAAGAAGATCAACAAAAAAATTGCAATACATATAGGAACGGTTCTATATGAAAATAGGAACCGTTACTATGTAGAGGTAAGCAAACGACGTCGTTTTGGTATTTAGGAACGGTACTAGTAACACAGGACATATTATATGACCCTTCTATTATGTTTATTATCAATACTATGTCTTAAAACATCGTCGTTTGAATAACAAAACGACGTCGTATTTGTCATTTGGACTGGTCTTAGGAGCACTCTGTACAAAATAAGACCGTTCCAAAATTTTAATATAAATTCAACCCTTGGCCGATTTTTACCCATTTTGTTGCCTCCCCCTCTTTCTCTCCCTCAGCATCTCACTCTCCCTCGCACTCTCATTCTCCCTCATCCCCCGCCGCTGCCAGCACCAGCGCCGCCTTAGCCGCCGTTGTCTCAACCGCCGCTGTCTCAGCCTCCCCCGCCTCAGCCGCCACCACCGCCCCCTTTGCCTCTGTCGCCTCAACCGCCGCCGCCAGCACCACTACCAAAAACCCTACTTTTAATTTTTTTTCTGTTTTTGTTTACTGAAAATGCATGTAAGAATCTGGCTGTAATTTATGTAAGGGATAATTACGTTTACACCCCCTCACCTATTTTCCATTTACACAAACCACCCCTACCTTTTGAAAAAATACAGAAACCACCCCTGGCAGCCTTTAAAACCCAAAAATACCCCTATTGATTTGGTCAAACTTTACTATAAATTTTGAAGGACAAAAATGCCCTTAGGGGTGTTTCTGTAATTACCAAAAGGCAGAGGGGGTGTTAATGTAATGTCTATGAGGATGAGTAATATGACCCCATATATTTTTTCATTATTTATATCAAACTTAAATTTAAATTTAAATTATTTTATCAATTTTTTTAATTGAATCTCTATATAAAATTACAGTTTCTAATAATTGAAATATTAAATTATTCAATTATATATTTCTAAAATTAGTTACTAGATTATAAGTTTAAATTAAAAAATATCGTACTTGAATAAATTATTTAAAATTATTAAAATTAAAAAATATTTATCCTCTATTTTCATTTATAACTAAATTTTATTAAAATTAATATATTATAATTTAAAATAATTTATGAATTTTATATAAATTATATCAGAATTAGTAAAATAAATAATTTATTTATTAAAAAGATATTTTAATTTTTTTTTTAAATTATCCCTCACCCCGCCGACCCGCTTGCACCCTCCTCGCAGCCTCCCCGTCTGCGCCTGACCCCCTCTTTCGCTTTCGCCCCCCTTCGTTGTCGCCCTCCGCCACCTTCATCTGCTATCTAAATATGTATGTACAAAAATATAAATATATATTATATATGTATATAATATATATATATATATTTTTATACATAAATGTATAATTTATTAATCATAGTAAAATTTAGATACAAATAAACATAATGGATAAATAATCTTTTAATTTTAAGAATCTAAAATCATTTATACAAGTTTGATAATTACAATTTAAATGTATAGCTTAGTAACTAATTTTTTGTATTATATTAATTGAATAATTTAATATTTCAATTATTAAAACGTGTAATATATGTAAAGATTCAATAAAATAGTTAATAAAATGATTTAAACTTAAATTTAAGTTTGATATAATTTATTAATTTTAGTTATAAATAAAAATAGAGGATAAATATTTTTTAATTTTAATAATTTCAAATAATTTATTCAAGTATGATATTTTTTAATTTAAACTTATAATCTAGTAACTAATTTTAGAAATATATATTAATTGAATAATTTAATATTTCAATTATTAGAAATTGTAATTTTATATAGAGATTCAATTAAAAAAATTGATAAAATAATTTAAATTTAAATTTAAGTTTGATATAAATAATGAAAAAATATATAGGGTCATATTACTCATCCTCATAGACATTACATTAACACCCCCTCTACCTTTTGGTAATTACAGAAACACCCCTAAGGGCATTTTTGTCCTTCAAAATTTATAGTAAAGTTTGACCAAATCAAGCCTGACAGGGGTGGTTTCTATAATTTTTCAAACGACATGGGTGGTTTGTGTAAATGAACAATAAGTGAGGGGGTGTAAATGTAAATTATCCCTTTATGTAATGTTAGTCTGCAATTTTTCTGTAATTTATGTAATGTCAGTCAATGTATTTTTCTTTAATTTATGTAATTTCTAAAAATGCATGTAAATTTTTCTGTAATTTATGTAAATTGATGTGTAAATTTTGTATTTTCTGTAATTTATGTAAATTGTACTATAATTTCTGTTGTGTAATTGTTGAATTTTCTGAATTAATTGTGTAATTTCTATAATATAGGATAATTTTTGTAATTTTCTGTAATATAGGATAATTTTAGTAATTTTCTGTAATTTTCACTAATTTTGAAAAAGAAAATCTGTCATTTTAAAATATTTTATGTTATTTTTAACAAATTTTTTTGTTATTTATAAATAATTTTCGTCATTTATATGTATTATATGTTATTTTTTAAAAACAAATTATGTTATTTTTTTAAAAAAAATCTGAAATTTATAAAATATGTTTTCTTATTTTTTTAATTTTTTTTACAATTATAAAATATTTTCTGTTATTTAAAAAGAATTGTTATTTTCACTAATTTTGAAAAATTATTTCTACATTTTAAAATATTTTATGTTATTTTTAACAAAAAAAATTATTTATAAATAATTTCCATCATTTATAAGTATAATAATTTATTTTTTTTAAAAAAAATTGTTATTTTAAAAAAATAAATTCTGAAATTTGTAAAATATTTTCTGTTATTTTTTAAAAAATTTCTAACATTTAAAAAATTATTATAATTACAATAATGTCAAAAGTTGGGACGTAGTAATCATTTTAGGCTCTAGGAAACAAATTAGGATTATAATGTATTAGATTAATAATTTAGATTATAACTTGTAGAGAAAATTCCAATAATCTATTATTTAAAAAAATATTGATACTTATATTTTTTTAAAAAAAAAATCATACCACTAATATTTTTTAAAGAAGCATGTAGATTATGTCTGGTTAGGATTTCCCACCTCGAAGAGGTGGACGTGGTTGCGGTCGTAGCTCAGTGGCCACACCGCCGGCGGGTGTTGTTTCCCAGGGTGGAGAAGTAGTATTCTGACCACCCCCACCACCATCACCGGCAGAGTAGCCAGCTGCAGCACCACGGTCGGATCAGCAGCCTGATCCATCTACTCTTGCACCTGTCGAGGAGGCTGCCGAACCATCTATTCCCGCACCGGCGGTAGATTCGGCCCACCACTCCCGCCACCATCCGCGCGCCAGTATATCACCCTCGCTGACGCTAGGTATATATATATATATATATTTAAATATTTTTGTAATTTAAATTATTATTTTTATGTCACAATAATTATTATATAATTTCAGGGCTGAGCGAAAATACACGAGCGCATGTACGCGGTGGTGTGATGACACTATCCCCACCCTTGGGGCTGTTTGCGCCAGGTGCCGCCAGAGCACCAACATTTCTGGTTCGAGAGACTGAAGGTAACGTACTTTAATTTCAGTTTAACGGTATCAATTAAATTTTTATATTAAATATTTTAATAATTTTTTTTTGCAGATCACGTACTGGGGGGACTACGACAATGAGTCCATGTTCAAGGTCTTCCATATGTTTGCGAGGAAGTTCCTCCGCAAGAAGTTCGTCGTCACCAGACAGTTTTGGTGAAACCTCTCTGGCTGGAACGAAGTCTGGTAGCAGCTCCTATTGTACTGGGACAACCAGGGAGTTTAAGGACGAGGGCGCCAAGAACAAGGCCAACCGGTCCGCCAAGCCAGCCGCATCCTCTACTGTGTACCACTGGGGTTCTGCCTCCGTCCGGATGCACAAGAGGAAGATGATAAGAAATTTTATTTTTTTAAAAGTATTCATCATTATTAAATTATAATTGAAATAACAGTTCCTTTTTTCTTTTTACAGGAGACGTAGCTCGGTCAGCCAGTCAAGCAGATGAAGTTATTCTCCAGATGCTACAAGAAGAAGGCAGACGACGGCTGGAGCGGCCCGAGGGCAGCGGAGGTGGCGGTAAGCTTTCTATTAAATTTTCTAATTTTCTTTCAATTTTTGGAAATAAAAATAACAATTTACTATTTTTGCAGGAGACGTTCCATAAAATTGCTGGAGGATCACTAGTCTCAGGCCACAGCTGATCCTGGGGATCGTCCGGCCAAATCGGAAGGCTCGGTGGCATAGACCGAGCAAGAGTTGTGGCTGGTTGTAGTCGGCGGCAAGAACAAGGGCCAGGTATTCGGTCTTGGTTTTGAGGCCCACGGCCTTAGCCAGACCTTTACCTCTCCATTACCACCGCACCGCCACTGCCACCATCGAACTTGGAGGATCGCATGGTCCGGCTGGAGGAGATGATGGTCAATATGATGGTGAAGAGTCTATAGACCAACAACTCCGCTGCCGGCGCGTCACGGCCTCTGACAGACCCCCCTCCTCCAAACGATGACGATATGGACCATGACAAGGGGGTGGGGTGTAGATTTAGGATTTTTTATTTGACAATTTTTGTAATTAAATTAGATAATATTTTTATTTAATATTTTTTTTCAAATTATGTATTTTTGGGTATTTAAATAATAATTATTTAACTAAATTCAAAAATATTATTAATAACTTAAATTTTATTTTAATAATAATTATTATTATATAAAAAATTTTAATGGTTCATTTACCTAGGAACGGGCATTTAGACGGTCATAGATCTCATAAAAATCGATGTAACCGTTCCAAGACCGTTCCTAATACCGTATTAAAAAGAATTCCACATTAAGGCCAACCGTTCCTACAATTAGTCCAAATAATGAGCTGACCGTTCCACAACCGTATCAAAAAGAATTCCAAATCAGGGTCGACCGTTCCTACATTTAGTCCAAATAATGAGCCGACCGTTCCTACATTTAGTCCAAATAATGAGCCGACCGTTCCTACAATTAGTCCAAATAATGAGTAAACCATTCCTACATTCTAATTCCAAATTAGGGGCGGACCATTCCTAAAATTAGTCTACATTTAATGATTTTGTGGTATAGTTAGTGTTCTAAATCGTATACCTAAACTCGGTCCAAACACGTATTCCAAATAAAGATTTTAGAACCGTTCCTTCTTTCCTTAGCAAAGCAGGTCTACCTATGTTCCAACAACCGTTCCAAAATCTATCCCCAAACTTATATACACCATTACAATTCGTATTTCAGAATCAGTGAAAAAATGTATCTCCAATATATACAAACCGCTGCAACACCTGTTCCAAATACCGTTCCACTTTACGTGCTTTACGTTACATGTGATCGTTTCAAATATTAACAAGGTGTTCCAAATACACAAATTATATATTCATACACACAAAGGTAATTAGGAGCGATTTCTACATCGTATGCCAAAAATAGTTCTAATATAGGAACGGTCAGGGTGGTACTATTCCTAAATATTAGGAACGTCTATAGTTTCAATGGAAGGTTGCCCGTTCCATAACCGTTCCTAAGCGAGGTCCAAAATCATCGTTCCAAACGGAAAAAAAAAAAAAATCATTCCTAGACCCGTTGCAATTCCCGCATTTTTTTTTTTTTTGTAGTAAGGAGTCATGAAAATCCAAATGTCTACAATCTCTTACAGCAAGAAAGACATTGGTATCCAACCATTCTCTTGTTAAGGGCTTAACAACAATTTGAACAAGATCAATATGCAAAAATTTACATTCGTATTTAATATGCTTACTAATTGAAGACTTTGAAAAATAGATGCAAAGTTTGTTGATTAGAAACTAATGGCTAGACTTGTTCCTCGATTTTATGGTATATGCAGATTTAAAATTTATAAAAGACTTTTTGTAAGTTTCTTTAGTACTAATTTTTGGAGGTTTCCAATCAAGCGGGTGTTTCCCCTATGATGATTATATTCAAAAGTTCTTGGTTGTCCCCTGATGATGAGGCTCTAGAATGAATGCTTCTTATGAATTTATTCATATTATGAGACATTCATATTTTATTCTTTCGGACCAGACAACGATTTCTTGCAGCAATATAAGTCAAGTAGGTTGATTTATTACTTGACGAAGTTCAATTCACAAAACATGAATCTCTTTATATGTATAGAGATTGATAGATAGATAGATAGAGAGGGGGGAGGGAGGAGGGCGACTGGAAAGGAGGGATGGGAAGCGAAGGCAACGATGAAAAGGGGAGAAGGGAGACGGCGGAGACGAGACAGGGGCACGGGAGGGAGGCGGTTGTTGGACGAAGGGGAAAGGGAGGAGTGCAGAAGGGGAGGGGCGCAACGACAGGGAGGTAGAGGGGGTTGGCGACGCGGCAGGGAGGAGGAGGGGGTTGGTGACGCGACAGAGATGCGAGGGGGAGGGGGCGTGGAGGGGAGGAGCGGGGACGTTATGACAAGGGAGGGAAGAAAGGGCCGCGACGACGGGGAAGGGACATGGAGGGCAGGAGATGAGGGCGACGGGAATTGGAGGGAGGGCAGGGACGGAGGTGGCGCCGACGGAGGGGGCGGTGGGTGGGAGGCTGATAGGGATGGATTTTTTTATATTTATATTATTACTAGTCAAAAGTACGTGCGTTGCACGTGATTCGTATTATCCCAATAAATTGTTACATTATAACAATAAAAAAAATTTATAATAAGAATATATTAACTAAATTTAATAGACACTTTATAAATATATAAAAATTATTATTCTTACAAAGTAAAAGAATAGAGTTAAAAAATAAATAATTTTTTCTCCACTTTAATTATTATTTAATATTATAATTATATTTGTTCTACTTGCAATATATGCATCTTTTTAATATAACTAAATTACATTCGTATAAGTACCTTGGGATCAAGATAATCACATACATACATACAAACATACAAAAAGATTAAAACACACTATATTTATGTGTGTGTAGGATATAAATGACGAAGACTGATGAATAAAAAATATATAGTGATTGGTTTTTTAAATAGAGAAGTAATGCATATAAATATTGAAGTGTGTGCATCATTTACGATATATAAAAATTAAAGTAGAATAAACATATGTATATATTTATTTTTGACTTGGTGATTTTTAGTTGTAGTTTAATGTTTGTTATCAAATATTTGTTTAGTAAGGCTTTAATATTCTCAATAAAGTACTTGAGCTCATTTTATTTTAGTTTTCTTTGTTTGCCAAATCAAATTAAAAATAAATTTATACATGCATATATATATATATTATTTACTTAAACAAATATACAATTAACAAAACCGAAAGAGCTGATCATGAGCTATTAAGAAAATATACAATTAATATATATTTATATATATGGTAATTATATAAATGTGGAAATTATATAAATGTATAAATTTATTTTTAATTTGCTTTAACAAATAATTGAAACTAAAATAAAATGAGCTCCAAATACTGTAGAATTATAAAAATAAAAAGAGTTCGATGAACAAATAAAAATAAAATTAGATAAAATTTAAAAAAATAGTGGTTTTGGTATTTTAAAAATTCCTTTAATTTTTTTCATAAATCATTTTTTAGAAAGGGTAAAATGAACTTTTTGAACTTCAAAATTAAAGGTGTTAGAAGGACAGGGGGCTTTTTTTAAGGTTTTAATACTTTAATGGGGTAATTAATGTAGGGTGGATACTTCAGGGATGATAACTGTATTTAACCCTTAAAATAATGCATAAAAAGAAAATACAATTAATAATGTATTATGGAATAAGCACAAAAATTTCCTGTTTCTAATTGAACTTTATTTTCATTGAACTTGTGGTTATTCTAAACTTATTTCACTTATGAAATAATAGTTTAATCTTTTTGGGTTGTGCAAATTTTGAAAAGAAAAAATATATTAATTAGTTATTTCTTTTTTTTATATGTTTACTCCTTATGTTAACTATATTTAAAGTTATTTATAACATAATTTTCTACTAATAGCTTCATTATAAAAATATTATTTTATTTATCATGTTGTCAGAAGAGATTCTAGAACAAAGTTCTAAATTATTAAACCGTCTATGAAACGATTTAAAGTGGAATAATAAGTATTAATTTTTTAAATTAGATGATATAAAAATAATTACTTCAATTTTAAATTTTTAATGATCAAAACTTCAATTTATTAAATATTTAAGAGTCCAATTATTGGTCTAATTATAGTTTTAGTTAGACATCCATAATATTATTTTTGCCATATAAAATTGTACTATTATGTAATAATTCAGAAAAATATTATCTATGTCTTTTTCTCTGATATTTTCATAAAGAAACATGATAAAATCAAATTACAAATACACCAGAAGAAAAAATATATTAGGAAAAAGCAAAACCAAATTATTAATTATTTTAAGTCTCTCTTTTTCTTTTATTATTTATCCTTTTTATATTTTCTAGAGGACCATGTATGATTTGATTAGTGTAATCAAGAAAAAATATGAAAAGAAAATGTAATAAAAAGTTTCTTTTCTCACTTTTATGTCTTTTCCTAAATCTGAATACTTAAAAACTAAAATAGAAGGGTTAATTACACTTACACCCCCTCTTAGAATGTATAATTACACTTTCCCCTAAAAAAGTTTTGAAATTACACTTACACCCCCTCCGAAAATTCTCTGTTTACACCTGACCTCCATCCGTTAGAGTTTGGACGAAAAATGTTCATGTCAACAAAAATAACTACACAAATTTTCAATTTTTCCCATCATTTAACATTCTCATGTATATTTTTGTACTTATAAGAGGATAAGTGTAACGTATATGTATGGAGTGAGGCCAATATTATTATATTTTTTCCTTATAAGTACAAAATTATTGCACGAGAATGTTAAATGAGAGGTAAAATTAAAAATTTATGTAATTATTTTTTGTTGAAATGAACATTTTCCGCCCAAACTTTAACGAATGGAGGTCAGGTGTAAACAAAGAATTTTTTAGAGGGGGTGTAAATGTAATTTCAAAACTTCTTTGGGGGAAAGTGTAATTATGTATTTTCAGAGGGGGTCTAAATGTAATTAACCCAAAATAGAAATTTAAAATTATTTACTCTATTCGACTCGTTAATATGTATATATATTGTTACAAATTTAAGTTTATATTACACTAATTATAGTATTATGCAAGTAAATAAATATATCATGAATAATTAATTGGATAAATAGAATTGAAAAAAGGTGTATATTCAAATAATATTATAATTTAATATATATTTATTTAGTTATTTAATCAGTATTCCTTTTTTATTTAGTGGCAAGTTTAAAGAGTTAAAATTTAATATTTTTTCTTTATTTTTTGTCCTATAAATTCGTCTTAATTTTTACTTTCGAATTATAGTAGATAGACAATGTTTAATTAGTATCAAAAATTAGAAAAATATCATATCATCTCCCTAATTATAAAAAATATTAATTTAAACAAGCACAATTATCTCATAGGAAGTACTTTATATGACTACCACTTATGACTAAATGCTCTTAAAGTCTAGTTCCATACGAATTGATTTTATTTGAAAATCTAATATAATCAAAATGTTACGATAGAATGAAACCGCATTGCTAATTTTAGAACATTGAAAGTACCCTTGGTATTATATTTAAACTATATTATCATTAAATGAAAGCCCAAGTATCCTTCCTTTTCTATTATTTAGTACTTATTATTATATTATTAGGTATTAGAAAAATCCATTTCAAGAAACTTTTTAAATGTTTCATAAGTCTCGTGGTATAAATATCAATATGATCTTATATATAAAATAATATCTTATATGTACAAATCTGAATTTATACTTAAAAAGGAAAATGGTCTGTGATCAAATGATTATTAAAATTAGGACTTTTAATTTAAAATTTTAGTAAATATAATGCTAGTTGATACATTAAAATCAAATGATTAATTGCATTTTAAAAAGAACACTTAATTAATAGCTCCCTTGAATCTTCTCTTATGTTTTATTGGACTTATGATCTTCAATTTTACAAAAGAAAGTAGGTATTTTTACATTTTAGATCTTTCCCTCTTACAAATTTTTAGATTTTAAAATTAATTATCTCCATTATACTTATCTTCCATCTCTATATTTGTGATGAAATTCATCATTATTTATGTGAAAACATCGATAATTAATCTTTTTGTTCTTTTGCCTTCTATTGAAATTTTAGTTCTTATAATTATTTCTCTTTATAATATTGATTTTTAATTCTTCTATTTGTATTACCTATAAAATATTACTTTAATTTTTACATGTCTATATTTGTAATAAAAAGTTATCATTTAAACTAATCCATATTCTAAATTTACTTCACGAATGAAATAAGATTTTAATTTAATTTTTTTTGTAGTTGTGCAAAGCCAGGAATAAATAAAATTAGCTTGCAATTTTGATTTTGATTTTTTAACTCTTATACTAATTATCAATAAAGTTGTTTATAATTTAATTTTCTTGTAATAATCCCTTTATCTTTTATTTTATTCCTCATGTTGGTGGAAAATAATTTAAATTGACGAATAGTATCTTATGGAATGAATTAAATGGAATAAGCATAAAATTCATGGACTAATTTTATAAGTTAGTGTTGAATCATAAATATAAATGTACATAAATTAAATTACTTATTATTGAAAATGATGTAGTACAAATCTTATAGACCAAGTAATCTGTGCATTAAATAATAAAAAAAATCATAGACTCATTTAATTCATAAAATAAGTTTTGGATAATATTAATTATTATGGTTTTAGAATTAATATTATAAAGACAAATAATTAAAACCACTTATGAAATAATTATCATATTCTAAGTTTATTTTTCATAAATAATTGATTTTAAGATAAACTTATATATGTGCTTGTTTCTCATAGAATTTTATTTTTGTTGAACTTGCGGTATTATACTATTAATTAGGTACCCCAAAATATTTTTTATGGACATATGAACTTATAGTTCTATGCAATTTTGATATTTTTAATCAACACAAAAAATTAAAGGAAAAATATTAAACATCTCAAGTTGCTCATATTTTTATAATATCTTATTATAAAATTTAACTTACATTAAATTAATGGCAAATTGTCCCATTGCATTCCTTGCTTTCAAAGCGATTCTTCTTCAAATTTCTAAAATGTATCTTCTTCTAACTATATCTTATATATTTTTTCTAGTTAGAATTAAAATTTTTAACTAATTTTATGTAATTAGTTATAAATAAAACTCTGTATTATGAAAAAAACTCTTTATTATAATTTATATTTATTATAATTCTATCTCAATTCAACTATCTAAGTAATTAACACCTATTACATAATTACTTATTGGGAAAATTATTTTTTTAGTCCGCTAAGTATGCCTAATATTAATTTTAGTCCGATAACTATGTCCATTTTTTTCTAAGTCCAGTAACTTGCAAAATTAATGAGATTTAGTCCTCCGATAGTTGATTTTTGATTTCTTGGCCGGAAATATTACATGGCATGCCAACTGGACAATTTTCAATATTTTAAGCCAACGTGGCAATTGCAATGAGGTGTATTTTAATTTAATGTTCAACCTAATACATGTGGTTGTACAAGTGGCAACTAATACATGTGATTGTACACGTGTATAAGTTGCCGTAAAATAACCAAATAGTTGTCATGTGTGCATTTCTGGCTAATTTTCAAAATATCGCCAAAAAATTGAGTAAAAACCCTAATTCGGACTAAATCTCATCAATTTTGCAAGTTATTGGACTTAGAAAAAAATGGGCATAGTTATCGGACTAAAATTAATATTGGGCATACTTAGGAGACTAAAAAAATAATTTTCCCTTACTTATTTGAAATTTATATCTAATATTCTATAAACATGATATACTTGACATCACAAAAAAAAAAGTAACATAAAACATAGCAATTCGTTTACACTTTTATAATATACATAGATATAGACAATATTTATCTATGGTTGTATGCCCATTTTTTCTTCTATTTCATTTTTAGTTTCAGAAAAAAGATATGTGTGGTGATGGTTTAAGAGTAACATTTACACATTTTGATATGTTTTTGACAAGGAGCGATTTTTATCGTATATTGTTGAAAAGATCAAATATGTACACTCATTTTGTTCAATTATATTAGAGATGATTAAAGAATCATATAACGTACCTATTAATGACATCTCAAATGCTCAAATTACATTTTAGTCTATCTTACAACAAAAAGTATTCACTCTACATGATAAGTAATTTAATTGATTGTCATTTTTCTTTTAACCTATTTTTCTCTTGAAATTGTTTGTTTTACATGACAATTCATTTAATTGATTTCATTTGTCATCCAACCTCTATATTTTAATATGTCTGGTGATCTAACTAATTCTCATTTATATCTATGCTAGAAAAAAATTCTCAACATTAAATTCTTTCAATTTTCATGATTTTTTCTAGTCATTTCATGTTATATCATAGGGCTATTTTTTATCTAGAAAGTGTATTATATTATGAATATAATATACACAAAAATGATATGGATAAATAAGTATAATGTGAAAAGTAATTAATAGGAATAACTATAGATAACGTGAAAGTAATAAATAAGATTAAATATGTATAATGTGAAAGTAATTAATAAGAATCAATAAGTATATTATTTTACATTTTTATCCTTAGAAAAATAATATTACAAGGTTAATTTAGTCCAATCAAAAAAAGAAAGAAATCAAAATCCCTATTCATACTTTTATATAGATTAGATTAGATAGATATAGATAGAGAGATATAGATATAGAATAGATATAGATAGATAGATAGATATAGATAGATATAGATATAGATATAGATATAGATATAGAATATAGAATATTAATATATATATATATATATATTATTTATTTATATTAATTATTTATATATGACCAATTTAATTACATATATAGATTAAGATTTTATTCTTAAAATTAACCCAAATTGCAATTGAGGCGCGTGAAATTCACCCACTATTATAAGGAGGTAATTTGCTATATTTTAAAAAACACAAGAGAGTAATTTGATATATTTTTTTTTCTTGCAAGGAGGTATTTCGCACGTATATCATATCACAAGGGGGCAGCGTATATTTTCCCAAATTTTAACATAGTTTAAATGTGAGTCAGTTGAGATCGCTTAAAAGACACGAACATAGGAGCATGGAAGAGTTTCAACAGTATTCGAAAATCAAAACTGATTTCGCAACTTCCCTAAACACGGAAACTTTCTGCATAATTTTGTTCGTTTGTCATATTGGTGCCCAAATCAAGTTACAAATGAACATGTTAAAGTTGGTTGTTTTGATTTAAGGACAAAAATTAAAAATTGTCCTATTTATCCATTTAAGTAAACATAGAACTATATATATATATATATATAGGGATAAATACGATTTATCCCCTGTGATATAAAAAATAAGCAAAAACCTTTATGTAAAAAAATAATTAGCAAATTATCCCCTGTGATCTTAATGAAGCAAATTACCCCGTGTTTTCCCTTGATAGGGGGTAATTTGGTTCATTTATCAAAATACAGGGAGATAATTTGCTAATTATTTTTTCATAGAGGGATTTTTGCTCATTTTTTATATCACGAGGTAAATTGCATTTATTCTTATATATATATATATATATATCAGAATCTTAATCAACAAAATATTATCCATCCTAATTCAATTAATCATGTTTGATATATTATTACTCATTTATCAACCTCTAACTTTTCCTATCCAACGGAGTAAATGAAGCCGAAGTGTATACAACCCATTTACAACAAAATAGTACGGCTAGTCTGTCCCATTATTCTATAGGCTTAAAAACTTTATCTTTCTAGAATGGTAAAATAGTCCTCTAATTTTTTGATATTTTGATATATTAGTCCTTCCAACACCAAATTTTGCAAAATTTGTCGAAAATAAAGCATGTGATCCTTTCTAGGGATTATGAAAGAGTCTTATAACTTTTTGACATCTCGCAACTTTGATCCTTTCGGTGTGCAAAAGTTGACGGAATAAATCATATATCACATTATTTTTTTTTCAATTTTTTATCTATGTTTGCGAAAATGAACCAATCAGAACAAAGCCCCAATGTAAATTAATAATCTGCGGTGCACATGATTTATTCCGGTATAAAGTTGGAGGACCAAAAACATATTTAAGCCTTATTCTATAGTACACGAAGTCGTCGTATACTGCAAATCAACGAATTACGAGAAAGTGAACCCAACAGTTTCAAATGCAGCAGACCGTTTGAACTGGATCCAAGAAGTACACATCTAATAACTCTATGTACATTCAGAATTGGACAGTTTGAGATGTGAATTTGCTAAATCTTCTCCAAGTTCTATGAGTTGGCCTCAAGAAACGGATAGTCTGTGTAACCATCTACAGGATCATGTGTGTAGAATGTGTTTCTGTCGTACTTATTAAGAACAGAATTAAGCTCAAATCTCCTAGGTAAATCAGGATTAGCCAAGAACAATCGCCCAAACGCCACAAGATCGGCTCCGCCCCGGGTTATAACTTCGTTGCCATCGTCCCTGTTGTACCCGCCGGCAACGATAAAAGTCCCTTTAAAAGCTTTTCTCATGGGCAGCAAGCTGTTTTTGGTAATGTTCTTTTCGAATTGCGTTATCATTCTTGGCTCAATCACATGGCAGTAGAGTATGTTGTATTTGTTCAGTGTCTCGGCCATGTAAAGGCCGAGGGCGTCTGGGTTTGAGTCCCCACATTGGTTGTAGTCAGCATAGGGCGAGAGCCTAATGCCCACTCTATGGGGTCCTATCTCATGTGCCACGGCTTCAACTATCTCTAATGGGAAACGACAACGGTTCTCTAAGCTCCCTCCATACTCATCGGTTCTGTCGTTTACTTGGTCTTTCATGAATTGATCGATTAGGTAACCATTTGCTGCATGAATCTCTATCCCGTCGAAGCCTGTTGGGATTCAAACACAAATTAAGAGCATGGAATCATAAAAAAGAAACATGCTTCACATACGCTATGTTATGCTTAAGAGGGGGGGACAAGGGCAATCACAGATGTTCCTATATGGTGGACTCCATAAAGGTCCGACTACATGGGTGATTGTAATTGTCTGAACATGACATATCAAAACCTTCAAACAATAATCCTACTTCTGACACATGGATGACAAAGTAATGATAAATTACGGGACCAAATTAACCTGCTTCAATGGCGTGTTTGGCAGCTACTCTAAAATCATCGACAACTTGAGATATTTCCTCAACCGTGAGTCGATGGGGCGGTGAAAAAATTACTCCGTCGGAGCCTCGAATATCCACATCAGTTTGAATTGGTTTGTCCGTGCAAGAAACTGGAGGGTTCCCATTAGGCTGGAAACCTTCGACGAAAGATCGACAAGGTTAATTACACATTTCTAACACAAATCTAGCAATTCTCGAGGTAGAAGAATCAAAGTAGGATCATGTCAAGAGGGAATTTACTGTAGTTTGAAACTCTGCCAGCATGCCAAAGTTGGCAGAAGAAAACACCCCCTTTCTCATGAACTGCTTTAACAATTGGCTTCCATGCTTCTATTTGGTCTTTTCTCCATATGCCTGGAGTATGTGGATACCTTCCATCAACAAAACAAAACATTTAAGGTCATACAATTATCATACATGTTTAAAAGGAATCATTTTACTTATGCAAGATTTCTGACTTAACAATCAAAAAATTATATTACATATAGATTTGGTTAGAGCTGAATCAATTATTACTCTTGTGTTTAGGGAGAACCATCAATCATAATTAAATATATTATACTTATTGTGTGTTTAGTTTAATTCAATTACTCCTGACCTGAATAATAATTATATTAAACAAAACAACACTAATTCTTTCATTTAGCATATGTGGAGGGTACTACGGTATATATACAAAGTTCTCCAAATAAGGTAAGAAATTGAAATTAACTTCCCGCCCATAACTTTGTGGTCAAGGTTGATTGATCAGGGGCATTTGTGTAACTTCGCTTCTATTTTCCTTTACGGGGTTGTCCTTCCATGCACTATCTTTTAGGTGCAATCCCTTATTTGCCCCTGAATCATCTTTTTATTTGCATTTAGTCCTGAATTTTCCTATTAACTATGATATGTATAGTCATATCTTACTCAAAATTTAGATTCTATTTGAAGATTTCAAACAAAAATTGTGAAGGTGGACTCATTATACTTTCTGGTCTGAATCTTCTACTGCAAAATAGTGTTCCATCTCAAATATCATTTAAGGCTAAACTCCAATTTACTTTCATGTGTTTTTGAAAAATCGCTAAAAACCCCCCTATGTTTTAAAAATAGGTAAAAAAAAAAAGAACCCCTATGTTTTAATAAATTCAGCATAAAACCCCCCTTTCATTAGAAAATAACAGAAGCTGGGGTGCACGCGCTTGAAGTGCATCTGAGCTTGATTTTTGAAGTGTTTTGACCTTTTTCTTAATCCTAAATTAACTAAAATACCCTTATATTGTATTTAAAATTACCATAGTCAACTTGATTTTTTTTAAAAGATTCTTTTTGCAATTTCATCTCTCCTAAAAATATAAATAAATTTATTCTTAAATTTATTTAATTATCTAAAACTAATCTTAATTAACTAAAATATATATTTAATGAAAATAAGTAAGATAATTAAAAGAATTTCTTTAATAAAAATTTGGGGACGACGACGGCCACCGCCCCGCCGTCGCCAATAGCTGGTCACCGTCACCCGCTTGCTATTGCGACGTCGCCCAGATTTATTTCGGGCAACGACGATGTCACTAGATTTTAGGGTGCAGCGTCGTTTGCAGGGGTGTCGCCGCCGCCCCCCACGCCCATCTGCGGGGGCATCTCGCCCTTATCTGCAGGGGCGACGGTCACTGCCCCCGAACAGAAGAGTGACGGCGACGCCGTCACCAATAGCTGGTCTGGGCGACGTCGCCAGACGCCGTTGCCCCTTCTCTGCAGGGATGGGGAGGAGGTAGGGGTAGACAGTGGGGATGGGGAGGGGGGTAGACGACGAGAGTGGGGTAGGGGATAGTAGGGGGTGTGGGGTGGGTAGGGAGCAGAGTTTTTATTTTTATTTTTTACATAAAATAATAATTTATTTTTTGTAATTTCTAAATATTTATATATAAGATACATTAAATAATTTATTGAATCTAGGCCTTTGATTTTTTTAAGATCCAACGGTTGCGATTAATTGATTCGATCTAACGGTCATTATATAATCAAAGAAAATCCAACGGTCATTAAAGTAAGAAAATAATATATAATGAAAAGGGTGTAACGGTCATATGAAGAAAAAGTTAACGCCGTTAAGTCCATTTAACGGAGAGGGGCAAGTAAGCTACATTTAATAAAACAGACGAGGGGTTTTCGCTTATTTTTAAAATACGGAGGGATTTTTAGCAGAGTTTTTAAAACACAAGTGGGGGTTTTATGCAATTAAGCCCTCATTTAATATATACACATTATATGTGTAAAATTACATCATATATAAAACTTTTTTCGTAATAAACTAGAGAATATAATTTTTGTACGTGTGACGTGCATAAATTAATTAGAATAGAAGATGCAACATTATTTAAAATAGAAAATCCAATCCATCCAGAATTCTCACACATGATCAAAAGTAGGTAAAATTACAATTTGCATCAAACAACTTACCCTCTTTGCGATTCGGTCTTATGTTTTAGCACTCCCAAGATTTAGTTCCATTCATAAGTCACAAAACATGCAATTTTAGTTCCAACCACAAATTTTGTTAAATATTTAGCAGAAGCAACACATAATTTGCACGTGCTCTATTAAGTAACTGACCATTGATTTAACGGAGGGAGCACGTGATTTGCAAATGCCCTGTTAAATATTTAACGAAATTTATGGTTGGAACTAAAATTGCAAATTTTTTGTGACTTATGAAACTAAATCTAATAAGTGGTAAACCAATATGACCAAAATTACAAAAAGAATAAGTTGTGGGACGTAAATTGAAATTTTCTCATCAAAAGCACTTACAAAGTACTAATCTATGTGTCTTGAGAGGACAATGATTTTAATTCAAATGAAAACAATTAGAGGTCTATGTTCTGTCCTCATCTATGTTGTCTTTGTCTATCAAATGCAGATTAATTAGAGACAAGTAGAAGCAGGTATGTATAAGTTCTATATAGTACCCTTGAGCGGTGTCTGAGATTCCAGAGGCTTCAGAGATCAAGAATCCACCCTTTGTTGTTCTCTGTGTGTAGTACAGAACTGCATGTGTCTGTGCCACAAAGTTGTAAGACCTCAATCTTGTCATCGGTGCCAAAACTATCCTACAAAATTAACGTTGTAATAAATGAATTTATTTATCATGGAATGAGGTCCTTTTCATTTGTTTTTGTGTTTCTTCTTCATATTATCTTATTTCGTCTGCAATCAACCAAAGAAGCAAAGAACTTCAAAATCTTCATCTTCTCATCAACCTCCTTCTTCACACACACAGTCACACATCAGCACTACTTGAAAACACACCAGCAAACACACAGTAAAACACAAATATTACTCAGCCAATAACCCACACACATATAAAAACACAAATTATTCAGCAAAACACACACACACACACATAGATAAATACACAATTCAGTAACCACACAAGCAGAGATAAACACAATTAAATATTATTTAGCAAAAAAACACACACACAGAGATAAAAACACAAATATTATTCAGCAAGAACACACACAGATAAACATACAAATATTATTTAGCAAACACACACACACAGAGACAGATAAACACAAATATTTCTCAGCAAACACACACACACACACACACACACAAATCTATATTCAGCAACACAGAAGAGACAAAGATAAACAAAACAAATATTATTCACACATAGACACACAGAGAAGAATATATACCTGTGGGATAGATGAAAAGATCCCATGTTGTAAGAAGATAAGAGAGGATTAATGGGCAGTTTATCAGCTAATTCCTCTTTATTTTCTCCCATTTTCGTCAAACTTTTTGCTGCTCTTTTCAGTAACTGGGAGAAGAAATCGTGAGAGAAAAGCCACATTAATAACAAATATATATATATATATATATATATATATATATATAAAGTATACATGTGTGGACCGCACAATAGCCGTCCTAATCCTTAATTCCACTAATTTACACCCCTCTACTCTAATATATCGTTTGCTAGTACCGAAAATTTAGAATTACATTATTAGAATTACATTATTCTACCAATGTGTAAAAGGGTTAAATGCAATTTATTCCCTGTGTTCAAGGGAAATGAACAATTTATTCCTATGTAAAAAATAAAATTATAATTTATTTTTCTATATTTTTAAAAATAGAGTAAATACCCCCGCCGCGTTTCGTGAATAACACGCACCTATTTTTTTTTCTTTTTTAATTTTTTATTTAAAATTTAAAATTACATTTATACTCTTATTTAAAAATCATTATATTGATTTCAATTTAAGACTTAAATTTAATGAATAAACCAACGGTGTAGATTTTATTTAATCCGAATCTAACGATTTTAATTTAAATCAATAAGAATTAAAAACTATATATTATATATAATTAAATTATATATAAATTTATTATCTACATAGATAGATATATATATATATATAGAGAGAGAGAGAGAAGCTGGCGGGATTGACCGGATCTGGGCGCGGGAGTGGAGGAGGAGGCGGCCCGTGGTGGAGGTGGTGGCGTCCAATGGAGGAGGAGGAGGTGGTGGCCGGGATGGAGATGGGTTGGCGACGGGGCGCGGCGCGGGAGGGGGAAGGGGAGGGAAGAGGAGAAGGCGGCCGGAGGAGGGAGATCGGGTGGTGGTGGGGCTGGGTAATGGGGGACTTTGGGCACCGGAGGGGGAGGAGACGGCGGCGGCAGGCAGCGCGAGGAGAAGGAGCTGGGGTCGTGGCGTCGGTAGGGGAGCGTTGGCGTCGGCAGTGGCAGTTTGCTGAAGAAGATGAAGACGAAAGAACAAAAAAAAAAATGTATATATATATATATTATACATACATATATTAATATATTTAATTGGACAATAACTATTCTTTTTAGGGTTTAAAGCAAATTATCCCCTGTGTTTCTGAAAATAGAGCAATTTACTCCCCTCACGCGTTTCATGCAGTACACGCGCCTTTTACATTATTTTTTTAAATTTTATATTTACAATATTATTTTAGAACCGTTGGATCTGATTTAAATCTAGGTTCAAATTTAACTATTAGATCAATGTATCAGATCTTACTTAATTCAATTAATGGTCTAGATTTAAATTTGTAAATATACCTAATACATATTATACAAATATTAATTTAAAATATAGTATATGTAATATATTTACATATATGTAATTATATATATATATATAAATATATATATATATACATATATACAGAGAGGGAGAGAGAACGACGGGGAAGGGAGGCGCGGCGATGGAGAGTGGTGGTTTGGGCTCGGCGACGGAATGGTGGTTTAGGCACGACGACGGGCGAAAGGGGCGGGGTAAGGGAGGAACCGCGATGGGGAGTTGGGGCGGCGACTTGTTCTGAAGAGGGGTGGGGCACGGCGCGGCGCGGCAGACTGGAGTGGGGAAGGCGATGCAGCGGCGACTGGTTTGGGGGAGGGGGTGGCGGTGGCTGGGTTGCGGGGTGGGGCTTTGGGCGGCACCGAGACGGGTGCTGGGACGGGGAGGAGGGGCCGACGATGAGGGGTGGCGATGGGGCCTCGGGCTGTGGCGACGGCATTGGTGGGTGGAGGGCGGCGACGGCGGTGGATGGATGGGGGAAGGGGATGGGGCAGGGGGGTTAGGGTTTGTTTTTCTATTTTTGCTCTAAATAAAAATATATATTTTATTAAAAACCATATCTTTTATATATATAAAAATAGTATAAATACTGTTTAATAAATATTTTAGTTATTAATAAAATATTATATATAAAATTATATAAAAATAATATTTTATTCGTAAAAGTATCATGCCCAGTCGCAAGAGGGGCGAGTGCACTACACACTCCCCTCTGAGGGGGTAAATTGCTATATTTTCATAAACACGGGGGAGTAATTTGGTATTTATTTTTTCACAGGGGGTAGTTTGCTCATTTCCAATATCACCGGGGGTAGCTTGCATTTTTCCCTTTTTTTTATAATAATATATTTATGTATAATATATTAAATATATATATATATATATAAAATAATACTTTTATAGGTAAAAGAAATTTTCCAAATGCAGGAGGGGCGCGTGTAGTGCACTGCCAGGTCTAGGGGGGTATTTTGCTCTATTTTTTGAAAACACATGGGAGTAAAGTGTTATTTTATTTTTCACAGGGGGGTAAATTGCTCATTTATCTTAACACAGGGGGGTATATTCCATTTTTCCCATGTGTAAAAACCTTAAAAAATTTCCTCCTGTGTATTTTAATCCAAAAAAATTCAAATATTTTTAAAAATTAATAACAAATATTTCATTTTGCATAAGCACATTTTCGTTGGTTCACCCATAAAAATGGATAAAATGAGTTATTTGTTAGACGGTTACAAACCTCAGAGAAGGAATTTGTAATTTTTTAAAAAAATAAGGGAGTATTTGTAATTATGTCTAGCCTCAGGGGAAGTTGTTGTAATTCACCCATATATCTAAGTGAAATTGAGTGATTGCTATCTTTAAAGGCCTCGTTTACTTTGAGGGATGAGATTAAATCGTAATAGATTAATGATGGACAAAATGTAGGATGAGATTAAATTGTATCATTAATATTTTTATTTAAATTATCTACTTATCATTATAATCATATATTTACCTAAATATAAGTAAATAAGAAATTGAGTTGGATATCCAATCCAATTCTCACAAGTAAACAAGGCCAAAATATGATAATTAATGAATGATAGTATATGAGATAAGTTGTAATAGGTTAATGCAATATTTTGTGTACTTGCTTTGATCAATTTCTGTATATTATAGAATTATTTTATTTAGGGTTCGTTCGGTTTAAATGGGAGAGGAAGGGGGAGGGAAAGAATAATAGTTTTCCTTCAAGTTGTTTGGTATGATTGGAAGGGGAGTAAATATCAAATATTTTCCCTTGTTTGGTACGAGAAAAATAGATTGAGAACAAAGGACTATTTTTTGTAATTTTATTGTTTAACCATTTCTCTTCATTTTGTAATAGAAAATAAACAAGTTAATATTATACTAATATAATTTTAGTATATCAACGATTTAAAAACCTTATTAATAAAAATATATATCAAACAAGAATAATAATATTTTTTATTAATAAAAATATTCATCAAAATGAATATTGTTCATTTATTCTAAATAATTCAGTTTAAATAAAATATAAAATACTACCAACGCCCTCAAATAAAGAATACAAATTCAAATATCAGCACCTTTATCGGTACCAAAAATAAATTTGCATATCAACAACCTATTGTTGAGTGAAATCTTGACAAAAGTTAGTGTACCAGGCGGCCGACAAAACTTATTAATTTATGAACAACTTTTGTTCACGGACAAAATTTAGTGTCGACGGCTGGAAGAGGGAACACAATTAGGGGAATGGATTATTCAATCAAGAATAATAGCAAATTAGCAATAAAAAATTCTGAAAAAAATCGCAAAAGCAAAGTATGTTTACTGAATTGTTGACTTCAACGTAGTAGTCTTTCCAACGATTTGGTTATCTTTTATCGGCGATTATGTTAATTAGCAGGAAAGAGAAAAGAATTGAAAAGAAATATTATATATATATATGGGCAATAGAGTAAATAAAAATAATTAAAATATGTATTTTTTTTTATCTTTTTGACCTTATACTTCCACTTTTCCGCCCAATTTTGGACGGAAACAAAATTAGATTTCGGATGTGTTTTATATACATCCAGTTTTACTTCCATTTTTATCTCTTTCTTCGAACCAAACACTAAACTTTTTCTTATACATCCCTTTTTATTTTCATTTTTTTATACTTCCACTTTTCTCCCAACTAAATATATCCATAGTATTTACAAGAAATTATATAATTTGTGATAAGATAAAATTTCCAAAATATCCATAGAAAGGACAAAAATGTCACTATCAAAGTAACCAAGTCAACGTGCAAGGCCAAAATCGAGGGTTATATGTACAAGTTATTTTTTTAGTCAAATGGGCTAGGTGGTATTGTAATCACGTTATTATCTTAACGTGTAACCGGGCCATTAAAATAGTTAAGGGCTGCATCATTTTAAAAGTAAACAAAGTTGTTATGGGTGATATCACCCTAATAAACAAGCCCAAAGAGTAAAATACGCATTGATTCTCTCAATTGTAAATCTACATAAAATATTACCGTTAGAATCATATCGATAAGATCTCGATTATAGTTCTCTAATGCTTATAGAGCAAAATACATCTTGATTCTCTTAGTTGTGAGCCTACAAAACCTATCACCGTTAAAACCACACTGAGAAGGTCCCGATTATAACTATGGGTGGCAATTCACTTCGGACCAGACAAACCTGCCTCGGCCCCGCCCCTAATAGGGCGGGTCCGAGTCCAAAAGATTAAAAGCAGGGCGGGTCTCGGGTCCTTAAGAACCCGCCCCACTTATATATATATATATATATTCTTTTATTTTATCATGATAGAATAAACACTAACAAAATATTATATCATTATTTAGTTATCGTACTTGTTCAACAGTTGATAAATTGAAAAATTATCACACAATGTTGAACGGCGAGGAAGACGAAGAAGTTATTACTAATGTATAATTGATATGAATTGTTTGGGTTGTTTTATTATGAACAATTTCATTTGTACTTGAAAATCCTTTTCGACTTGAATTTGAGTTAGATCATTAACAATTTTATTTGTAATTGATAGATTAAATTTTCTTTTTTTATAAAAAATATGTAGAACAAATAAAAATAACAGGGTCTATCGGGTTAGACCGGCCCCTGCGGGTTTTGTATCGGGGCGGGTCTTGGGTCCTTTCCGGAGTTGGGGGGGGGGGGGGGGTCCTAGGTCCACCCAAACCCACCCCGTTGTCACCCCTAATTATAACCTTACAATTGTTAAATCAATAAGTCGTAAGAAAAGTAACAAAGGATTTCATAATATTAAGGTGGCACAAAACTTATACATATTGAATGAAGGGCTGCTATTTATAGATTTATCTCAATTATACGATTTCGAGAACCACAGACACCAACATGACCAAATAGTCATAGTGAATCCATACATATTAGGATTTATGATGCACCAAGTCGAACCCTAAAGGTCTTGAATTAATGAAAAGAATTCAAGACTTGTTTGAATATCATAAACACTCTATGGGGAGGTTTTAGGACGACCTTCGTGAGATAAAACCATATCAGCCTCATTAACATCCCTCTAAACTCTTATAAATGCTTCAATTGCGATCTTGTTTGAAATTTTTTGTGTAAAATCTGGTAATTTGGTTCAATAAAATTCATAAATAAAATATTTATGATAAATACCATAAAATGACGAAACTTTTCTTTTCACACACACAGAGATACCATAAAATGATGAACCTTCCACCCCATGAATAGGCCCAGCCGAACGGGAGGCCCTACCACCCCATGAACAAGTATGTCAGGAGGAAGCACCTCCTCCCCCATGAACAATCTCCACCCCCTAGCAAAGAACCACCCGGTGAACAAACACCACCCCCTAGGGGGAATCACCCCTCCCCAGGAGTTCCACCCAAAGGTCCGATGATCTAGTTGACGCAAGAGACCTTACTAGCACTAATCCAGGACGTATCCAATAGAGCAACCACTTAGGCGATTGCTCAATTTGTGACTAATCACCCCATGAACCCGCCTCTCCTTCTCCTCGTCGAAGTTGAGAAGAGTCCTCGGCTCCCGAGGAGAACAAGTAGAGGCGGGAGGATGTGAACAGTTGAGTCTCTAGACCGGAGGTTGCCCACCCGCAGCCAAGGCAACCCACGACACCCATACTCTCAAGGGGAGTGGAGGACCCTTATTTCCGCTTGGCAGTGGCTCCTCCAAAACGTAGCCCTTTCTGCACGGCAATCCTAGCTGAGGCACTTCCGTCGGGCGTTAAAGTGTCAAACCTCTTGGAATATGATGGAATGGGAGACCTGCAAGAGCACTTAGACAAATTTTATGCTAAAACTGATTGGTATAACTTGAGTGATGCCGCCTATTGCAAGGTTTTCTACACTATGCTTATAAAGTGTGCTCTAGCTTGGTTCAATCAATTACCTGCTGGAACTATCTCCAGCCTCGAGCAGTTGACCCGACATATTTTACATCACTTCTCTATGAACAAGAAAGTCCCAAAAACGGCCTCGTACCTTTTCACCATCCACCAGAAGGAAATGGAGTCATTGAGGGATTACGTTCAGAGATTCGTGGAGGCCGTGCATGAGGTGCCCACGTCAACCACGAATTGTTGGCTAGCATTATCCAACAAAAGTACATCAGAATCGAGGAATCCCAAGCTGCGGATCCTACCCTCAGTGTCAAGAGGAAGGGTAGGGCGGAAGAAAATGAGCCGCGGAAGAAGGAGGAGCAAGCATGTACCCCCGGCCGAATTTACGTACTACACCCCTCTGAACGCCCCTAGAGGAGAAATGTTAGTCGTGGCAGAACAACAAGGGTTGATTGACCAATGACCGAGAAAAATGAAGGACAATCCTAAGAGGCTAAGGTCCGACAAATATTGCCGCTTCCACCGTGACCTCGAGCAAACAATTGAGGAGTGTCATCACCTCCAAAATGAGATAGAGAAAATTGATCCAACGGGAACACTTGAAGGAGTATGTCAACCAATATCCACGAAGACGCCAATTCGACCAAGAGGATGTTGTCGTGCACCCCATGGCGAGCTCTAGGCCATGCACTCCATGATGAGCTCGAGCCACACGTCGAGCTCAAAGCGAGGGGAGGGGAAGCCGCGCACGCCAAGAAGTAGTAACCTTAAGTTCGCATAGCATGAAAAGTTATTTTTTGGCTATTCACTTGTAATAGGAGAAAGCTCGAGTAGGAGCTCAACATATCCTTCTCGCCTTTTGATTTCCCCTAAGACATTGTAATGCGAACAATGAGTAATGAAGTTAATTTTCTTGTCGTAGTCTAAACAAAAAAATCATGAAAACTTTACCTCCCCTTAAAGTTGGTAAAAGACCAGCTCCGGGACATGAGCAAGTATCCCTTGAGGTAATGTCCTCCTTGATAAAACTTGAGATCATTGTAAAGAATATAGCCCTGGAAACTTTGCCTCCCATTGAAGTTGGTAAAAGACCAGTTCCGAGACATGAGCAAGTATCCCTTGAGGCAATGTCTTCCTAGATGAAACTTGAGATCGTCGTAGAAAAACATCGCCCCCAAAACTTCGCATCCCCTTGAAGTTGGTAAAAGACTAACCCCGGGACATGAACAAGTATCCCTTGAGGCAATGTCCCAATAGATGAAACTTGAGATCCTTGCCAAGAATATTGCTACGGAGACTTTGCCCCCTTGAAGTTGGTAGAAGATCGACTCTGGGATACGAGCAAAAGTATCCCTTGAGGCAACTTCAAATAAAGATAACGAAAATATAAAAACAAAACACGCTACAACATCCGACCATAAGAGTTGGAAAAAAAGTCATCCTAAGTACTAAATACTGCCGAATTACATCCGACTATAGAAGTCGAAAGAAAAGCATTCCAAGTATTAAATATTGCAGAATTACGTGCCAAAATATCCGACTATAAATATTGCCAAATTATCCGCAAAAAGTATATACTCCCCCATCATCCTTGGGGGGTCCATTATGAGCAAGATCCTCCTCTTCCTCCTAGTAAAGTGTTAACTTGAGGATAGAGCCCTATACACTCCCCCCTCTCCCCCAAGGTCCTAAGGGGCACCATTACGAGCAAGATTATCCTCCTCCTCCTAGAAGAGTGTCATCCCGAAGAGGAGAGCCCTAAGAAGAAAACTGAGATCGAGCACCTCCTCTTCCTAGAGGAGTGTCATCTCAAGGAAGAGAACCCTAAGGGGGGAGCGGAGGTTGAGCACCCCCTCCCCCTAGAAAAGTGTCATCTCGAGGAAGAGACCTCCTTCTCCTGGAATGTGTCATCTCAAGGAGAAACCTCAAGGAAAATGGCAGGTCGAGCACCTCCTCCTCCTAGGGAGTGTCATATCAGAAGAGACCTCCTCCTCGAAACGTGTCATCTCAACAAGGAAAGCCCTTAGGGGAAAATGGAGGTTCGAGCTCCCTACTTTCCTGAGTGTCAGCTCGAGGAGGAGAGCATTAAAAGGAGAACAGAGGTCAAACACCTCTCCTCTAGGACGAATGTCATCTCGAGGAGGGACCCTCCTCGTCACCTTGGCCACAATCATCACGATATCGTCAAGCGACTCGAGTAAATATCACTCGAGGCAAAGTAAAGAAATGTTCCACCAAAAAATTTGCGTCAACTCCGAGACCTAGGTGAAAATCAACATGACTGTCATATCACGGTGGCCACCCCGAGCGGGGGGCTTTGCCCCCTCGAGGCGCTGCCTCGAGGACGCAGCGCCTTGAGGTGAGGCGCTCGAGGCGGCCGCCTCGAGGACACAGTGACTCGAGGTGAGGCCCCCGAGCATCTCACCCCGAGGCGTTGCCTCGAGGCCGCAACGCCTCGCCTCGAGCGGGGGGCCGTCGCCCCCCAGCCCGAGGTGTCGCCTCGAGCTGGAGGGTGGGGCCGCCGCCCCTCCAACTCGAAACTCCGCCCCCGTGCACCGCCGCGCGCATCCGCAGGCCAACCACAATGCGCCGCCACCCAACTGCCATTAATATCCTCATCACCAGACATGGCAATATCTTGGAGTAGAGATACAAAATACAAGCTAATGTGATATGAGGGGTGGATGAAGAACAATGAATGGATACCCCCCTTCCCCATACATTAAGCGCTTAATTTTTTTCTTGAAGAGAATTCTTACTCTCATCCGGATTACTGCTTCTTGCAAAGTATTTTATCCGAGAGTGAGGGGTTGTATAATGCATATGGTGGTAATAAGCATTTAATTATGAGGTCATAGGAGTACTTTTCTTATATATTAAATATATACACCTTATCACATTATAAAATAACTAACATCACTATAAATTCCCGATATATTATTTTTTTAAATGCGATTCACTATTCATTTCACTACACGAAAACAGGGTTTCAGAGATGGATTTTTCCGTCTCTGAAACCTATAATTGCATCTCTAAAAGAATTAGAGATGGAATTTTTTCATTGAAAAGTTTGTAGCTGAGAGTCCAATGGCTGATTCCGTAGATAAATCCGTCACCGAGTTTTTGAGACGGACAGAAATCCATCTTTATCTCCACCTCTCTGTTTTAAATAAACTTAGTCAAAATCCGTCTCTGAATCCATCTTTAATCCAACTTTGATTCTGTCTCTGAATTTGTGAGTCTCCCAAAGAAATTCTATCTTCACTTCCGTCTTTGATTCTGGGTTGTATCAATCTCCAAATACATCCCTAACTAAAGACAAACGATCCATATTCAATTCCATTTTTAAATTTGTGCACATTGTGAGGTCTCACCTCTAAATTTTAACTTAGAACATGTCATAAATTTTCTATACACAAAGCATACTTAAGCAAACACATTGATCATATATAACTTGTAGTTTTCCAATTTGAAAATTGCAACTCCATACCCAACAAAAATAGAATTCAACTTTGTCAACAAAGTAGCTTTTATTGACAATCTATTGCACAGTGTATTTAAACATATTTGTAGCAATTAGCTGCGACATCTTCACATTCATCCTCTACCCCGTGCAAGTCACCAAGAGTGGCAAGGCAAGTTATCATACTTCTTCACAATCTTAATAAGACCTAAATAATAATGCAAAATACAGATCAGTAACAACAAAGCCAATCTAACATCCCCTCTCCATCACTTGCTCAGTTCTTTTCTCTAGTTCGTGCATCTAACAATACTTTATTAAAGCACTGGCTAATGGAATGAGTTCATATGTACGTTGCTTTTTCATGAGAAATCAACCATAAAGGAGCATAGATGACAAACGGTTTCAACTTATATCCTATCTATATTAACTAATTATTGGGAAAAAAAAAAGTGGAATATTTAATTCTCTTTCAGTATGATTCTTATGTTCTTATATGTAAATGGTAATTTCAATACAAATTTCAAAGAAATGAGAAACATACATTAGGAAATAAATATACTCTACTTCACATATATTCAAATATTTAACATTTCTAAGTGCAATATTATCTCTGTTAGTCACTACCCATCAATCATAAAAAATTGGAATTATGATGGATATTAACATCATATCTATAATCCAATAGTTCATGCATCTAACAATACTATATTATTCAACAATGTTTAAATAAAATGCCAACCTATTTACATACCTTTCTTAGATGAACGACAAATGCCCAAAATACTCCTTGCTTCCCCTTAAGTGCAACCTAAAACTTAAAAGCAGATAATGGTTTTAAGAAAATAAGCCATTGAATAGGTTATATAAATTCAAATTTAACTTTTCATAATATATAGTTAGCATCCCAAAATGTCATGAATTCAAATGGAAAGATATTACTCTCAACTAACAAGATATTTACAAACTTTTCTTTTATGTTCCAGGACTGACTTTCACTAAATGTGCCAAGGAAGTTCTGTAGTTTTGACTTGTGAGCAGTTTTGTACATCTAGGAAAAATAATCACATACAAAAAAGAAGCACCAAAATTCCTATTAAAGGAATTAGAAAAGAGTATACTGGTGATGACATCAGTGAGATAGCTTCTTCTGTTAGAGTATGGACATATAGAAAAGTACCTTCTGATGTATGAGAAATCCTGGTAGCCTGAAAGAAAGTGCTTCTCCAGACAGCTATATTCAGCAGTGCTGCATGTAGCTAAAATAAAAAACAATGAAAAGAATACAGGCTCTTCGAAGCTAGAGAGAAACTGAAGTTTGAAAAGTCAGTCTCTTTCCTGCATCATATGAGATATAACCTACATGTAGATGAAGAAAAATTAAACTTTTACCATTTTGTAGGCACCTTTTTAATGCACCCGGTGCTATTTATGAGACATTAAAAGAGATGACACGCTCGCATGTTTCCAAGACAAGACGTCGTCAAGATAAGATAATGAAAATAAGAGAAACATTACTAACAATGAAAAGACCAAATTGGAACAACTGTAATAAAAACCACAAAACCAATAGTAACATGTATTAAATAGAGTCCATGAAATTGAGATTTGAATCCAGTCATAGAGAACTGTGAGCAGCAAAAAGCTAACTTAAATAAATTTGTTGTTTACAGATGATACTAGCTAGAAAATAAGATTAAATAGAGAATTCTATCAAATAGGGTCCAAAAGCCGCCATTTTGTTGAATGAGATTATAGAGAATTCCAACAACTGAATCCGCTATACAAATTAATAGCTATGAAACTAATATAGACTCAGTACCATAATCTTCTGATAGTTAAAGTTAGGGTAAATTACATCTACCTCCCCTAAGGATTGGCATAATTACAAATACCCCCTCGTTGTTTGAATAATTACAAATACCCCTTGAGGTTTGTAATTTTTAACCAAAGACCTAAAATTGACCATTTTAACCTTAAATTTTTTATTAGAATTGTAGAAAAATCACCCGAGCCAAATTGCATTATTCCTCATCTATGTCAAAAATTTAAGAAACCTCTCCCTACGCATTGTAGTCCAAAAAATTTTAAAAATTAAATAAAAAATAGTTTAGTGCATAAGGGCATTTTGGTCAGTAAAAATAGATGGAAATGGGTTATTTGTTAGATAATTACAAACCTCAGGGAAATATTTATAAATTTTCAAATAATGAGAAGATATTTGTAATTATGCTAAACCTCAGGGGAGATAGATGTAATTTACCCTTAAAGTTGATTTAAAGGAGAACATACTCAGTCCCATAATCTTCTGCTGTTAAATATCACATGCTTTTCCACACCCATTTTTCTAGTTAAATAATTTCAAAAAAAAGCACTAACTTGTCGTGGCTTATAAGAGATTTGAAAGGAGGTTCGACTATCCACCACTTCAAAAGTGAAGCCTGTCACTCTTTTCTACAAAGTATTGTACAAATGTGTGTATATATATATAGAGAGAGAGAGAGAGAATTACACATTACAACAATTTGACACTTCTCTGTTCCATCAAGATGAAGCTACAATAAAGTTTGTTCATTCATTAACCAAGATTATCATGAAGGGGAAAAAATGAATATTCAAGCTAAGCTACCAGATGAATGAGTCAATTGATGATCAATTGAATGCTGACATATATTTTTACTGCAAGAGTTTCTCGATGGGAATGTTGGAAGACGAAGAGATTTCACTGTAACAAGTTTAGTCATTCTCCACATCATATACATAGCCTTGAATTCGTTTAAGCTAAAACAACAAAAATATAGTTGTGAATAAACCTTAGAAAATCACACAGCAGCAGATCCTTATGAACATAAACACTAAGCAGAACATCCTAATCTAATTAATCATATCTGATATATTATTACTCATTTATCAATCTCTAATTTTTCCTATCCAACAGAATAAATGAAACCGAAGATAGACCATCTACAACAACATAGTACGCAAGTCTGTCACATTATTCTATAGTACACGAAGTCGTCGTATACTGTAAATCAACGAATTACGAGAAAGTGAATCCAGCAGTTTTGAATGTAGCAGACCATTTAAACTGGATCCAAGAAGTACACATCTAATAACTCTATGTACATTCAGAATTGGACATTTTAAGATGTGAATTTGCTAAATCTTCTTAAAGTTCTATGAGTTGGCCTCAAGAAACGGATAGTCTGTGTAACCAACTACAGGATCATGTGTGTAGAATGTGTTTCTGTCGTACTTATTAAGAATAGAATTAAGCTCAAATCTCCTCGGTAAATCAGGATTAGCCAAGAACAATCGCCCAAACGCCACAAGATCGGCTCCGCCCCGGGTTATAACTTCATTGCCATCGTCCCTATTGTATCCCCCGGCAACGATAAAAGTCCCTTTAAAAGCTTTTCTCATGGGCAGCAAGCTGCTTTTGGTAATGTTCTTTTCTAACTCCGTTATCATTCTTGGCTCAATCACATGGCAGTATAGTATGTTGTATTTGTTCAGTGCCTCGGCCATGTAAAGGCTGAGGGCGTCTGGGTTTGAGTCCCCACATTGGTTGTAGTCAGCATAGGGCGAGAGCCTAATGCCAACTCTATGGGGTCCTATCTCCTGTGCCACGGCTTCAACTATCTCTAATGGGAAACGACAACGATTCTCTAAGCTTCCTCCATACTCATCGGTCCTGTCGTTTACTTGGTCTTTCATGAATTGATCGACCAAGTAACCGTTTGCTGCATGAATCTCTATCCCATCGAAGCCTGTTAGGATTCAAACATAAATTAAGAACATGGAATAAAAAAAATCATGCTTCACCTAAACTATGTCATGTTTATGGTTTGGGGTGGGGGTGGGGACGGGGACAAGGGCAATCACAGTAGTTCCTATATAGTGGCCCCACAAGGGTCCGACTAATTGATGGTTGTAATTGTCTGAACATGATGTATCAAAACCTTCAAACAATGATCCTATTTCCGACAAATGGATAAAAAAGTAGAGATAAATTGGTGGGGGTGGGGGAAGGGCAATCACATTAATTCCTATATAATGGACACCACAAGGGTCCGACTACATTGATGATTGCAATTGGTTGAACATGACGTATCAAAACCTTCAAACAATGATCCTGTTTCCAACAAATGGATGAAAAAATAGAGATAAATTACGGGGATCAAATTAACCTGCTTCAATTGCGTGTTTGGCAGCCATTCTAAACTCATTGACAAGTTGAGAGATTTCCTCAACCGTGAGTCGATGGGGCGGCGAAGAAACTGCTCCGTCGGAGCCTCCTATATCCACATTAATTTGAACCGGCTTGTCCGTGCAAGAAACTGGAGGGTTCCCATTAGGCTGAAAACCTTTGACGAAGGATTAACGAGGTTAATAACACATTTCTAACACAAATCTAGCAATTCTTGAGGTAGAAGAATCAAATCTAGGGTCATGTCAAAAGGGAATTTACTGTAGTTTGAAACTCTGCCAGCATGCCAAAGTTGGCAGAAGAAAACACCCCCTTTCTCATGAACTGCTTTAACAATTGGCTTCCATGCTTCCATTTGGTCTTTTCTCCATATGCCTGGAGTATGTGGGTACCTGCGATCAACAACACAAAACATTTAAGGTTATACAATTATCTACATGTTTAAAAGGAAACATCCTACATATGCAAAATTTTTGACTTTAACAATCGAAAAAGTCTAATATAGATAGGGCTTGATCAGAGTTGAATCAATTATTACACTTGCCATGTGAGTGTTCAGGGAGAGCCATCAATCACATGATAAGTGTATTATACTTATGGTGTGTTTAGTTTAGTTCAATCACACCTGGCTTCAATAATATCTATATTAAACAAAACAACAACACTTATTTCTTATAGCATATGTCACTACAAGAAAATATGCTTTTTGCTACCAACTTTTTTGTTTGTAATGCGTTTAGCACCTGCTCATGTTGGCATGGTGGCTCCACTTGATGTTGTTATCCTGCCTGGCAACACTGGTCTTGATCCATCACAAAATTCCTTCTTCCAGGTATTTATGGATTAAGTAATTTTAGTTACAATTCCATATTTTGTCTACCTCCAGGTTCTCAACATCCCAACCAAGATAAACAAGGGTACAACCAAAATTATCATCCAAGTAGAGCTTATAAAAAGGGTGACAAAGTGGGTTCCTCTGAGGCTGCGCGCTACTTTCGAAGCTTGAATTAGGCCTTCTCTTATGGTCTCATTGTCCTCTTTGTGTTAGAATATAATTCTGGAGCAAATTCTAGCTGGCGCAGGACCTTTTTGTTCTTGTCGATTTTCCACTTTGTTTTTCAATTTGATTGTCACTCATGATCCTCTTCGGTTTGTCGTGTGCATTCTAAACAACAATGTGTTAACCATGACTATTCAAGTAATCTGTACAATTATGTGGTTACTCTAATTTGTTCATATTGGAATTAGTTCCTTTAGTTATATGCAAGATTTAGTTCGAATGTAATTTAATATTCAGATATACTGATAATATAATAATACTTTTAATGTTAATGTAAATAAAATTATAAAAGTAAAAATAAAAAATATTGAAATTAGCATCACGATAATTTTAGTGCAAAATGCAAATTAAATATTAGATTTATTGGTACAACTGGAGCTACGTAGCAAAAGGTGATCATTTTTGTTGTTGGTTTTGCTACGAATTTTCCGTTGTAATGAAATTTATTTTTTCTTAGCAACTCATGTGATGGTTACGACTGGACAACCCTAGCAAAAGATGGCGGTTTTTTCCACTGCTTTTGCTACGAAAATGATGTGGTAACAAATTTTAATTTTTCGTAGCAAATACACTTTTGCTACAAAATTTGTCCGCAGCGAAGCATTTGCTATGCCAATCTTCCCTATGACCAAAATTCATAGAGAATTCGTGGCAAAGAAATTTTTGCAATGAATTTTGTCATTTTGCTACGATTTCGACATGGTAGCTAAAAGCCTTTTTTCTGTAGTGTGTGGAGGGTACGTATGGTATATATATAGAGTTCTCTAAATAAGGTGAGAAATTGAAATTACCTTCCCGACCCATAACTTTGTGGTCAGGGTTGATCAATCAGGGACATTTGTGTAACTTCACTTTTATTTTCCTTGACAAGGTTTTCCTTCCATGCACTATCTTTTAGGCGCAATCCCTTATTTGCCCCTCAATTGTCTTTTTATTCCCCATCACGTATTGATGTGGGTGTTGGCCCAAATATGCCAAATGGGCCTCAGAGGCCCAAAGATTTAATGTAGGCCCAAGATGCCAGCGGGCTGGAGCAGCCTAGGGACCTAGGTCGGCCCGACCTAGGTCAAGCCGACCTGCAACTTGTCAGGAAAGGTATCATTACCTGGAAAAGGTGTCAGAGTGATGACAGCTAGTCCAAAGCAAGTGGGCATTCCAGGCCCTATAAATACCCCCATCCGACACATTTAAGGTACGAATTTATTGCACCCAATTCGGACTACTAGATCGCACCCTTTTATCTCGAACTACAATCTGACTCAGGCATCGGAGGGCCTTCGCTGGGAAAGCCCCCAGCTAGCCTAACGACCTTTTTTTTCTCAGGTCCCAAGCAGCTATCTGAGGAAGATCCCATACGATCTGCAACCTGGAATAGGACGACCTCGGCTCACATAACAATTCAACCCTGAATTTTCGTATTAATTATGATATATAGTCATATCTTACTCCAAATGTAGATTATATTTGAAGATTTCGAACGAAAAGATTTGAAGATGGACCCATAATACTTTCTGGTCCGAATCTTCTATTGCAAAATAGTGGGAAAAATCCTACCCAAATCAGATTTATCCAAATCAAACCAATCACAAAGCAAGAGTATTGTACTTGTCGTATAATTGGTTCAGGTCCGATCAAACATGATTTGGGCTAGAATTTTTCATTATACTTTCTATCCGAATCTTCTGTTGCAAACCAATATTACATCTCATATTCCACCTAATATATACACGCCTAATGTATATGATAGTAATAAACATTTACTTATAAGGGTATAAGAGTAATTTTCTTATGTAAGCCACATAATAAATATTCACACCATAAAATAACTAACATCACTATAAATACCATCTATATTATTTTTTTAAAGGGATGGAACTATTCATTGATTTGACAAGACATACGCAAAAATTCTCCCACTAGACTTGGGGAGTAATCGTGTCGAGGATGATTTTCCCAATTATTCCTTCGCTTCAAACCACTACCACATCATTGGCGCCGTCCATGGGAAACCACCACCTCGACATTGAGAATGCAAACCAGGTCGCGTGCTCGTGATGCTCAAGGGGTGGATAGTGCCCAAGAAACGCATGAAAACGGAGCAGAGCAAAACCCACCCCGTGAACAGTCACCACAACATGGGATGAACCTTCCATCCCATGAACAATCCCAGCCAAATGGGAGGGCCCTACCACCCATGAACAAGTGCCTCAGGAGGAAGCACCTTATCCCCGTGAACAATCTCCACCCCCTTGGTAGAATCACCCCATCCAAGGAGTTCCACCTGAGGGTCCGATGATCCAGCTGACACAAGAGGTCTTACTAGCACTGATCCATGACGCATCTAACCGAGCAGCCACTCAAGCGATAGCTCAAATTGCGACTAATCACCCCATGAACCCGCTCCCTCCTTCTCCTCGTCGAAGTCGAGAAGAGTCCTCGACTCCCAATGAGAATGAGCAGAGGCGGGAGGAGGTGAATAGCAGAGTATCTAAATTGGAGGTTGTCCAGGAACAAGATTAACTCCCCCCGCAGCCAAGGCAACCTACAACACCTATACTCTCGAGGGGAGTAGAGGACCCTTATCTCCCCTTAGTCGTGGCTTCTCCAAGACGTAGCCCTTTCTGCACAGCAATCCTAGCCGAGGCACTTTCGACGGGCGTTAAAGTTTCAAACCTCTCGGAGTACGATGGAACGGGAAACCCGCAAGAACACTTAGACAAATTTTATGCTAAAATTGATTGGTACGACTTGAGTGATGCCGCCTACTGCAAGGTCTTCCGCACTACGCTTACAAAGTGTGCTCTAGCTTGGTTCAATCAAGTACTAGCTGGAGCTATCTCCAGCCTCGAGCAGCTAACCCAACGTTTTTTACATTACTTTTCTATGAACAAGAAAGTCCCAAAAATGACCACATACCTTTTCACCATCCGCCAAAAGGAGAAGGAGTCGTTGAGGGATTACGTTCAGAGATTCGTGGAGGTCGTGCATGAGGTGCCCCATGTTAACCATGAATTGTTGGCTAGAATTATGCAACGAAACTTGCTTCCGAAAAGGTTCAAAGAGTCTATAGCCGGAAAACCCCCCGGCACTTTGGAAGACTTACTCCTGCGATCACAAAAGTACTTCAGAATCGAGGAATCCCAAGCCGCGGATCCTACCCTCAGTGTCAAGAGGAAAGGTAGGGAGGAAGAAAATGAGCCGCGGAAGAAGGAGGAACGCAAGCAAGCATGTGCCCCCCGCCGGATTTACGCACTACACCCCTTTGAATGACCCTATAGGAGAAATATTAGTCGAGGCGGAGCAACAAGGGCTGACTGACCAATGGCCGAGAAAAATGGAGGACAATCCCAAGAGGCTAAATTCCGATAAATATTGTCGCTTCCACCGTAACATTGGGCATACAACTTAAGAGTGTCATCACCTCCAAAATGAGATAGAGAAATTGATCCAATAGGGACACTTGAAGGAATATGTCAACCAATATTCACGAGGACGCCAATTTGACAAGGAGGATGGGGCCGTGCACCCCATGACAAGCTCTAGGCCTCACACCCCATGATGAGTTCGAGCCACGCATCGAGCTTGTAGCGAGGGGAGGCAAGGCCGTGCACCCCATGCAGAAGTCATCTCATGATCTCATAAAGATTGGTGAGAAAAGACACCCTCACTACGAAGTAGTAACCTAGTTCGCATAGCAGGTAAAATCATCTTTTGGCTATTCACTTATAATAGGAGAAAGCTCGAGTAGGAGGTCAACAAATCCTTCTCCCCTTTTGATTTCCCCTAAGACGTTGTAATGTGAACATTGAGTAATGAAGTTAATTTTCTTGTCGTAGTCTCAAAAAAGAAAAAAAAAAAAAAAAAACTCACGGGAACTTTGCATCCCCTTGAAGTTGGTAAAAGATCAATCCCGGGACATGAGCAAGTATCCTTTGAGACAATGTCTTCTTTGATGAAACTTGAGATCGTCGTAGGGAAACATCGCCCCGGAAACTTTGCCTCCCCTTGAAGTTGGTAAAAGACCAGCTCCGGGACATGAGCAAGTATCCGTTGAGGCAATGTCTTCTTAGATGAAATTTGCGATTGTCGTAAGAAACATTGCCCCAAAAACTTCGCATACCCTTGAGGTTGGTGAAAGGCCAATTGTGGGACATGAGCAAGTATCCCTTGAGGCAACATCCCCATAGATGAAATTGATATCCTCGTCAAGAATACGACCACGGAAACTTTTTCCTCCTAGAAGTTGATAAAAGATCGACTCCGCTGAGCAAAAGCATCCCTTGAAACAACTTTGGTAAAGATAATGAAAATGCAATAATGGAACACGTACAACAACTGCATTCATGAGTGCTAAATAGTGCCAAATTACATGCCAAAATATCCAGCCATAAGAGTCGGAATAAAGTCATCCCAAGTACTAAGTCTTGCCAAATTACACACCAAAATATCTGACCATACAAGTCGAAGAAAGCTATCCGAAACATTACTAAATAAATAATAACTACGCTCCCCCGTCTTCCCCAAGGTCTTGGGGGGCTCTGTCACGAGAGGGATCCACCTCCTCCTCATCCTCCAAGAGGAGTATCATCTCAAGAAAGAGATCTCCCCCTCTTGAAATGTGTCGTCCCAAGGAGAAGCGCCCTCAAGGGAAAGGGAGGTTGAATCCCTCCTCATTTTACTAGAAGAGTGTCATCTCGAGGAGATCCTTAAGGGGAAAGCAGAGGCCAAACATGCCCTCCTCTTGGAGGCGGAGGTTAAGCACCCGCTCCTCCTGCAGGAGTGTTATGTCAAGGAGGAGACCTCCTCCTCCTAGAGGAGTGTCACCTCGATGATGAGTGACAGAGCGTAGGTCAAACACCTCCTCGTTAGGGCGGAGAACAAGTGAAACTAAAAAAAAATCAAAAAAAAAATAAATTCATCTCAAGTATGGATAGAAATAAAAAAAAAAATCCCTCTCCCATTGGTAGAGTAAGACAACTCGGCCACTCATCACATTTTTCATGATGCATGAAAATCCTCTAGTGTGATGGGGAGTCACATCTCTCGAAGACGACGTCGAAATTTCTCAAAACACATGAAAGAGAATAACCTCTACTAGTAGAAAGTAAGAATAAAAAAAACACAAAACATGGGATGGTGGAGCGGTTGAGGTCTCTTATATCCACCTTTCTGAACTGGGTTCAAATCCCAGCGGATGCAATATCCTCCCTGTAGCTGCGACTTGACCTGGTCCCGTGACCTTTGCCCGGGCCACCCCTCGAGCTGGGCGCACCTTCGGGGGCACCTGGGTGCACCCTGACACGAGCACACCTTAAGCTGGGCCTCGCCGTCCTCGCGCCTCGAGCTGAGTGGACCCAGGTGCACCCGGGCGGCTCACCTTGAGCTGGGCTTTGTGCTCCCAGGTCGACTTGGGCTTTGCACCACAAATCTTGGATAGAAAACTTCTCTAATATTAATTTAAATAACTGTGCTACTTGAAGGGCCCTAAATACTTTTCATGTTTTCTTATTCTCGGACGACTCACACGTCTTCTAGTAACTCATCCGAGAACAATTTATGGATTCCCACCCACCCTTCCCATGCATTCAACGCTTTATTTTTTTCTTACAAAGAATTCTTACTCTCATCCGGATTACTGCTTCTTGCGAAGTACTCCGTCCGAGAGTGGGGGGCTATATGATGTATATGATAGAAATAACCATTTACTTACAAGGGTATAAGAGTGATTTTCTTATGTAAGCCACATAATAAATATTCATACCATAAAATAACTAACATCACTATAAATACCCCCTATATTATTTTTTAAAGGGATGAGATTATTCATTGATTTGACAAGACATACGCAAAAATTCTCTCATTAGACTTGGGAAGTAATCGTGTTGAGGGTGATTTTCCCGATTATTCCTTCACTTCAAACCACATCAACGCCATATGTGCAAAGCAATCACAAAGTACTAAACTATGGGACCATGGTTTTAATTCACATGAAAACAACTAGAGGTCTATTTTCTTGTCATGATTTATATTGTCTTTGTCTATCAAATGCAGATTAATTAGAGACAAGTAGAAGCAGGTATGTATAAGTTCTATATAGTACCCTTGAGCGGTGTCTGAGATTCCAGAGGCTTCAGAGATCAAGAATCCACCCTTTGTTGTTCTCTGTGTGTAGTACAGAACTGCATGTGTCTGTGCCACAAAGTTGTAAGACCTCAATCTTGTCATCGGTGCCAAAACTATCCTACAAAATTAACGTTGTAATAAATGAATTTATTTATCATGGAATGAGGTCCTTTTCATTTGTTTTTGTGTTTCTTCTTCATATTATCTTATTTCGTCTGCAATCAACCAAAGAAGCAAAGAACTTCAAAATCTTCATCTTCTCATCAACCTCCTTCTTCACACACACAGTCACACATCAGCACTACTTGAAAACACACCAGCAAACACACAGTAAAAACACAAATATTACTCAGCCAATAACCCACACACATATAAAAACACAAATTATTCAGCAAAACACACACACACACACATAGATAAATACACAATTCAGTAACCACACAAGCAGAGATAAACACAATTAAATATTATTTAGCAAAAAAACACACACACAGAGATAAAAACACAAATATTATTCAGCAAGAACACACACAGATAAACATACAAATATTATTTAGCAAACACACACACACAGAGACAGATAAACACAAATATTTCTCAGCAAACACACACACACACACACAAATCTATATTCAGCAACACAGAAGAGACAAAGATAAACAAAACAAATATTATTCACACATAGACACACAGAGAAGAATATATACCTGTGGGATAGATGAAAAGATCCCATGTTGTAAGAAGATAAGAGAGGATTAATGGGCTGTTTATCAGCTAATTCCTCTCTATTTTCTCCCATTTTCATCAACCTTTTTGCTGCTCTTTTCAGCAACTGGGGCAAGAACACAACACCTCCATCATAAAGTCCAGCGGTTAAATCACACCACAATCATATTTAATTCGGCAATTGCCAATTGCTTTCACGTCACCACATTAATATATAACAAATATATTTATATATATATATATATATATATATGTGGACCGCTACAATAGCCGGCCTAAATTCAAATTCAAAACAAGGTTTTGAATTTGTGTGCATTCTTATCCTTAAAGGGTTTGTTTACTAACTCTAATGTGATTATAGTCTGATATATCGATGAATTGATATATTTTGTGTATTTGGTTTGACCAATTTCTGTGTTATTAAAGGGTTACTTTATGTATTGTTTATTAAGAATTGTATAATTTGTCGTAAAAGATTGCCAAAATACCCATAGAAAGGATAAAAGTGTCGCTATCAAAATAACCAAGTCAACGTGCAAGACCAAAATTGAGGGTTATAAGGAAAAGGAACATTTTTGTCAAATGGGCCAACTTTTGCCTGATCATTGTAATCATGTTATTATCCTAATGTGTAACGACTCCATTAAGATAGTCCAGGGTTGCAGCTTTTTGATTAAACAAGTGGGTAAAATACAATTTACCCACCTAAAAAAGTATAATTTATCCCCCAGTAAAAAGATAAAATGCAAAAAACTCTCTTATATTTTTAAAAATGATGCAATTTACCCCTCGATGTGATTGGTGCATTTCACGCGCAGTTTTTAATTATTTTTTAATTTTTAGTTTATAAAATTACATTTTTACTCTCATTTTAAAAATCATTAGATCTAATAACATTTAGATGAATGGTTCAGATCTTATCAATATTATATATATATATATATATATAACATTTTAATATATTTATATATAATTTTAAATATTTTAAAAATTGATATATTTTTAATTGATACATATTTAATTATATATATTTATTTATATATGTATATAATATATATATATATAGAGAGAGAGAGAGAGAACGGGGGAGGAGGGGTTGTGGCTTGTGGCTGGTGGCTGGAGGCAGCGGATCGACTTGGGGCTGGGGGCTGTGTGTTGGCTGTAGGCGACGATTGGGCTAGGGGCTAGGGCGGGCGGTGGTTGGGCTGGGGGCAGACGGGCGAAGGCAGCAGGTGGGGGGATTGGGTTGGGGGCTGAGGCGACGATTGGGAGGGTTGGGGGCTGGGTGCGGGCAACGGTTGGGCTGGGCGCCGGCGGTGGTTGGGTTGGGGGAGGCGGGCGAAGGCGGCAGGCGGAGGGATTGGGGCTGGGGGCTTAGGCAGCGATTAGGCTGGGGGCTGGTGCGGGGCGGCGATTGGGGGCACGGTGGGCGAAGGCGGCGGCCGGTGGCGGCGTTTATATATATATATATAAATATATATTTATGTGTATGTTATATATATAATATTTATATATAACAATAATATATATAAAATATATATAATATTTATATATAATGAATAATAATATATATATAAAAGATATGGATATATCTGGGCCATTGATCATATTCAATCTTAGCCATCCATTTAGATAAATTCGTATTAACCGTTAGATCGATAGTAAATTAAATCTAACCGTTCAAAATTTAAAATATAATAAATAATTTATTTTTCAAAAAGATAAAAATTCGCAGGAGAAGCGCGTGTACTACACTGCTACCTCCAAGGAGGTAAATTGCATCATTTTTAAAAGTATAGGGGGTTTTTTTTGCACTTTATTTTTTCATAGGGGGGTAAATTACACTTTTCCAATAACACAGGGAGTAAATTGTATTTTACCCTAAACAAGTTGTTAGATGTGATTGGGCCTTATTTTTGGCCCAATTACCCCTAGTAATCGAGCCCAAAGAGTAAAATACGCTTAGATTTTCTCAATTGTGAACCTACAAAATAGATCACGATCAGAAACACACCGAGTATAGCCCTCTAATGCTTAAAGAGTAAAATACATCTTGATTCTCTCAGTTGTGACCTATAAAATAGATCACCATTAGAACCACAACGATTAGGCCTCGATTATAATCCTCTGATTCTTAAATCAATAGTTCGTAAGAGAAGTAATAAGGGATGTTGTTATATTAGGGTAGCAAAATTTATATACATATTGCGTGGAGGGCGGCTATTATAGATTTATTCCAACTGTACGATTTCACGTGAACCACATACACCAACATGATCCAATGATCACGATGAGTCCATACATACTAGGGTGGGATAATTGCACTTTTGGTCCCACCGGATAGGGCTCTTCTCACTTTTGCTCCTGAGCTTTACGGGGTCGATACTTTTGATCCCAAAATCCTAATTTTTTGACACATTTGGTCCCACACCATTAGTTTTTGACGAAACGTGAACAATCCCGTGTTGCTAGCTGAGCGTTTTTGGAGCTAAAAAAATTATTCTTGAAGTTGGTTGCTGCGTTATGGAGGGGAAAATGGTGTCAAAAACCTCTCCCTTCCCTATAAGCTTATATATACATCCACAATTCCTCAATTAAAGCTCCAAAAATCTGCTACAAAAAATTAACAACCATTTTTCAGGGTTTTTTTTTTTTTTTTTTTCCATATTTTAGGCTGAAAATACACAGACCAAAATATGTCACAATCCTCTCAAAATACCTCAAATATTGAATGTTATTGTCATAAAGGTGCTCATTCGAAGATCTCTTGGACAAGTGACAATCCCGGTAACAGGTTTTATTATTATTCTTCAAGGAGAGGCAGAGGCAGCTGTGGGTTTTTTATGTGGTTTAGATCCACCAGTTTTTATGTGGTTAGATCCACCAATGTGAGGCAGTAGTGGGTTTTTTATGTGGTTAGATCCACCAATGTGTGCAAAAACAACTATAATAATTCCTGATTTGTTGCGTGATTGAATGTGCAAAAGGAAGAAATTCAAAAATTGCGTAGGAAAAATCTGATGTTAGTTTTTGTAATGATTGTTTTTTGTTTGTTGTTGTTATGATGCTGGTAGTTTTGAGGATTTGTTATGTATTAGTTAATTTTTATGTTGTTATGTATTACCAAATGACCTTTTAGTAAAGGTCAATATTTTGTAGATGACCTTTAATTAATGGTCAATATTAACTCAATTCCAATTTAGTCAATTGTAATCTCTAATCAGAAACTGAAAAAGAAAAAAAAAAAAAAGACACAATAACAATGAGACAGGAAAAATTAACTTAATTAATCTTCAGAAAAGTGAATAGAAAAAGAGGGTGGAATTCTTTGATTTAGGATTTCGAATTGGAGAAAAAATAGGGAAAAATGAAGTTAAGTTTTTTAAGGAAGAGAAATGCATTTGAGAAGTCAACAACTGACCCCTCTTCTACCTTTTACCCTTTGACTAACGACACGTGACTGTTCATGTGCCGTTACTGTTAAAAACTAAGGGCGTGGGACCAACTTCGTCCAAAAATTAGGGTCAAAAGTATCGACCTCGTAAAGCTCCGGACCAGAAGTAAAATTATCGCTATTAAGGTTTAAGGTTGGATCGTAAAGGTCTTCAATTAGTAAAATGAAATCATAACTTGTTTGAAAATCATAAATACATTATAAGGAGGTTTTGGTACGAACTTCATGAGATAGCCCATATCAGTCTCATTAACGTCCCTCTTATACTCTTATAAATGCTTCAGTTGCGATCTCGGTTGAAAAAAAGAGGATAAAAGAATTTATAAAAATCTAGTAATTTTAATAAAATTCATAGTAGAAAATACTTATTGATGTGAGTGAAATCTACTCAATCAAGGAGATAACCTTGGGCTGGAGAACCCCAATACAAATGCTGAACTATGTAGAAAAGGGCACTTGCCAAAAAGGCATTAGCACTCCGATGCTCAATTTAGTAACTTGTTGGAAGAAGAAAATAAATTGAAAGCACAATTAGAATGAAGAATATGATTGCGTTAGGTGTAGCATGAAATGAGTGTGCAGTGTGTAAGCCTTAGAATACGTTACCCATTTTAAGGGTAAGGACCTTGTATTTATAGATTCAAGAGTCCTCCCGGGCTGAGGAGCTACTATGGTAAGGAGTCTAGAAGGCGGTCGAGAGAGGACTCCTCAACCTTGGGGAAACAGACGAATAGCTCCTCCACAAATGCGGATTGTGCTTGCAGATAAGGACGCTCAACTCCGCCTCGCGTCCTTCTCGGAATTCGAGTATCCATCCACGTTGGTTGGTGAATTGGACATCTTTCAGACTCGTGCCCTTCGGGCCTAGATGCTCTCCATCTTGAGCTAGGTTGGCCTAGCTGAGGCTGACCACGCTCATGGGCCTCACTCTTCTTTTGGACCGAAAGGAGGCTATATCACATCCCCCCCCCCCTTAAAGTGGTTGGCATTCTGCAATACTTTAAATAATGGGAGACTCCTCTCTGCAGACTTGGCAATAAATCGGTTGAGGGTCGTTATCCCCATGAGTCATTGCACTTCGTTGACACTAGTGGGGGCTTTCATATCCAATACTGCCTTGATTTTGAGGGGATTGACTTCGATCCCCCTCTTTGTCACCATGAATCCTAAGAAACGCCCCCCGACACCGAAAGCACATTTGGCCGGATTTAATTTTAGCCGATATGTTTTGAGGACACTGAAGGTTTCCTCTAGGTCCATGATGTGATCATGTGCTTTCTACTTTTCACAAGTATGTCATCCACATATACCTCCATATTTCGGTCTATCTGTGCCCAAAATATCTTATCCACCAGGCGTTGGTATGTAGCCCAGCATTCTTGAGACCAAAAGGCATGGCTACGTAGCAAAAAGTGCCTGCCAAATTGAGGAAGCTAACTCGCTTTTGATCCTCGGGGGCGAGCATGATCTGATGATATCCTTGAGACGCATCCATCATGATCAATAATTCGCAACCGGATGTAGAATCAACCAGCTGATAAAGTGTGGCAAGGGATAGAAATCCTTCCGACAAGCTTTGTTGAGATATTGTATTTCCCGGATGTGTCCTGCCTTCAATAGCTTTTCTACCTCCGCCTGAATGATTCGATCCTTCTCCAGGCCAAAATGTCTTTTCTTTTGCTTAATGGGCTTTCTCAGGGGATTGATTTGAGATGATGGGTGATGACCGTAGGATCAATGCCTTCCAAATCTTGTGGGCTCCAAGAGAAGATATCAAGGTTCTTCCGCAAGCATTGTATTAGATCCTCCTGAAGGTCCTCCGATAGCTGAGTCCCTACCCGTGTGGTCCTCTCCGAAATGTCGGGATCCAACTCTATAACTAATAATTCTTCGGTTGGAGAACCTTAGCGGGTTCCCCTCCCTGCATCAGATCTCCCTCGTAGGGGGGTCCTTGTCGTTCGGGCCCCTGCCGCTTATGACCTGCCTCCGAGGGCAACTCGAGGGGCGCCTCGCTTCTGCCCTTTGCGTACAGCTTCCACATAACACTTTCGGGACTGTCGTTGACCACCTTCTACTTCACTTACTCCTCCGAACACGAGAATTTGATTTTCATGTGGTAAGTGGAGATGATAGCTTGAAAGGTAATAAGGGTAGGTCTCCCCAAGATCACACTATAAGCTGAAGGAGTATCCTCTACGAGAAACTTTATCAGGCACTTCTTTCGGAGGGGGTCTTTCCCTATGGATAATGGGAGTGTGACCGTGCCCCGGTGGTGTACCTTTTCACCGGCAAAGCCATACAAAAAGGTGTCCACCTTCTCCAAGGGGACTCTTCCCAACTGCATTTGGTCATAGGCTTCTCCAAATAAAATGTCCGCTGAGCTTTCCGAGTCTACAAAAACTCGATTGACTTCATAATTTGCGATTGTGGTTGTAATTATTAGCGTATCATTATGAGGAAGATTTGCGACAGCCCTTTCTCCTGGTGAGAATTGGATGATGGGGGTACTGGGAGGAGCATCAACCTCCCCAGTCCCTCAGTAGCGCATCCTTCAGTCTCCCTAACGCGTGCCTTTCGAGCACCGTGGGAGTCCCCTCCCAGGGGACCCCTAGATATCATACGAATGACTCTTTTTTGAGGGGCATTGTCCTCACCCGGACCCCTTGGGTGACCCCATCTACGCTTCTCGGGCTAGGGGGATTCAACGCCTCCCTCTTGGGGATCCTTCCCCTTGTCGGCCTTTTTCCTTTGGTAAGGCCCTGTGCCCTGAAATTTTCTCGACACACAAACTCTTGGAGGTACCCGTTTTGTACCATCTGCTCTATTTCGCTCTTTAGGTGCTGACATTCGTCCGTTGTATGGTCGTAATCATTGTGGAATTGGTAAAACTTATCCGACTTAGGCCGTGTAGGCCCCTCTCGTGTCCCTCGGGGGCGGTGTAACATCCCCTTGTCTTCATCGCTAAGAGGGCCTGGGAGATGTGAGCATTCAAAGGTGTGTATACAGGAACTCCCTCTCAGAGGGGAACTTCTTGTCCCGATGATCAAGTTTTGTCTTCTTGGTAGACCCTTCCTCCTTTGTCTCCTTCCTCTTTTCTCCCCGACTCTCCCTATTGGACATCCGAGCTTCCTCCATGTTGATGTATTTAGCCACTTTAGCCAGAAGGCTGTCGAAATCAAAAGCACGTTCTTGGCCAAAGACTTGAAGAAGTCCCCGTCCATTAATCCCTAGGAGAAAGCGTTGGCCTTGACCTCTTAGGTGGCCGCTGGGACCTCTAAAGCCGTGGTGTTGAACCGATGCAAGTAATCCTTAGAGATTCAGAATCCTTTTGCTTGACAGCGAAAAGGCTGAGGGAGGTCTTACAATGCATCCGGTTGCTAGCAAACTGGTTGTTAGGTATGGCTCATATACCAGAAAAAAGGACAGATGTTGGAGCGTAGCAGAGTGAGATTCATTCTCTCTGATAATAAAATTACACAGTCGTTACCCTCCCGAGGAAGTAGGCACATTGTCGAACCTTGTTAAATCCTTGTGTTCTTTACTCTTATAGCATTAATTTCTCAACAAGTGGTATCAGAGCACGTTGAGATGGCTATGTCAGGCGCAAAATTCGAACTGGTAACTTCGGATTGTGGCAAACGAGGGTGAAGGATCTGTTGGCGCAACAAGGAATTCTGAAGGCGTTGCGGCCACAGAAACCGACTTCAATGGATGAAGAGGATTGGGAAGAACTCCAGCAGCGCGCGGCAGGGACCATATGTCTATGTCCGGCAGAAGAGATCATGTATCATGTTATGAATCTCAAATCCCCAGGCAAAGTATGGAAAAACTCGAGATCCAGTTTATGTCGAAATCTATAACGAATAAACTGTATCTAAAACAAAGGTTGTATGGACTAAAGATGCAGGAGGGTGCAGATTTGGCGCAACACGTGAACATCTTCAATCAGATAATCACAAATCTTGCACGTCTGGATGTGAGTATTGAGGATGAAGATAGAGCAATGATTCTGTTGTGTTCATTGCCCTTCTCTTATGAACACCTGGTGACTACTCTTACGTATGGAAAGGAAACGATCAAAGTTGATGAGATTACTGCCAACATAAACGATCAAAGTTCATGAGATTACTGCAGCCCTCTTGGCACACAACCAGCGGAAACAGAATGCAGGGGAAAGCTCTCATGGTGATAGTCTGTATGTTAAGGGTAACCAGGAGCGTGGACAGAAATTGGAGAAGGAGGGTTCTGGAAAAACGGAATTCCAGATCGAAGTCAAGGGGTAAAAAGACAATTCATTGCTACAAGTGCAAGGAACCGGGACACATGAAGAGAGATTGTCCAAAATTGAAAAAGCAGGGTGATGAGAAACGTGATGACTCATCCAAGTCTACAAATCTAGTGCAGAATGACAACTCAGACTGCAGTGATGGCGATATGCTTTCGGTTTCAACAAATCAGTTTGTGGATGCATGGATTCTTGATTCCGCATGCTCTTATCATATAATGCCTAACAGGGAGTGGTTCACATCATACAGGTCAGGTAATTCTGGTTCTGTCTATTTCGGTGATGATAGATGTTGCAATATTGTCGGTATTGGTGATGTCAGAATTAAGATGTATGATGGTACCGTTAGGACATTATGTGATGTTAGGCATATACCTGAGTTGAAAAAAAATCTAATTTCCTTGGGCACTTTGCATAAAAATGGTTTTATTCCTAAAGCAGATGAAGATAGGGAAACCATTAGAATTGTTAAGGGTGCATTAACTGTGATGAGAGGGAAGATAACTGCATGGAACATTTATAAACTGTTAGGGAGTACAGTTGTAGGTGGAGTTCATTCTGTTGAGACATGTGTTGATAATACCAAACTATGGCATATGCGTCTCGGCCACCTTAATGAAAGGGGGATGACTGAATTGCATAAAAGTTGCATGGTGTCAAAAGCTGCAAGCTCGATTTCTGTAAGTTTTGTGTGCTTGGAAAACAGACTAAAGTTAGTTTCTCAACTGGAAAAGAAGGCTATCGGCTGCAAGTGGGTGTACAAAAGGAAACCAGCAGTATCAGAAAAGGAGGGGGAAAAGTTCAAGGCTCGGTTGGTAGCCAAGGGATACTCACAGAAAAAGAGGATAGATTATGATGAAATCTTCTCTTCAGTAGTGAGGCACACTTCAATCCGGGCAGTACTCGCATTAGTAGCCAGTTGGGACCTGCATTTAGAGCAGATGGATGTTAGAACTGCGTTTCTGCATGGTGATTGGGAGGAGCAGATTTACATGGAGCAGCCAGACGGGTTCACTCAATCTGGACATGAGCATCTGGTTTGTAAGTTAAAGAAGTCATTGTATGGACTGAAATAATCTCCAAGACAGTGGTACAAGCATTTCGACTCCTACATGATTCAAATTAGCTACAAACGGTGTGAGTATGATTGTTGTGTTTATGTTAAGAGCCTTGATGATGGTTCTTGTATTTTTCTGTTACTGTAGGTTGATGATATGTTGATTGCTGCAAAGGATATGCATGATGTTCTTGCTTTGAATGCCTTGTTGAGCCAGGAATTTGATATGAAAGACTTAGGTGCTGCAAAGAAAATTCTTGGAATGGAGATTCACAGAGACAGAGACTCAAGGAAACTGTGGCTATCTCAATGAGACTACGTTGAGAAGGTGTTAGACAGGTTCGGGATGAGCAAAGCTAAGCCAGTGAGCACTCCATTGGCAAATCACTTCAAGCTTTCTTCAGAACAATGCCCTAAGACAGACCGTGAGATAGAAGACATGGAAAAGGTTCCATATGCTAGTGTAGTTGGCTGCTTGATGTATGCAATGGTATGCACTCGCCCTGATTTGGCTCATGCTGTTAGTCAAGTCTGTAAATATATGTCTAAACCAGGTAGACACCATTAGGAAGCAGTCAAGTGGATTTTCAGATATCTGAAAGGTTCTGTTGGGCATGGAATCGTATTCGGCAGTCAGCAGGATAATCCTTTAGTTGTGGGATATGTGGATTCTGACTATGCTAGTGACTTGGATGATAGAAGGTCTACAACTGGGTATGTTTTCACTCTAGGTGGAGGGCCTATATGCTGAAAATCATCAGTTCAGTCTATTGTGGCATTATCTACAACTGAAGCAGAGTATATGGCAGTAGCTGAAACTGCTAAAGAAGCCTTATGGCTTACCGGGTTGGTAAAGGAATTGGGTGTTGAGCAAGGTGGAGTTCAGTTGCACTGTGATAGTCAAAGTGCTATCTACTTGGCCAAGAACCAGGTATATCATGCCAGAACAAAATATATTGACGTGAGGTATCACAAGATTAGAGAGTTGGTGGCATCTGGTGAGGTATTGATACAAAAGATTCATACAAGTGAGAATGCAACTGATATGTTGACCAAGCCAGTTACGAGCAACAAGTTTAGTCATTTCTTGGACTTGTTGAATGTTTGCAGTTGCTAGACGAGCATGGTGACCCAACCCACTTTGGTGTGTGAGAAACTCCGTAGTTGTTTGTCTCCTAAGGGGCTTGATATTCGCCAAGGAGGAGATTTGTTAGGTATGGCTCATATACCAGAAAAAGGACAAATGCTGGAGCGTAGCGGAGTGAGCGAGAGGAGATTCATTCTCTCTGATAATAAAATTACACAGCCGTCACCCTCCCGAGGACGTAGGCACATTGCCGAACCTTGTTAAATCCTTGTGTTCTTTACTCTTATAGCATTAATTTCTCAACACTGGTGTAGGAACAATGAGCGAAATTTCGAGAAACTTCCTACCGACCTCCCCGGCAGCTGGTTGAACCACTGTTGAGCGGCCCGAGCGAAAGTGGTATCAAATACATGACATTTAATTCCATCAGTGTATCTATGTAAGAGGTATGCATTTTCGAAACGAGACAGATGCTCTTGAGCGTATATAGTGCCATCATACTCCGCGATGGTGGTGTACGGCAATTGGGCGATAACTCGTCTACTATAAACCCCTACCTAAAAGGGATACCCCCTGGCCCTCCAGGGGGACTCCCATCATCCTGTGCTGGACGTCCTGCAAGTTTTTTTGCAAACACTCCAAATGGGCCTCCCAGTAGGGAGGAGCCTCATTACGCACTGGGGAGGGAGGAGCAAACGCCTCACCCAGCTGGATAGAGGGCCTCCTCGTAGGGGGGGAGGCATCATTCGCCTCTCCCAGCCCGCCACCCACTAGGGGGACCTCTTGAATGTGAGGGACCACAGCGGCCACAGACGCGAAGACTTCGAGACTTATTAGAGTAAGCTTTTCATTTAGCAGAGGCAAGAGACTGGCTCGAAGAGGGAGCCATGTATTTTTTTTCCTTTTGCCTGCAAGGAAATGTTAGTAGCATAAGCATTCTTAGAGAAAGAAGAGCTTACTTCATGCCTGTAGAGAGCAGGGCTTTCCTGAAGGTGCATGTTAGAAGCAAGGTTTATGTGTCTCCACAGAAGAGGGCTTATTTAAGAGTGACTACTCATAGCAGGACTTAGGGACCTCGCCGGAGGAAGAATAAGATTTTCGGTGGAAGCAGGGCTTAGGTGCGTCCGTGGAGGAGGGCTTAGGTGCCTGCACAGAACATAGCTTAAACATCCCTCAGAGAAGTGCCTAGGTACCTGCCCCAATGAGGGCTTAGATGCCTCTACAGAGGAGTGCTTAGATGCCACAAAGGAGAGCTTATGTGTCTGTGTGAAAGACATGGCTTTTTTTAAGAGGGTACCTGCTAGGGGGCAGGGTTTTATTCTGAGAAAGTTCCTGCCAGGGGGCAGGATTTATTCTGAGGGGGCTCCTGCCAAGAGGTAGGACTTATTCTGAGGAGACTCTTGCTTGATAGCTGGACTTATTCTGAGAGGACTCCTACTAGGGGGCAAGACTTATTCTGAGGGGGTTCCTGTGTGACACCTCTTCCGTAATTACAATCCATCTTATAGAACTTCATCGTTAAGCCTTATAAGATAGATCCTATGTGCCTCCATGGAGGAGGGCTTATTCCTGGAAGTGTACATGGAGTAGGGTCTCATCCTCATTCTTAGACTCTCTAGCCTCCTCCAGATTAATGTATTTTTCAGTTCGGACTAGGAGATTGTCAAAATTGAGAGCAGGCTTCTTGACTAAGGACTTGAAAAAATCCCCATCCTGAAAACCCTGCTTAAAAGCACAAGTTAATACATCAGAGGTAGCAGAAGGGACCTCTAGGGCTGCTAAGTTAAAACGTTGGAGATATTCCCTAACCGATTCTCCTTCTTCTTATTGTATAGAAAAAAGGTTCATGGTTGTCTTCTGGCGTCGTTTACTACAGGCAAATTGATGCAGAAAGAGAGAGTGAAATTCTTTGAATGATCGGATTGATCCCGTGGGCAATTGATTGAACCACTGTTGGGCTGACCGTATGAAGGTGGTTAGGAACACATGACACTTGACCCCAGTGGTATAACGGTGGAGAAGAGCAACATTCTCAAAGCAGGACAAGTGTTCCTCAGGATCCATGGTGCCATTGTACTCTGGCGAATGGGCTCCTTCCAGTTGAGGGGGAGCTCATCTGCCAGGATTTCTACACTGAAGGGGGGTACCCTCTTTCTCCCCAAAGGGGATCCCTAAGGCACGTCTCTGAAGGTCTAGTATTTTCCACTGAAGCTTATCAATGTGTGCCTCCCAGTCTCTGGGGGCACCTTTTCTGTAGGCCGAGTGCTCCAGCCTTCTCCTTGAGAGGACGTCCTGTCGCAAGGTTCTCTGCACATTAAAAGTTGAGTTAGTAGGGACATTAACATTAAGTAAAGATAACGGTGGGGCTGCTAATGTCGGGCCTTGAACGGAGGTAGTGATCATTTGCTGGAAGCCCTCTTGTGTGAGGGGGATCATCCTCTCGGAGGAGGTATTTGATGAGGTGTTAACTCCGGTGTTGGTAGTTTCCATCGTTCTCACGTTTCAGCTCTGTGTTCCCATAGACAGCGCCAATGATGTGAGCAAAAAATGTGGTGCTTGATCCAGTTAGCGAGCAAAATAATGAAGTAAAATGCAAAGAAATAAAAGAGTGAAAATGAGAGTTTTATTCCTCGTTTTTCTTGTATAAATGAGAGATTGATTTTGAAATCGAACTATAAGTACGAATTGCAAGTGTTCCTTCAAACTAAAGTAGTAGCATGAAGGTGAAAATTGGAGAATATAAGCTCAAGTTATCATAGGAGGATAAAAACTTGTCTTCTCCCCGATGCGGGAGGTCTCTATTTATAGGCAACATTTAGTTGGTTGGAGAAGATCAGGAATTTGGGGGCATTACCTCAAAGTTGTTAGATTATGTTGCATCCCCCTCAAATTCGGTGGAGAGTCCCCAACAGTTGGAGGATCCCCCCCGGATTTGGGGAAAGGCAGTTAGAGACCCACGATTCTCTGGAGGTAGTTGGAGTAGATGAGCGTACCTTATGTCTTCCCCAATTTTCAGGGGGCGGTTGAAGAAATGCCTTCTCTCAACTGGAGTCCAAACTTTTAGGGTTTATAGTACTTTCTCTCTAAAGTCGCCACGTGTCCCCGAGGGGGCTGCTGGTCCTTATCAGATTCGGTAAGGGGTGCCTCCAGAGGTCCTACGTGAATGCCACCTAGGTCGCCCGTGGATGCCATGTGAGAGGTGCTTTGACCTTGGCTGGGGGATTTCAAGTCCATAAGCTTCCTTGTGCTCTTGTGGGGTCTACTTTGGTCGGGGCCCTCTCAAATTTGGGCCGATTGGACTTCTTTTGGCCAATTTATTTTCTGAGGGGCCTGTCGGGCTCCTTGGGGGCTCTACTTGGACTAGGCTTCATGGGGAATGAATTGGGTTGCCTTGGGGCTTTTTGAGACTTGCATTCCTTTGGGCTTGTGCGGTCTCCTTCTTTCTTTTGGGCCAGCCTATTTTTATGCACATCACTCGCTATAAACTACTTTTAGTAACATTGTGATGGATTTTAAATCTATTTAAAGCTATTTATGATGAAAAAATGATCTTAAATGACTCCGTATTAAAAGAATTTGAAATTCATAATGTTCAACAAAACATAATTCAAATTTGAAGGTGAAAGAATCTGAAATCTTTTCAATTTTGTGAGAATAAACAAACATGGTGTGAGTGGAACTGTGGTGTGATAGAATATAAAACAGAAATTTGTGAAAATAAACAAAACGTGGTGTGAGTGGAGGATAACGAAAGAAGTCTGTAAAAAGAAAAAAAGTGAAGTGAGGTGAGATAGGAAAAATAAATTATAACATGGATTTATTAAAAATACGAAAGTTTGTGAGAAAAAGAAACGTGGAATAGTTTGAGAGAGAAAAAAAAATGTAATCGTGAAATTATTAAAACAAATATTGAAATTACTATTCTGACCATTGTTTAAGGGAATAAATGAATTAAATGGTAATTTTGAGTATTCAAAAGTTGGTATGACAAAAGAATTTTCTTTCATAATCGTATAAATATAGATATAGATAAATATATAAAAAAAATTAAGCACACACATTGAGTGTGCTTCACTCGCTAATACTATTTATTAAGAAGGAGACGTATTGGTAAAATGTGTGTCGACTAAAATGCCCTCAAATATGTTTATTCTTTCACAAAATGACCATCTCTTTAACCAATTGACTTTATCAACAATTATTTTAGGGTTAATTACACTGATTTCCCTTACTACTATGAGAATATATATATATTCCCCCTCTCTTACTATGAAAAATACATAAACTTTCTTTCCAAATATCCACTTTACAAAATTCCCCTTTTGTTAGTCAACTTAATGGATTTTGTTATATCATAAAAAAATTGGTGTAAACTTCCTATAATACTCTCAACCTAAATAACTCTATTTTCTATGACATAAATACCGCAATTTGTTATTTTTAAAGTTAAAAAGGGTGAATACTTGTAACTATTAGTATATTGCTTTATAATATTTTTTTAATCACATATTGCGTATGTGTATGTGTAGGTTATGACATTAATTTCTATTCCTAACAATTATCAAAGTTTGAAATTTTGTTGAAATTATATTATTTTATAAAAAAAAAGGGGATAATTACACTCCCCTCCCCTGAGGTTTGGTGTAATTACACGTAGACCCCCTGAGGTTTGAGAAATTACATCTACTACCCCTGAGGTTTGCTTTTGTCTAACAAATAGGTCCCTCTGTTAGTTAAAATTCACCGAATTTGTTGATATTAACAAAAAAACTGAATGAAAATCGATGTTTACCCTCGATTGACTTATTAATGACTCAATGCAGGCCAAACAAATCTTTTATGACTAAATTACCCCTATAACGGTGAAGATATACTTCCTCTCATGCATTAACGTGTGACGATATATAAGGATAGTTTGGTCATAAAGAGATTCGTTTGACCTACAATAAGTCAGTAATAAGTCAATCGATGATAGATCTCACCTTTAATTCAATTTCTTTTGCTAATATCAACAAATTCGGTGAATTTGACTAACGGAGGGACCTATTTGTTAGATAAAAGCAAACCTCAGGGGTAGTAGATGTAATTTCTCAAACCTCAGGGAGTCTACGTGTAATTACACCAAACCTCAGGGGAGGAGAGTGTAATTATCCCTTTTTAAGCTCATATTTTTGAAAAAAAAATTGAAGATATTTTGGCCCACTTCTATTTTCAAGTTTATTAAATTTATTTTTAGTTTTATGAATGAGGGCAAAATGATCATCTAAGCATATACCGTTAAATTTGACTAACACCTGTTAGCTAGAGGGGACAATTTGTAATTTTTATAGTAAGAGGGGAAAATTTGTATATTCCTATAGTAGCAGAGGGGGTAAGTGTAATTAACCCATTTTTTTATATACACATCCAAAATTAATTCATTTTGTCTATTATAATCCGTTATTCATTTTCTCTTATTTTATTTTATTTACTTAAATAATATAATAAAATTTAAAGTATGCACTCGCAACGAGTGTGTTTCTACATCCAATAATATTTATTAAGTAGAAGGACTCTAGAGTAATTAATTAGATTGACAAATTGTATGCTCACTAAAATACCTTCAATATACTCATTTTTCTATAAAATAATAATCTCTTTAATCACCAAATTTTAGCAACGATTTTCCTAATGCATATTTCAAGTTAAAACATTTTACTAATTTTGATAAGTTATTATTTCGTTTCCCTCTCTTTCATCTAATATGATTAAACTAGCGGTAGAACCCGTGCTATGCACGATTATATAATTTTTTTAAACAAATCAAATAAAAGTATTTTATAATATAATTCTTAATAATGAAATCTTTTATGTAAAGTAAAACTTTTCATTTTTAATAGATAAAACATAGTAGTGTTTGAACTTTTAATCTATTTTGATTACTATTGAAAATGATCTTTCTTACGCATACAATATAATCTACTAACGAAAATTTTTATTTTATGAGGACTACTTTCAAACAATTATGATATTCCATTAATTAAACACGTAGATTACTTTTTTTCACAAATATCCAACTCTAAAAATATATTAAAAATTAGTTAAATGTATTATTTGGTATAATTGTTCTTCCATCAAATTCTATATTAAAGCAAGAATAGAGAATACTTTTAATAAGTTATAAGAAAGACAATTGAGGAGAAAAAAAAGAAAATAAAGAAAGATGGACGATGAAAAAGACTAAGTTAAAATTATTTCAAAATTTCAATATAATTTCATCAATTGAACAAAGAAAAGATAAGGAGTAAGTTATCATGAAATGAAAAAATAAAGTACGTAGGGATAAAAATAAAATTGTTAAGTTCAATTAAATTATAAATATAACAACCTTACCACTGGGCATGAAGAACAAAAAGACTTTCATAGGTATAAAATAAATTTTTTTCTGAAAAAGAAGCCCAAATTACACACACATGAAAATGCATTATTTACATGTAAATGGAAAGATTTACCAAGCATATGATCATAGATTCAGTAGAATCATATTTACATAATTCAAGTAAAACTTCATCAAATAATAATAATAATAATAATAATAATAATAATAATAATAAGAAGAAGAAGAAGAAGAAGAAGAACAACAACAAAATTAAACTATAACGAATTCAATGGATAAAACTATATAATAAATAAAAAGCACAGGTGTATAAAATAAGAAAAGGGTAAATATTTAAACAAAAATAAAAACTAAATTTGGTAGCTTGAGTAGAATTATACAAATAAATATTAAATAAAATATGCATCGATTAACACTAAATAAATTTGTTCATTCTTGTAGAGAAACAAAACCGAAAAAAAAAATCTGAATAAGAACAACAAAATGAAACTATAAAATAAAAATTCGATGGATGAAATTATAATATGTGTGTGTATATATATATATATAAGCTGGTGTGTATAAAAGATACAAAAGAGTAAATATTTAAATAGAAATATAAACTAAATGACATATTAAGTAGAATTATACAAATAAATTTGAAAAAGAATATATACTTATTAACATTAAATAAATGTATTCCTGCTTGTGAACAAAATCAAGCAACCACCATAAAACCTAAAATATAAGCACCGGACGATAAATAAGTATTAAATTATAATAGAAAACATAAGGAAATGATAGAGATTATTAATTCAATAACTTTCAAGTATCATGAAAAAATAATATATAAAAATAAAATAATATCATGATAAAAGCAAAACATCAGTTTAGCCATAGGATATGAGTGTAAAGACAAATAAATATTAAAAGTTAATAGACATACGTATATGGGCAAGGAATAGAGTTTATTAATTACATAACTTCAAAGATCATGGAAAAAAAAAATAGTATCATAAAAAGTAAAAAATCACCTCAGCCATGGAAGAGCAATAAAAAGAACATACAAAGTGTTAAGTTTTGAGATCGATTAATGAAAATAGAATATTGATAGTATTGAGCCTATCTAATAAGTGAAGAGATGTAAATTAGACTGTGTTCTATTTAAATACAAATACGATGGAGACCACCATCATTAGGTATCCACAAATAATTTGTATTTTAAGATTTATTTGGTTGGGATATTTTTAGTGTTAATAAATAAAACTTAATCTTAGAAATAAACTCAGTTGACATAAAATTGAATTATAAATAAAACTTAATCTGAAAATATAAAACTATTTAAGATACATACACACTAAATAATATGTTAATATTGGAAATAAGATTTCAAACAAATAAAAAATAAATATTTAATATATTTAAAATAGATGATGTTTCTAAAAAAATAAGATTTTTTATTGTTAATCAAAATTAATTATAATCTTGGAGATGTATTTTGAGATAGATACAAAACAAATATATGATATATTTAAAAGAGGTGATGTTTCTAATCGATGTTTTCTTGAAAATTAAAAAAATTCAATTATAATATTGAAAATAAAATTTTGGATAAACACAAAATAAATATTTAAGATATTTAAAATAGATGATGTTTCTAACCAATAAAATTTTCTTAACAATTAAAAAATCCAATTATAATCCTAAAGATAAAATTTTGGATAACTACAAAGTAAACATTTAATATTTAATTAGATGAAGTTTCCAACCAATAAGATTTTTTCTTGACAAATAAAAAATTCAAAATTACCGTAAATTAGTATTCAGTCAAAATTAACTTGATTTTGGTCAACTATCGTTTTGCTATATATATATATACTAGCGTAAAACCCGTGCTATGCACGGCTGTATATATATTCTTAAAAAAATATATATATTTCTTTATAATATAGTAGGTTATAAAGGAATTTTTAAATAAAATAAAATTTTTATTTTAATAGGCAAAACATAATAGTTTTAATTTTTTAATCTACTTTTATTATTAAAAATACGACATATTTCTACTTACCAAAAAATTATATTCATAAAAGAATTACCTTTCAGACAATAGTAACATTCTATTAAATATACAGATCACCATTAAATATATTCAATCCTACATAAAAGTATAAAAAATAAAAAATTAGTTAAATATATTTTTTGGATTATATAATTCTCTTCCATAAAAAAATTACATTAAAGTACATAAACATCATCACGGGCAAGAAAAGAATTTTTAACTTTCATCGAGCGCAAGGAAATTTTAAAAGATAAAAGTCTAATGTGAAAATAAAAGAATTAATTGACAAAAAACAATTCAACAAATAGTTATCATGCATTTCTCTAATAAAGTTTTAATGCATTAATTTTAAAAAAAAAAGTTAGCAACAGAAAAGAAAACACATGAAAAAAATTATAATGATGAAAGATAAAATATGCAAAAGTTTAAAATATATAATAGATTGAAATGTATAAGTAAGTCATAACTGTAATATTTTTCATTGGAGTAAAGTTGGGGTCTTTGCACTTTGTCCCTGATTTTTTTTTTTACACTCCACACCCCAACCTTTATGATATGTAACATAGTGTCTTTTTTGTTTTTTTTTTTTTTTCACTTTTCGGCGAATAAAAATTGAGTATTCCATCTGCATGAACAAACGCACTTGTAATTGGATTTAGGATGGGATTAATTTGTAATTCACGCTTCATCCTTCTTCTTTAATTTCCAAAAACAAAAATACAAACAAAATAATTAAAAAAAACCAAAAAAATCAATAAGGGTCTTCTTCTTCAACTGCCATTGTGAGTGGATGAAGAAGAAGATCCTTCAACAATTTTGCTTTTGTTTTTGCAAGAGTTGTTGAAATCCTTGCAAGAACTTGGTTTTGCTTCTGTGTTTGAACAAAGAATTGAATATTGACAAAAGTGCAGAAGAAGGTGGTGGGGATAGTGGAGCTGTGGATGGTCGTTAGATTTGCTTTCTTATGCCCTCGCTTTAATCGACCGTACAAATGGGGGGAGGGGGGGAGAGTTGATGGTGGGGTTAATGGTTGTTCTAGTATGCAAGATGGAGAAGAATTGTGAGTTGCAGCAGTTGTGGTTGGGGCTTAACTAATATTTTCGAACGGTGGATTTCTTTTTCTTAGGGTCTTCTTGATTTGGATTTGGGCGGCTTTTGGTCTTCTTCATCCAGTAGAAATGGTGGTGGATCTGGGTGTTCTTCATCAACTAGCAATGGCAGATGAAGAAGAAGACTATTATTGGGTCTTGGTGAACGAAAGGGGTGGACGACGGTGGTCTTCGGCGCGAAGGTGGTGGTGCAGCGACTGAAGGTGGTTGTTCGCTGGCACTGGCGGATGAAGAAAAAGACATTCTTGAATTTTTCATTGATTTATTTATTATTTTTCTTAGATTGGAGTATCAAAATATAATTTAATCTAGCCTTAAGTTCACTGTAAAAGCACCTGGGTTCAACGATCGAAATATTTCCTTTTTATTCTCTTGAAAGTGAAGGAAAAGGCAAAATACTACAAAATGCAAAAGGTTGAGTGTTTGAGTGTAAAAAAAAGGTTGGGGGTGCAAAGTGCAAAAACCCTAAAAGGTTGGGGATTCTGCATTTAACCCTATTAATTAAAAAGAAAAAAACGAGCGATATTGTTATGCTATAGGCTTATAGCAACTTTCAAATCATAATGCTATCTATTTATTTTATTTTTTTTGAAACTTTTGGGAGCAATATAAATTGTAAAGTATAAATGGGATCATAATATGACTTATAGTGATTCTTAAAAGATAAAATATGAAATTTTATTTACATGAAAACTGAAGTTAATTAATTTATAGCTCATGTTTTGAAGTGATAAAAAGTTTAAATGTAATAATTTACTAACATGTAGATTCTATTCTTTCTTTCTTAAAAAAAAAAAGTGAATCACTAAATAAAATTTTCTCATTTATCAAAGGAATGAGCTAAATAATCATGATCTTTTATCATTAACAAATGCTGTTATTTTATTACAATTTGATTAAAAAGTAGTTTTCTTTTCACCGCATTTATATATATGTTGCAAAACCTTTACAAAATTTATTGAACTTTGAGGTTTTTATTTATTTATTTTTTTGTTTGGTTCGACCATTTACAAAATGAAAGTTTTTTATAATATTATAATTTGCTTCCAAAAATTCACCGAATCAATTATTTTTCTCCAAAAAATTGTGCGAGTTAATTAAATTTGATTTGAAAATTTTATCAATAATGATCTCTCATATATAAAATCAAAATTTAAAAAATAATATTTTTTTAATATTTCAAAAAAATATTGTATTATTAGTGATTATTTTATTTGTTTCGTAGAATGAACTAAACAAAAAGATTAAATATCTCAAAGTTCATAATTTAAATTTTATAGAAGTTTTACTACAGATAAACAAATATAGTTAAAAAAATTAATTTTTTAAATTAAAAATAAGAAATAAAAGAAATTAAATAAAATTAACCAAGGTAATTGTGTCCCAAATAAAACTATCTAGTAGGGTTTTCCGAAATGATGAAATATGATGGAATGATTTTCTTGAACTTAAAACTATTTTGGTGGTTTGTTTTGGATATAAAAGTTGATTTTTTGGGTGTTATAATAATTCTTCCTTAAAGATTTAAATAAGATATATACTTCTTTTCTTGAAATCTTTATCTCCTCCAACTAATTTCCATAAATTAAGGAATATATGTGTAAATTATTGGATGAATTAAGGGAGTAATAAATTATTCTAACATTAAAAAATCTAAGTGTTAAAGATATTCATTATAATTATATAATTCAAAATTCTAGAAATTAGTATATGGTCAAAATGAAATAGATAATTGGTTTTCAAATAAACCAATGAGGGGATTAAAGAAGAAAAATTAGTGATGAGACAACTCAAAATATTAATTATCAGAATATTATGTTAATTCTGAATGATAAATAAATATGTATACACATTTTAATTCAACAAAAATGTCTGATTATCATGTCTTTAATTAAACACAATAAATAAATAAATATACAAAATCCAAAATCAAAAGAAATGTTGTACATCTTTTAAACTTGAAGTAAAATCACAAAATAAAAAAATTAAAAATAATACTTAAGATGTATAAGGAATTGAATTAACCTCTGTATTTATTATTAGTTTAACGCATATCAACAAACTTTTTTATTAAATTAAAATATATAAAAGAAGAAAACAAAATTCAAACAACCATGTGCAGATTTTTTTTTTCAGAAAAAAGAGCCTGAATTACGTACACATGAAAATAAATTTCATGTATATGTAAAAATTTACAAAGAATATTATCATAAATTTAATAGAATTATATTAGATAGTTCGAGAAACCAATTACATAATAATTAAAATCAGGTGATTCTTTTCATCTTGTAAAACATCATTAGCAGACAAATTATAAAAAATGCAATCTAAAAAAGAACAACAAATTTAATGGATGAAATTATAATATATAAAAAAAGAATTGGTGTATAAAAAGATACGAAAGGGTAAATATTAATATAAATAAAATCTAAATGCCAGATTAAGTAGAATCATACAAATATATGTTAAATAAAGTATGTAGCTATTAACAGTAAATAAATTTGTTCCTTGTAAAAAAACCAAAAAAAAAATAATAAAACATAAAAAAGAATAACAAAGTAAAATATAAAATAAAAATTCAATGGATGAAACTATAATATATATATATATATAAAAGATTTGGTGTATAAAAAGTTAAAAAGACTAAATATTTAAACAGAAATAAAAGTTAAATGCACATTAAGTAGAATAATAAAAAAAGAAAAACTAAGAAGGATATCATACAAATCGAAACAATGCAAATAAAAATGCAATGAGTGAACACATCAAATCACAAAATAATTGAAGAAAATATAAATTCCAAAAAAGTAATGAAAAATAAAGAAATTACTCAAAACTAATATATGAAAGTAAAACTAGAGCACATGATAATAAACAATTGAAGTACGAAAAAATTTTATTTCCAAAATCAAATTTTGACAAATGAATAATTTGTGTGACTATAAACTGAAATAAACCTTCAATCAAAATAATAAATTTATGGGATAAACCATCAAATCCAAAAAACATCAAAAGAGAAAAAAATAACATATGAAAAGAAATTTCTAATAATAAAAAGATGAAGCCCGAATAATAGAAAAAGAAAAAGACAAAACGTGATGATCATATGCAAAATAAATTTGCTACTATATTGCAAGAAAAATAATATAAATTACGTAGTTGACGAATATGCATATTGAAAGAGTACCTCCATTCATGCATTCAAAGGCGTAGAGTTTGAGCACAACAAAAAAATGATTAGTATTGCATAATGGATTCACATTTTTTGTTATTCTAAAAGTTTAACTGATATTTATATTTATATTCAACATGATTTTTAAGTGTTTGAATTGGATGCAACTCTAAAAGAAAGTACTATTCGGATATCCACATGAGGATTTTTCTAATTTCATGCAAAAATATTGGGATTTAGTTTGTTAAGTTTTCTTTTTTTAAAAAAAAAATCAAAATGATACTAAAACTAAACCAGCCAATTAGAATTTTTCTTAGTAATTAAATAATTCAAAATTCTAAGAATTCAGAATTTGGTCAAAATTAGCTCAATTATAGTCAACCATCGTCTTGCTATATATATATAGATAAGTACCAAAAAAAAAAAAAAAAAAAACAGATTAAACACACGAGTCAAGTGTGCTTCAACCGCTAGCACTATTTAGGATAAATTACATTGACATCATCTAAAATTGATCTAATTACACAAACGCCCCCTACCCTTGGCAAAATTACTTATACATCTTTTAAGGTTGTATTTGTAACTACAAATACACTGCCTATTGAATGGTGAAAGCTTTACACGAAAACCGCATGAATGCATTACACTACACCCCTCAAGGGACACACATATAATTTTATAAAGGATACCGAGTGTTTGTATAATGAACCTAACCTGAAGAAGTACCGATGTAATTTACCCTATTATTTATTAAGGCTCAACCCTTCAAAGTAACAAACTTTAGCCATCATTATATTGATCGACTAAAATACCCTACTATATTTATTTGTTTAACAAGATAACTATCTAATCAATTTCTTCCACCAATTATTTTCTACTCATGTCATGCATATTCAAAATTACTACATTTTTGTCACTTTTGATCAACTATTTATTTATTTATTTTTATTTAATTAAAGAAATATAATTTTAGTAACGCAACACGCATCGAGTGTGCTCCGTTGCTCCAAGTTATTTGTCCTTCCTGAATCACACTGAGAAGTTGTTACTTTCACCGGCTCGAATATTTCTGTGTTGCTACAGCACAGGTCATGTTTCAGAAACTGGCTGAATGAATCTCATGCAGTTCTTCTCCAGATCACACTGCTGTAGCCTATTTGCATTAACAAAGATGACTGAAATGTTATAATATAGCTTGAGGGGTTGCAGAAACCCGACTCGAGGCTCGAGCTTGGACTAACAAATGCTGGAGTTAACTAGAAACACATGCTGTATATCACACACTGATCTAACTTAGAAGAGATGTGAGATGGATGGATCCAAACAAGCATCAATCCAGTAGATTTATACAGGAAAGACTGATGTTTCTTTGGATTCTTGAATTTGGGAGTGTTAAAACTCAATCCTGGCTCAGGATTCAGTTTGAAGAACACAGTGATCTTGTCTGATTCATATGAATCGCTTTATTATCATGCTAGAGATGTGTGCTAGAAGGATGGCTGCATCTGCTTATTAGTGCAGCTCAAGAGTTAAAACGAAGAAGAAGAATAGACGTTATACTCAAGGTTGAAAACGGTACTAAATTTACCTGTGCTTCAATGGATGCAGCGGGTCGTAAGTCTTCAATCACCAGAATGGATGGCTGATTAATGCAAATAATAGCAGCCGGAACCTGGAGGAGCCTCCATCACCTTATTCTATGCTCAGGGAAGAGTGTGTCACATTTAGTGATCCAAAAACCTTAAGAAGATAATGGTACTGGAAGCATGCATCGGAGTGATCAATAAACGAGCTACACTATTAACAAGCTACAAGGTTAAAATTACGTATAATCAAAGTGGCAAGCATGATAATCTTAGGCAATCACATTAAACTCACAAGCCAAACAGCAAGCAGCATCACATCTCTTTTGTATCCCAGTGGTGTGATGTGTAACATATGAAACTGAGAAGAGCAAGCTTGATGAGAAACTCCTCATTTCCAACACCCACCTTATGTTTAAGGATACCCTTTATAAGGTCAACCACACACTACGATTTACGTGCGGGCAATGGCTATACAATGGCCGCAAACACACTAGATAAACATATACATGGTTTTGGGTCATAAGCCTTGGATTCAGAATCCATGATCTGAGGGAATGGTGTCATCATGGATGGACCAGAATGATTGTTTTGATCCACATACTCCGGGAACATTTCCCTCTTCGCTTCAAAGAATTAACAAATTGGAAGGCTATAGGTGCCATAACCAAGTGTCCAACCACTACCGGTAAATATGTATTCATGAAACCTTGTGAACAAGACCGGTGATCGAACTGTTTACCAGATAAGAATTCTTGAATGGAAGAGATAAGGAATATTGGTCATTAAGAAAGCTCCTTTTGCCCAAAACGGTGAACATTAGAAACTGCCATCTGGTATCAGTCTAGGTATTCATCGAATGTTCTGCCACTGGCGCATTCCACGAGAGATTTGGCATTGATTTCTCTACCAAACCTCCATATATAGTTCAGCCCAACAAGAAGCTCAGTAATTGCTGCTTCTGTCCTTTCCTGATTTGCAAAGTAGAGTGTTTGGACAAGAAGCACGTTTGTTCTAGAAACCAAGCTCTGGTGTTCAAAACTCCGTTCAGACTGCCATCTTATCATGTTATGAGCAAGTGGAGCTATCCATTCAAGCGTTCCCGACATTGCCTCGTTCCATTCGCCTGCAAGAGCTGTATCATAAACTGATGCAGTCAGGGTCTTTGAATAAGGCTTCAGTTTGGCCCTGAGGGCTGCTCTGATGCTTGCGGGCAACATATTGTAAAGATCATCTCTTGCATCATTGCCAATCAAATGAGGAGACGCCACCAATTTCTCGATAAAAATTATTACATTTGCATAGTGAAGAGCTAAGGCGGCAGCACCAAGGGTTTCCGGAGGTGGATTCAACAGCTTGCTCTTAGAAGCAACTACAGAGAGGTTACCACAGACATGTGGTTTTACACTGACATGTTTAGTTCCATCCAGAACTCCAGAATAAACATCAACGGAACCTGAGTAGCTCGTACCGTTTCCACTCGTCATGCATCCAGTAACCGGTCCTGATGCCATTATTTCATTGGGTTCCCGTTGAGGGACTTTCTCTCTTGCATCCCGAGATTTATGACGGAACTGCCACAATTTGAAGCTGCTTTTGCTTGCTTTCGGAATAGGGCCAGACTTGGATGTCGATCTCCCTAGGGGACCTGAGTGGAAACTAACACCATTGTATTTTCCGGAAATCGGACTAGAGGTGGTCATTGAGTTCCCAAGAGGGCCTGAGTGGAAATTGCCTAAATTGTTTGTTCTCAAGAGCGGGCCAGATACAGAGATAGACTTCCCTGATACACCTGTAGAGAACCTAGGAACGCAATTCTCTGATGGGTAAACTGATGATTGCATGAAGACAGTTGAGTGGCTACGTCGGTTACTGTGAATATCTGTAACTCTAGAATCTTTAACCCCGACGTCAGCAACATTACTAATTCCAAAAACATGTCCAATCCTGCCATATATAGTAAATACAGATCTTGCTAAAAGAAGAATTGTGTAATCGTAAGTCCGATTCCAAAGAGAATTCTCCTTGAGATGCTTCACCTCTTGCTGCTTCCATGCAACCTTCTTTTCATATTCAACCATCGTAATGCTATCTGCATTGTCATTACCCTTCATTCTCTTCAAAGTCTGTTCAAGATCTGCAAGTGTCTCCATCTCTTGATACAAATTAGTATTCGTAACAATAAATCGTTCCATCTTCTTGACTTTCCTTTCCATTTTCTTCCATGAGAACTGCCAACCATATGGGTCAGCGCCAATCTTAATCAAATCATTAAATGCTCGCTCAAAACTCTTCAAGATGGGGTCGCTGCATTTCTTGGACAGCCTGGCCACCGCTCTCGCCACATGCGCTAAGTTTTCAGTCATTTCTTCACATATCAACCTCCCAATGTAATCATCATCCTCCGAAACAAGCTTCTTAACACCCACTGAATTCGTTATCTCCTCCCTCAACTTAGCAACCTGCTTGTCAGTCAATGATTGCCACAGGTGCAGTAGTTTAGTCATCAAGCTTGCAGCTTCAAAAGCCAAAACAGCAATCTGTGCCTTCTCCACACGCAACTCATGCTTCTTTGAACTCGTCCACAAACTACGGAGCCACGATTGAGAGACCATTTCTAACATCAACCTGAGCTCCCACCAACTATCTCCAAAACAATTCCGCCAAGAAGTCACCCGATTCTTGAGTTAAAAGGAAAATTGTACAAAAATGAATCTGTAAACACCAAGGAACATATCATTCAAAAACAAACCATTAACAATTCAACAAAACTAGCTACATAATCACATAAACAGCACAAACAAATCAGTAATATTCAAAACCATTTCACTCATGATCCACTACATTCCAAGTTAAACAGGAAAAGCACTACCAACGTCGCGGTTCTACAAAGCAAAAAGGAAATAAAAGCTCAAAACAGAAAGATTTGGTAGCCATTCACCACTTATTTTTTCTTAATTAAACAAGATATCAGAAATAGAACTGGTGTAAAGCTTCATCCATATATGCCCTTTTCATTTGCTCTTGAAAGAGCTCTTCTGCAATACAAGAAACCTCTTTTTTCCCCTTGCACAAACACAAGAACAAACATACACCAAAATCCATCTACAGCACAATTTTAACACATGAAAATCATTCCCTTACCACAAACTATTTGAAACCCAATTAAAGAATACACATAAAAGAAAACAAAATCCCAGATGCAGTCCAAAATCAAGTAATTAATTCGCTTACAGCAAGAACAAATTCACTAGCAAAAACTACTTTTCTTGCAGCAATTTTTTGCCCAAAAAGGCTGAAAAAAGTACTTCAAAACCCCTCTTCCAAGCTCCAACTCCAGCCACCTCCAAATCTACTAAAACAAACCATCTCTTCCCACTTAAAACTTCAACAACACTACAAATCACTGATTTTTCAGTCCCAGAAAGAAAAGCAAGCAGAAAATGAGTAGGAAAAAATATTTTAAAAAGAATTAGACACTCACATATTCTTGTTCTTGGAGGAGGAAAAAAAAGCAGGACCACCGTTGAATCTCCTCAGAATCAACACAAATCACGAGGTTGTAGTAAAGCGAGGAAAAAATTAAAGTCCAAAAACAGAAAAAAAGAAGAGAAAAATGAAAAAGGAAAGATGGAAAGTGGAGAGCAGCAGGAGAGGGGCACATGCAGCAAAAGAAGCCGAAATTGTAGAAAGTTGTGAGAAACCGTGTGGAATTTATGGAAACATTTATTGCTTTGCACACCAACCCCTTTCACTTTTCTTTATTTCTCTTTTTGCCCCACTAGAGTTAATATTTGGTGTTAGCTTTCTGTACGGATAAATGATTTCAAATGAATCTGTATTTAAAATTTTTGAAATTCATTAATGTTTCATAAAGACTTATAATTTGAAATGGGTGTGGAAGGATTTGAATTTATTTGTAATATAGACTTATACAGACAAATTAAAAAAAAAATTATTTGGAATTCGAAATTCTTAATTTCAGTCATCAATTCAAGTGTAGCTTATAGTATTATTAATTTCCTTTGCAACAAAAAAATATATTTAACTTTATTTAGAACATAGGAATATTTATATTTTATATAATTTATTTCAATTTAATTATTTAAATGTGTAGTCTATTAAAAACTAGACTAGTATATAACACAGAACAATATGCTTAAAATAATTTATTAAATAAAATAAGTTTTAATGAATACCTAACTGATAATTTTGTATATAGTGAAATAGTATATAGTAAAAGAAAATTTTATTTTCTTATAAGAATCTAGGAAATCCTTTGTGAGATGGATGAACTATTTATATAAAATTTTATTTATGGTTGTAATATTTTTTGTAATTGTTTGAGTTGTCAAACAAATTTTTATATTCCAACCCCAATTCTTGATATGTCATATGAGCAAAACGAAAATAAAAATATAGAGAGCAAAATAATAAAAAAGAATATTAGTGGGGTGTTTCTCGAATAAGAGAAAATATTAGGGGCAAAAAGCAAAAATGGAAATGAAGAGATATGTCATAATCATTATAGGAGACCACGCGGAGAAATCCCATTTTACAAAATTGACCCCTAACGTCAATCAAAGTGACCGGTTCAAATTGACCCCACAATTGTTTTCATATTACAAAAGCCGCCCCACGCCGGCCCAACCGGGTGCTTTTTATCTGTTGACTATGGATTAATGGCATTAATTCCCCACTAATCAATTATTAGATTTTATAGTATTTCTTTCTTTGACAAAAAAACAAAAAATTAAAAATAATGACTAGAGATATTCCCTTTTCATGGTGGGTGTGGGCCCACCACTCAAGAATTTTGACCAAGTTCTTGCTCTTCTTTATTTTATTTTTTTTTTCAAATTTTAATTGATAAGTGGGATTGCAATTTTATAAGGTCTAATTTAGTTGGCGAACATGGATATGAGCCCAACTAATGTATAAATGTTGGTTTATTTTAATAGTAATTGTTGATATAATATATTAATTGAGTATTGGTGCATATTGATTGTTGATTATTGAAATTTATGAGCACTTGTAACTGATGCACTTAAAAAAAGAGTGGGATTGCATTTTTATGTTGCAGTAGTTAACGAAGTTAAGGTTATGGATTCGAATCCCACTAAAGTGTTGGTCTACTTTTAATAATAGTTGTTGGTTTATTGTATTTGCAGTTCTGCAAATTTGATATTGAGTATTAGCATATATCAATTGTTGATGATTAATATCGATGATGTAATTGTAATCGATTCACTTAAAGAAAAAGAACGGGGATGCATTACTATATATTTCATTTGGATGATTATATATGGGAGTTTTCTTTATGTAAATAAATAAAAAAAGGATAAGTTTTTTTTGCATAAATAAATAAATCATATAGTGAAATTAATATTAATATATTTTATACAACATTAAACTAATTTTTATTTAGACTGTTGAATCTTACAAATTATACGAATGAGTTAGTTTGGTGGTTAGATTGAAATTTTATGAACAAGTATAAAATTATGAGTTCGATCTCCAGCAAATATGGGGGCATTTGTCTTATTTTGTATAATAATGTTGTAGTTTATTATTTTCAGTGTCTTTTGCAGTTTGATTGTTATTTAGGGACTATTGATGTACTGATCGAATTTATTAAAATATTAATAGAATAATATAATTATCGAAAAAAAAATTTTAGAGATTATAAATAAGGTTCAAATTTTGACCATGACTTCGACCATTATCTTAGAGATCGAGCGTGTCATACAGTCTGATCCTCTATTTTTAAATGAATATTATCTTATTATTTCACTTTACACATATATAAAATACAACATCAAACATTCATACAATTACAAAATATTTTACATAAATAACATAATATACAAAACAAAATACAAAATGAAAAATTTAGAATTATCACTTATGAATAATCATATATATAATTTTTTATTTCATTTTAGGTGGGAGGAAATCTATTTTGGTCGTATATAAACTTTTGATAGCCCACATTTTTGTGATCACCAATCATTTTAATTACGTGACGTATAATTTTTACTCACCAAATTCAAAGTAAATTATGGCTAACAACACTTAAAAATAATTAGATTATAAATAGATAGTGGATGAGCACATCGTGTGGACAAGAATTTCTACTTCTAAATATGGTATAATAATTTAATGGAATTAATTAATAATATAATTTGGAGTTGGCAATGCAACAACTAGTCCTACAAGTCAATGAAACCAGTCATACAAGTCAATGACCCCGCGAGTTAGGGTTTCTTTTTTTCCTCCTTAATTAGTATTTTAATTTGGAGTGCCGTAATTGCCTAAGTTAAAAGAAAAATTATGATTGCATATGAAGAAAAACAAATTTGACCATAAACCTTAAATAATTATTTGGGTGATTTTTTTTTTATTTTTTTATTTGTTTTTTTTGTTGTTGTTGAAGGAAAAATAAAGACTTTAAAAAGGCTACTAATAACTCAGAGAGGTGAAAATTAGCTGCATCAAAGTCTGAAAAATGCTAAGCCTTCTATCCGAGCATCATAAAATTAGTTTAATGGTGATCAGAAAAATGTTGAGCCTTCTATATGTGAGCTAGTTTATTAGATAATCTAGGAATATAAGAAAACTGCAAGGAATAAAAATGGTGAATGGAATTCTTGATATCACGAATAAAAGATCCGACAATGGAGAAGTCTTCTTCCTGGAGTTTGTGAATGACGTTGGAATAGTCTGCCTCTGTGATAATCTTCGACTAGCCACGTCGAGCAGTCAACTCCATAGCTTCTCTTAATGCAAAAGCTTCAGCAGCCTCAGGTGATGCTTGTTTCCTGACTCGATCAGAGAGCCATGCAAGGACCGCATTATCGTCTTGTCGAGCTACAACTCCTGAACCCAGCTCCCTTCGTTCCTTAAGCAAAAGCTCCATCAAAATTCACTTTGATGAAGTCCCATTCCAGTGTTGTCGAAAGTTCGGGCTTTTTTAGATTAGAATTGTTTAGATTCCTAGCATTTGCACTAAAAAAAAGTCATGAGAGAACTGAACGCTCATGAAATAATTTGATCAGGACGAAGAGAAGTACCTTCTATAATTTTTCTATCCCTATTCCACCATCGAAATCACAAGGAATTGAGCAAACTCATCTTTGGAGAACATTTTATGAGTATCCAGAATCCATTGTTCCCCCGTTTGATACACTATGCCATGGTAAGTTTGAGAAACACCAAACTTGTCGGGAAAGAGAAAGCAAGAGACCAATGCATGTTGTAAGTTGTCCGTTGGATGAAATCATAATGAGCAAGCAACATAATCCAAATTGATCTGCCTCTGTAGTTTTTTTGAAGTTGGGAGAGCGTCAAGCCTAGCTTTCCAAGCAAAAGTGCGAATCTTAATGGGAACATTGGCAGATCATATGAATTTCAACCTATTCGGAGATTGCGGCAATGAGATCCCCTACACTAGAAGATGGTTGGTTGCTGAAGTTGAGTACAAGGTGATGTGCACTTTGTACTGACGATGTACTAGTTCACATGTAATGCCAACATAAAATATCAGGTTGGTTTCCTTGATCTAGCGAAAACTAAGGATGGCTTCTCTATCCTCCGGTCAAAAAATGGGGTCAATGATGTCTTTATCCCAATCTTTGATAATAAGGTCGACTAAAGCTGCAAACGAGAACTCTTGGCAGTCCATAGGCGCTAAGTGATGGGCTTAAAAGTAGAAGGCCTAGGAATCCAAAGTCCTTCTAGATTTTAATATGACGTCTCGTACCCACTCTCCATTGAATACCTGCTTGTACAGTCTCTGTAGAACCGATAATAGAGTGTGAAGTAAGCAAAGGACGGTGTCCCAATTTCACCTCAAGAGGTGATGAATTTGGACAGGAGCGTGCCTTGAGAATTTGAGACAAAAGGCACTTCGGATTGGTGAGCAACACGCCATAGTTGTTTAGCAAGAAGTACTTTGAATCTTGATTTGACGAAAACCAAGCTTTATTTGACAAAGTTTCTTCCACGCGATCCAATGAATTTTCCATTTTCATTATTGTGCAAGAAAAACTTCATTGTCATCGATTGAGTTTCATTGATCGAGGTGTCTGGGAAACGGAAAATGCTCATAACATAGGTTGGGGTAGCCTGTATCACCACCTTGATAAGAACTTCCTTGTCTGCTTGTGATAGTGACTTCTCATTCCAGCCTTGAAATTTACTCCAAATGCGGTCACAAAGTGAGGCAAAAACCTCCCTTCTTGATCGACCCACGAGCAAGGGAAGTCCAACATACTTTTCAAGAGTTTCTTATCTATCGAATACCAAGAATAATAGGGATAATATCACAATTAATCGAATCATTATTCTTACCAAAAATGCAAATAGACATCTGAAAGTTCACGCATCGACCCGAGGCTTGTGCATAATCCTCTAACAAGTTTTGCAAGTGACTGTCGGTATAGAGCCCTGACATTAAATCAAAGTATCATCCCCAAAGAGAAGGTACGAAATCCCTAGAGCCCGCCTACAAACTACCACCCCAGTAGGAGATTATCTCGCTCGGCCTCTTGAAGTAAGGAATTGAAAGCATTTGTACAAAGGAGACAGATATATGGGGAGAGAGGATCTCCGTGACGGAGTCCCCTCATGGGGGAAAGGGAGCCAAAATTCTGACCATTCAACATAAATGAATATGACACTGATGTGACATATTCATAATGAGTTTCACAAAATTATCACAAAAGCCTTATCGCCCCTTGCCATACACTTTGGTAATGTCTAGCTTTAAATCCATATGACTCTCTCTTAAGAAAATAAATTGATTTTATAGGCAATAATTATATGTAATTAGTCGGCTAGCTATAGAGGTAGATTGGTTTTGATGAGATAAATATGATCCATAAGAGGGCAAAGCCTTTTTGCATTGGTTTTAGATGCTATCACACATATCACATTGCAGAGATTTATAGGGCGGAATTGAGAAACAATTTCAGGGTTGCAACATTTAGGAATAAAAACAGTATATGTTTTATTCAACATTGGATCAAGAGTCATAGAACTAGGGATGTTTAATATGCATTTCAGAACCTCGAACTTAACAGTATGCCAGTAAAGTTGGTAGAATATAGGGGACATACCAACGGACCCAAAGAATTGAAAAGGGCTATTAGAAAGGTTGCTTTTCGTGATTTCTTCTTTAGTATACGGCTTGAGTAGATCCTGATTCATATCCCTATCAACCCTACGACCCAAAGCTCGGAGTCCCACTCAATGTCCAAATCCAAAGGGTGGCTAGCTGCAATAGTATCCTCAAAATATCGGGCAATAATCTATTCCATACCATCAATATGTCAACCCAATTATCATCAGCATCCTTAAATTTATGAATTGGTTAATGCGGCAGCAATGACTAGCTGTTGAATGGAAGTACGATGTTACTATTTCCCACTTGTAACTAGTGTTTCTTGCCTTTTTACTTCTAATATAATCCTCATTGCTCCTAATGTCCTCAACCTCATTCTTAGGAGATTGTTCTTTAATTCGAGAGTCTGCTGAGAGGATTCCCTATTGCAGGATCGAAATTCTATGTTCTACCTCTTAACTCATTTTCTAAATTGGTCGGGTGCTTGAGTTCTTTCCCCAAGCAATCAACGAAGCTCTACACCCTTCCAGTTTAGCCATAAATTCCGATTAGGTTTCCCATTATAGGTCGTGACTGCATTGGTCTTAATAGTCTCCTCACGGGCATCAGATGTTATCCAAGCAACTTCAAAGTCAACCATCTATAGAGGTGGATTGGTCTGGTGACATAAATACGATTTATAAGAGGGCAAAGTCTATTTGCATGGGTTTTAGATACTATCTTGTATATCACATTGCAGAGACTTATAGGGCAGAATCGAGAGACAGTTTTAGGGTTGCAGCATTTAGAATGAGAACATATATGTTTTATTCAACACAGATCAAGAGTCAAGATCAAGAGTCATAGAATTAAGGATGTTTAAAATGCATTTTAGAACATAGAACATAACAATATGCCAGTAAAACTGGTAGAATATTGGGGACATACCATTGTGCCTAGAGATTTGAAATGGGCTATTTGGAAGGCTGCTTTCATGATTTCTTCTTCAGTATACGACTTGAGCTTCTGGTTCATATCCCCATCAACCCTACGAACCAAGGTTGGAGTCCCCATTAAATGTCCAAATCCAAATGGTGGCTAGTTGCAAAAGTACCCTCAAAATATCAAGGAATAATTTGTTGGACACCATCAATACTATCAAACCTAATTACCATCAGCATCCTTAAGTTTATTAATATAGTTAGTGCGGCGGTGGTGACTAGTTGCAGAATTGAATAACAAGCTCCCACTTTTAACCAATGTTTCTTGCCTCTTTATTTCGAGTATAATTCATCATTGCTCCTAATGTCATCAAGCTTACTCCTTAGAGATTGTTCTTCAATTCGAGATTCCGCTTATAGGGTTCCATGTTGCAGCATCGATATGTCGCTGAGAACACTTAGTCTCGAAGAAGAAGATCATCTTGGGGTGATGGGTGTGGATGAGCTCACCCAAGCTTTGAATTGTCCAAGGGCCTCTGATTCCTTGGCAGTTCCAAGCTAAGAGATTCATAATGGTCGGCGACGTTGCATCGATGCCTCTACCAGTGATCCAGAGGCATCAATAGCATAAATTACAGTGTCATTGGACTTCTTCGTGAGTTTGAAAATAATATCCCAAGATGATACTTGAATGTTAGAAGGTCTATGTTTTTTTTACAATGACAGAGTTGCGGCGTGCAGGTGAAGGTTTGAATTTTGTAGGTTTATGACCTGAGGGGGAATGTGAGGTATGATTGAAGAATATTTTGAGTTGTTGGAGATGAAAAAATATGCATTCATAAAATTTGTGAGAGGGTGATAAGGGAATTCTGTCTAAAGTAAATTATGGGAGGGTGGTCGGAGGCAAGATATTGAAGGATGGTATTTGGGGAGGAAGTTGGACAGGATCACCATATTGGATGATAGAGGTGTTGCTTCGTGTAATTGGGGTTAACTTGGAGCTGTATGATGGTTCTGGAAGTAGATTCTTTGTGGACGTAGAGGATGATGATGTAGCTTGTGTTGGTGGACGGATGGATGAAAAGGTAATATACAGGGGATGGTTTTTGTGATGTAAGGTGAATGGAGTCGCTATAGTGGATGGTAAGAGTAGTGGTCAAGAGTTGTGAGATGAGTGAAGGTGGTGGGGGGTTATTGATGTATGGTTTGGTGTAGTTGTGGATGAGGATGAGAAAATAGTTGATGGTGGAGATGGAATGACTATTATAGTTGTATCCCCAATTGTTGGCAACGACTAATTGTGATCAAGTCGAAGAGATGAAAATGTACCAAAGACATATATGTACCCCAAAGACCACTTGCATTGCATCTGGACGAATGTGATCCCAGTAAGGAGCTGAATTATGGTTTCTCAAGGGTTGAGGAGAGTGGTTTATTCTGTTGTCCCATATTCCTGTTTATAGTGTAAGACCATTTTGTCGGCCGCATCTAAGGGCCAAGTAGAGTGTTATTCCCGAGGTAAAAAAACTTGTTTCATATTGAAGTGCGAGTGATTTTGACAAATGTCCTATTCATCCATAGAAGTAGTAGAGATTTGGTAGGCACTCATAGGAAAAAAGTGATAGTATGTTCATCGCCTAAGGTGGTACAAATCTTTAGGACACATTTGAGCGGGTCGTTAATATTCAGACTGACTCTGACCCCCAACAAAGACCCCTAAAGACCCGAAGGGTTGTCCATCTCAATATCCTGAAATCGTCTGATTTTAATCCCAATAACATTAACATATCTTTCATCATCTTGCTTTTAGATGCGAGCGACAAATTACATAGTTTGTTACAAGTAAGATAAATATACCATACTTGGCCATTCAAGCACAATGTAAAATAAGCTCTTAGTAGACAGAGTTGGAGGGCGGTGTTGAGGCTCGGGCTCGGGTTGTGCCTAGAACTTCCTCAAACTCATAGGAAGAACACTCATCCTCTCCTCCTTTCTTTCTTCTCCACTACGAACCACTTCAACCACCGTATTCTGTACTCATCTCATCTCTCATTTGATCCTTCTTTTGATCAAGTATGGATGCTATCATGCATTTTCAGATCTCCCATTTTCAGTTTTTGTTTCATGTTATCCTGCATTTATTTGACTTTGTGATTCTTGTGGTTTTCCCATACCCATTTTTTGAGAAGTAGGAGTTCTTGAAGAAAAAGTCATTGATTTAGGAGCTAATACTTACATACATGCATGTTCCATTTCCTTGTAGATATAGTCATTGTTGAAGTCTTGAAGATGTTGGCCAACTTGAACGTGCTTTCTGCTATAGGCTATAAATTGCTGAAGATGTCTTTGCATTCCAAGACCGTGCCTACAGATGTTTTTATTGACAAGAAGGCGGAAATTACATTAGGTTCACTCTCTTTGGTCAGCTATATAAGTTTTCTTTCTTAAGTTGTTCTACTGATGATTTTTTCTGACATATTAAATTTATAAAACTTAGCATGATATATATGTTGCCGATTTCTAGTTTGTTTTGTTCTTATTATTGTAATCATTAATTTCTGCTAGACTAAATATTGATTCAACAATTCATTGTTATATCGTAGACATTGATATCAATAAATTTTCATAGGATCAAGAAATACGGTATAGGGAAGAAATGAAAGCAAAGCATGGATATACAGAGGCTTTGTTTTTATTGTTTTTTTCCTTAGATATAGTTGAACATATGTGAAAGTTTTAATTTTTTTCAAAATTATAGGCAAGATGGTGAAGGGTGGAATAACTTTGCTTTTCATAGATGAAGAACACAAGAAAGAAACCTCAACAATCATATAAGTCACAAACCAAAAGCAGTCAAAGTTAGTGGAAAATATGGAAAAGAAGACAAGTAGTAAAGATTGTTGTTGAACAAATGATATTAATACGTTTAAGATACCATTGCACTATCCAAAATATACAAAAGGAGAATATGAGAATATGATTGAGTGGGAACTTGACCTGCTCCTTCGAGAATATGGATTAGTGCATATCATTAGTTATGACTTGACTATCAAGAAAGAGTTTGCCGTGGGTACCTTTCTTTGGCCAAGTAGTTCTTGGTGAAGAATTGGCTGCTCCTTTGCATGGGTTTATCCATACATCTAATCCATCTACAGAAAATTGCTTTTTGAAACATGGCTCCAGATTTTCTGAAACAAAGAAAATTTTGAGGTCATTAAAGGATTTATGCTAATAGCCTACAAGAAAGAATCGAATTGGGCAAGGTTCTTTTAATAGATTGGATCGATTCCTCATCCATCCGGAAATTCTGATTCAGTTTTCGAGCTTACAGCTTAATGTTAAGCCAAAGTCTCTGTCTTATCACAACCAATTAACATTGATGTTGATTGTATTAACTGGAGGCCTAAATCTTTTAAATTCTTTAATCATTGGTTAAAATGTGAGAGTTTTCAACGTATGGTTAAAAATGTCTGGAAAGTTATAGTGGATAACAGATGAGGTTGAAAGTATCACTATATTGCTTAGGAGGCTGGAGATGGAGATTAAAATTACCAATCCTTTAATCATAGGTTGAAATGTTAATACAAAATGGCCAATTTTTAGAAGAAACATTATTTCGCATTTTTTTTTTTGGTTCTTGGTGCACTATTAGTTGTAGAACATGCATAGATATTAGTCTTACATTAAACCGTGGTTAAAAGGGGTTACAAATTGAAACTTGAAAGCAATTTATGAAGTAGGAAAACAAAACATACGTTCAAGTTTTTAATTTTTTCAAAATTGTATGGTTTGTTTTGTTTCTTTAAAGAGAGCAGAACCAAAAGCTTTTATTTCTTCTGGAATTTGTTTTCACTCTCCATCGGTTTTCTCAAGTTCTGCTTTTGCATTTTTTTTGTCAATCAATTTCTCATCCTCCACCTTCAGTCTAATCGGGAAATTTCAAATTCCAATTTGGTTTCGTTTATTGGCCAGAGTTAACTGTAGAAGATTTTTTGCAAAGTCTAGACATGGTTACTTTTCTTCCTATTATAGTGTTCCATTTCATACTTCAGTCTCTTTGATAACGTTTATAATATTTTTTTTTCTCTCTTATTATAATTTGGTATTTTGCCTCCTCAAGTTTGTAATCCAGATATTTGCAGGCAATGAATCTTAGCTGGTTTGACCTAATAAGAAAATTCAATAATAACATCTACATCTTTATTCAAAAGCTAGAATGTCTTCCATCTTTAAAACATGAAAAAGCTCCTCGATTTCTTCTAGTTCCTTAGTCCTTTTATTGTCACAAGACTCCTAAAACTAGAAATACCAAAATCTATACGAGCCATATTCAAAATATCAAAATGAAAAAAAATTAAAGGGACAATTTTCTTGCATTAGATTATTTTCAATCCAACAGAAAAAGTTAACTATAAAAAGTCAGTAAAAAACAATAGTTAAAAGGTAATAAAAATGAAGAAAAACAAAATCTTACTTCCAAAAGGCAGCAGTAGCATCCACAAGGAACACCTTCAAAATCTTTTCAGCTCATGCAACCATAAAAACTCATCACATGTTTGACAACGAAATGTTGACCTTTACTCTCTTTAGAGTTTGAAACGGCCAACTTTAGTCGCCTACCACATGAGGGACATTTATAGGTGGATGCATTCTGCCACAATGAACAAAAGATATTGTTATGTAACAATTTCAATAGAATAACCAAAAAGGAAAAGAAAAAAAAAAAAGCAATCATCGAAAGACAACCTTATTGCATATCTCTCTCTCTCTCTCTCTCTCTCTCTCTCTCTCTCTCTCTCTCTCAAAGCAATAGTTTTGGTATGCGATATCTTCCTTCTCCATTGAATCAAAGGCATAATCAACGACACCTGGGAAACTAAAAACTTGACTCGGTACTCTGCCCAGGTCCTGTATATTCCCTCGCTCCTCCCAAAAGATACACAATATACTTTGCCCATTGATTACAAGGGATGCAAAAAATCGTTTAAACAACCCAAGACTAGAAGTAAGTATGTCAAAATGTAAAATGTGAGGTTGTTTTCTCTTTTTCTCAAATTGTAAAAGAGAAAATGTATCACATTTTAAAGGATTTCCAATCTCTTATAGATAGAATCTCTGCTAGAATTAATAGTTGGACTTTCAAGCACTTATCATACGTTGAAGACGAGCTAGCAACTTCCACTTATTTGAGATTCGATAAATTTCCACAAACACCCCTCAACCCTCACCTACTCACCCCACAACTCCAATTTGAGCCGTAAATAAATCCCCCAATTTAAACTTTGAGCAGATTCATTCTGAGTTAGACTCTAGTTTTGATTAGAAAAACATCATTGTTCTAAAGATCGAGAAAGGAAGATAGAGAACCTGGAGGAGATGGTGTGACAGGAGACAGTGGAGTAGAGTTTACCAGCAATAACGAGATAGTTGTGTTGGTGACAACAAAGCCAACGACAATAGGGATAGTGGTGGCTAGTCACAACAAGATCAATGAGGCCAGGAGGTGGTGGTGACTGGCACTAGTGAGGCCCGACAAGGAGATGAAGGCGTGACGAGAAGGAAGTGGTCGTTGCCATGCTGCCTGAAGCGTGTCTTCTTCTTCTTCTTTTTGCCTCGTACCTATTTGGGAAATAAAGCTCTTCGGTCCTAATTCTTGTAAACTTTTAGTTGTATATTTTGTTGTTCAAATTTGATATATTAAAAGTGAACAGTTGCATTGAATTTGAACAAATATTGAAAGTCAATAAAATCAATCTTCCTATTTACTTTAGTTTAAAAAATGTAGTAGCATTTTTTCACCTTAACCCTCAACTAGGGTAATTACGTAGGAATCTATTCATTTTGTTGTTCAAATTTGATGCATTTAAAGTGAATAGTTATATTGAATTTGAACAAATATTGAAAAGTCAATAAAACTAAGCATCCTATTTACTTCAGGTTATTAATAGGATTTTATAGCCTTAACCTTCAATAGAATTAATTACCCCAGTTAAGTCGAGAGTGAATCATATTTTGTTGAACTTGCAATTATGTAATTTAATATAGTAATTCCCTCTAATTACAAGAACAAAATAAATTATCCCAATTTCATTTCATTGGAGCCAAAATGACCATCTACATCTTTATTCACAATTTCAAGTGTAATCTTTATGTTAACCTACTTGCGGGTAACTGTAAGAAAATCGAATTCTCTATATTCATAATTTCATATGTATATCTTTACCTTAACCTCGAGTAGGTTTTAGGTTGATTATTTCAAAAGACGTGATCTACAACTTTGGTTCAGGTCACAAAGTCAAAATTATGTCATTTACCAATTGAAGTTCTTATTGTCAGAATTGGTGACCGTCAATCTAATTGTTGGCTCATTGCAACCATTGTAAACGATCTTTTTCAATAAAATATTAATATTAAGAATTGTTCTTTGGCCATCTTCATCTTATGCTTAATACAATATTTGTATTCATTTGGTTGAAGCCCTTAGATCATAATGCTACGGGGTTGGCTCACGCATATGATGGCGACCATGAAACCAACCTCTGTGGTTTGATCTAAAATGTTCCAAGTCAATGAATCGGTCGAGATGGGGCATCGACCATGATTCCTTAGAGACTGGAACTAAGTAATGTGTTCATATGATGATTTTTGCGATTCATAGACAATGACGTACGAAGTCTACGCACTTTAGTGGGTGCTTGATAATGAGTTATCAAGTTTTTTGAACTGATTCGCAGTTGTTGTCATATGGAAGTTAATAAGGCATGATCGATATGACTAGAACTCCTTGGTTATGATAGTGCATTAAGTGGTCATTTGACTTGAGGTTCCATGGTAATCTTGGGCATATGACAACTATGCCTTGATCATGTCTGATGCAACTGTGGTTTCTTCCATAATTGTTAAAAAGTCATATTTCAGGCATAGTCAGAGTATGCATGGAGGTTAGTGAATTTCAAGATAGAATCCATCGCTTATTATGAGATGATGAAGAATCTCCTTTGCTGTATACATTGTGTTCCCAAAATTCGTGGCCACAGTAGCTAATCAAACAGGAAAGAAATTTTCTATGTTCATAAATGAGTAGCACAAAGTGTAGAGTTGGTACATAGATATCAAAGTCCAAGATGGGAACCGATGGCAATTCCATGCCCTAGACTTCGATAGGGAAATTGACTTTATGGAAGGACTGTATTTGCATGAAACTCGTAATTTACATGTTCATGTAAATTCACCTATTCTCTAGTGCCATAGACCACTGTTAGGTGGTCATGCACAAATTTGATTAATTAAGACTTGTGATCAATTAATTGAGATTAATTGGTTTGAGCTTGTAATCAATTAATGAGATTAATTGATTTAAAGAACTCATAAGCATTAATTAATTTTATTAATTAAATACTTATGATCAATCAATTGAGAATTAATTATTTGGACTTGTAAATCAATTAATTACATTAATTGATTTTGACTTGTGTTTAATTAATGGATTAAGCATTATGGGCCTAGGGAAGCATGCATTCAACTAAATTGGAATTAATTGAATTTAGGTTTGATCCAATTGAGAATTGAGATCAAGCCCAAACCTAAGCCCAAGCCCACAAGCCCACATGAGAAATAAGGACAAGATTCAATGAACTAGGCCTGTCAATGGGTGGGGTCTTGCCATACCCAAGACCAGACCTTAAAGAGACCCATTATAATAATTAGGGTATAGGCCCAGGCCCAATGGGTCTCGGACCCAAAACCCATTGTTCTAGACCCGAATTTTTTGGTCTGGACCTGACCTGACCCGACCCGACCAACTTTTTTTTTTCCTCTCTCTCTCTCTCTCTCTCTCTCTCTCTCTCTCTCTCTCTCTCTGCAAAATCCATCTTCAACAGCCTTAGTTTCTGAAATAGAGAGGTGTTTGCTTCACATAAAATGTTTTTGATCTTTTTATTTCCTCCTTAAATAAGAATAAACATTGTAAAAAAAGCTACAACATCAATTTGTGACAAAGAAGAACTATTACGCCGAATTCGAGCCACAAAAGAGGAATATGGTAAAGAAAAGCTACAACACCAAAATTATTGCTTTATGAAAAGCTACAACATCAACCTCTTATGAGCTTCTTCATTACAATCCCTATAAACAAAGCAAAACTTAACATCTAAACAATATGGTAGAAAGAGAAGAAAAAGAAGTGACCTAACAACCATTATATTGTAGAAAGAGAAGAAAAAAATCTTGAGAGGTGGAGGATAAAGCAGAAATTGAAATCATTGAAAAATTATCACTTTCTACACACGAACTTCCATCGGGTGTTCCATTAAAGACTTTTCGAAAGCAGCTAAATCTTATCATTTCAAGTAAAGTGTAAAGAAAAACATCTCTAATATATGAAGGGTCATCTCAAAATCCCTGATTCAGGCACAAACATTTTGACTAAAAAGAAAGGAAAAAACCCATCTCCTAAGATGTGAAGATCTAAATCTCCTTTGCCCCAAGTTTTTCAACTGATACATTTATAAATGTCAAAATACAGAGAGAGAGCTCAAATGAAGAATTTATAAATGTCAAAATTTTCTTACAAATGTGTAAACATTCTCATAAAAAAACATTACTACCGTGCAAGAATGGAATGAATCTAACATATAATACTAAGCTAGTTACAGTTGAACTCACAATAGCCGGAACTCGGTGTGAAACCCGATGGCGACTGACGAGGCGAGGCATGAAACCCGACGGTGACTAACAAGGTGAGGCGTGAAACCCGATGGCAGTGTCAATCCGAGGCCACGTTCGGAGGCCGAAGTCGGGCGTCATGAGAGAAAGAGTCAAGGAGATGAGAGAGCTGAGAGATCTGGAGCGTGACATAATTTTGGGGACGTGAGGCTGTGAGGGAAGAGAAATTGGATAAAGATTGGGTATGGGTAATATCGGGTAGTATTGGGTCTATACCCAACCCAAACCTAATCAGTTTTTAATTTAGTGGGTCTAGGTCTGGGTCGGGTCTGGGCCTAAATTTTAATTTATTATGACGGGCCTGGGTCTGGGTATTTTGGGCCTATTGACAGGCCTACGAATGAACCTAGACAAAGCATCATCTTTCTAAGATGAAACTAACAAGGTATGACTTTGTTAAAGTTTGTCTATGTAGAGGGGACAATAGAAGATGGCAAGACAAAAATTGTCTTATACATGTTTGTGTCTATATTCATTGAATGTTGTCCAAGCTCTTGCCTACATATATATATATATATATATATGAGCTTGGATGAATTCTTTGATGATGCTAATATGGTTAGAAGAATGAGATGATGTTTATTTTACAAAGCTAGAAAGTCGAGCTCTCTCCTCACCTCCTCTCTTGCTTTTGGCCAACACCCTCAAAATACATATGATGTATTTCTTATGCTAGAAAGTCTAGCCCTTGTACTTGCTCTCTTTCACTCCAAAAAAGAGAAGTGTTCTCTTGTATTCTCCAAGGATCAATAGTTGATCCACCATAATTCTATAACACTACTAGCGTAGGGTTATAGGAGAATCTATCATAGGTGGTGCGGATTATCTTTAGAGGGAAGACACTTGTATTCCTACCGTAAATGATGGCCAGAATGGTTTTACCTTGCCGGAGGACTACAAGTCGATTTCCACCATGAACTTATAAGAGGATCATTCTTGAGAATATCACATCGTCTACATCAACCAGAGTGCACCAATGGCTGATATCTCTAAACAATTCAATTGGCTCCTTTATGGATAGAAAGGAGACGGACGATTTGATCGCTAATTGCAATATTGTATTTTATTTTAAATTTTAACGTCTTGGGGCCTATGCGAAACTAACACTTATTTGACTCAATGGTGTCCTGTTTTCTTAGAAAAATAGGGCAGTCTCAAAAGATTGTCATTTTGCATTAGCTTAGACTTGGAATTTCAATTTGATTTCTTCTAAAAAGTTGTATTAAAGCAACATGTCATACGCTCTTCATTCATTGTGACTGCCGGTACAGAGGCTTGGCAATAAATCAAAGTATCATCCACAAAGAGGAGGTGCGAAATTCCTAGAGCCAGCCTACAAATTGCCACCCTCGTAAGAGATTATCTCGCTCGGCCTCTTGAAGTAAGGAACTGAAGCCTCTGTACAAAGGAGAAAGAGATATAGGGAAAGAGGATCTCCATGATGGAGTCCCCTCATGGGGGGAAAAGGAATCAAAATTCTGACCATTCAACATAAACAAATAGGAATTGATGTAACACATTGCATAATGAGTATCACAAAATGATCATAAAAGCCTAATCACCCCTTGCCATACACTTTGGTAATGTCTAGTTTCAAATCCATATGACTTTCCTTCATTGACTGTTTATTATAAACAAAATGATTGATTTTATTGACAATAATGATATGTAATAAGTCGACCAGCTATAAAGGTAGATTTTGGTTTGGTGAGATAAATATGATCTATAAGAGGGAAAAGTATATTTGCATTGGTTTTAGATGTTATCTTATATATCACCTTGCAGAGACTTATAAGGCGTAACTGAGAGACAGTTTCAGGGTTGTGGCATTTAGAATGAGAACAATATACATTTTATTCAACATAGGATCAAGAGTTATAGAATTAAGGATGTTTAAAATGTATTTGAGACATAGAACATAACCATATGCCAGTAAAGTTGGTAGAATATAGGAGACAACCATTGGGCCTGGAGATTTGAAATGGGTTATTTGGAAGGTTGTTTTCGTGATTTCTTCTTCAGTATACGAATTGAGTAGCTTCTGGTTCATATCCCCATCAACCACGACCCAAGGTTGGAGTCCCCATTAAATGTCCAAATCCAAATGGTGGCTAGTTGCAAAAGTATCCCCAAAATATCAAGGAATAATTTGTTGGACACCATCAACACTATCAAACCTAATTATCATCAGCATCCTCAAGTTTATGAATATAGTTAGTGCAGCGGCGGTGATTAGCTGCAGAATGGAAGAACTGTGTTATGATCTCCCACTTTTAACCAGTGTTTCTTGCCTCTCTATTTCCAGTATGACTCGTCAATTGCTCCTAATGTCCTCAAGCTTATTCCTTTGAGATTGTTCTTCAATTAGAGATTCTGGTGAGGGGGTTCCATGTTGCAACATCAAAATTTTACGTTCTAAGCTCCTGACTCCTTTATTAAATATTTTGGGCTCTTGAGTTCTTCCCTAACCGATTGATACAGCTCTACACCTTTCCAATTTAGCCATACAATCTGATTGGGATCCCATTATAGGTCGTGACTGCCATTTGGTTTTAATAGTCTCCTCACAGGCATTAGATGTTGTCCAAGCAGCTTCAAAATGGGTTGGTCGATGTTGGGGAAAACTTCTAACCTGTTCTAGGACGAGGCTAATCAAAAGCAGAGTATGGCGGACTGTATATTAAGAAAGTGGTTACTCGTGTATCAGGAAAGAGTTGTGTCCATCCGGTTTTCCACAGGTTCTATTGATACGCTCTTGAATCATGTGCAGGTGTACCTGTCGATTACATCATGTAAATGGGGATCCTTCATATCCGAGGTCATGCAAATTCTCCCTCTCTAATGCACGTCCAAAAGTAGTAATATGTGAGGCTAGTTTATAAGCGCCACCTTCCTTCTTTGGTTGTTGGAGGTCTCATTAAAGTCTCCTACACATATCTAAGGTCCAGGCTGAGATAATAAGTTCCAAGCATCAGTGCAATCACTAGTTCAGCCTCCCCATAAATTCTAGTAAATCTCCATGCGGTTTTCAACTCCAAAAGAGAAATTGTGACAACAACACGAGATTGAGAAATTCTAGACTCTTTTGAAGCCTCTTTCTGCCAGATGAGTGCAAGTTCGCCACTTCACCTAACTGAATCAATCGATCCCTTGGCAGTTCCCAGCTAAGAGATTCATAATAGTCGGCGACGCTACATTGTTGCCTCTACCATTTATCCAGAGGCATCAATAAGATCAATTACAGTGTCATTGGACTTCTTTGTGAGTTTAACAATAATATCCTAGGATGATACTTGAATATCAGAAGGTCTACGCTTTCTGACAATGATAGGGTTGCGGCGTGTAGGTGAAGGTTTGAATTTTGTAGCTTTATAACCTGAGGGGGAATATGAGGTATGACTGAAGACTATTTGAGTTTGTGGAGATGGCAAATTTTTGTCATGTCCCGAAATCAGGGTCATGAAACAACCATGCCACCAAGTCCCTAGCCTTAGTAGCATGAAGTCCACATTACCAAACAATATATTCAAACTTAATAGTACTCGTATATAAGCTATAAAATCCCCAAAGACATTATTTGCAGCGGAGGACATATTCTGAACGTAACCCTAATATCAAATTCTAACATCTAAACAAAAGATGTACTTTTAAAAGAAATTCGTCCATATCACTTATTATCTGGCGGCACATGTGAACTCCTCGACTAGCTACCAACCCCAGTATAGATCCTCCTCACCCTCCTCATAGACCTCATCTGCAAGGTATGTTAAGTAGCATGAGCGACTAATCGCCCAGTAAGCGGTCCCTACCTCTCACCAGTTGCAAACATAGTACATTGATAAAGCATGACTACCATTTATTAGCATACAATGGTAACTCGAATACCAAATGAATAAAGGAGGAAATTTACAGTTTCAAAATATTTGTCGAACTAAGGATAACTCTAAACTTTTCAATCAACAAAAGTTATACACAATAATCGTGTGTGACATCAACAATATTGGTGGAGTAATAGCAAGTGTTTTAATAAATTGACCATTTTAATAAAGTTGGCATGCTTACATTCACTAGCAACATGATAGACCTCTTACTTATTGGTGACCATAATTATACCCAATAGTCCGGGCCTCAATCTTTAACCCCGATTGAGAGGGTCAAAACAAAGTCTCAGTTTATAAACTCAACTGAGAGGGTCAGACGTAGGTTCTCAGTTTATAACCCCAACTGAGAGGGTCAGGCATAATTTTTCAATTTTTAACCCCAACTAAGAGGGTCAGGCGTAACTCCTCAATTTTTAACCCCAACTAAGAAGGTCAGGCGTAACTCCTCAATTTTTAACCCCAACTGAGAGGGTTCAGAACAACTCCAGTATTCCCAGTTAACAGTGATTTCGTTAACGGTTGAGCATGTTCTACCTATCAGATGATGAACTTGAGCATGTTTTTATTTAAAAATAACATAACATTTAACACACATGTTTCGTTTTCAAAAGGAGATAAAAACAAAGGAAAGATACCAACGATAGCATAATTGGCACAACATAATGACTCTGAAATTTCGAGTTTGACAAGGTGCTTGCAATAATAATTAATGGAAAGTCCTATTGCATGTAGCTCAATTTGGATGTTGTGAAATATCATAAGCTTGCATCGTATTTTGAATCCAGAAATATTATAAGAAATTAGGAAATAGTGAAGACACATCACGTAAGAAGGAAGAAACCACTTACTAGAATATCTTCATTCCCACTCGTTCAACTCACCACTCTATCCGACGTAATCAAATCATCAAAGAAATTAATTTAACCACGTTAATCCAGATCATGTATTCTGCCTCTACTAAATTTAATTACATCTCTAACATTAACTAGACTACTATATATTACATTTATATATATATATATATATATATATACGGCTTCGCTCCACCGAAATAGTGCGAATTCACCTCACTAGGTTAATATATATTATATATACGTATAACACGTAGCTAGGCAAAATCTTCCTAAACTCAATTAATTCCTGGCCTACCTAATTACAACAACACAGTACCATATGAAATACATATGCGTGGCTCCCCTTTTAATTTGCAAACAACCTGACAACACCTGAATGATATAAGATATCGACATATCCATGGCTTCTAATTTAGCTATTTACAAAACACCATTAATATAATATACCTATATATCCATGACTTCCAATTAGGCTATTTACACAACCCATTAATATAATATAATACACGAATCCGCACGGCTTCCAATTTAATCACGCACTCATAATTCTGATTCCATAAATAGATCGGCGCCGACCATGCGGAAATTCGACAGTTCCATTCTCACTTCCTATAGCTCAACGAATCTTATTCACTATGCCCAATATAAATTCTAGTAACACTACTGTTTGGAATGGAATTTTACCTCATTACTGGAGCGATTCGGTGCTTCAGTTCCTTTGTCGTTTTCTTCTATCCTCGGACCACCTACAATAGTCAAGATTTCTTTAGCCAAGCCTTAGGTAAAGATGAAAGATGAGGCTTTTTGATAAATCCCGCCTATGACAGGTGTTGGTCAAATATAGGGTTTTAGAGTTTGAATATGAGGGAAATACTATGTGTTTGAATAGTGGTTGACATATAGATGGATTTTAGGGGTTAGTCTCACTCTAAAACTCTCCAAAAATTCATCAAAATCCTATTTCTAGAGGGGTAATATATACACTCGAAAATAAGAGTGAAAATGAGTAATATTAGTGATTATAAGGATAATAAGAATAATATGATCATAATTGAATTTCTCAAATACTTTAGTCGGGCCTTTACAATCTGCATGCATAAAGTCTATGAGAGGTAATAAGGGAATTCTGTTTAAAATGAATTGTGGGAGAGTGGTTGGAGGCATGATATTGAAGGATGGTATTTAGGGAGGAAGTTGGACAAGATCACCATATTGGATGATAGAGGTGGTGCTTCGTGTAATTGGGGCTAACTTGGAGCTATATGATGGTTGTGGAAGCGGATTCTTTGTGGACGTTGAGGATGACGATGTAGCTTGTGTTGGTTGACGGATGGCTGAAAAGGTAATATATGAGGGGATGGTTGTTGTGATGTAAGGTGAATGGAGTGGTTGTAGTGGATGGTAAAGTAGTGGACAAGAGTTGTGAGGTAAGTGAAGGTGGTGGGGGTTGTTGATATAGGGTTTGGTGTAGTTGTGGATAAGGATGAGAAAAAAGTTGATGGTGGAGATGGAATGACTATTAGAGTTGTATCCATAATTTTTTGCACGGCAGATTGTGATCATGTTGAGGAGATGAGAGTTTACCAAAGACATATATGTACCCCAAAACTTGTATTGCATCTGGCTGAATGTGATCCCAGTGAAGAGCTGAACTATGGTTCCTCAAGGGTTGAGGAGAGTGGTTTATTCTATTGTCCATATTCTTGTTTCTAGTGTAAGACCAATTTGTTTCCTGCATCTATGGGCCAAACGGAGCGTTATTCCCAGGGTTGATAAAACTTGTTTCATATTGTAGTGGACATGATTTCGACCAATGGTCCATTCATCAACAGAAGTAGCAAAAATTCGATTGGCACTCGTTGGAGAAAGTGATAATATGTTCATCGCCAAAGGTGGTACGAATCTTCAGATCATGTTTGAGCGGCTCACTAACATTCTTACTAACTCTAACCCCTAATGAAGACCCCGAAAGACTCGAAGAGTTGTCCATCATAATATCCTGAAATCGTCAGATTTTTTTGCCAATAAACATTACCATATCTTTCGTTAACTTGCTAAGGGCTAGGTCATGGATGTGAACATGAAACGCACACCAATTTAGATCAACTCTATTCGGGCTCTGTATTTCTTCTATCTTATTCAAAACCAACAAGTTCTTCTCATATGACCATGGCCTATTCTCAAGCACTCGTTTACGCTCTAGGATGTGCTCAAACTGGAATAGAATTCAAAAGTTTTCAATCTTCCTAATCTTCATCCCCTTGATCAGATTGAAAGTTGTTGTAAGGGTAGATTGGAGTGCATCAAGATGGAAGCATTTGCATGTGAGAAGTCTACCAACCATAAAGTAACCCGTGGATTCATTTTCACCATGCCAAAGGCATATAGGAATAATACAACCAGTGTCCTCCTCCTTTGTAAGGTTCAAGTTTTGTCGTAGTCGCTCGAGTTTTGAATCCATAATCAAGTGAAGATCCGGACTAAGTGTCGGGAGATCGATGGGAATATAACCAAGACTTGTATCAAATCATAGCTTGAAAAAGAAGAAACAAAAAACCAACAACGAAGGGAGAGATTGAATAGAAAAATGAACGACAAAAACTAAAATCAAAGAGGAAGACAGGTACGAAGAAGAGATAATATTGCCTTAAACCATGAATTTACCAAGCGTATGACTGTACAATCATTCGATCTCAGAGGCAAACTATCAAGAGAAAATAGATCTAGATCTATGATCACTCATAAAATGGAAAACCCTCATGCAAGGGAGGGAAACTCTCATACGAGAGAAAACTTCAAAGTCGGTCCAACCTCAAAAGAATAATTAATTATACCAATTAAGTAGATTTTTATTTGGGTGAGTTCTAGAGGCGCTAAATTGTTCGTAAAGATGATCTATACTATATATAAAGGGACCGATATCTTTAAATAATTTTTTTGGTATGTTTTTAAAGTGAATTGATTAAATATTTACATCTATTTAAAGAAGTAAAGTAGAACCCCTATAAATTAATATTAGATAAATTAATAACTTCTCTAAAATAATAATTTTTCTCGGTCCTGACTTGGGCCCAAGGTCTAAATTAATAATTTTGATAAATTAATAAGATAATAATTTTTCGAAAGGCCATTATATAAATTAATGGTCCCTTCAATATTATAAATTAATAATTCTATAAAATTACAAAGATAAGTAGGACAACTTAGTAAAATATGATTCTATTGTTGTTTGCTTCTTCTTAAAATCTAAATCTAGTTGTATTTCATCTCTAACTTTCGTTACTACATCCAAAAGCTCTGGTGTCGCATTCTCAAACTACAACCAAAAAATTGCAAAGAGTTGTTGTCGCTATAAGTGCTTCCTTTAACGTAATTGGTTGCAAAGGTATTGTATCATCTTCAGTTTCATCCTCAATAGGATTTTCAACAATACTAGCTACAATTTCTTTTAAACTTGGACCTCAGAACATGTACCATTTTCACCCGGGTAATCCAATAATAGGTGATTGACATACATTTTGTTGGGGTAACCAAGGCCATTAATTAATCATCGTATCAAGTTCATGAATGTCTTCTTTAGTAATAATGTAGGTTCGTTGAATCGGAAAAATCTCTTTAAATTAATAAATTATTAATTTTTTGATTAATTAATACCTCTTTAAATTAATAAAATTACGCGAACATGACATTATTAATTTATAGAGGTTTTACTGTATTATCTATATGATTGTTTCTATTTTTATTTCTTCTTTGTCCTTTTATAGGAGTTAATATTTTCTTTTTTTTTCTCTCGCATCATTCAGTATTTAAGATTTTAAATAAATTACATTGACACTCATTGAGATTAGGCATGATATACAAATACCTCATGATTTTTGCAAGATTGTGAGTACACCACTTGAGGGGGGTGTCAATGTACTTTAACTCAGGGGGTGTATTTGTAAAACTTTGCCCCTAAATAGGTGTATTGGTAATTACAATTTCAAGAAACGTGCTTATAATTTTAAAAAGGGTTTGGAGTGTCGATGTAATTTATCGAAAAACCTCTTTTATTTATTTTTTAAAAATATTATTTTATATTATTTTTCTTTTCACTTATTATAGTCTAATATATACATTAATATATATATATATACAAAATCTAAGAAATATCTTTTAATAATACATTCTGAAATATTTAAGCACACATATTGAGTGTGCCAATAATACTAGTAACTATTTTGCATGTTGTGGTTCTAAGTCATAAGATTGAGATTTTGATTTTTTGGAACACAGAAAGATGCGTATGTAGTAAGGGTGGCAAGATGGGTTAAGACCCATGGGTTCAAACCAACCCAACTAGTTTTGGGTTGGTTGTATTTTAAAATGGGTTGATATGAGTTAGAATTAAATAAAATTAAATAATATATGGGTTGGATATGGGCCTGATATGGGCCCAATATGATTTTAATGGGTTCAAGTTCAACCCATAAAATTTAAAAAAAAAAAAAAAAGAAGAAAAACAAAAAGAGAAGAACCCACGTGCCACAATCCTCACTCCACTACTCTTGGCTTCACCAAACACACACACACCTCTCAAATCTCACCCATTTTTCTCCTTCACCAAACACACACACAGACAAACACACAAACACACACACACACAAACATACACTATCACATTTCTCTCTCTTTCATTTTGTTATCATTATCACACACACACACACACACACACACACTTTCTTTCTCTTGCACTTTATTAGGGATTTAAGTGAAGATTGAAAGAGCTTGTAGAGAAAAGTCCATGTGCTAATTTTGGTAATATACACCATTTCTTTGAAATGGGCTTTTTTTTTTTTTGTTTCCCATTTCTATGATTCTTCTTTCTAGTTTCAAATTGTAGTAATGTTAACTTTTTTGTACCGTCGTTTGTATTTGAAAGTGACTGTTGAAATTTGTGGAGAATTCAGTTCAGAGTTGTGTCTTGTTTTCTTCGATTTTTGTGTGTTTTTTGTGGAGAAGTGGTTGGAATTTTCCAATCTTCTGTTGTAATTATGTGAATCTAATGTCAGCTTATTTTTTCCTTGGGATAGTTTTATATTTGTATTTGCGAATTACTGAAAATTTTCAGCTTGTTCATTGCGGAATACAAGAATGACATCTTGAATTTTGCTAATAATCTTGGTTGTGTTAAAATCGAAAAAAATTGGTTTTAGTTTGTTTAAAGCTTCCACTTTTGCTATATTCTTGATTCCCAACATGTTGGAGCACTTTCTTTAATCGTCTATTCTTGATTCCCAACTTGTGTTAAAATTTATTGGTTCTTCTAGTAATGAATGACCGTTCATTCTTAATTATTCTATTAGAACTTATGAACTAAGTTTGTTTTTTATTTATGGTTTTTAGGAAGATAAAAATGGAGAATGATTACTCTGTAAGCGAGGATAGTTCTTCAGTTGGATCAAAGAGTTCTAAAAAATATACTTCTATTGTATGAAAACTGTTCGACAAATTTATTCAAGATGGAAAACAAAAAGCAAAGTGCAAAAGATGTGGACAAATTTATGCTAGTGGTCAATGTGGAACAACCAATTTAATGCGATATATGAAGGATAGTTGTCCAATTCGTGAGAAAGGTGATAGTGAGTTCCATAATGAAGAATTTTTTACCAACATCTGTTTAGAGAGAAGGTAGGAAGAGCAATGATTAGGCATAATTATCCCTTTAAATTTGTTGAACATGAGGGAATCAGAGATGTTTTTTCTTACTTGAGTCCTGAAGTTGTGCATGTATCACAAAATACAGCAAAAGAAGATTATGAAAATCTACCAAGTGGAAAAGGAAAAACTAAAAGGAGCATTGACATCTGTCACCAGTAGAATATGTTTGATATTAGATTTATGGACCTCATTTGTATCTAATGGTTATATGACAATTACTGCACACTATGTTGACAATGATTGGATGCTACAAAAGAGAGTGCTTGTGTTCCGACATCTTCCCCCTCCACATGATGGCCAAGATGTTGGTGAGAAATTGATTAACTTTTTTCAGGAACGGGGGATAGAAAGAAAAGTTTTTACATTAACATTGAATAATGCAAGGTATAATGATGGTGTGGTTGATTTACTGCTTAATCATCTCTCTTTGATGAATTCATTACTGTGTAATGGTGAATTCTTACATGTAAGATGCAGAGCTCATGTTCTGAATCTGAATGTACAAGTTGGTTTAAAAACCATAGATACATGTGTGGAGAAGATTCGTGATAGTGTGAAATATGTAAGAGGGTCAGAAATGAGAATCATGAAATTTGCAGAGTCTGTCAAACAGTTAGGTCTTAAAACAAGCAAGAAGCTAAAACAAGATATGCATGTTAGGTGGAATTCTACTTATTTGATGTTGGACAATGCTGTTTTGAATTCACTAGCATTTTGTCAGTTAAAGCTTGTTGATCCCAACTATAAGTGGTGCCCCTCACTTGAAGAATGGAGTCGAGTGGAGAAAATTATGAAGTTTCTGAGACCATTCTATGAGATGACTGAGCTTTTTCTAGACATCGATATCCCACATCAAATCTATATTTTGACAATGTTTGGCGAATCCAAATACTTCTTCAAGAGCAAATGGTAAGTACAGATCTTGCTATAAGTAGAATGACAAGAGACGTGAAACCAAAGTTTGACAAATATTGGGAGTGTTATAACACTGTATTGACATTTGCTATTGTTCTTGATCCTCGATATAAGCTTGAGTTTGTTGAATTTTGTTATGAAATGCTTGATGTCGCTACATCATATGAGAAAGTTAAGAACTTAAGGGAGCAAATGCAAGTGTTATTTGAGGTGTACTTGAATTCAGTCCCTTCAAGATGTGAACAATCTTCAGTTGTTGACACTATTAGTGGGTGCGATGATGATATGGATATTATGATGGATGTAAGCATATTTTCTTATTTCAGTTTTCTATCCTTTACTTTTTTATCCTAACAAATGTCTAAATGTGTTCTACATTCTATAGGAGTTTGACTCTTATAGAAGTCAATATGCCGATGCTAGAAGGCAATCCCAACTAGATTTGTAACTTTGTAAGGCTTTAATTGATGGGAAACAATTTCCAGATTTGGATATTGTCTTTTTCTCTTTTCATTGTGTGAAAATTTTAATTTTTTTTATAATTCAAATTAATAAAATGATTTATACTAACCCGACCCAACCCATTTGCAACCAACCCGTTTTGGACCCGTTCACTTGAACCCATATGGGACCCGACCCATATGGACCCGACCCATATGGACCCAACCCAACCCGCCCATTTGCCACACATAGGTTCTAGTCTTTTATTACTGAATCAAAAGTTGCAGTAGAGATTTTCGAAAAGTTTGACGCACTAGAAAAAAATTTAACATTAGCTACATTTTTAATGTTGTGGTAAATAACAATTATTAACTACAGTTAAATAAAACTCAATGTAAAACTAGCTATTCCACCATGAAAAACTCATTTGCCACGGCTAAGAGCCATGGTAAAAACATTCACCATGGCTTTTAGCCATAGCAAATGTTTTACTCACTCTCGCAAAAACCACGGCTGACAACCGTTGCGTGGCTGTGGTCAATGACTATTCGCCACGGCTATTTAGTATTAACCATGATAATTAGCCGTGATTAAATGTCATGTTTCTTGAAGTGATGCACAAAAGAGCCATTTACACCAGAAAACAAGCAAAAGGGTAAAAAAAAAAAAAAAAAAAAGGACAATCATGGAATGTGATGGTACCAAAACCAACTGAATCACGTAAAAAGAAAGGATCTATGTATTTTTTATGGGATCAAATTTTATTAGATTCGATCTAACTTGTTGGCTCATCACCACATCTCTTGATTTAGGCGCCACTGTATAGTCAAAAGCGAAGCCATGTGGATCCATATATTCCCTGACACAATTGACCTTTATAAATAAATGCATTCAATTTTGTTTTAAAAAAAAGACATGAAATGCAAAGTAAAATAAAAAAAAAATATTATACTACTCCTAAAAGTAAACTAAATATGTAGGACTCGAACTCACAACTTATTGGTGGTAAAACCTCAATTTCACTACTCAAATAAAGGATCATTGGTAAATAAATGCATTTATTACATATATGCATTTGTTAGTATCTATTAAAGCTCTTCGATTGGTCTTCCATATAATTCGAACTCTATCTAATTTAAATGTTGGATGGTTTCGTTTTGAACTATCGTGACAAGTAATGACTCTTATTCTTGAGTGTTATTTACTTTCTAACTTGAGTCGGTCCAACTTTCAACCAACCAACATGAGCCCTAACAGTAACAATTACTATTATGTTTCATAACGTGCCAATTAAAAGACCAGACATATAGAACCTTTTAAAGAGTAATTTTTTTTCAATTCTCTCGAATTAAATTTATTACAAAAGTTAATCGACCATTTATGTATTTTGCATCACTTAAAAAGTATAATTCGAACATTTCTTTTAATGATGAATAAAATTAAAATTAATTAAAAGTAATAGAGAAGTAGCCAAAAAAAAAAAGTCAAATATTACTTAGAGCCAAATTCTAGCCTCATGCTCCTATCAAGTTCCATTAATACTTGAGCCAAGTAGACTTATTCGCTTGCAATGTACATAAAAAAGTAAAGAATTTCTTTTATCTACATATACATATCTTTGTGTATATATGTTGGTTTTTGGATTTAAATATGTGCACTTAAATTACCTTACAATTCTAATATCTTCCTTAATTTGAAGTTTCAACAAATTTTTAAACATTATTTCGATAAAAAGGTAAATATTATGTTTCCCTTCTCATCGAAACTTTATAACTATAAGAATCAATTATTCTATTACATATTAGCAAATAACTTATAAGTTTTGGCGTCCAACACTATTTGTCGGACAGATGCAACCGCTCCCACCACAGCCAACATGGTGGAGACAATGGCAATAGCCGTGTTCCCCCAATAAGTTAAGCTTCTTTTAGAAGGCTTAAACGTGACATTATAAAAGACCATGGGCAAAATGAAATCTAGAGGAATGCAACCAAATGCCCCAAACAACGCCATGATGTCTCCAAAGAAAGGAAGCATTGCGGCCAACGTTGTGGCAACGATGACCGATAATGATCGGAAGACGAGTCGTGGAATGGTGTTGCGTATTGAAAGTTCGCCCATCTTTGGATCTGCAAACTTACGCTCTATGACAACATTTGTCGGTTGCAAGTACACCTGCATCAAACATAATGAGATACTTAAAACATTATGTTACTCTAACATATCCTGTGTAGTAGACCCGAACTAGAAAATTCTTGCCCGTATCAGGTTTGGTCGAACCAAACTAATTATAGTATAAATATGAAACACTTGCTATGTGATAGGTCACTTTTTCTTAACTGTACGCCAATCACACTGCAAGTATATTGCACTTGTCATATAATTGATTCAGATTTAGCCGAGCTGGATTCAAACTAGAAATTCTCGAACTGAAATCATACAAATCCTATTCGAGTACAATTATCTTACCAAAGTGACAGCTGACACTTGCACAAGAGTGAAGACATAGGTGATAAGAAGGAACCATTTAGGCAGTAAGGGCATTCCATTGACCATGAAATTGGAAAGAATTGATCCCTGAGCCTGATTTCCAAACGCCCAATACCCTGAAATTGCAACGCTGAAAAATGTGAAAATCACCACGGAATAGCACACCAATAACCCTTTGAACATTTTGCCTGTCACGGGTGGTGCAATGGTCGCCTGCAAGTTTAACTAAACATCACGAACCTAGACATGATGTTGTAATCATATATATATATATATATATATATATATATAAACAAACGAAAGTGGCAAAAACCACCTGTATTTCCGGAATAATTCCATTGCCATACGTTGTAGCAATAATTGAGATCGCGTTGAAGACACCAAAAATGCGATCTAGTCCAACTCCAGTGATTGTGTAATCCCTCTTCGGTGCATTTTTGGAGTGACCTATGTAAAATCGAAATAATTTGTCAAGTTGTACTATATTTTTTTATATATATATTTATTATATAATTGATGTGACATACGAGTTTACCTATATCGACTGAGCCTGCTGTGGTACAAGCACAATAGGCAAGGCATAGAACTAGAGAGACAAGATTGATGTGCCTCAGGGAATGAAAGGATGGCATTTGTGCCATGATTAGGGTTAGCCCTCCAAACATTACTATGAATTGGTAAAGCTTCATGCTCCCATTTGGTGTTGAGACTAAATAAATAAACTGCAGTGTATAAAAGTGAGAAAAAAAATATTATTGGGCTTCTTTTGTTAATATGAGGTTATATATATATATATATATATATATAGACTATATCTTATCATTGCTTTATTGTTCACTCCGTAATATTCATAGTTTTTCTGCCAAATTAACCATGAATTTATTAAATTAAGAAATTCGTGAATTAGATACTTTTTGGTATAATTTATTTCCCATCATATTTATAAATTGAACCGATGACCACTCTATATCATTTTTTTCGCAGTTCTTAACCTCATTAAATTCTAATCACTACCCAAAGAGAGAACATTGAAGTGATAATTTTAGTATTTTCACTAATTATGTGTATATATATATTTAGTGATAAGAAATTATTTTTTCACAATAATAAATTTTATAGTTTTATTTGTCATAATTATTTTGTGAATATTATCTTTAGTAAAAATTAGTGATAAAATATTTTGCATGAAGTTGTTATTAAAAGCAATTAGTTACATATATATTGACAATTTATGAGAATAACTATTTATTTATTCACTAGAAAAAAAATTCACTTTGGCTATAACCATGGTTAAATAAAAATAGTTGCAAAAACCTAAATTATCCACCATGAAAACTCTTTTTGCCATGTTTATGAGCCATAGCAAATGTTTTTGCCATGACTTTCAGCCATGGCGAATGTTTTAGTCACACTAGCAAATACCACGGTCAATAACTGTTGTATGACTGTGGTGAATGACTATTCACTATGGCTATTTATTTTTAACCATGACAATTAGCCATAATTAAATGTTAAATTTTTTTTTTGTGGTTGTTATTAGTGGTGGGCATTCAGATCGGATTTCGGGTTCCAATCAAATATAACAGATTGGGTATTTCGGGCAATTAATTTAGTTTGGATAAACCCTAAATTCGATTAAATCATATCGGACCGGGATTCGGATAGAAAAATAGCACCCAAAAACCCGATTGGATACCCAACAATTATTAAAAGAAAAATTGAGGAAGTGTAATATAGAGTAGTATTCCCGTCCAAGTTTACCCAAGCCAAAAATTTATTATGATTGTGATTTTTTAGTTTCTAAAGTTAATACTTTGAGCCTCAAATTTAATTTGATAAATGATTGTCTATTATTTATTTTTGTTCTTGTTAATTTTTTATAATTTATAAATGCTTGCTCCTTTAATTTTATGCATGCACATATATTATGTTTCTCTTCTCTTCAGTAGATTTGATTGACTTTTTTTTTAATGCCAAAGAACAAGTAAATATTTAATAACAATAATAATAACATTTTCTTCATAAACAATTAATCAACAATTAATGCTAATTTTATTTTATTTTTTTCCAATAACAATTAAGAATACTGGAATCCGACTACTGGGGTACCCGGTTCAATTGGGTTCATTTCCACATTACCCTGACAAGTCGGGTACCCAATTTGAATAACTCGAACGAGAAAGCCTGATCCGACGCCCACACTTAGTTTTACTATATTTGTTTTGTCACTATAAATGTGTTATTAGTTATATATAATGACAACTTTATATATAATTTTTGTCACTAATAATTATATTGTGATAAAAGCAAAATTATTATCACTTAATATATATTTAACAACCTTTTCACTAATATTATATTTTCTTATAGAGAATGGTCGTTATAATATATAAGCCTTTAAAAGTTGAAAGTTTCTGTGCTTTAAATAAGAAGAATAAATTTAGCATATATTACGTAATTAATTAACTTTAAAAAAATTAAAAATAAAATTAAATTACGTTGCAAAAATCGATTTCTTAGTATTTATAAACATATTATCAAATTAAATGAATATTTTTTAGACTTGTAAAATATTAACCAAAGCTAAGTAAATTATTTTTTATTGGGCCGGAAGAAAAGAAGGGCTGACCTTGAGACTCTGCCCACCAAGAAGCGTACAAGCAATTACTGCACCATAGCATATGCCCAATTGAAGTGGGCCCACAAAGTATCGGCCCCACCCTGGCCCTGCCACATCACCCATCGGCCCATTAATACATCACAACAATACTCAATATTTCATATTTTTTTTATATTTTTATAAAATTATAAAATGCACATTTTAAGGTTGTGGTTGTAGATTATAAATATACCCTTGTGATAAATTACATCGAAAGCCCGATCTTATAATTTTATAAAGAATATGAGGTGTTTGTGTAATTAAATTTAATTATAAAGGACGGCGATGAAATTTAATCCTAAAAATAATTTAAACAAAAGAACAATGATTAAGGAGTGACTGATTTAATGTCCTGGCGTACGTAACGTACTTACTTTTCTATGTAATTGCTTTTATTTTAATTATTATATAAATGTGGTTAATTTTCACTGGAAAAAAAGAATATTAGCATTAAAATATCAAATGATAATAATATATATTAATAAATTCATTAATTATTTATACCTTTTTATTAAGGGAGAGCACATATTTGGTGTCTCCCATATTCTTAGTCTGTCAAAATAATTTTAATTTAATTTATTAGTTTTTTTTATTAACTTTCGACTCTTTTAAACCCCCACCCACTCTTCTTAAACTCCAAAATATAGGAAAATAGCTACTATTAGATTATAATATTATAGTAACGCTTAATATATTTTTTTTTTCAATGTAGGCAAAAGAAATGGTTGTGTAATTTTGTTAATGACGTTTACATTTGTATATCTGTAAATATTTAGAATTACGTATCTTGCATCACTTTTCTTTAGGATGATATATGTAGATATATTTTATCTTTCCTTTATTTATTTTATTTCACTTAATGTTATGTATTAAAAGTATTATTAATTTTATAAAATTATTTTCTTGAAGATATAGAACGTTACATACACGCATTTGCGTGTATCTTATCCGCTAGTATATACTAGGTCACAGTAAGAAGTTTCATGATTTCTAATGACAATAATCTTGTGAAAGTTCCTACGTGCAATAACTAATAACAAAAAGTTTACGTGTAAAATTGCCAATAAAAATAATTAGTTACACATCACCAATGGCAACTTGTCGATGATAAATATAATTGTCACTAGCTATAAATCTGTCACTAATTATTAGTATTAATAATTCGCACAAATTTCTTACTCCTAAAAACTTTTTCAATATTTATATGTCAAAGAAACAGAGTGATCGTCATTTAACATATATCTAGTAATAATTTTAAAATTATCACTTAATATTCTGTCACTAATTCTATCTTTTCGAGATAGTATCTATATATTATAGGGTGATGATGCAAGATACCTAGAATATCATGGGCCATGTCACGAAAACGAAGATGGCGCTTTCCAAGTTGTGCGTAGTGCTCCAAAACTATGGACAAGAGGTTGTAGGAATAGAAAGTCACCAGCCCAGCAGCGATGAGGCAGACAACCCCTCCGCTCCACCCCAATAGGGTGAAAGCGAAGGGCAAGCTGAGGAGGGCCGGCGCTACTATTGCTGTCGTCAAATGGTATCCACAATGCAACCACGAACCTATATATTTGGAATCATAAGTAAATAAACACATACACTTGGTAGTAATTTCATTAATTATTATTCAAATCAGGTATGATCGAACTCTATCAATCACACAGATGACACATTTGTCATAAGATTACTTATACTATCTCAAAATTGTACATCAATTATATACTAAATATATTATACTTATCACGTAATTAACTCAGGTATGATGTAAACCAGACATATTGAGCTAGAATTACCTCTTCTATGTTAAACGTTGGACAAGTTATTCTTTCATGTGAGTTAATATATCTATCTTCTTTTCTAAAACTTGGAATTATCTTTGTAAATAGAGGTTATACTATAATAATGAACCAAATTATAATTTCTTTTATTAGAAAAATGAAAAAGAAAAAAAACTAAACTCATTTTAATCATATATATATATATATATATATACAGTAGAGTTGGTCTGACCTCGGGATTTCAGGACAAAGAGGGCGCCGGCGTCAAGATTCTTGGAACTGTCCACACCGTTCTCACCGTCTTTAGATAATATTCCGGCGGAATCTTTATGAGCAACACTCCCCATCTCTCTCTGCTCTCTCAGTACTCGATCTCTCTCTAAGAGTAGGGCATATATATATATATATATATATATATATAAAAGGTTTGTGGCTGTAATAAAAATATATGAAGCTGATCACAGTCAAGTCAAGGCACTACTGATATCTCATGATTCAACATCATATGTCGTGGGGGGATAGAGACCATTGGAATTATTTTATGACATGAGGAGGAGGACTTTCTTGCACGTGAATACAAAATATGTGTGTCGTAAGGTTTCATTCTTTGAAAACTGTTTTGGAACTAATTGCACCGGACATTAAATTAATCGGAATTCAACAACAATACCCCGACGATCAAGTCAGTGAAATTATCCAAATATCATAAAAATAACTTAAAAGGTCAAAATATAAATACTTATAAAGAAACAAGTCATAATATAATAAAACAACATATGTACTTACCAGGGATGTTGTTTATAGGTTTTCGGGCCAACAGTGCAGACCCATTAGGCGCAACTGGATTGTCACATGTGTTAGGGCGGCAACTAGGCGGATTGGGGTGAACTCGGATCTGCCCCGCTACAAGATCCGTCGGAGTGTGTCAATCCCGATTGACTTATTTTTTCTTTTTCTTTTTTATTGAAACGAGATTTGAAAAATTCAACAAATCAAATTGTTCAAAAAATTAAAGAAAAGATAAATTCAACAATATATCAATTACAAATAAGATTATTCCATCGCCTCATTGTCAAGATCTGCAACAACAGAGACAACAGAGCCTTGACTTTGTACTCAGTTTTATAAAGTTGCTTTTCCTTTATAACGTCCATTAGTGAAGTAGCGCTTTTTCAATTTTGGGTTAGTTAGAAGTAGTCATGATTCTGTTAATTTCCCACTCAAGGGTGTCTCTATTTAAAGCTTGTACTCACCTCATTCCAATTGATTTTGAATGAATGAGAACTCAGAAATTTCACATGGCTCTTCTCTGCATCATTGATATTTGGTTTTTTCAGCATGGTATCAGAGCCTTCGGTTGAAGGTCTCTGATATTTCTTGCTTCCCCGACCTACTATTGACGTTGATTACCACTTCGAGATGGCGAATACAGAGGGCGCAGCAACTCCAGCTGCAGGAGGATCTGGAAACGCAAGAGGTGGATCTGGATCTGTGGTCCTCCATCTCCACAGCTCTGATCATCCAGGCATGAACCTGATATCAACGCCTTTGGATGGGAAAAATTATCTCGCATGGAGCAAAGCAGTGCGGCGAGCTCTATGCGCGAAGTATAAACTCCGTTTCATCACAGGTACGTGCGTGAAACCTACTGAAGATCCTGAACTCATAGAATAGTGGACACGAGCTGATAGTATGGTGGGCTCATGGTTGTTGAATGCAATGACGAAGAATCTGGCAAACGCCTTTATGCATACGAAATCGGCGAGGAACTTGTGGATCGACCTCGAAGAAAGGTATGGACAGTCCAATGGACCTCTCCTATATCAGTTGTAGCGGGAAATATCTTCAGTTACGTAGGGGGATCTCACTGTAAGTGACTATTACAACAAGATTACTTTGCTTTGGGATGAGATTATGCTGCTAGCTCCGTTACCTGAGTGTACATGTGGCTGCAAGTGTACGTGTGGTCTCGCAAAAGCTACGACAAACCTTGCGGAACAGACTCACTTGATGAAGTTCCTCATGGGGCTGATTCAGGAATATGACAATATCAGGGGCCAAATATTGGTCATGGAGCCACTACCAAGCGTCAATAAGGCTTACTCCATGATATTACGAATGGAGAAACAGAAACAAGTTAACATGAACTTGAGCGAGGCGAATGAAGGCACATCTTTGTTCACTGGACACTCTGACAGAAGTAAGGATGAGATGTCGAAGGAGCAAACTATAAGAGGAAGAACACGCAGGATAAGAAGTCGTTGAGATGTGAGCATTGCAACAAACTTGGCCATGACAAGAGCACTTGTTTCAAAATTTACGAAGTGCCGGAATGGTACAAGGAGCTTAGTGATCAAAGAAAGAAGGGTAATTCTAGAGATGGCAGAGTGCATTCTATGATACAGTCTACAAGTACCGAGGGAGATAAGGGGCAGAAACGTGGGGATACATCTTGTGTCTCTGAAGTGGTGCTGGAGGTTATGAAGATCTTGAAACAGAAAGGGCCTGCTACACCTATTCATGTTAATTTTGCAGATGAATACACAGGTATGCACCTCTCATTTTTTGGTTCTGTTTATATGAGTAAAGATACTTGGATCATAGACTCCAGCATAACTAACCATATGTGCAATGACTCTAATTTCTTCCAACATCTGAGCACCCTCACTACTCCTTCCTGCATCTATTTTACCTGATGGTGGAACTAAACAGATAAGCCAAACAGGAACTGTAAATCTGTTTGGAAAATTGCTCCTTGCTAACACCTTATACGTACCCTCCTTCTTCTCTAATCTCATATTTGTTAGCAAGGTTTGTGCTACTACTGATATCCATTTTATTTTCATGCCAACTCACTGCATATTGCAGGATCAAACGAGTAAGGTGATCATAGCTGTGACAAGACAAACCAAAAATTTGTACATCCTAAATAAAAATTCCTTCGATCCAACATTCATTAATCAGTTTAGTCACCCTCACACTTCCACCTTTGTTTCACAAGTTGTAGCTCATGATGTAATGTTGTGGCTAGACGATTGGGGCATTCGTCCCCTAAGGTCTTGAGTCATGTATCTAAACTTAGTTACGGTGAAATAAATGGCATTGAAACATGTATTGTTTGCCCTCTTGCAAAGCCATACAGAAAACCTTTTCCACATAGCATTACACGCGCACTCATACCTTTCGAGCTCATACATGTTGACGTGTGGGAACCTTATCACCAGCCCTCTCTATCCAGCTGTCATTACTTTCTTACAATTGTCGATGATTTCAGTCGTGTCATTTGGACCTTCCTAATGAAGCACAAAAGCCAAGTACCTCAGTTCCTTAACCTCTTCTTCCGAAACATAGATACACAATTCAACCTCAAAATCGAACATGTTCGAACCGATAATGGATCCGAATTCCTGGGGAGGGAAACCCAAAACCTGTTTTAGTCTCTTGGCATTAACCACCAGAAATCGTGTCATTACACGCCACAGCAAAATGGCTTTGTGGAGAGAAGACATAGACAACTCTCAGAGATTGCCAGATCCTTACTTTTTCAATCACACCTATCCAATGCCTTTTGAGGGGAAGCCATACTTATGGCTACATATTTTATCAACCGTCTGCCATCCTCCGTCCTTGACTGGAAAACACCTTTCGAGCTCTTACACACTAAACCACCCTCTTACTCTCAGCTTCATGTGTTCGGATGTCTATGCTTTGCTACTGTGACGAAACCTCACCGTGACAAGTTTGACAAAAGAGCTCGTAAGTGTGTTTTTGTGGGATATAGCACTGGACAAAAGGGATTTAAAGTCTGTGATCTTGAGTCTAACCAGATCTTTGTGTCCCGAGACGCCGTCTTCCATGCAAATATTTTTCCTTTCCAACCTACTTCCAATAACGTCGACCCCCCACTTCCTGTCATTCCAGTATCTCTTGACTCCGACGACGGCCTTCCTCTGCCAAACCCTCCATATGTCTCCTGAAACTACTGGTAGCGTGGATCCTAACCATTCCTCGTCCACTAAAAAATACACATATTTCCCCTACGCCTTCACTTCATCCTCCCAGACGCTCCACCCGTGCCTCACAGACCTGGGTGGTTATCTGATTTTATTTGTAATCATTCCTCTTCGTATTTCCCTGCACATATGGATTTTGTTGCCCAGTTGTCTGTGCTGCAGGAACCTTGCTCATATATCCAGGCTCAGCAACATGTAGAGTGACGACAGGCTATAGACAAGGAGCTTGCAACCCTTGAACAAAATGACACTTGGACTATGGTTCCGCTACCGCCTGGGAAGAAGGCCATTGACTCCAAATGTATTTTTAAACTAAAGCTTAATGCTAATGGAAGTGTTAATCGATACAAAGCCCTGCTCGTGGCCAAGGGCTATAATCAAGTCCAGGGTGTGGATTTTACGAAGAGCTTTTCCCCAGTCGCCAAACCAGTCACCGTTCGCCTATTTCTCAGCATTGCATCAGCTTATTCATAGCCCTTACATCAACTCGACATTAATAATGCGTTCCTTCATGGCACTTTGGATGAAGAGGTCTACATGGTGGCCCCCGAAGGTTATTCTGTGGGAGATGGCTTGGTTTGCAAGCTCCAGAAATCGTTATATGGTTTGAAGCAGGCTTCCCGGCAATGGAACCTTGAATTTATCGCGCTGCTTGAAGACTTCCTTTTTCTCAATCCGCTCATGACCACTGTCTTTTTATCAAATCTGTTCCCGATGGCTTTCTGGCCCTCTTGGTCTACGTCGATGATATCTTAATTATGGGGCCGACCGAGGATTTGATCACTATGTTCAAGACATACCTTGATGATATTTTTACTATCAAAGACCTTGGCTATGCCAAGTACTTTTTCAGAGTCGAAATCGCCCGCTCCAGCGCTAGGATGAGCGTCACACAACACAAATACACCTTGGAAATCTTTACCGACACTGGTCTGTCTGATGCTACATCTATTCCCACTCCTCTTCCTCAGGGGTTGAAGCTTAGTGCAGAGCAAAGGTCTCCTCTCATGATCCCGAAAAGTTTAGACGACTTATTGGACGATTTCTTTATTTGGGATTTACGAGACCCGACCTATCTTTTGCGGTTCAGCAACTTAGCCAGTTTTTACATCATCCCACCGACCTGCATTGGAATGCCGCCCTACACATCGTTCGCTATATCAAGGGCTCCTCTTCAGCCAGACTGTTCTTTCCTGCCACAAACTCCTTCCAACTCACTGCTTTCACTGATTTTGATTGGGCTTCCTACGTGGATTCCTGTCGTTCTGTCACCGGCTTTTGTATCTTTCTCAGCTCCGCTCTCGTGTCGTGGAAATCCAAGAAGCAGAACACGGTCTCTCATTCCTCCGCGGAGGCAGAGTATCGGGCAATGGCGGCTACAGTTTGTGAGCTTCAGTGGCTCTCCTGCTTGCTTCGAGATTTCCGTATTCCTCTCTCCGCTCCTATCCCATTTTGGTGCGATAATCAGGCCGCGTTGCACATCATGGTGAACCCTCTTGCATGAATGCTCTAAGCATTTGGATATCGACTGCCACATCGTTCGGGATAAGTTTAAAGAGGGTTTCATCCTTCCTTTCTACGTTGCCAGCAAGCACTAGTTAGCTGACCTCTTTACCAAGGTTCTCCCCAGCTACTGCTTCCACGGGTTGCTGTCCAAGCTGGGCTTGGTCCCCTCGCTCTAGCTTGAGGGGGGATGTCAAGATCTATAGCAACAGAGACAACAGAGCCTTAACTTTGTACTCCGTTTTGTAAAGTTGCTTTTCCTTTATAACGTTTCCATTAGTGAAGTAGCGCTTCTCCAGTTTTGGGTTAGTTAGAGGTAGTTATGATTCTGTTAATTTCCCGCTCAAGGGTCTCTCTATTTAAAGCTTGTACTCATCTCATTCCAATTCATTTTGAATGATGAGAACTCAGAAATTTCCCATGGCTCTTCTCTGCATCCTTGATATTTGGTTTTCTCAGCACTCACTCACGAATATCCAAGTCCAAAAGTTTCTTTTTCCAATTATTAAACTGAATTATCATTAGCCAAAGCAACCTCACATTTCAATTGTTCATTAAATTACACATCACTAACAACTTCTTCATTACATATTGAAGATGATTTATTACATATTATATTTATTTATAAAAGTTAATAATATATACACATATCTAATATATAATTAATGAAAAATATAAACCCGCCCCGAATGGTGGGAACTCAAAAGCCCATTGCCATCTTATAGGTTAAGACTAAGAATTGTCCTAGTTTCCACAGGGATGAATCTCCAAAATTATGAGGGAAGAAGACAGAATTTGTTGGCTGAAAATTTCTTGTCGTTTTTCATTGATGCTGCATAATCTTATGTAGAAACATAGTAAAGGATCATTAGTGGCTAAATCAGTTTTTACCCTAACATATTTTGTCTTATCTCTAATTTATTTGTAGTGATAGAATCTTTGAGCTAAGTGGGCTTAACACTAGTGTAGCTATACTTCCGTAGTTTTGGGCTAGGCAACCCTTCTAAGGCATTTGGCCTAGTTAGCCCATTGTGGACAATTGATAGTTCATCAGCTGACGAGTTTCCCTCCAAGAATCATTTTACCCCGTATCAATACCCGGTTCATCAAGAAAGACCTTGTCCTCAAGGTCAAAGGATGGAAAGGTGGCACAAAAGTCGTTTGTCGGAACCCAACTACCTTCAGCCTCCTTTTGACCTTCCCAGTGTATTAGAATTTAGGGCTGAGTGTCCAAAGGATTGAGGACGGAGCAGTGCCCATGAATGCGACGCAGTTAATGGATCCCCATAGAAGGGCTTCCGCAATGATGTGTGAAGAATTGGGTGAATGCGCGAGCTAGAAAGGAGACGTGCAGATGAATTGAGAATGACCTGTAGTAGCGGTTGGCGAGCTTTTGAGAGGGGAAAAGATGAATGGAGATCTATCAATAGGGTTGTAATCAAAGGAAAACCCAATCGCCGACGGCGAAGGAGAAATCCCGACAATAGATATCCACTTGTTGTTTCATTCGGAGTCGAGGCTGTGCAAGGTGGTAATAGGCCATGGGGATAACATTTTGACGTTGGCAAAGTGCTTCTTCCAAAGAAGCGATCGTAGAATTCCCCAAAATATAGGACGACATCGCAGGTGGCGGCGGACCATAAAAGGCCTAGAAAGGATTCATCCCAATGGCGGAATAATGTGTCGAATTATACCATAATTCCTCTAAGTGCAAAAATAGAAACCACATATGCGACTACTCACTACCAAAACACCTCAAGTACGTCTCCAAAACTGGATTAAAACTTTAGTCTGGTTGTCCGTTAGGGTGATACGCGTTGTTGTAGGCCAAGGTCGTTCCACTGAGTTGAAACAATTCACACCAGAAATGGCTGAGAACAGTGGATCTTGATTGCTTACGATAGATTTAGGCATTCCATGGAGGCGATAAATTTCAACCGCAAAACTGCGGTGAGGGAGGACCTAGAGAACTTGCTCGGTAAGCCAACAAAATAGGTATACTTCCTAAGTCGATCAACAACAACCCATATGGCGATCTTACTACCAGAGGTCGGAGGTGGGTAATAAAGTCCATACTTGATGGAGAACGGAAAGGGTAGAAGGGTGCCAATTCGCTTTTGAGTAGAATATTTGTTGTGTTGATAGGTTAAACAATGATGAACAAAGATTTTAATGTCATTGTGCATCTTCGGCCAATAGAAAGAGGCAGCAAGACGAGCAAGGGTGGCGTGTGCCCCTAAGTGGCTGCCTATTGTCGAGCCGTGGAATTCAAAAGTAAGAGACTGATGGGAGCCCCGATTGTTTAGGTATAAAGAGTCTGTTGTTATATAAAACTAAGCCATGTGGCTTGAAAAAATGCAGAAGTGATGTTAGGGACTTGGGTAGGTGAGTGAGGAGTCAAGTCCTAGCTGGATGAGAGTAGAAGAAATGGCGAAGTTTGTCTAAGATAGCCAGCGTGCTGGAAGAAATGATAGACAGTAAGTAGGTGAAGCAGCGGAGCGTCGGGACAAGGCATCAACCACAATATTCGCCTTCCTCGGTGTATAAAAGATGTCATAATCATAACCCAAAAGTTTAGTAAGCTATTTATGTTGATCTGGAGTCTGAATGACTTGATTGAGGAGACGCCGAAGACTTTTTTTGGACGGTGTAGATGTGGAATATCCGACCTAATAAGTAATGCACCATTTAAGGGTTGGCTCCGTGATGGCATACATTTCCTATTCGTAAGCTGAGGCCTCCTACATTCGTGGGCACATCTTTTTACTAAATAATGTAAGTGGGTATTGTTGCTGGAACAAAACAACGCCAATGGCAACTTGTAATACCCCGTGAGGCCCAAAAATCCATGCAGAGTAGTCAATGACTGGGAAGTTGGCCAGTTGGCAATAGCCTGTAATTTGGAGGGATTGGCAACCACTCTGGCCGCAGAAATGACATGGCCCAAATAATCAATCGATGAGACTCCAAAATGACATTTAGACAGCTAGGCAAACAAACTATGATTAGTCAGCACTTGCAAAACTTCTGAAGATGAGAAAGATGAGTAAGTCAATCGTTACTATAGATGAGTATATCATAAAAAAAGACCAAAACAAATGAGCGTAAAAAGGACCGAAAGAGTTTGTTCATCATAGCCTGAGAGGTAAAAGGGGTGTTGGTGAGCTCAAAAGGCATCACAAGAAACTCGAAGTGGCCACCCACTGTGCGAAATGCCGTTTTGTGTACATCAGCTGGAGCTGCATGGATTTGATGATACCCAACACGTAGATCGAGCTTAGAAAAGACATTAGCACCATGAAGTTCATGAAGAAGCTCGTCGACAGTGGGGATGGGGAAAGGATCACGGATGGTAATGGCATTCAAATCTCGATAGTTCATGCAAAATCGCCAAGTGCCATCCTTCTTGTGCACCAGCAAAACAGGGGAGGAAAACAGGCTCGCACTAGGCTAGATGATACCATCTCTAAGCATCTCTAAGATCATTGGAGTCATAACCATCTTTTGGCAGTGGGTGTAGCGATACGGTTTGATGCTCAATAGTGGTTGATTAGGGATAAGGTGGATGTGATGGTCTAGGTGTCTATGATGAGTATCGAATCCACCAAAAATAATTCCTACACAAAAACTTATAGAAGTAGTGAGTAGGGTCGATCCATAGAGATTGGGTTTAAATTAATTCCTTCGAGTGAAAGCAAAATAGATGGGGGGGGGGGTTGTTTTTGGTTTAAAGATACTACTTAACTACGAAATAAATTCTAAAGGATGAATAAGATATGAGAAGAGATTTTCAGTTGAAGACAAGTCCATGTTTGATTTCGCGGTTGATCAACATGGACTTGTCTTCAAACTGAAAATCTCTTCTCATATCTTATTCATCCTTTAGAATTTATTTCGTAGTTAAGTAGTATCTTTGAACCAAAAACACCCCCCCCCCATCTATTTTGCTTTCACTCGAAGGAATTAATTTATACCCAATCTCTATGGATCGACCCTACACACTACTTCTATAAGTTTTTGTGTAGGAATTATTTTTGGTGCATTCGACCCTCATCATAGACACCTAGACCATCACATCCACCTTATCCCTAATCAACCACTATTGAGCATCAAACCGTATCTTATTCTTCCTTTGGTATGAGAAGGAATTAGATGCAAAGATGACAATCGTACAAAATAGATAAATTAGTTATGGCCATTGGTATGACCTAATGACCTCACCTTTCCTTACCGTGTCGTTAGCCAAGGAACATCTATTGGCTAATTCCTTAATCAATAGACAACCTTGGGAACGTCCTCAAAATTTAATCTATCAACAACATTAACAATTAGAAAGGCCTAGTTCTAACTTACAAATTCCTACGAGGACTCATTTAGGCTAGATTGTGCATTCCCCATAACATAACCGACCACTACGACATGATAAATTATGCTGCACTGCCACTAAGTATTAGACTAACAAACAATTATGAATTTGCAAGTCTAATTAGCTAGGCGAATATTCTTGACAATGAATAATGGGCTCTTATCATTCAGAAATCAGATTATTCGTGATGAAAGCACGGAGAAAAAAACAAATATCCATATGCACGAAAGTATGAAGCATAAATTAGATCTCACAACATGCGTGAATCAAGCCATCACCGTAACTTCAATCAAAAATTAAAGAACTAGCCTAACATGCTAACAAAAGAACACATAAAAGAAAGAGAGAATTTCATAAAATAAAATGCAGAGAATAAGAGATATCGATGTCTTAAATTACATTATCTATTTATACAAATTAATTTCCTAATAAACCTAAATACCAAAAATGTAGATTCTTAATATAACTCTAAGTCTTTATTTAAATAAAACTCTTAATCTTACTGAGACTCCTCAAGAAAGGAAGATTTCAACTATCCAAAGTCATTATAATCCTTGTATGAATCAACTCTTCTCCAGAAAATTCGTCCATCTTCTCTTCGTTTCGCTGACTTGTCCGCTGCACTAGACGTGAGCACGTCGAGTGAAAAATGCAAGTCTTTCATGGTATTTTGTTCTCCAAAATTTTGTATGCGTTTTTCACTTGTTTGGCTTTATTTCTTCAATTCTTACACCATAAACACATTTTTAGGTGCAAACACCAAATTTCACATGATTTAGGCTTAATTTAATATTAAAAGATGGTTAGAACACTACCAAAATCAAGGTCATTTGGACACTCATCAAATATCCCCACACTTTACCCTTTGCTTGTTCTCGAGCAAAATTAAGATTAAGCACTCATGGGTTCCTTTTCGACTTCATGATATCAAAAAGCAAAGATGTCTAAGCAAAGATCTAGTTGAATGTTCAAAGAATAATGTACGTCATGATATAGACTACTTAACAAGCTTCAAATAAATTTTCACACAATGATTGTCATCAAAAGTTAATGCGGAGATTTAGTGGACTATTCTCTTAATGCCTTACCAACTCTCAAATGTGTATGGCTATATGTTTCGCTCGATACTTGCTATGAAAATATTTCATCATAGTCTTTCTTATACACCACATCTCCACCATTTATAAATATATACGCACTTGAATCAAAAGGCCTTTGATTTTTTGTTGTAATGGAGCTTTGATTTTGGGGTAGGAAATTTTTGATAGTGAGGTGAATTCCAAAAAGACTCAAAATAGAGTATCATGAAAGTGATATAACAATCAAATTTTTTTTTTCTCAAATCATCCGATGTCCCAATTATACCTTGCTTTAAAGGGAGATTTTTTTCTTTTTGCAGGAATTTTTCCTCTTCTTTTGTTTTCTCCCATTTTTTTTCTTTTGTTGCTTCCTCTTTTTTTTTTTGCTTTCTTTCCCTTTTTTTTTCCAAAAAATTTTGTTCTCTTGTTCTCTTTTTTTTTTTCAACAACAAGACATAAAGCAAAGCAACAAGATCGCATATTGATTCTCATACTTCTTTAGCTTGAAATATGACCACTGTAGATGCAATATCCCCACACTTATTGTAAAACCCATCACTTAGACCACATCCTTTTCCTTGATGCTCTACTAGTCCTTGGAAGGGCCGAATAGAGGAGATAAAAGACCGATGAATTTTTGTTTATAAATTAAGGTTCATGACAAGAAAACAAGACTTAAAAGCTCAAATGGGTTTATTAAGAAAAAAATGCATATGGGTAGTCTTTTTAGGCGAAAAGTGATTTTTTCCTATTGCCTTTATCATTTTCAAGTACATACACATTGATGTGGTCTCGAGCGGGTTTAAAGCAAGTTCTAGAAAGACATAATCATAGAAGCATATCTCTCGAGAGCAAGAAAAATAGTTTTGCACAAGTTTATGGGCTCAAAATCCTCCCAAGGTAGGTAATATCCAATAAATTCACATGTATGGCTTTTGAATCACATCATTTTTGCAAAAATAAGTTTTTAACCATAGTTGTCCAAAATATGAAGCACAAAATCTCATCACATATAATCAAATCATTGCTATATCGACAATCATGAAGGGAGAATGAAATTTTTTTTCAAAGAATTTCAAGCAATTCATCCACAACCCCTCAACCAATAATATCCCAATAGCAAGGTCAATCCCATCCCCACACTTAAAGTACACATTGTTCTCAGTGTGAGAAGTAGAGAGCATTAAAAACCAACACCTAGGACAAAATATAAGGAAGGAAGGGAAATGAAACTTTCCTGAGTGTCCGACGAACAACAACAATTAATGATGGATGAAAGGCAACGCGAGGCGTCAGTGTTGATAGTGTGACGACCGGTGGTAAGCGGTGGTGGTGTTGCGTTGTGGGCGATGGCGGCGGCTCACTGGTGGTGATAGACTGCTGCACAATTTTTGACTTTGAATTGGGTTTTTGGACTTTTTTTTTATCCTTTTTATTTAAAGAAAGGGGATAATAATAATATATAAATACATCTATGTATATATCTATCTAGTGTAAGAAAAGAAAGAAAAAAATGCTGGAGTGTGTGTTGGTGTGTGTTTTCAGACTGATTCGAAAAAAAGCACTAGGCGTGTGCACGCTTAGCAAATCGTACTACAGACAGATTTGGACGAAACGTTAGGCTACGCTTAGTGACCCGTCCTGCAGACTGACTCGGACGAAATGTTAGGCATGGGCACATTTAGTGAATCATTGTACAGATAGATTTGGACGAAACGTTAGGCGTGGGTACGCTTAAACGCTCAGTTCATTTTTTACCCAAAATCATCCTGCATGAATTCAATAATAACAATGCAAGTCCACAACACTTAAGCAAATTTAAGGTGATAAGGGAGAGAAAAATGGTAAAGAGATAAATATCGTGGGTTGAGTCCCACGTAGCGCCGTTCTTTAACATCTTTGGCTAGACGTTGTTGCGCCTCAACTTGAATAAATCGGGCACTCTAAATCCACTTCTTCTACATAGTGCATTCGGGATAGTGTGAACTTAGTTGAACTTTGAGATCCATGAAAGGATTCTTCCTCAAACTTATTTTGTCATGAAAGGCTTTGTATTTATAAGTTCTTGGACTTGGGGGTGAAGTTTGTATTGGTGTTCGCCTTGGATGTATAATCACCATCGAACTTAGCATTTTTCGCCTCCACGTGATCAAGAAAATCTGCAAGAAAAACAGAATGCACTTGATTAGAATGTTGTGTGGCACTACAAATGCTAAACCTAATGACCTCATTATCAAGCTCCATAGAGGAATTCCGGCATCTACATCAATTTTAATTTTAGAGGTTTTAAGGAATGGTTTTCCTAGAGAGATGGATGTGGAATTAGGGGAGTTATCCTCCGACATATCAAGCACATAAAAGTCAGCAGGAAAAACCAACTCATTAACTTGCACAAGAACATCCTCTAAAACTCCTAAGGGGTACACAATCGAACGATCCGCAAGTTGAATAACCATTCCAGTTTCTTTCAAAGGACCAACGTGCAAAGAATGATAGATAGCAAGAGGCATAATATTGATGAAAGCACCCAAATCACATATGGCCTTTTCTATTCCAATCTTACCAATTTTGCAAAGGATAGAAAATGTACCTGGATCTTTGCATTTAGAAGGTAGTTTTCTTTGAAGAATAGCGGATACATTTTGTCCCATACTTACCCTCTCATTACCTTTCAGTTTGCATTTGTTGGTGCACAACTCCTTGAGAAACATTGCATAGCGAGGTATTTGTTTGATTGAGTCGAGTAAGGGAATGTTTACCTCTACTTTGCGAAAGGTTTTAAGGATTTTCTTATCTTATTCTTCTTTCTTGGACTTGGAAAATCTTTTTGGGAAAGGAGGTTTGGTCACCCACACCTTGGGATACTCCTCGTCAGTTAGGTTGGGCCCGTCGGCTTGTTTTTGGGGCATCTCAAATTTCTATTTTGTTTTACCCTATTCTGCGTGCCCACGCTTAATGCTATTTTCATCTTTGATGATTTGCAACTCTTTTCTACTGCACAAGGCAATAGCACTAACGTTTTGTTAAGGATTAACTATGGTTTGAAAGGGTAACTTACCTTGGGACTCCAACCGACTAACGGATGACGCCGATTGGCTCATTTGAGACTCCAAGTTCTGAATGCTTGAGCGAGTGTAAGTCTCCAAGTTCTGAATGCTTGTGTGAGTCTGTTGTTGGAATTGTTGGATGCTCTATTGGAATTGTTGGTGTTGGCGGCGAGTGTTTTCATCATTTCATTGAGAGACATACCCCGTTTTAGAATCAGACAGGGGAGGTGGCGGTCCAGGTGGTCTATACGGAAAATTCTGAAAATTCTGAGGTTGGGGGCCATAGTTAAGATTCGGATGATCTCGCCACCCCAGATTATACGTGCTGGAATAGGTGTCATATTTTCTCTGTGGCTGCCAGAAAAATCCACCTATGGCGTCGGCGTGTTCGGTGGGTTCCTCTTGGAGTGTGGGGCATGCGTCGGTGGGGTATCCGGTGGTGTTGCACATGCCACAAACTTTTACGTGTTGAGAATGTCCTGCAATAAATCCTTCAAAAAGTGAGATCAATTTATCCAAACGATTTTCAACAAAGGCCATATGCGCCTCGCTAACCCCTTTCGATAGATGATCATATCGAACGCCAAATTTTTGGGTGTTGGATGCCATGGTGTTAAGTAGATTGCGTGCTTCGGTAGGCGTTTTGTCAAATAGAGCCCCGCCACTTGCCGCGTCCACCAAGGCCCTATCCGAGCATGTTAATCCCTCATAAAAGTATTGGATCAATAAATATGGTGGGATTTGGTGATGTGGGAAACTCTCTACTAAATGGTTAAACCTTCCCCAATATTCAAAGAGACTCTCCCTGAAATTTTGATGTATTCTACTAATATGTTTCCGGATTGTCGTGGCTCGAGAGGCGCAGAAGTATTTTTCGAGGAACTATTTCTTGAGGTCATTCCAAGTGGTGATAGATCCCGATGGCAAACAGTAGAGCCAATCCTTTGCATTGTCAGCTAAGGAGAATGGGAAGGCACGGATTTTGACTTGCTCTTCGGTAACTCCTTGAGGTTGCATGCCGAAGCACACTACGTGAAATTCTTTGAGGTGTTTGTGTGGATCGTCACGTGCAAGACCACGAAAGGAAGGGAGTAAATGGATGAGTCCGGATTTAAGTTCAAAAACTACTTCTAGAGCTGGGTAATCGATGCAAAGAGGATGTTGGTTAAGGTCAAGGGAGGTCATCTCTTTAATCGATCTTTATGGGTGTTGAGCCATGATTTCTTCATCGGATTCACTGGAAAAATCAGCATCGTTCAGCGTTTGCTCTATTTTGGTGATGAGAGTGGAAGAGGTGAAGGCCTCTTCGGTTCGTTGCTTAGTTTCCTTCCAAAGTCTCCATGTGGTCTTCTCGATTTCGGGATCAAATTCAAGTTCACCTATACGAGAAGATCGTGGCATGAAAACAAGTAATGATGATAAGTAACTAGGAAGAAATTAATGTCAAAGCACCAATCCCGGCAATGGCACTAAAATTTGATGAGTGTCGAATCCACCAAAAATAATTTCTACACAAAAACTTATAGAAGTAATCAGTAGGGTCAATCTACATAGATTAGGTTTAAATCAATTCCTTCAACTGGAAGCAAAATAAATTAGGGGCGGGGGAGGGGGGTGTTTTTGGTTCAAAGATACTACTTAACTACGAAATAAATTATAAAGGATGAATAAGATATGAAAAGAGATTTTCAGTTGAAGATAGGTTCATGCTCGATTCCGCGATTGATCATAGATGCAAATATGACAATTGTACAAAATAGATAAACTAGTTACGACCATTGGTACGACCTAACGATCTCACCTTTTCTTACCGTGTCGTTAGCCAAGGAACGTCCGTTGGCTAATTCCCTAATCAATAGACAATTCCGGGAACGTCCTCAAGATTTAATCTATCAACAACATTAACAATTAGAAATGCCTAGTTCTAACCAACAAATTCCTACGAGGATTCATTTAGGCTAAATTGTGCATTCTCCACAATATAACCGACCACTACGACATGATAAATTATGTTGCGTTGCCACTAAGTATAGACTAACAAACCATTATGGATTTGCAAGTCTAATTAGCTAGGCGAGTATTCTTGACAATGAACAATGGGCCCTTATCATTTAGAAATTAGATTATTCGTAATGAAAGCACAGAGAAAAATACAAATATCCACATGCACGAAAGTATGAAGCATAAATTAGATCTCACAACATGCGTGAATCAAGCAATCACCGTAATTTGAACCGAAAATTAAAGAACTAGCCTAACATGCTAACAAAAGAACACATAAAAGAAAGAGAGAATTTCATAAAATAAAACGTAGAGAATAAGAGATATCGATGTCTTAAATTACATCATCTATTTACACTAATTAATTTTCTAATAAACCTAGATACCGAAAAGGTAGATTCTTAATATAACTCTAAGTCCTTATTTAAATAAAACACTTAACCCTATTAAGACTCCTCAAAGAGGAAGATTCCAACTTTTCAAAATCATTATAATCCTTGTATGAATCCACTCTTCTCCAGAAAATTCGCCATCTTCTCTTCATTTCACTGACATGTCTGCTACACTAGACGTGGACACGTCTAATGAAAAATGCAAGTCTGTCATGGTATTTTTTTCTCCAGAATTTTGTATGTGTTTTTTCACTTGTTTGGCTTCATTTCTTCAGTCCTTACACCATAAACACCTTTTCAGCTGCAAACACCAAATTTCACATGATTTGGGCATAATTCAATATTAAAAGATGATTAAAACACTACCAAAATCATGGTCATTTGGGCACTCATCAGTCTGTGAGGGTGGGAGACCTTAGGGAATGCTAAAAACTGAAGTGAAATCAAAGAGGAGTGTGAAGATATCACGGTGGAAATATTCTGGAGATATAGTGGTGGATTCGGGAATGGGGGAGGGTGGAATAGTAGTGGCAGTTTTGTGAACAGGGAGTGAATTGCTGTTGGTTGTGAAGTATTATTGGAATTTAGAGAAGGCAGCATATTGAGGGATGGAAGAGGGGTTACTGGAAATGGTGATAAGGGTGCTTCATGATGGAATTACATAGACGAAATGGAATAATCGTTAAGAATGGGGCATAGTGTACTCAGTCATTACGCGCCCAAGAGAACGTCGACTCCATGAATAGGTGAATTGTTAAAGGGTACTAAGAACCTATGGGACTGAAAGGGCTAGACACATCTCCAGGCAATAACCGGAACAATGTAAAGCCTCACCGTTGCCCACTAAAACAGGGAACAAAGCAATGGGTCTGATGGGGAAATGGAGGTGTTGAGCCACTCTCTATTGGAGGATGTTGTGAGAGCTTCCAGAGCCGACCAAAACTGAGACTGAACATTCATTGTCCACACAAACAAAGGGTGCATGGGGAAATTGAGCCACACTGGGCAGCGCGGGAAGGAGAAATCTGGATTGGGAAATGCCCGACTGAGGAAGAAGGAATGTCGGCGAGTTGTTGTTGAAGGTCCGCAACCATAGCAACGAGGGACTCGTGCCTATGCTCCATGGAAGTCTGGAGCTCGGTCATGCGGTCAGTGAGCACAAGAATCGCTTCTTCAAGAGCCTGGGCATTTTTGGAAGGTATGATAAGAAAAATGAAAGCACCAATTGATAGGTTATGACTAAGAATATCCCAGTTTGAGCAGGGATGAACTCCAAAATTATGAGGGAAGAAGACAAATTTGTTGGCTGGTATTCACTAATACCTTGTCCTGTGTGTTGAGGTAAAGACACGAATACTTTGTCCTGTGTGGATAAGATTTTTCGTGGAGTAATATGATAATTCATGCTATTGTATTCTTATCATTAATTTACTAAATTGACAAAAATAATTGAAATGATATTCACTAAACCTAAAGATATGTATCTCTACGACCAAAATTGAGCCTTAACATACCCTTACTTAGAGTTTTTGAACTATAATGTTCTTAAATTATAATTATTACGTACGTTGAATGCATATATTGAATTATAAGTTTGCCAATTACAGTTTCTTTTTGCTTTCACCAATAATATAAATACTTTAACATATATTATAATGAGGGTTTGTTGAAAGATCAAATATCCATATCTTATTAATGATCAATATTTTAGGAAAAGCATTAGCTTTCGAAAGACTACATAAATCTTTTTGAAAGAAAAATTCATGAGTTACTAAATTAATTTTAGATTTAAACCAAGAAAATAGCAATATTGGCTAACCTAATTTACTTCAAAAAAAAATTGCATATATAGATCACCATTTTCGTATATCTTAAAATACATCTAACTTAAGAAATTGAACGACGACAAAATTTCAATTTATGAATTTATGATTTTATCGAACAATATAATTAAATAGATAGCGTAAAGTTCTGCCATCATGATTTTTCATTTTCTCTCCAAGTGGTTTCCATCATTAACAATGTGGAAATATAGAATTTTTGGTTCTATAAATTAGATTCTTTGCACTTTTGTTATCATTCGTAACGGGATTAATACTTTTAATCTCATAATTCATAAAAAATTAGTATTTTTGGTCCTCTTTCATTTTTCTGTTTGTTATTTAATAGCGAAGGCCATGTACTCAGTATGTGGCCGTTAAGTTTTTTTTCCTTGAAGGAAAATTACCCCGCATTCTCCAGCTTGGCAACAGTTTTTTTTGGAAGCTTGGCCACGTCAGTCGAACGTTTTCCTGCAAGTGTGCACAAGGACATGTGGATGCCCGGGTCTCTGCCCCGTCTTACCTTGGGACTGAGGGAGCATTGTTGGGCTCTTATTAAAACTATCTCCTTCTTAAGCCCTGTTCTCAAGCCTATAAGCCGAGATCCTACCCCTTTGGGCTGTGTGTGGTCCTGGGCCCTTTACTAGGCCTTTATTCATGTCGGATGTCCCTTGGGCTGAATGCGAATTTGGGACATCATTCTGAAGTATCTAAAATAATATCATTATTTATTTTTTCTAAATGGTCCACTTAATTTTTTAATCACCAATCTACTATTATGTTTATTCCCAATTTTACTCATCCTTATCACTAGCTTCATTTTTAATTATGTATCAATTTTTGTTTATAAAGTATCTATCGTGCTAAAATGACTGTTTTTGCATGCAAGTATTGCGTGCCTTGTGTATTAGTATTCTTCAAAAGGCATCAAATGATTTGTACAGAACTAGTTCTCTTTTTTTCTTTTTCTTTTTTGGTTAAATTTCATTTTCCTATGTGAAATTAGTTTAATAGCATTATTAACAATTAGGTTGTGAAGAGGAACCATTTGGGCTATGAAAAGCACGCTTATCTCTTATGATATTAAAATTTTTTTAAAAAAAAATTCACCTTCTATCTCTTTTAATTTTTAAGTTTAAAATATTCATTTTACTCTTATTAAAAATTGCTTTTTGAAAAAAAAAATTAAAAGATTTCTAAAGTACCAAACCACTATTTATCGAAGCTTAGTCTAAATTTAGTTTCACTTGTTCATCGAACTCTTTTTATTTTTATAAGCACAAAGTATTTGGAGCGTATTTTATTCTAGTTTCACTTATTTGTCAAATCATGCAAGTGAAAGATAAATTTTGTACATGCATATAATTGTCATATTTATATAATTATCATATATAAATATATATTAATTGTATATTTTTTATTAGTTCATCAGCCCTTTTAGTTTTATTAATTGTATATTTGTTTAAGTAAATATATATATATATATATGCATGAATAAATTTATTTTTAATTTGGTTTGACAAACAAGTGAAACTAAAATAAAATGAGCTCCAAATACTTTAGGATTACGAAAATAAAAAGAGCTTAACGAACAACTGAAACTAGAATTAGACAGAGCTTCGACAAAGGTGATTTTGGTATATTAGAAATCCCTTTTTAAATTCTTTTTTAGAAAGCAATTTTAGTAAAAGTAAAATTAACTTTTTAAACTTAAAAATTAAAGGAGTTGTTGGTTAGAGGGGGTTTTGAAGGTTTTAATATTTTAAAGAGGTAACTTATATACGTTGGATACTTCAGGGGTGGTAACTGTATTTAACCCAAATAAGATAAAAGAAGTTGGGACTTGGGTATATTGTAGCTCAATATTATATGAATTAGTGCGTGGGCACGCTCAAATGTATATGATATTAATTAAGAAAAAAATAATTATTATTTTTAAATAAATATATTTTAATTTAATAAATTGAAAAAATAAATAAGAAGAAGAAGAAAATTGTAACAAGTATAATATACTGAGAAGAGAGATAAAATTGATAGTTAATAAAAAAAATGAAAAATTGCTAAAATAATGTAAAAAACAAAATATTGAAAAATTAAAATGATAGACCAAAATATATGAGTATACAAGAAAAAAACCCTTATTCTTTTCTTGAACAAAAGAAAGAGCCCTTCTTCAATATTAATAGAGTAGAAATGATGGAGCACTCAATAATTTTGACTATAATCCCATAATTTTTTCTCAATTTAGGTACATATAACATGAAAAATTAAAATTGTAGTGGTACATATTGATGAAGATTTGACTTTTTTTTTTTTTTTTTTTTTATAATGAGCGGTGAACTATTAATTTGAAAGTATAATAATATTTCTAAAGCGATAATTGCTATTATAATATTTCAGTATGACAACATCTATTCAGTTCACGGTATAATAATAACATATCCACATCTACCAACACCAATCAAAGAAACAATACAAACATTCTATAAATTAAATAACTCCCTACATTCGTAGTATTCGAACTCACGACCTCTTAATTGTGGGACCTCAACCTCACCGCTCGCATCGGTGATGAAGATTAGACTTAATAACACCAAAGTTGAATGGCCTTTCGAATCTAAAGATTATTTTGATTCTTATTTCAAGTCGAGACTAAAGCACATAGAAAACATATGCAAGATACATAGGATCAAATTCATTTTAGTCCCACATATTTGATTTTAATTTTAAAACAGTTCTTATTTTCCAACTCATTTTAAAATTAGTCCATTCAGTGGGTTTTTTTTTTCCATATTACCCTTATATTTTTTTTTCTTTTTATAAAAAGAATCATTTTAATCCATCACTTTTAATTATTATAGTGCAATTTGGTCCATCGCACATAAATTTAGAAAAATATAATCATTTTAGTTAGACAATAACTTGATCAATGAAATATAATTATAATTATTGTGGATCTAATGAACTTGTTGAATCTTTCAAATGAAAGAACACTTGAATAAATAAGTCGGAAAAAATTTAAATAAAAAATATTTAAACCAATAATCTTTTAAATTAGAATATAAATAAAAAAATAAATATGTCAGTTAAAATATTGAAGAATGAGGTCTAAAACCCCTTACAGTATAGAGTGCGTACTCCAATTAGTGGCACAAATTTTTATTTTAAAATATAATTGTATAGACAGGCCTACTCAACTGAGATGACACATATTTTTTTATATTTCAAATAACATTATAGCTTTTGAACTTTTTGCTTGAAAAAATTTCCTCTTACTCTTTTATATATATACATATATAATTTTAAAAGCTAATGTTTATTTAATTTTATTTCTTCAACTTATTTTTTCAAGTGCTCTTTTATTTGAAAAGTTCAAGAAGTTTGTACATTAAAAAAAATTATGTTTATATATCACTGATCAAGTTATTGTTTAAATAATTGTCCGTAAATATTTCCAATTAAAAATGATTATATTTTAAAAATTTATGTACGAGGAACCAAATTGCTATTGGAATTAAAAATGGAGAGTCTAAAATAATTTTCTAACTAAAGTGAAAAGTTTTATAAGGATAATATGAAAAATTCATCCATCAGAGGAATTATTGAAGTGAATTGAAAGGACAAGAACTATTTTAAAATTTAACTCAAATATCGGGGATTAAATTAAATTTTACCCAAAATACATATGGAGATGAATCCCCATAAATAGGGTTTTGTAGTGATAATTTATTCCAAATTTAGCAGCCAATCTCCCGATTTTCAGAGAGGCTATAATTTTTCGACACATGTCCCTTTCATGCCCATGGTTAAAAATTTTCACGCGTTTCCAACGAAACTACGGAAACGTTCTTCATTTCGATGTTATGGAAACAAAAATACATGATAGTTTTGAAATTATCTAGTTTCCTTCGAAACACGTTATTCTTCTTAATTTTTCTTCGAAATCTTTCAGTTTCCTAAGAAATTTTTTATTTTTTTCTAATTTTTCAACGAAACATTTATTTCATACTTTTAACTACAAATATACAAATTCTTGTGTTATACATAAATATTTCTTTTAATGGTAACAAATTTAATATTAAGCTAAATCAATAACGTTATATGTATAAATATCAACGTAATATAGATATTTTATAACACATAGTTAAAAATAAATATTATATTATCATTTAGTTTCAATAGCAACTACATCAATAAAATAACTGCATATACATAATTATACTACATAAAAATAATGTTAATTGGCTAAATGATACAAAATTAAACTACATATGTTTTAATTAAAAAAAAGATAAAGGTAATATTTTTAATTTTTTCTATGACTATCATGTATGTTTCTTTAATTTTATAATTTTTTTATATTTTTTCTCGAAATATTTTCGAAAAGTTCTAATATTTATAAACTCGAAACATGTGTTGGAAACGAAACTTTAATCCATTTTCACGCCTTGGCCTTCCAGTTGGGCTGGGCTCACGCTCGTGGGTCGTCTCTAGATAGCATGGGCCATAGTTTCTTGGGCCGCTGAGACTCGCTTAATGGGTTGTTTGGGCTTGTCTTTAATTTCAGAAATTAGTGGCATTAGTCATTATTTTGTAGTGAAAGGAAATGAAGAAAATAAAGAATATTGTATTTAATTAGATTAAAGTATTAGCCAGAAAAAGAGAAACATAACAGGTAAAATCAAATTTGTCATTTTATTTTCCATAAACGAAATAAGTACCAATTTCACACACTATTTGAATATAATGATGGCCATAACAATGTACATGAAACAAGTTTATGATTCTATAAATATTTCTCATAAATAATAATTCTCATAGAGATATTAATTTCCTTTAAGTCTTCTTATAAAATAAAACAATAAAAATGATATCTTTCAATAATATCATAATTCTAAACATAGTCGAAATTAATTAGTAGTGCCTAGAAACAGAATCTCCTTGTTTGCACTATGAATAAACGTGGGAGGGCAATGAGGTCTTGCTCGAGTAGTAAGGTTGAGGCCTCACAATCAAGAGATTGTAGGTTCGAGTCCCGTAAATGTGGGTATAGTGTCTTGTTTCATTGTTTCCTTTGAATATGTTTGTTAATTTAGAAATATTGATATATTAAATTAGTATTTAAATTTGAATGTATAGAATGATGTAATTATGAATGGAATCTAATTATAGAAAAGACATAAACGTGAGTGAGCTTTTCTTTTTTTGAAAGGAAAAGAAACTTTAATGATAATCAAGATCACGCGACAAGTCGGAAAGCAAAAAAGCAGAGGGGTCACTACCCCGATGTTTAAGAGAACTCGACATCTTAGCAAGGGAACGAGTAAAACCTTAAAAGATGAAAATTACCCTCATAAAATTATAAAATGGCATGATCGAACTGGGATCTGTGTGTTTTTATCAGGAATGACGAACCCGACCTTAGAACTCATTCAGGGAACCATCAATCTGAAAGCACACGGACAACTTGAATTCAACCACGTGATCCGTACAAGTACAAACTCCTGGATCCTCTATAAATACCTTCTAACCATCACAACAAATGTGAGAACTTATAGCACGTATTTAATGTATTTTTATAACTCTTTGAATTCTTACTCGAACTAACTTAAGCATTAAAGGATCTTTGTAATCGAGTCTGACATGTTCTGCTTTTCTAGACACGAGTTGAAGATCTACATCACCCCTGAAAATTAGTTATACCTCGAGTTAGGTATATTTAAGAAAATTAATTCCTATTTAAAAAGACTAATAAATTTCAAACACTAAGGAATCTGATATTTAAATTTGGAGAGGCGGAAATAAATAGAAAAGAGAAGGGTTGATTAATAACTTAGGTATGGCAACGTAGTTTGTTGGTTATATTCTTTTTTTGGTGTAGGGACCAACTACTCTTCGGGTCTAATACGGACAACCACTTCCTCCTAACTTAGGACATGAGGCACGTGCATGTGTGTGCCTACACGTGTGCTCAGGTGTTACACGAGCTTTGTCGGTTGCGGGCTGGAAAACCGACCTATATATTTAACTAATTATTAAGTTATTTAGTATTTTAATATTTTATTATTATTTTTCTTTTTTATCAACTTCTTATTTTTCACTCACTTCTCAACTTTCTATTTTCTCTCTTATCAACTTCTACATCCCTTTTTTCTTCTCCCATTTTTTTTTCATTAATTTCTTATTTTTTTATATTTTTAATATTTTAGAATCTAATAAATTTTTTTTTTAAAAAATAAATATTTTATAAAAAATTAAATTAATTGTGCACACACATTTGAGTGTGCCACATTTACTAGTTCTAATTAATGCTCTCGAACAAACTTTATTTAGATCGACAATTGGATAATTAATTATAGAGATAATTATATTGTTCTTTCTTGAGGTTTGATGTAATTATACGTAAATATTATATGAGTTGAAAAATTATATTTAGTACCCGTGAGATTTTCTTCCATATAGCAAATGTTACTCCGTTAGTCAAAATTTACTGCATTTTTTTGATATTAATAAAAATTTGGATGAAAATTCATATTTACTTACGATTGACTTGTTACTAACTTATTGCAAACTTATTGCATGTGAAACGAATAATTTCTGACTAAATTGCATTTATACGCGCGGGTGAAGATATATCTACGTACATGCATTAACGTGTGAAAATGTATAAGGATACTTTGGTTATAAAAAGATTTGTTTGACCTGCAATAAGTTAGTAATAAGTCTATCAGTCGTTAATATAGATTTTCATTCAGATTTTTTTAATATAGACAAATTCGATGAATTTTGACTAACAAAATGACCTATTTGTTATAAAGAAGCAAACTAAGGGTATTAAATATAATTTTCTAAACTATAGGAACCCTTAATCATAAGATAATAAATTATGGTAGAATTTGTTTTAAAAAAAAAAAAGTGATCATTGTGGCGTTTAGATTCACCATTTTATGATTGATTCTACATATGTGGATTATAGCTGAATAGACTAACTGTATTCTTAAGATGCAAGAATGAATTAAAAATTTATTAAATCGGCCCATCATTAATTGAAAAATAATTAAGTTGTGATTAAAAATTACAAATTGTTATTTTAATCAAAATGTGTTTATGGCGGAACTTAATTCCAAAAGTAACTATGAGAAAATGAGGTCAAACAACAAAAGAATGGTGTCTGAAGTTCAAATCCAGGTTTAGTCGGGCAAAATATTTTTTTTGTCCCATAAAACTAGGATATTATTTGTTTTAGTATCACAACTTATATAGGTGGCTATTTTAGTCCCATAAAGCACGTTTTTCCATTTTTTTTTTCCAACACATGACTTTTTGGTACCAAAAAATTAAAAAATGTGTTTTATGGGACTAATACCACCACATACATTTGGGACAAAAAAGATTGAAAAATATGTTTTATGGGACTAAAACAGCCACCTACCTAAATTGCATATGATTTTTTGGGACCAAAAAGACTGAAAAACTTGTTTTATGGGACTAAAACAACCATCTATCTAAATTGTGGTACCAAAACAAATAATGCCCTAATCTTATTGAATCAAAAAAGCATTTTACCCAGATTTTGTCTTTTCAATCTTAGAGTCGAAAAAAGCACTTGGTCGAATTGGGTTTTGAACTATGATGCGTAATATAGTTTTAAATATTTTAGGACATAATCTAGTTTTGACATGGTTATTCACAATGTAATATATTCATATGTTACGTTATATTCATGCAATGAGAATATATATATATATATATAACACATATATACTTGCCAAAAATTATAATTAAGTATGGGGATACAGTGATAAAGTCGGAACTAATTCTACTAGTTGTAATATGTGGATTATGTAGCAAGAATAGGGAAAAAAGAAAAAAGGACTTTTCCATTTTAATTAAGAAAAATGTAAGAGCAAAAGAGTGCATGCATAACAATTATTACGAGTGTTTTATGTAATTTTTATAAAGTAAGCTGATATTTCAAATATGATAGACAATCACCCTATGATTTTCATAAAATAATTAAAATCAATTTCAAAATACGTAAAAGATATATTGTAATAATTTATTTATATTCGTACATAAAAAAGAAAAAAAAAAAAGAAAATACAAACGCTCGTCCAATAAAGATCCAGTGATTAGTAGGGGAGCCTCGGCATCAAGGACCCACAAAATCTTTTTCGTTAAATAAAGTATTAGTTGAAAGTTATGCATGGATCAAAATCTTAAAATAAATACTATAGAAAAACGCCTATTTTGACTTTTGAAGTATATGAAAATCGATATATCTATCTTTCTTTCTATATATATCAAGAAAAAATGTTCATTGTTTATTATAATAATAAGGGTAAATTACAGTTACCTGCTTTAAAATTTAATATATAATTATAAATACCCCTCATTATTTAAAAAATTATAAATATCTCCTAAGGTATAATTTTCAAATGTCACATTAGTCTCGTCAGTCAATTCAATGGAGCATAACTATTTTTAAGATGTCATATAATGGGATTGTTTGTAAGGTTTTTTTTTTCTTTTTTTTTTTTTATCTCATTAATTTTTTTTAATGTATTTTTGTTTGTTGAATTCAATGCATGTAAAATGCACTTTACTAGTTTTAAAAATAATATATCACAATATCAATTCTAATTATTATTTTTTATTTCTTATATCATATAATATTTTTTGCACGTAGCATCAATTATTATTATTATTATTATTATTATAATAGATCAAACTACTTATTGAAGAATTATCTTCATTTCATTTAAATTCGTTTAACAGGATGAGATGACATAAAGTCAAAATTGATATAGTTATAACATAATGAAGTAAAAATATTTCAATTCTTAAAATATTTAAGACATGAGATAATAAAAATAGTCATATGCATATATGCATGTATGTACATACGTTTATGTAGCGCACACGCATATACACTACAAAACTCTGTGTTGTACATGTATGTACATACGTTTATGTAGCGCACACGCATATACACTACAAAAATCTGTGTTGTACACTTGGCCATTTTGTTGGCCTCCAGTAACATAAAAGTTATGGAAAGAAATGAAAACTTAGTGAAATGAATGCAGATTTTAAGCAACTTATTGGAATTTTATTTGACTGATGACATTGCATGGATTTACTACGTGTCATTGTCCTTGTCCTGCCCTGCAACATTTAGTTCGTGTAAGTTAGTATCAGATAATCTACACCCAAGTTAATTTGCATAAATTATACTTACAATTAGTTTGCTGGTTTCTGGGAGTTGGACACTAGTCTGAGTTTGAGACTCAACGTCTTGACCTACAATATTTGACTGGCTCACTTGGAAACTGATTTCAGTTTGAGACTAAGTTTGATTCTGAGTTGTTTCAGGATCCTCCATTTCCGCAACTCTTATCACAGCCTATGCATCCTTCCTCACCTGACAACCTTTTTTGTTGTGACCAAGCTTCCCATAGAAACTACAAGTGAGTATCAATTGTTATCTTTCATCCTTGTTCCCTTCAATGTAGCTCACACCCTGAATCACGATTTTACAATGGATTTTATCACAGCCTATGCATCCTTCCTCACCTTGCAATGGACTACCTGTTGCAATATTTTATAGCAAAATTCGCTCTACTTTAAGATGCTCCACATTCAACATAAGTTGCTGCTAAGGTCATGGCAAAATGTTGCAACGACAAATTCCGTTGCAAACTTCCAACGGTGTTTGCACCGAAAATCTTTTGTTGCGTACTTTGCAACGAAGATTCTAATTACATCCGTCACAAAAAAATTGCAATGTATTTTACAACGAAAACATGTCCTTGCAAAATGCATTTCATGATTTGCAACAGATTCGACGGATATGTTTTCATTGCAAAACTTGCCGACACTTTTGCAACGATATTGCAACGACCTATGAAGTCGTTACAACCCTTATGTTACAGCTGTAGGCATTAACGATTGAGCCGTTGAATTTGCAACGGTCTTTGCAAATGGATCTGTCCATTGCAATATGTTTGCAACAGCTATAATCCACTATTTTAAAATTCTGTATGTTTCGCGACGAATTTTACAACGGAAATATCAGTCCGTAGTAAAGTTCATTGCAAATCATTTGCGAAAAGCGTAATATAAGAAAACTTTCATTTTATTTCACACTTATTTTTATAATCGTCCATAACAACTTATTCCTCTTATCTCCTTCCAGTCAACTGATTTTTTAATCAATCTTTGCGTTAGACCGTTAATGATCAATTTAGTGCAACGAGTCACACATTTGGATATTTAACTGACTTACATTAAGGTTAGTACAAATTTTTTACTAGTTTATTTATATATTCATTTTATTCTTGGAATTTTTAGTTTTTTATGTATGTATGTTAATGAATATGTATAATATTTGTTTATTTTAGAACAGGATGTTGAGAGAATTGAGAAAGTGGATGTATGAGAAGAATGTATCCTGTAATCGTAATCTTACAAAAGAATTTATAGATGGGGTCACTGAGTTTATAAATTGGGCAAAAACAAAACATGATTTTATGGATGGGGAGAAAATTCGTTGTCCATGTAGTGTATGTAAAAATCATAAGTACAAATCCACGGAGGAGGTGACATGCGACCTCTATAAGAAAGGTTTTAAGAAAAATTACTATAATTAGACATCTCATGGTCAGCCTATACATATGGATTCTTAGCATCCAATGTTAGCTAACAACTCTGCAGATCAAACAACAAATTAGAATAACTATGAGCAATTGAATTAGGATCAGCGGATGGTGTTTGATGCAGCTGGTCCTGTATCTCGTCCACAGGGGGATGTATTCAATGATTCGACATATTCTAGCAATCAATGACATGCAAACGAGACTGGTCCGAGTTTTAATTATGATGGTGTACAGTACGAGGGTGACAATTTAGGAGCATTGTCTGAAAAAAGTTTTGATGTTGTGCGCGCTGCAGATTAGCCGTTATACGCTGGGAGCGAAACTCCAGTCTCAGTTATCTGCAGTAGCGAGGTTAGTAAACATCAAATTTCAACACAATGTATCACAGTATTTACAAGTAATAAAGGAGATATTGCAACAAGATCACACGTTACCCAATGATTATTATAGTATGAAAATGTTGATAAGAGAGTTGGGTTTACCTGTTGAGAAAATTGAGGCATGTAAGCTGGTTGTATGTTATTCTGGAAGGAAGACAAACATTTAAAATTCTGCAAGTTTTGTGAACATGCTAGGTATAAACCTGTCAGAGGTCAAAAACCCTCGTCTTAAAAGAACTTCATATGCTACACTCCGCTATTTGCCGATAACTCCCTAATGGCAGATGTTGTATGCTTCCAATACAACAGCTGAGCATATGAGTTGGCATGCCACTCATTAGACAGAGAGTGTGGTAATGTATCATCCATCTGATGCAGAGGCGTGGAAACGTTTCAATGAGACACATCCAGATTTTGCTTCAGAACCCCGCAATGTTCGTCTTGGCCTTTGTGCTGATGGTTTTGCCCCTCATGGACAATATGGCAAATTATATTCTTGTTGGCTATTATCACATAAGACAATTTAAAATGTTGGATTGTTTTAAAAATATAATATTATATTTTTTTTATAATTATTTATTTGATACGTTGTACAAATTCGAAAGTTCAAAATGTCATTAAGGATATTATTACAGAGGAGTTTTGGTTTCAAAAATTTAGTGTAAGATTTAAATATTTAACTCTTAATTTATGTGAATATTAATTATTTTTTGTGTTGTTATTATATTATTGTATTACATTTTGCAGAAATGTTACACGTGGGATCCAAGACTTCAAACCCGAATCCGCAATAGTTATAATTATAGGGTTGAAAAATGGATCAGGGAGGTGATGTCGCGATGTAGGAAGACCAATAAGAGAGCTTGTTGGATGTCTGATGAAGTTTGGGCCGGGTTGCAGAAAGAGGGGTGATTCAAATTTAAAGTCATTTCAAAAGTTAATAAAATGACTCGTCAAACAAACATTGCATCTCCATCTACTATTTATCGAGGTGGTTCTGCTTCTGTTTCAAAACACAAACGGAAGTTGGTAAGATATAAATATTTTTTTTTTATTTTCTAGATAATAATTGATTCTTGTACTCAAGATTAATCTTTGCTTTTCTAAAAATTTGTTAGGAGGAACCGCTCGGTCGCCCGCCGACACTTATTGACCAGTTGGAGAAGTGTTGAAAAATAAAAAGAAGGCAATTGGGCTGGTTCGAGAGCTGTGGATGCAGTTGTAAGTTTATATTATTTACATTGAAATCAAAGTAAATAATTTAATTTAGGGTTAATTACACTTAGACCCCCTCTAAAAATGCATAATTACACTTTCCCCAAAGAAGTATTTCTGAAAATTCCCTGTTTATACGTGACCCCCATTCGTTAGAGTCTGAATGAAAAATGTTCACGTCAACAAAATAATTACATAAATTTTCAATTTTTTCCATCATTTAACATTCTCATGTATATTTTTGTACTTATAAGAGCATAAATGTAATGTATATATATGGAGTGATGCAAGATTATTAGATTTTTTTCCTTATAAGTACAAAATTATTACACAAAAATATTAAATAAAAAGTAGAATTAAAAATTTATGTAATTATTTTTGTCAACGTGAATGTTTTCCATCCATACTTTAACAAATGGAGGTCAGGTGTAAACGGACAATTTTCGGAGGGGTGTAAGTTCAAAACTTTTCTGGGGAAAAGTGTAATTATGCATTTTCAGAGGGGGTCTAAGTGTAATTATCCCTTTAATTTATTTTCAAATCAGTTTCTAACTATAATATTCTTAATTGTATAGGAAAATTTTCAAAAGCTGAGTGATGATCATAATATTGCTTCTCAAAGCCTACTCGAAGTCTTCGAGCACATTGGTTAACGATCAACAACTATGGTTGGAAGAAATTGGAGGAGCGAGGAAGGGTCGAGTTCGGGGCATAAAATCGGAGGCAAGGACTTATACTTGTTCTATCTCGACTAAAACAACCAATCTCACTCCAGTACCAGAACACCATGAATCGGAGTTGGTACAAAAGTTGTTTAGTGAAAACGAGATCATGAAAAGACAAATAGAGCACAACACTAAAAAGATGGAGAAAATAATGAGTTTCATGTCCGATAAATTTGGTACTGCACTTGAGGACGATATGAGCGAGTCTAAAGATTGTCCTGGTGATAATAATATGTCATTCCCACCCGACCACCCACCTTCACAAGATTGTGAAAATGGATATGATCCCCATTTTTAAATATGTATGCTTTAAAATGGAATACTTTTTATTTTGTGGATTAGAATGTTGAATTATCTTTATTATAAGTATTTTTGCTTATATATATTGTCATATTTGAATTTATAAAATTGTTAGAATTAAATTAAATATATTTTTATTATTGAATATAAATTGTGAAATTATCGTTGCAATTGTTACTGTAAATGAAAATAGTTTTACAATAGATTGTCGTTGCAATTATTGTGGTAAATTTGCAATAGATTGTCATTGTAAATGAAAATTAATTTGCAACAAATTGTACTAAATTATTTCATTGCCAATTTTGCAACGGAATATCGGTGCAAAAAGTTATTGCAATATTGCAACGACTTCCACTGCAAATGTCGTTGCGAATAAAATGATTTTGCAATGAATTGTAGTTAAATATTTTGTTGTAAAATTTGCAACGGAATGATGTTATAAACATCCCGTTGCAAATGTAGTTGCAAACAAAAAATGACTTTGCAATGAATTGCCATAACTTTGCCATGAATATACCAACGCAAAGTTGTTGCAAAATATGAAAAGTCAACTTTTTAAATAAGGAATTTTGAAATGGAATTTTACAACAAATAAAAAAACCATGGCAATATTTTGCAACGGACGAAAAAACCGTCGCTATATAGCAGTGATACCTATAGCAACGGAAAATATTCCGTTGCGAAATTCCGTGGCAAATCTATTTTGCAACGGATTTTTTTATGAAAGTTGTTACACAAATTCATTGCTATAGGTATGTTTTTTTGTAGTGATACATAAATAAAATAAAAAACACATTTAAAGGAAATAACACAAAAATTAATGGTGACTTTGAATAACAATTAATAGGGAATCTATATATACACACATATATGACTGACACAAATGCAAAACTTCCAATCACATTTGATTTAATTTTTTAAAATCTAACCATAAATTTCACTATCAACATTTAGAGAGGTTGAATAGTATTGACATGGAGAAAAATAAGAAGTCAACTTATATTTATTTCTCTCCCTTAAATGAGAGAATATCAAGAAATATTGATGAAGATCATGGAATCATGAAGGAAATCATGCCATTAGAGCTTGATTCATGGAAGCTCCACCATTAATGATAGAGCTAGGAGAAGACCATACCGTCCCCATAAAATGTTGCCATTTATACCCTAGGATATAAAGATGAAGGGCAATGAAGACAATACACAATGCTTACTGTAAATAGAATAGTAGTATAAATAGGGGTTCAACCGCTTCATTTTGGAGGATCTGGAACTTAAGAGAACTCTACTAGTACACTTGTGCTACTACTGATCATCTTGGATCGAATTGTACGTATTGGTGATTGTGCCCAACTTTTAATTAATAAATCGAGTATTTCGTTTATTATCGAATTCTCTTTACTTCGTTGTTGTTGAATCACCTTTTCTTGCAACATCAACTTGGCGCCGTCTATGGGAACGCGACAATCACAATACTGAGAATGCAAACTCGATCCAAGGCCAGAGACTTGGAGATGAATGAAGAGCGGAAAACGGAAGCTCCACACAATAACGTAGGAGAGCTCCCCCCCTTGGAACACATGAGCCTAGGTCCCCAGCAGGACCATAGGAGGGGACATGAAGAAAGGTGGGAAGGAGTTAGCGAAGCCCCACTGCCTACTGCATAACCGTCGATGCTTCAGGTGACGCCTGAAGCACTGCAACAGATGATTGAGGACACGTCGCAAGAGCAGCCGAGAAGGCAATCATGCATTTCATGGCGAACCGTCCTCGAGAGCCTACTCCCCCTCGTTCCCCCCATCGAGGCCGAGGCACGCCCTCTGCCCTCGGGGATAATGAATCGAAGGAGGACGGCCCCCAGGACATGTCTATGAAAGAAGAAGAAGGGAGTATACAGGCCTCTCAGCCTGCCCACCCCCCCTCGGCGGAACAGGGAGGCTGATGCAGAACAGGAGAGGGGAGACGAAGATCTGCCAAACAGAGTGAGAGGTGACAGTTCACATCATCAAACCTCGTGACTCCAGAACGCCCCGCAAGACCTGGTCCCGCTGGCCGTGGCACCAGCCAGAAGGAGCCAGTTCTCCATGCAAATACTAGCCGAAGCTTTACCCTAAGGACTAAGGCTACCACATCTAGCAGAATATGACGGAACAACGGACCCCGAGGACCATCTAGACAAATTCTTAGCCAAGGCAGACTTGCTTGATATGAGCGATGCCGGATATTGCAAGGTGTTCCATACAACTCTGGTAGGAAGAGCTATGGCGTGGTTCAACCAACTCCCGGCGTATACCATCGAAAGCTTTGAACAACTTTCACAACGATTTCTGCACCACTTCTCCATCAATAAGAGCCATCTCTTCACCATAGTACAACAGGAGCAAGAGAGCTTAAGGGACTATATACAAAGATTCTCAGGCCCCGTCCTCGAAGTCCCTCACGTCAACCATGAGCTACTAGCAAGCATACTACAACAGGGATTGCGGAGAGGACGCTTCCGAGAATCCATCGCGGGTAAACCACCATTGACGTTGGACGAACTAATGAAAAGAGCAGCTAAATACATTCGGATTGAAGAAGCTAGCAAGCCAAAGACGGAATAGTCGAACAAGAGGAAAGTTCGAGAGGGGGAAAAGAAAGACTCAAGAAGAGACGGACAAGTGGAAGGGCAAAGACACATGCCTCTAACTAGCTTTACGAGATACACCCCTCTCAAAGCTCCGAGGGCAGAGATTCTTGCTATAGCAGAACAACAAGAGATCGTTCAATGGCCAAGGAAGATGAAGGATAATCCAAAATGTTTGAAGTCAGATAAATATTGCCGGTTCCACAAGGACAGAGGGCATAGCACAGAAGATTGCTATCACTTAAAAAATGAGATTGAGAAACTAATCCAAAAAGGATATTTGAAGGAATACGTGGAAGGACAAGGCCGCGGTTAGGAATCAACAGTTAGCAATCAAAGATTCGATCAGAATCTGGGACGGGGGGAAACATCCCGCCATAAAGACAAAGGAATTGAAAATATCCCAACAACGGGTATTATAGAGGTGGTCACGGGAGGACCCGCTGGAGGAGACTCGACACGAGCACGAAAGGCATTGATCAGGGCAGCCGAGCCCTCCCACAACGTCCACATTTGCGAAGAAGTTACTCTGGCCAAAACCCCGAAAGAAGAGATCACCTTCAGCATGCAAGACTTGGAGAAAGGAATACCACCACATAACGATGCATTGGTCATTTCTGCCATGGTGTCCAACTTTCTAGTTAAAAAGGTCTTGGTGGACATGGGGAGCGCAGCCGACATTCTATTTTATGAAGCATTCTCGCAAATGGGAAGTGATTCCAACATGCTGAGAAATGTCAACACCCCGTTGGTAGGCTTCAACGGAAGTGTGGTAGAACCTCTTGGAGAAATAGCCCTGCCCATTTCAATTGGGTCCACTCCCCATCGAACCACTCGAATGATAAAATTCCTGATAGTGAATGCACCGTCATCTTAGAACATAATCATGGGGTGACCTAGCCTGAATGCATTCCGAGAAGTCGCCTCCACCTTCCACATGAAATTGAAGTTTCCCACTTACAGGGGAATAGGAGAAGATATTGGAGATCGCCGCCTCGCGAGAGAATGCCACGCCAACATCCTCTGGAAAGGAATGAATCCAGGAAGAGGAAAAAGCAGCCAATCATCAGAAACAGAGAGGGTGGCAAAAAGAACAGTGCTTCAATCCTCTACAGCACATCCCCTGTCAGAAGAACATAACCAAGAAAAAAAGAAGAGAAGGACAGAAGATGAAAAACTAGTCGCAGCAGAGAAGACAAAGAACGTTCAGTTGGTGGAAGGCGAGCTCGAAAAATTAACATCAATTCGAACAACCATGGGATCAGAACAAGAGCAGAAACTGGTAAAGTTCCTCCAAGACCACTCCAACACATTCATGTGGAGTGTCCATGACTTGGTGGGAATAAACCAAGAAGTTATAACCCACCGATTGAACGTTAACCCAAACGTCCGCCCAGTGAAGCAGAAAAAGCGGAGCTTTGGCCCCGAAAGAAATAGAATAATTAAAGAGGAGGTGGAAAATCTATTGGCCGCCTAATACATCCGCCCGGTACAATACCCCGAATGGTTGGCCAACGTAGTGCTGGTCCCCAAACCAAACAAGAAGTGGAGGATGTGCATTGACTTCACTGACTTGAACAAGGCGTGCTCGAAAGATTCATTTCCCCTCCCAAGGATAGATGCATTGGTCGACTCAACGGCAGGATGCGAAATGATGAGCTTCCTGGACGCCTTCCAGGGATATAATCAAATAGCCCTTGAGGTGGAAGATCAAGAGAAGACAAGCTTCATCACCGAGCAGGGCACATTTTGCTATCAAGTGATGCCGTTCGGGCTAAAAAATGTCGGGACCACTTATCAGAGATTAGTGAACAAGGCCTTCCAACAGATGATAGGATGGAACATGGAGGTTAATATCGACGACATGTTGGTGAAAGGCCTTCGGAAGGAAGATCACATTCAGGACCTACGGGAATGCTTCACCATCATAAATCAATTGGGGATGAAACTCAATCCCTTCGGCGTACAAGGAGGGAAGTTTTTGGGATACTTGATCTCGCGCAGGGTGATTGAAGCGAACCCCGAAAAGATCAAGGTAATACAAGAAATGAGCCCCCCAAAGAACAAAAAAGAATTTTAGAAACTGACAGGAAGAATGACGACCTTAAGTAGGTTCATGTCACGAGGGGCGGAGAAAGGACTCCCTTTCTTCAAGACACTCAGAAAAGTGGAAGAATTTACATGGAATGAGGAATGCGAGGAAGCGTTTGAGAACTTGAAGAGGTATTTATCTGCCCATCCACTCTTGACCAAACCCAAACAAGGGGAATCATTATATTTATACCTGGCAGCCTCGGAGGACGCCGTGAGCGCAGTGTTGGTGAAGGCACAAGGAAGAGAGCACCAACCCATATATTATGTGAGCAAGATGTTGCAGGGGGCAGAACCCAAATATCCCCCCATTGAAAAGCTGACCCTAGCGTTGGTGACAACCTCCAGAAAACTACGTCCGTACTTCCACTCCCATCAAATAGTGGTGTTGACAAACCACCCCCTAAAGCATATTCTGGCAAGCCCTAATGCTTCGGGAAGATTGATCAAGTGGGCAGTAGAACTGAGCGAACATGGAATAGAATTCCATACATGTCCAGCCATAAAGGCGCAAGTCCTCGTAGATTTCATTTCTGAATTAGCCCCAAGGGCGGAAGAAGACGAACATAGTCTATGGAAAATGTTTGCAGACGGATCCTCCACCTCAACAAGCAGTGGAGTGGGGATAGTCATCGAAAGCCCGAAAGCGGACATCATGGAGTACGCCATCACACTAACTTTCCCGGCCTCAAACAATGAAGCTGAATACGAAGCAGTGTTATTGGGAAGCAAGCTGATCCACGCCGCAGGGGCCCGACGGGTACATGTATTTAGTGACTCCCAACTTGTGGTGAACCAAGTGGAGGGAGAATATGAAGCAAGACGAGAAAGGATGGCAAAATACTTGATGAAGCTACAAGAAGAAAAAGAAAAATTTCAAGAATTTACCATAAAGCAAATCCCTAGAGAGCATAATTCAGTGGCAGACCAACTAGCAAGGCTAGCCAGCGCCGCTCACTTCACGAAAAAATGCACAATAATCCTACTGTCTGCAACACACTCAATAATCAGCTTAGAAAGGAGCAAACAAAGAGGAGACAACGAAATCTTGGTGACAGCTGACAAGACCACTCAGTGGAAGTTTCCCATCATCCATTTCTTAACAAAGGGAACCTTGCCCTCGGACCAAAAAAAAGCCAAGAAGATAAAAACAAGATCCGCCAGATTCACTTTGATAGACGGAGAACTATACAAAAGAGGATTCTCCACGCCGTTGTTGAAATGCCTAGACTGCGAACAAGCTGAATACGTCCTCCCGGAAACACATGAAGGCAGCTGCGAAAATCATTCGGGGGCTCGATCCTTGGCCAAGAAAGTTTTACGACAAGAATATTACTGGCCAACTATGTTGGAAGATGCATCAACTCTGGTCCGCACATGCTCCCCTTGCCAAAAGCACGCCAACCACCTGCATAATCCCGCCGCATTCATGAAAACAATAGAAAGTCCTTGCCCATTCGACATGTGGGGGATGGACATAGTGGGGAAGCTACCTCGAGCAATCGGACAAAAAGAATACTTACTCATAGCAGTTGATTACTTCACTAAGTGGGTAGAGGCGGAACCCCTATCAAGCATCAGCGAGAAAGAAGTCATCAAGTTTGTATGGCAAAACATCATCTGCTGGTTTGGCATTCCCAGAGCAATAGTCACAGATAATGAAACCCAGTTCCAAGGAAACAAGTTGAAGAACTGGCTAAGGGAGTTGAAGATAAAGCAATTGTTTACATCAGTAAACAACCCTCAAGCAAATGGCCAAGCCGAAGTGACAAATCGAACCATCCTTCATCAGCTGAAGACGCGCTTAGGAAAGGCTAAAGGAAATTGGGTGCACGAACTCCCAAGAGTTCTATGGGCATACTGCACCACCCCCAGAGAGTCAACAAAAGAATCCCCTTTCAACTTGGTATATGGGACGGAAGTCGTGCTCCCCGCATAAATAGGAGAGGAACCTTGGAGAGTAAAAACCTACGACGAAGAGCGAAACTCTCAAGAGAGGAGGGAGGACTTGGACCTGATCGAAGAGATGAGGGAAGCAGCAGAAAGAAGGGTCCAAGCATACAAACGCTTAATGTCTAAGGCATATGACAGAAAGGTATGCCCCCGAGGTTTTCAGGAAGGGGAGTTGGTGCTACGAAAGACTGAGGCATTGGGACCCATCGGAAAGTTAGATGCAAAGTGAGACGGCCCCTACATAGTGACAGAAGTAGTGGGACCAGCCACATATAAATTAAAGAGGGAAGATGGAAGCCCGCTCCCTCGAACTTGGAATGCAAAAAACACGAAAAAGTATTATGTGTAACCGTTTCTTTCCTATCGAATAAAAGTCATGATTTCTCTTGAATAAATTCGTTGTGATGTCTTTCTATTTTCAATTTCCCTCGCGTGATATTCCATGCCAACAATACGCAATAATATTCATAATAAAACTTCCAAAAGACTGTTCAAAACATGGCAATCCGAGAGAATAAGGCCAAAAAACTACCTTGAGGGGAGGTACCCCCCCCGGGAGTGAAAAAGGCCGAGAAAATCCTCTATAATCAAAGAGAGTTCCATAGAATGGGAACTCCTAAAGAAAAATTTTAAAGGAAAAAGCTTTAAAACAGAAATACTGACATATATAAGTGTGCATAAAAAATCTCCATGACATCACAATAAAGAAAAGTATGAAGGGAAACACCTCAATATAACAACGGAATATCAAAGTCAGAAGAATACTAAAATAAAGGAAAACGAGTAATCCTTTCATACTGCGGGGCATCAACTGCAGGTACATCAGCTGGAGCAGTCACAGCCTCCCCATTCTCAATGGCTCCCCCCTCAACTTCCGGCCCTCCAAGCTCTGCCACTGAGGGGTCGAGAAATAAGAAGTCCTCCCCAGGAAAGTGACCGCAGGAGCGCAAGGTTGCATGACACTCCCTGATAGTCTGGTCACAAACCTCTTCGGCCTTGGCAAGTGCAGCAAGCTCAAAGTCCCCAGACTTCTCAAATTCCTCTCTAAGATCAGCCTGACACACTCAAAGTAAAGTTTCCCCACGTCAGACTTGAGGAATCTGGAACCAGAGTTGACTTCTCGGTTAAGAGAATTCTTAAGTTCCTTCCCAAGCGCAACAGCATCAGCAAGCTCCCCCTCCAAGCGTTCCTTAGCTTTGTTGGATTCAGCCAAGGTTGAGGTCAAATGGTTTATCTCTTCTTGATACTTCTCAAAACTTTTAGAAGCCACCCCCGCCAAAGTATTCACCTACAAAAAGAAAGAAATGAAAAACACTACCAAAATCTTAAACTGAAACAAAAAGCAACATAAAAAATACGCACCCTGGCAGACTCTCCACAGAGCATGTTCACAAAACCATCATCTGAGAGGGAAGAAAACTTAGACAAATCAAACTCACTAAATTGTAGGATAAAGTTTCTCCCTCACTATCTGGACGTCGGTTGTGTCCCAATACGAAAAAAACATTCCCACGGTGATTGGTCCCATAAGTGAAATATCCTTTCCCCATACCACAAGAAGGAGGATCAGAGGAGGCGTCTCGAGGATGCTTCGAACCACTCCCGCCGGAACTCGGAGGGGGAGAACGCCGCCCGCTAGAAGCATCCCTCGCCCGGGAAGAACTGGAACCCCGCCTTTCGCCTTTGCTGTACGGTGGCGGAAGAGGAGGAAGAGGCTGAGCTCAAGATGAAGTCCCGGAAGGGCCACCCTCCCGCGAGGCTTTAAACCGGCGAACATCCTCCAAAGACAACTTTTTTCCTGAAAAACGAAAAGATAAAATGCATAAGCCACAAACAATAAGTAAAAGGAAAAAAGTAAAGTAAAAAGAAAGATAAAGAGGGATACCATCTGAGAACAAGTCCGTCACATTGAAGACTTGATCAAACAAACCAACCCCAATATAAGACATCTTGAGATCATGGTTCGGGGGGAAATCAAGGGAGGAATCAACCCAAGGAGCACACAAACCCCAATTAGAATCTCGAACATAAAGAAACCTCTCCTTCCAAGGACCCCGAGATGAAGTACAACCCTCCAAAAACTTGCAAGCATTGCGAGGATAAAAATAGAAGAAAGAGTCGTTCACTACCTTCTTGATGGAGAAAAGGGTGTGGAAAGCTTCTACGGAAGGGGATAAGTCTAACTCACTAAAGTGATGAAGAAATCCCAAAAAGAACATGAAAGCATTGGGAGTAAGCTGACTCACACTCATACCAACACTACGAATAATTTCTACTAATAAAGGGTGAGGTGGAAGAGTAAAGCCCGAGGAAAAATACACGGAGTATACCGTGAAAAACCCCGACGAAGGAGACTTGACACGATACCCACAAGAAGGAAGAAGAAATTCCACCGGAGGAGAAGAGTTATAGTTAGCCTCCAAGAAACGAAGTTCTTCTAAACCAATAATGCTATCACACACATCTACATCCATAACCCTACAGCGGGACCCTAGGAGCTGAAGAACATTCCCCCCAAGTTCAGTGGAAACAGTTAAAGGAGCTTTAGAGCCTACACCCTTGGGAGACGATGAGTTAGACTCGAAGGAAACATCTAGAGAATCAGCCGGACAATCAGGAAGATTACGGATGGCCTCAATGACCTCTAACGCAAAGCTATCATCATCACCATCTAAAACAATCACGTTGGAAGAGCGAGGAGGATTAAGAATAGGATGATGTGATGACCCTTCGCCCGAAGGAAGAGTAGGAGAGCGAAAGGAAGACCCCGACCGCCGAGCCAAGGAAGATCCTCTCGGCCCCCACGGTCGGGGTGTGCCTCGACCGGCAACATGGCCGAGCCCTCCAGGGCTGCGGCCAGCATCATCCACTTCGCCTTGACCCTCCCCCCGTGGCCGAGACGAACCCTACTAGACATACGAGAAGACTCCATACTCCCTAACGACAATTATCAACTATGATCAAGAGGAGAATAAACAAGCAATCATGCAAAAAATAAAATACGAACGAAACAACGAGAAAAGAGAATGATTAAAGAGTACCTTTGCGATTCGACATTCGAAAGAAGACGAAGGAGCTAGGACACCCAAGCCTAAGAAGAAGCACGGGTCAAGAAGGAGTGAATGACGAACAAAGCTCAAAAAAGTTCTATATTGAATGAATGAGATACGCATATATAGATGGAGAAGATGAAGAAGTTTCTAAACGAGGAAGATTCTGCCTACCAAAGATATGTCTTTCCCCTTCTTCTTGAAAAAGATTGACTAACCAAATTAAATGGATCCTACTTACCAAGTTCCAATTATTCCGTCCCGAATGCTTGGAACTTGAGATGGAGAAAAATAAGAAGTCAACTTATATTTATTTCTCTCCCTTAAATGGGAGAATATCAAGGAATATTGATGAAGATCATGGAATCATGGAGGAAATCATGCCATTAGGGCTTGATTCATGGAAGCTCCACCATTAGTGATAGAGCTAGGAGAAGACCATACCGTCCCCATAAAACGTTACCATTTATACCCTAGGATATAAAGACAAAGGGCAATGAAGACAATACACAATGCTTACTGTAAATAGAATAGTAGTATAAATAGGGGTTCAACCCCTTCATTTTGGAGGATCTGGAACTTAAGAGAACTCTACTAGTACACTTGTGCTACTACTGATCATCTTGGATCGAATTGTACGTATTGGTGATTGTGCCCAACTTTTAATTAATACATCGAGTATTTCGTTTATTATCGAATTCTCTTTATTTCGTTGTTGTTGAATCATCTTTTCTTGCAACATCAAGTATAAAATCCTTTGTATTTTAAAAAGTCAGCTAAACACCCTTCCTGTACTAAGAAAATAGGCATAAAGTCCATCATGATTTCTTAAATATAGCTCATGCATACCCTTTCTATTAGTTAGTGGTAACGACGTTGGAAGATACTTTATCTATTATGCCTTCATGACCTAAATGTCGTCTTTCCATTATTAGTCAACCATTGCCATATGAAAAGAGAGTGAGAAGTAAAATTACATAGGGGGAAAATTAGGGTTAATTTTTTCGCAAGATTTTCCAATTGAGATCTAAGGTTCTTTAGGGCAAATAAAAGGAAATAGTAGATTTTAGGGATTTTAGGAACAATCAACTACCGACGATTAGCGATTTTGAGAAAGTAATCAACGAATTTAGGAATTTGGAGTTGGTGTTTTCAGGAAGGGGTAAGTTTAAATGAAACATGTGCAATGCATTTTGTTCAAGTAAATATATGAAAAATAATTTCATTTGTTTGTGGTTTTGATGTTGGGTATGTGTATTTGTTTATCATTTCCAATAAATTTAGGGTTTAGGACAGGCGAAAAAATTGGGTATGTGTGTAATGTTCCTTCTGCGGGCATTTATAGCGTTTTATAATGAATTCAAACTCCCAAAAAGCTTGATCACTACAAAAAAATACGGGAATAGGAACGATAAGGTATGACCGTTCCACGTAGGAACGGTTGTAGGAACTGTTGTAGAACGGTAAACCGTTGATGACGTCCGAGTCGTGCTAATTGTAATACAAATTAATAGGAACGGTCGGACCGGTCCTATTAGATTGCCAAAAATAGCGTGCCAATTTGTACACCTATAACCGTTGCTGAAGGGGACCTGATATATTTTGGACCTCAATTTGGAACACATGTGTGAGATTTGGAACGGTAGGCCGACCGAGAACACTAACCGTTACTGCCTGTATTCCAAAGACCGTGTCAATATTGGACCGGTTGGCTGACCGTTCCAATATGTAGTCCTATAGGAAGCCCTTTTACGCCATGGGAAAAAATGTGATGCAATTACAGTTCCAAATTACGGATATATAGTAAGTGAAACTGTGTTACAAGTACCGGTCCAAAATGTACTCCAAGTAGGAACGGGCCATTTTGTTGTGCCTGATACCGTTCCTAATATGCGATAATGGCTATATTAGAACGGTAACTTTATCGTTCGTGTTACCTTTCCTGAGACCGTTCCTAAAGCTGGAACAACGGCTATATTTTAACGGCTAGTTTTATATTCCAAATAGTATTCAAATGACCGTTCCAATGATTTCTATATATATGTCCCCCTTCTTTGTCATTGTTCTTATACTTACTCTCCAACTCATTTTGTATTTGTAACTCCCCCCCACCCCTTGATTCTTTATATGGAAAATCGAACATATCAACTACCGAGCACGAATTTTGGATTGATATTGATAGGTGTTTTGCTCAGGTAAGTATGCAAAATTCTGTTATTTTTGCATATATATAATTTACTCTCGTCATTTAATTGTTGTTGTGAATTATACTTAGGAGCAATCATGTTAAGACAATTGAGGAAATGGATGTATGATCGAGACATCTTGGGTGTGACGCCGGAGTTTGAGGATGGTGTTACAACATTTTTAGAATGGGCCTAGTCTCAGCGTGCATATATGGATGGGGACAAGATTAAGTGTCCCTGTCGGAAGTGCAAAAATGAATAGTTCAAAACACCAGACAAGGTAAATTTTGATTTGTGTATGAAAGGGTTTATGCCAGAGTATTACAATTGGACTTCGCATGGTGAGGAGAGGGTGCAGGAATACTTTGAAGCATTGACAGCGCCCCCTGTGCAGCATCAGCAAACGCCACCCGTTCAGGAAGAGGGTGGTTCGCATTGGGGTAATGCGGCTCAGATGGATTGGGCGCAGAGGATGGTATTCGATGCCGTCGGGCCGTCATTAGGTCTTTGTACAACCAGGAGGGACCGACTGATGATGGTACTTAGTATTGTCCATCTGATGTGGGTCCTAGTTCATATTACGATTCATGGCCCTATGATTATGTGTCTGGCTTGTCAGACCGTTTTTTTTATGTAGTTCATGCTGCGGACCAACCTTTGTGGAATGGTTGCACCACCTCTCAGTTGGTGTCAATTGCCTATTTGGTGAATATCAAGGCCGAAGGGGGTTTTTTCGAGCATACATATGATCGGTTATGCCAGTGGGCTGATACTGTAATGCCCCGCGTTCAAACTTTCCCCGCCGATTATTATAATACGAAGAAATTGATAAGAGAATTGGGTTTACCAGTTCAGAAGATTGATGCTTGCAAAAACAGTTGCATGTTGTACTGGAAGGACGATATTGATTTGGAATATTGCAAGTTCTGTGGAGACGTTAGGTACAAGCCCACGAGGGACATAAATCCTAAACGCAAGGAGTCCCCGTATGCCATTCTTAGGTATCTACCGATTACCCCTCGGCTGTAGAGGTTGTATGCGTCGGAGGTCATAGCAGAGCATATGATTTGGCATGCGAGCCATCAGACGGAGGAAGGATCCATGTGTCATCCGTCGGATGCAGAGGCTTGGAAGCATTTTGACCGGACGTATCCTGATTTTGCAGTTGAACCGAGGAGTGTTAGACTTGGGTTATGCACGGATGGGTTTGCACCGCACAATTAGTATGGTAAAACTTACTCATGTTGGCCCGGATACTTACACCGTACAATCTCCCACCGGGAATGTGCATGAAGTCTGAATATATGTTCGTAACAATGGTGATCCCTGGCCCATCGAATCCCAAACGTCTTATCGATGTCTACTTGGAGCCGTTGATCGAGGAGTTGCAGAATTTACGGCTTGTGGGTGTACGTACGCACGATACTACGACAAACCAGGCATTGATGATGCATGTTGCATTGATGTGGACAGTGAACGACCTTCCTACTTATGGTATGGCGTCTGGATGGAGTACCGCCGGTGTTATGGGGTGTCCAGTTTGTATGGAGGACACACGGGCATTCTATTTACAGCACGGTCGGAAGGCATGCTATTTTGACTTCCACAGGCAATTCCTACCACCGGGCCATCCTTATCGCAGGAACAAGAAAGCCTTCACTAAAAAATCGAATGGAGAGGAAGGTTGCACGTTCGAGGCTGACTGGAGAACAGATCCGAACCCTTATCGATGCATTTAGTGTTGCTGTCGAACAAACCATTGAGTGAACAGAAGGCTACGGCGTTGACCATAAGTGGACGAAGAAAAGCATATTCTGGGAGCTTGAATACAGGGGGGCGCATCTGATACGACACAATCTTGATGTCATGCATATTGAGAAGAATGTGTTCGATAATATATTCAATACTATGATGGAGATCAAGGGAAAAACAAAGGACAATCTGAATGCACGGAAGGATCTGAAGATCATATGTAATCGGCCGGAGCTTGAGGTGGACGAAAGGAAACCGAACGTGATGCCCAAGGCGGTATATACACTGACGAAGGAGCAAAAGAAGAAGATATATGAGTGGATTCATTGTCTTAGGTTTTCTGATGGGTATGCCTCTAACTTGGCCCGTTGCGTCGACCTGAAGGAGTTGAGGATGCACGGCATGAAGAGCCATGATTGTCATTTTTTCATGCAGAAATTGATTCCGATTGCTTTCCATGAAATGCTTCCAGAGCACGTGTGGGGGGCCTTGACGGAAAAGTCAGCCTTCTATTCCAAATCCTATGCTCAACAACACTAAATGTGGCCAAGATAAAAGAATTGGAAGATAGTGTAGCCGTCATCATGTGCAACCTCGAGAAAATTTTTCCTCCTTCCTTTTTCGACTCAATGGAACATCTAATTGTTCACCTTCCATATGAGGCGCGCGTTGGGGCCCTCGTGCAATACATGTGGATGTACCCATTTGAAAGGTTATTAAATAATTTATACTGTTAAATATATACTTATTATTTGCATTTTAATAAATTTTCATATGAATAGATTCCTACGCGATTTGAAGAAAAAGGTGAAAAACAAAGCACACGTCGAGGCGTCAATTGTAGAGGCTTATATTGTCGAAGAAATCGGACTTTTCTCCTCGCACTACTTCGAACCGCACATTCTGTGCAAGCGAAACAGGACCGTTGCTATTTGAGGTACAATATTTACTTACCGTTCCTATTTGAGGTACAATATTTCAAATATGGCGGCTAATTAAAAAAAATGAGGGAAAATTGAATTAGGAACGGTACAAATATATACTTACCGTTCCTATTTGAGGTACAATATTTCAAATATGGCGGCTAATTAAAAAAAATGAGGGAAAATTGAATTAGGAACGGTACAAATTTATCAGGACCGTTCCTATTTGAGGTACAATAATTCAAATATGGCGCCTAATTAAAAAAATGTGGGAAATTTGAATTAGGAACGGTAGGTGAAAACCTACTCCCGTTCCTAACTGTAGCCCAATATCTCGTTTTGGCGCCCAATGTTTCGTTTTGGCGCCCAATGACAAATTGGTGGAAAATTCAACTATTGGAACGGTAAGTCTACACATGACCGTTCCAGATTATAATAGGAACGGTAAATATGTGAGTGCATTAAAACGACATCGTTCTTTATAATAGGAACGGTATTAGGAACACTGTGTCTATTAGGTAACCGTTCCTAGTTGTACAACTCCAACCAGTTTGTCCGATATCTCAACATCCGTCAGCCGGATCGATACCATTTTTTAAGACGTACAAGGTTATGGATATGAATTGATGTCCAACGGTCGGATTTCCAATCAGTAACCTGGATTTAAGGATGCATCTGTTTTTTGTACGATGAATACTGACTGGATACGATAACTCGAGATTCGCACACCAAAATATTTCAAAACGACATATAATGTATTCTTTTGTGTGTTATATCATATCTAACGCCTGATTGGAATTTTGACGGTCTGATTATGCCGTGCAGTACAACAATATAGGATGCTAGTTACATCTGTGAAATACTAACAAACATAAATATACAAAAATAGTTCATATTGTGAACGTGTGTCTATTTTTTGGAAATTATTACAGATTTTTTAAATCTTTAAACATTCAATTGCATACGTTTATTTAATAAAATAAGTGTTCGAAATGTATTTTTCTTAACTTATATTTATTATCTAAGAAAATAGCAAAAATATTGTAATACATATAGGAACGGTACGGTGTAGCAATAGGAACGGTAACTATGTACAGGTAAAGAAACGACGTCGTTTTTCAATTTAGGAACGGTACCTGTAACACTGGGCATATTACACGACCGTTCCTAGTAAGTTCATTATAAGTAATATGTAGTCAAACGTCGTCGTTTTAAAAGCAAAACGACGTCGTTTTCCAATTTAGGAACGGTGCCTGTAACATTGGGCATATTACATGACCGTTCCTAGTAAGTTTATTATAAGTAATATGTCGTAAAACGTTGTCGTTTTAAAAGCAAAACGACATCGTTTTTTCAATTTAGGGTTGGTCTTAGGAACGGTCAATACAAAATGTTACCGTTCCAAAATCCTAATATAAATTCACCCCTTGGCCGATTTTTACCCATTTTCTGCCTCTCCCTCTTCCCCCTGAATCTCACTCTCCCCCTCAATCTGTCTTTCCCCCTCCGGCCGCCACTCAGCGCCTCTCCTACCGATGCCGCCGACCGCCAGCGCCCTGTCGTCAGCGCCCCCTCCCCCCACAGCCCCGTCGTCAGCGCCCCCGTCGTCAGTCGCCGCTGCAAGCCGCCGCCATCCCTCCGCCGTCATTGTACCAAGTAGGGTTTCCAAAAACCCTACTTTTATTTTTCTTTTTTCTATTTTTATTTTCTGAAATGCATGTAACAATTATGTTGTAATATTATGATGTAATTTCTGTAATTTTTGAATAGTTAGGGAATTTTCTGTAATTTCTATTTAGTTAGGGGAGTAATCTGTAATTTTTGAATAGTTAGGGGAGTAATCTGTAATTTTAGAATAGTTAGGGAATTTTCTAGTATTATGTTGTAATTTTGTGTAAATTTTTTGTAAAATTTTCTGGGATTACTGATATTATGTTGTAATTTTGTGTAAATTTTCTGTAAAATTTCTTGAAAATCTGGAATATATGCTATTATTTCTGTAATTTGATGGAATATATGTAAATATGATGGAATATAGGATATTATTTTTGTAATTTGGGTATATTTCTGTAAATCTGAAAATTTAGAAAATATGGAAATTTTTAAAATTCTGGAATTTTATACTTTTTTTAATAATCTGGAAATTTGAATTGTATAAAAATCTGAATTTTTAAATTTTTTAATTTTCTGGAAATTTGAATTTTTTAAAAATCTGTCAATTTGAATTTTTTTAAAATCTGAAAATTAGATTTTTTTTCAAAATCTGGAAATTTGAATTTTTTTTAAAATTCTGAAAATTTGAATTTTTTCAAAATCTGGAATTTTTAATTTTTTAAAAATCTGGAAATTTTAAAATTTTCAAAAATCTGGAATTTTTAATATTTTAAAAATCTGGAAATTTAAAATATTTAAAACCTGGAATTTTATTTTTTTAAAAATCTGAAAATTTAAAATATTTAAAATATGGAATTTAATTTTTTTTTCAAAATCTGGAATTTTTAATTTTTTCAAAATCTGGAATTTTTAATTTTTTAAAAATCTGGAAATTTGAATTTTTCAAAAAATTTAATAATTAAAAATATGATAATTTGAAGGAATCAGTGCAATTTTAAGGTAAAATTATGATATTTAGTTTGCATATATATTAAATAAATTAGAAAATCTTCATTATTGAAATAAATTGATATTTATGTGTATTTTTTAGATAATGTCTGGTCGGGATTTTTCATCTCGAGGAGGTGGACGTGGACGTGGCCGTGGTCGTGGTCGTGGCCGCGGTCGCGGTCGCGGTCGCGGCGAACCGGCTATACCGCCGGCCGATGTTGCTTCCCAAGATGGGGAAGCAGTTTTCTGACCACCACCACCACCGGCAGAGCAGGCACCCGCACCACCTGCGCCGGATCAGCAGCCCGGTAGGTCTACCGCTGCGCCGGATCAGCAGCCCGGACCATCCACTACTACACCGGCGGTCAAACCGGCCCGTCCATGGGCTGCCCCACCACCACCACCCCCACCGGCCCCACCACTCCCACCACCATCCGCGCGCCAGTACATCACACTCGCCGATGCGAGGTACAATTTATGTTTTTAATTTTTTTTTTGTAATTTAAATTAAATTTTTTATGACATACTAATTATTTTGTAATTTCAGTCGTGATTGGAAGATCCGAGAGCGTATGTACGCGATCGTGCGAGGACACTATCCCCATCCTTGGGGTAGTTTGCGCAAGGTGCTGCCAGAGCACCAGCATTTTTGGTTTGAGAGTCTGAAGGTAAGATCAATTAATTTTTGTTTTTAAATATTTTTACAATCTATGTTAAAAAATATTTATATATGTTTTTTTAATACAGATGACGTACTGGTGGGACGCCGACGACGAGTCCATGTTCAAAATCTTCTATGTCTGGGTGGAGAAGTTCTTGAGGAAGAAGTTCGTCCTCGCTAGACAGTCGTTGCAGAAGCCTCTATGGCTGGCGAACAAGGTGTGGCAGCAGCTCCTCCTGTACTGGGATTCCCCGGAGTTCCAGAAGGAGAGCGAGAAGAACAAGGCGAACCAGAACGCCAACCCAGCCACATCCACTACTGTGTACCGCGGGGGATCTGTCTCCGTCGGTATGCACAAGCGGAAAATGGTAAGATATCTAATGTTATTTCAATTATTTATTACTATTAAATTATAATTGTAATAACTGTTTCCCATTTATTTTTACAGGAGGAGCAGCTCGGCCGGCCAGTGAAGCAGATGGAGTTATTCTTCAGATGCTACAAGAAGAAGGCCGACGGCGGCTGGAGCGGGTCGAAGGCAGCGGAGGTGGCGGTAAGTTGTAATTAAAACATTCTAATTTATTTTTTTAAATATTTGAAAATTTTCTAATTTATTGTAATTATTTTTGTAGGAGATGTTCTAGAAGATGATGGAGGATCATCAGTCTCAAGCCCCTGAGGATCCTGCTTCCGAATCAGAGGGCTCAGTGGCGCAGACCGACCAGCAGATGTGGCTCACTTGCGTCGGGGGCAAGAACAAGGGCCGGGTATTTGGTCTTGGTTCTGAGGCCCTGGGGCTCAGCCAGACCGTTACCTCGCCATCGCCACCGCCACCGCCACCGCCCGTACCAGAGCCAGCCCTACGTCAAACATGGAGGGTCGGTTGGGCCGCCTCGAGGAGATGATGGCGGATCTGATGGGCATGGTGAAGGACATGCAGACCAGTCGCTCCGGCGCCGGCCCGTCACGGCCTCCTAGAGACCACACCCGTCCAGACATTGACGAGATGGACGAGGCCGATGGGGACGAACAGTGAATTATGTATTTTTTTTATTTTTTGTAATCAAATCGGATAATATTCGTATTTAATATAATTTTTATTTCTAAATTATATATTTTTTCATATTTAAATATTAATTATATAATCAAAATTTTATTATTAATTTAATTTATATTTAAATGATAAAAACTATTAATATAAAAAAAATCATTATTTAGGAACGGTACTATGGACGGTACGTCTTCGCAACTTACTGTTCCTATATTTGACTTTTTCAAAAGACTTATCGTTCCCAATGCCGATGAAACAACCATTCCAACTGTACACGACAACCGTTCCTAAAGACGGAACCTACCGTGCCTAATTGTATTCCAAAATCAAACCTTATGTGGTTAGGCTTTCGTTCTAAAGACAATACCAAAAACCGGTCCAAAATTTTATTCCAAAGTTAGAGTGCAAACACCGTTCTAATCTCTACAACCCACCGTTCCTATATGTATTCCGGACACCATGCTAAATTTTATCTACAACATAATTGGACTGTTCCAAACAAAGTTCTAAAGACCGTTTCCAATCGCGCGTTTTGGTTTCGATGCTACTGTTCCTAATGTTTATAAAGTGTTCCAAATGCCAAAAAATCAAAATTATATGATCAAAAGTAATTAGGAACGGTAGAACCTAATAGTGCCAAACACCGTTCCCCAATAGGAACGGTAGTCTCGGTACTATTCCTAATAATTAGGATCGCCTCTTATTGCCACGGATAGCCTCCCATTCCTCAACCGTTCCTAATTGCAGTCCAAAAGGTTCAAATGAATTATTTACCGTTCCAAATAATTAAAAAATCATTCCTGTTACCGTCCCAATCAGCATTTTTTTTTGTAGTGGATGACAAGAATAGCATGGTCTGAGATGCCCCAGTTAGGCTTCTAATTAATTATTACTAGAAACTGTGGCACGCAGTACTTGGGCGCATAAGTTTTAATAAAAAATTTATTTTATTGAATCTCATAACTTATTTCAACATCTTAAAATTTATCATTGCCTTACGAATTCACATATAAAAACTGTTTGATAATTTTTTCTAATGCATTAATTATCAATACGGTATTGTACTTAAATTAAATTAAAAAAATAAAACTTTATAGAATATTTGTTATATTGATAATGACGATTATAATTACGTACAACACAAATACTAATATATTATTTTTTATTTCAATTAACAATAAACTTAATTAAAATCAGAGTAAATTTAATTTTTTGCATGGAATTAATTTTTCAAAGGAACTTAATTGAATAGAGTTGGGAAGTTGAAGGGCATTTTTGGTATTATAATAATTTGGTGTAGTGGTATAAAAATTTCCACTTTGTGTCTATAAATCCCCTTCACTTTATAATAGTATAGATTTTTATTTTATTGAATCTCATAACTTATTCCAACATCTTAAAATTTATCATTGCCTTACGACTTCACATATAAAAATTATTTGATAATTGTTTCTAATGCATTAATTATCAATATAGTATTGTACTCAAATTAAATTAAAAAATAAAACTTTATAGAATATTTGTTATATTGATAATGACGATTATAATTACGTACAACATAAATACTAATATGTTATTTTTATTTCAATTAACAATAAACTTAAACAAAATGGGAGTAAGTTTAATTTTTTAGTACATGTAATTAATTGCATGGAAGTAATTATTCAAAGGAACTTAATTGAATAGAGTTGGGAAGTTGAACGGTATTTTTGGTATTCCAATAATTTGGTGTAGTGGTATAAAAACTTTCCTTTTGTGTCTATAAAGCCCCTTCTCTTTATAATAGTATAGATAATATAATATTGTTTGATATTTAATTTATTATTTTTTGTCTGAGATGTCTGAATTAGTTTTTAATTAATTTTCAGATAATAATTTCGGGTGACTATGCAGACTTTTATGTTTGGATAGCGGAGATATAGGAATGCTGGGAATAGGAATGTAGTAGAATATGAAGAGGATGAAAGGACTCAAGGCAAACAAACTTGTAATTAATTTCTTATTCTTCCTTCTTAGCTTCAGCACACCATCTTCCAATAGATTAATCCTCTTCAACAAAGCAAGTACAATTGTCTTAGCTCTTCTGCACATTGGAAGATCCTCCCATACAAAGTATCTACATCCTCCACTCTGTCCAAAAAACAAACAACCTAAGAAGCTCAAAATTTTTCTGTACAAACAAAAGAAAAAAAAAAAAAAAAAAAAAAACTTACCTTGTAATTTCTACAAGAGTGAAACGTACGACCTGGGTTCTCATCTGTCCAAGATGTCAGGAGAACCGCCGCCCTTCCATAGTAGCATTCCTCTAGACCGGTGACGGAAGACATTGGAGCTCTTCCCTCTTCAATTCGAGAGCAAGCTATCATTTTTTTCTAGGGTTCTTGCTGCAAAAGTATTTGGCCCTTTTCTAATTGTACAGATGGAAGAGAAAGAGGGAAGGCTGAATACTTTCCCCCTTTTTTTGAGTCAGCACATGACGTGGTTGGGTAAGCCACGATATTTTTTTTTTTTAAATTTTTATGGGTCCATGTCGGAAAAATTGGCCAATAAAATGCAAAGTCCCAATTTAAAACACACACGTGAGTGACACGTGAGAAATTCAGGCAAGTGTTCAAATTTTCGGCGCCAGAAGGACTAAAATCGCGAAGTGAGAAAAAGTTACAGGACCAATTCTCAACCCTAAAAACATAAATAACAAAAAATACCAAATGATAATACTTACGAGACCAAAAAATCATTTAAACCTTACATATAGATGTAGCATAAAATAAAGACTAATAACCGATCGAAAAAGTATACAGTTTTTCTCCATCATAGAAAATACTCATAGAAAGTACAATATAAAAACACTAATTTTCATCATTAATGCAGTTAAAGTAAACTATAATATTCAGGTATGTCTTTTTCTAAAACAAACAAAAAAAGCTCATAATTTCTTCAATCGTACACTCTCATTATTGCTTAATGCCCATCACTTTGTTGTGTTACAACTCGATGTGATGGCATTCTAAAAATTCTAGTTGCAACTGGATCTGTTGATGTTCCAATTGGCTATTACTGTACTTTCATATCTCTAGCATTGAAGATAGCATGATTGGAACTTTCATAAAGATTGTTTAGTAATATATCACATTTTGCCCAAGTACTGAAGTGTAACTTGGCACAATTCATTGGATGCCTTCCACTTACCTAATCATAAGCAGTTCAAACAGATACTTTCAACTTTTCCACCTCAGTATTGAAGTCAACAACCCCAGTTGCTGAAGCAGCTCTCCAAGGCAGATCCTTTAAATGTAATCCCTAATGTTCTTGTCATATGTCTAAAGCAGAATCTATGCTCAGAATATGGTAAAAAAATCTTTCATTGCTCTTATAAATCCTTTTTGCTTATCTGAAATGATGGTCCATGCATAACTATTGGTTTAAATGCATTTTTCGTCCTGTATTTTTTGTATTTTGGCATTTTAGTCCTTTATCTTTCTAAGGTAGCAAATATGTCTTGTAACATTTTAATTTTTCATGATTTTGGTCCTTCACTAGGCCTAATTTGGAAATATTACCGGATTTTTTTTTATTTGAGGCTTCTGTTCCCATTGGTCAATTCCTGCCAGCATGGAACTAAATTTTCATCCTGTAGCTTTAATATTTTGATATTTTAGTCTTTTATCTTTTTAGGGTAGCAAATAAGTCCTGTAACTTTTATCTTCTTGCAATTTTAGTCCATTAAATTGACCAATGGGAACAAATTATTAAAAAAAAATTCTGGCAACATTTGCAAACTCTGACAATAGAAGGATCAAAATCGCACAAAATGAATAAATTATAGGACTTATTTGCTACCCTAGAAAGATAAAGGACTAAAACGCTAAAATGTCAAAAAATACAGGACGAAAATTACATTTAATCCCATAATTATTCCCCATGTTCAACCCTCAATCAAAATACCAACAAACCATTCCCAATATTTTCTATTTTCTTTCAAAATCATGGGATATGCAATAGGATAAATATTGTAATTACCATTGATGCGTACCTTGGTTCAAAGGTACAATTTTGAGGGACCTTCAAAAGAATCCTAAGATTTAGGGGGCACTAACTTGCAAAGAAATGTTAGCACTCTAATGCTTAAGTGAGTAAAAGTATAAAATAAAAGAAAACTTAAAATGAATCTAGAATAATAGTGATTTGTGAAGAATAATGAGAATTGATACATGTGAGTGATAGAATTTGTGTATAGATGAGCTAAAAATAGCTAGCAAATGAGAAAAATGAGTGTGAGAGTGTGTAGTTTTCCAAGAGAGAGTATTGGAGTGATGTTACCAAACTTGACCCCTGATGACTGCACAAGGGGTGAATTTATAGCAGTTGATGGATCCTAATTTGGAAGTTAGTTGCTGAGTGTCGTATACCTCTAGAAAGCCCTTTGACTTGTTGTCATCTGGGAGAATCCGTTTGTGATTCGGATAAGTATCGATAGAGATATACCCGTTTGACCGAGTCATGCAAGGTTTGCTTGTTTTTCAGGAAAGCTGTTACTAATGATATTTTTGTGGGGCATCACCCCCCCCCCCCCCCCCCCGCTCCAGGAGTACAAATGTAGAGATGGACTGTTGGAGTACATGCAATATCCTAAAAAAAAGATAAAGAGAAATCCTTCCTGGTTGTGTACCAGTAGGATGTGTTCCGCTGTTTTTTATAGCGTCCCTGCTTAGTGGGAGAGTCCCTCTTCCGGAAGAAACTTGCGTGCAAGGGGATCAAGAAAACTCGAAAATCAGTCCGAAAAAGACATAATTGATAATGATTACAAGAGATAAGGGAAAGGAAGAGCCCCTTCCATCTTGGGAGCCCGCGCGCCCCTGGATTAGCCGATGGTAGCCAGTTGGGCATCAGAGTCCCTAGTTGGTAGGACTGTATGTTTGGTTGTTATATAAGGAAAATTTCCCTTTTTCAACTTCCTCACTTATTTTTTCATCCAAGTAAGATCGTCTTCTTTTTCGTTCTCCTTTCTTTGCCTGAGAAATAGGTTTCCTAATCCCTTTTTCTAAATTTTTTTGCAGGAACTCTCTTGGTCCGAGCTTAAGATCTGAAAATCCTTGTTGTTTTTAGTCCTTCTCCTCCTAGGTAATCCTCTCCCCTCTTCCTCTGTTTCTTTTTGTCGCCTGGGATATTGGAGCGGGGTGTAGATGAGCGAGTGATTGATGAATTTGTGATTGATCTCGCTAAGATGTCTGGTGGTGATGATGATGAGAAAGTCGCATCCTCCCTTTCTAGCCCTCGGGAGGGCAGGGGTGATGAGGAAGTGAGTAGTAGGAGGAAGAGGTCCACTAAAGTAGACATAGAGAGGAGAAAGACGAAAGATAGGGTAGTGGCGGCCGACACCGAGTCTTTTAGAGTCTTTTGTTCTTGTGTGAGAGGGAGACATAGGTGAACTTAGGTGTAGGTTTAGGATACCTGATGATTGAGTGATTCAGGTCCCAGCTCCTGCTGAGCACCCTAACTTCCCTCCTCATAGGTTCGCTTGCTTTTATTCACCCAACTGGAGGCTAGTTTGAGATTTCTTGCCAATCCTTTTTTTTTCGAAGTGTCTTCCTTGTTCCAAGTTCCTTTGAGCCAGCTGGTGCCTCAATCTTTTAGCATACTAGCTGCCTTTTTCATTTTGGTTACAAATCTGGGGAGGTCTCCTCTGCTGCTCAATCCCACTCCTTTTTCTTGATGAAGAAGGCTAGTTCTGGACTGTTCTACTTTACTTTCAAGGGGGATGCTCAGTTCCTTCTTTTGGAGTCCACAAATAAGGAACATAAACGCCATTACTTTTTCATTGTCTCCTACTCCTTGGTGTTTTCTTGCCGTGTGGGTTTCTGCTGCTCTTGAGCTCCCTAGGTACTTTGTCCGTAACTGTCCTACTCCATTCAATCTCTTGTTAGAGCGTTTGAATATTTTCCAGTATGACCCTCGTGGGCTAATTCATCCAGCCCTCTTTTTCCATTATGGGTTGAGTCTTAAAGTGATCGCTTTGGACTAGGCTTTTGGTATACATTTCTTCTATGATTTCCTATTTTATGTTTTATTTGTACAAAGGTTTAGTATATGTAACTTGATAGCGTACATGTATGTTTTCCAATTGATATATTCAACCAGTTGTTGCAGGACAAGGCCTTGGTAGAAGGGAAGCCCCGTGAAGTAGGCTCCTCTACTATGCAAGTTGCTCTAAAAAGTCCACCTTCTACCCACAAACCACATGAGATTTAGATAATAATTGACTGGGATAAGACCATTTGACTAGATCTTGCTAGGTCTGCCACTTTTTTTTTTTTTGAAAGTTGTTACCTAGCCAGTCATTTGAGAATTTGGATGAGATCTTTCAACATGATATGTCCCCACGTTTAGCCACATGTACGACGTGGAATCCCTGTTGTACGATGACTAGGCTTGCTCTATGGGGCTTTTTCCTGGGCCTGCCAAGTCAGTGGTTGCAATGTGGCCCTACGGTTAAGCATCTTACTATTTGGGCCAGGTAGACCTGGCCTTCTGGGTTGTTCTTCTTGGAGGCCATCTCCTCCTTGTTCTTGGGCTTGTAAGATAGATATTTTTAGGGAGCATCACTATCCATTAGCTTCCTAAATCCCCCTGGATTCGGGAACGCCTGCCCGTTGCAGATGAAGATATCTTCAATGGATAGGGCCATCCCACGGACAAGGATAAAGCCTCGTGGATAGACTCATCGTCTTAGATAAGGGTATCCCTTTTGAATAAGATCACCTCTAAGACTTCAAGAAGCAGTTCAGAGGGTGCCTTGAACCAAGACTCCTCAAGGCTTTGGGTAGCTCAGATGCAGGTACTTGATGCCTCAACTGAAGTGGCTTGAGGCTGCTCATGTTAATGTAGGTTACCAGAAAGCCAATAAGTTGGTTGTTTTATAATCAACTATTAATGATCTTCTTCGATGTAATGTTAAATATCATGAATATAGTTTATTCGTTTTTTATCTTGGTTGTGTTATATTTTTACATTATTACTGCATTTCACAGACAAAGCCCACAGACCAGTTAAACCAATGAAGTTGGGTTGCACATTTGATGGTGATTATGAAACCAACTTTCGGGGGTTGGTTTGAAACATTCCAAGCTAAGAATACTCAAGAAAGGGCATAGATGAGTTCTGTAGAGACTTTCACTAAGTGATACAATCATATGATGGTTGTCGCATTTCATAGATGAGCCTCTCCCAACGCCCACCAAACGAGCAAAGGGATCAACGGGCTCCTTTGCCGCTCCTGCTCCTAAGCCTGACACACGGGTTTGGATGCCTCAACCTACTATAGAGAAGGCAAAGAAAGAAAAACAAGATGCGGGTGAAAATCGCTCCCCACTGAAGGAGGAAGGTGAAAGCAGCCGGGTGGTTGAGTTTGTGAATGGAGCACCTTCTTCTCTGGATTGGGACTATGTGGGTGCTCTGCCCTGCCTTCAAGCTTTGGTCTTGCTAGCCTCTTACCTTGGTAAGGTAAGAAAAATTAGCTTATAAAATTAATATGAGTATGTAGAATAACGTAGTGTTGACCTGCTTCCTCATTTGCAGACCACCCTGCTGGCTAGGAATTTATTAGACAGGTTGGAGTGGGAAGGTTCCGCAGTAGAGGAGGCCAAGAAGAAGGTAGGGGAGCTGGAGAAGGCGATCCTGGAGAAGGATCATAAGTACGAGGCAAGCCTGGCTCATCTGAGGTTCGAGATTAGCAGTCTTCACATCCGTATGGAACAAGCCTCGTAGAAGCTACACGAGTATCCTTCTTCTGAAGAGGGAAAGAAAGTGTTGGACAGGATGTGAGCTAGCAAGCTGAAAGAGTTTAAGAAGTCTCTGGACTTTCAGAACCTGCTAGCTGACAAGGCCTTGAAGTACTACTACCACGGCTTCCATGCTTGTGCCTATTAGTTCATGGAGGTTGGTTATCCTCCTGAACCTGTGCCCTCCTCCTTCCTGGACATCCACACTAATTTAGCGGGTGCCCCTGAGTTGGATGAAGAGGTCCCTCGCGAGCTGCCAGAGGTCCTACTGCGAGCTGATCAGGGGGAAGAGGCTCCTGGAGCTCCTGATGACCTAGTGATGGAAGAAGCTTTCCCCATCGGGACTGAACATCCGGCTGATGGCTCCTAGGGTGTCCCTCCTGCTGCTAAGTAGATGTTTTTTTCTACCACCTCCTGTGTGAGGTTTGAAATGCCCGCCTGTGGCTTTTAAGTAATTGTTGTCGGTACTCAGTGCCGTTTGAATTTTATTTTCTTCCTTACTGGATGCTTTCTTCATTATGCGAATATGTTTTTTCTTTTATTGATTCGTCTTGTCATGCTTGATATTTTCCCGCAGGTTAGTGCAAGTGCTTGGCTAGGAATACCCAACTTATATACTGAGAAAATTTCTTGCAAGAGTTAGAGTAATAATAAGTAGGGTGAGAGAGGGAGGCTTTCTCCATCACGACGGTATAAGTCACCCAAGTAGCAAAATAATGTGCTCACACATGAGTTAGAAAGAAAAGTTAGACATACGAGATAGGTATTTAAACCTGACAAGTGAGCAAGCTGGTAGGTTTTAGTGACTTGTTATGAACCGGAGGTCATTATCCTATTCTTGCCCAGCTAATGTGTATCCCAGTTGTTCCCGTCACTTAGACAAAAATGTGCTGCACTGTTATCAATTGGGAATATGTTCGAAATTAGTGAGTAAAGATAAATTGTAGGTAGTAAGTTAGCCTGAGCAAGCTTTATTACTAGGCAGTTGGAATTTGTCACTTAAGCGACTCATGTAAAGCGTGCGCCAATAGGCGGATTATGTAAGAGCATATTCCAGCAGACGACTTATGCGAAAGTGTGCACCAGCAGGCGGCTTATGCAGGAGCGTGCATCAACAGGCGACTTATGTGAGAGCATGCGCCAGCAGACAGCTTATGTAGGAGTGTGCGCCAACAGGTGGCTTATGTAGGAATGTGTGCCAGTAGGTGACTTATGTGAGAGTGTGTGCCAACAAGCGACTTATGTATGAGCGTCCACCACCAAGAGCTGAAGATTAAGCCTGCGCATAATTACAAGAAAGGAAGCAAGAATTGCTTTTATTTATGTGAGATAATGCTTGATTACAAAGCTAACAAGCTATAAACAAAGAGTAAGGATTTTCAAGGATAGAACTTCCTGAGATTATATGTGTTCCATGGACGAGAGATCTTTTCCCCATTTGTGTCTTCTAGCTCATATGCACCAAACCTGACGATGCGGGTCACTTTATGAGGACCATCCCAGTTGGGAGCCAGCTTTCGGCTGATTTTATAGCACTAACTCGTCTAAGCACGAAGTCTTCTACTTGGAATTGTCTCTTTCTTACCCTCTTGTTGTAGGCATTAACCACATTCTTTTTGTACCTTTCCATGCGAGCTCGGGCATCTTCTCGTACTCCGTCTAGGAAGTCAAGGTTGGTGCGCAGCAAGATATCATTGCTTTCTTCCTCGTAGTGCTGAATTCTGAAGGTTGTCAGTCCTGCTTCAGCAGGGATAACCGCTTCTGAGCCGTACACCAAGTTGAAAGGTGTCTCTCAGTGGTAGATCTGAGGGTAGTCCTATAAGACCATAGCACGCCGGGCAGAGCATGTACCCATTGCCCTCCTGCTCGCTCCATTTTAGTCTTGATGCCTTGCACCAGGATTCCGTTGTGACCTCTACTTGCCATTCGCTTGGAGGTAGGCCACTGAAGTAAAACGTTGCTAGATGCTTAGGTCGGCACACCAGTCATGGATTTTTCCAACCCTGAAACCCCCTTGTGTTTTATAAATAGGCTAAAACACCCCATGTTTTAATAAATTCAACGCCAAATGTCCCTTCTGTTAGAAACAAATGGAAGGAGGAGTGCACGCGAGGGTTGTGCGTTTGGGCTTGATTTTTTTTTTTTTTTTTTGCTTTTTTTTACGCTGTTCCCCATAATTAACTAAAATGCCCCAATATTGTATTTAAAATTACCATGATCGCATTTATTTGTTTTATCATGTTTTTATTGTATTTTCATCCTCCTTAAAGAATAAATAATTTTATTCTTAAATATATTTATTTAAATATAAATTTGCAAGTTACCATATATGACCATTTTTCAATTGATTTTTCTGTGGGGAAAAACATCATATAAGTGCACAAGTGTACGTAGGTGGAAAGATAAACCATATAAACTGTGATGTGCACTGCCTATGATGTTTTTCCAACAGAAAAATCAACCAAAAAACCTTCATATAGTGACTTCCAAATTTTGTAAAGTTAACATGGTAAGTTGACAAAAAAAGTGTAGATTATAACGTGTAAAAGCAGGCATAGTTCGAATGACAAAAATATAATTTAACCTAAAATATAATGCTTTTTTTCCCTCTTAATTGTGGGGGAGAGAAGTTAAAGAAGGCCAAATGAATTTAAAAAATATAGATTGAATTTTCTATTCTAAATTTTATTATTTTATTTAAATATATACATACTCCATATAAAAAATTACTTCATTTATATTATTCAAAAAATATATAAAATATGTATATATATAAAATATAAGATCTAATAAAAGTTCTAATCCCCCGAAAATATTAGTTGCAAATCCCAACTTGCATTTGTTGATAATCAATTTTGATAGAGACATAACGATCCCAGAGTGAAATGAAATTTGTATAAAATTAAACCGTTAACATGAAACATTTTTCATCATTGAGATCAAATAAACTAGGTTAAATGCCACTTTTCCCCCTGTGAAAATTTTAATGGGCAAAAAGTCCCCTTATATATATATTTTAAAACCAAAAGACCACCTGACCCCTTGAGCTTTTAAAGAAGAGGTAATTTACCTCCCCTACGCACCACACTCGCTCAATGGGCCCTAGACTAGGCCTGTCAATGGGTAGGGTCTTCCCCTACCCAGGCCTAGGCCCAAAGAAAACCAAAAATTAATTATTAAGCCCTAGAGCCTACCTACTCAATCCAAGACCCAATAGGTCTCTAGACCCAATGGCATTGTAACAGACCCAATTTTTGGGGTAGGGTCTGACCTAGACTGATATTTTTTAAAAAGTTCAAATTCTTTTTGTGCCCATCTCTATCGGCATTATGAAAGGCGAACGGTGGTGGCGCGGATCTGGATACACTTGCAGTGGTGGAGGCGATGGAGATGGCGGCTGGTTTAGAGAGAAATGTGACACACACACTCCCTCTTTCTCTCCTGTTGTGTACGTAAGGGAAGTGTGATTAGAGAGAAAAGGCGCAAACTCACATTGGGTTTAGAAACTAACATTAGAGAGAGAAAGAGAGCTATGCGAAATGGGTCACATTGAGTATTCTAATGTGAGACTCATATTGGGCTTAGAGAGAAGTGTGAATCTCTATTGGTGCGCTAGGTATGCGAAGGAAATGAGTTTGGAGATTTGGTGGGAGATTATTGTAACAATTTGGGGGAGTTCAATTTATAAGTTTTCTTGAGGATGGATTTATGTGAATGTGAATGTGAATGTGACTTGTGCCTGGAAAGACTTTCAGAGATTCAAATTATGAGAGAATGTGAAAAGGCATCTCAAAAGCCGAAAGGTTAGAGGGAGGGAGAGAGAGAGAGAGAGAGAGAGAGAGAGAGAGAGAGAGAGAGAGAGAGAAAGAACGTGGAGAGGATGATTGTAATTTATTAAGACCATTGGATGTTAAAGGATGATTGTAATTTATTAAGACCGTTGGATCTTATAAGATCCAATGGTCACAATTTATGGTCACAATTTTTTGGCTATATTGGATTTTAGTGGGTAAAGGCCCGACTCAGGGCCTGGGTAGGTAAAGACCCGACTCAAGGCCTAGGCGTGGGTCCAATGATTTTTTATGGGTCAAGAACTGGGTATTTTTTTTTTATTAGGAATGAGTTTGGATAAAATGTTACCCTACCCATTGACAGGTACCCTAGACATGTTGCAATATAGGAGGAATGTGGGGCCCATCCTTAGCTGTAACATAACCGCCCAAATCGAGTAGGGCGAGTCCTACTCTGGAGAGATGCCTCCTTCAAATTAAATCCCAAAAGTTTTGGGATTTTGCCACTTAAAGGGTGAAGATGCAGATAAACTTCAACCGCCAAAGTCTAGGGCACATGGTAGTAGGACAGGAGAAATCAAAGCTCATCCTTATCCCAACCTCGACCACCTGCTCAAGAAAGGGCAGACCCTCACCTACGGAGGGGTATCTCTTCTCAACCGAAATCCCAAAAAATAGGAGATTTTACCTTGTCTGCATCGAATTGCATCACCTATAAATACCAAGCTCTAGAACTCAAATTGGTACTTTGAATTTTACACTCATTTGCACTATGTTTTGCTTCATTCTCTTAATTTGCTATTGTCGATCTATTAATGACTTGGGTGTCAGAGTACCCTTATAGGATAAGCCTATAACTCTGTGTGCAACATTACGGGATAAGACTCTGCATGTTTTTAACTAGGTCTGACCTGACCCGCAATCATAATCACCGATCATCATGTAGTTAGGAGCTCGAGATCACGCCATGTGGACTTGTACAAATAAGAACATTTGACCTATAAGTACCCCACTGTATTTAGGACCAGAGTACGTCATTATCACTTTCAGTAAAGCATTCTTCACTTTTTCTTCGATCTCATTTGAACTAACTTAAGCATCACAGGATTTTTGGACCACCCGACGAGCCTATAACGATCTATGCTTCTTTCTCATGTTCCCAAGTATCGTGATCCGGACTACCCTAGGGATGACCTCGATCCCCAACCCGGGTCAGTTTGGCGTCCTCTGTGGAAACTTCTGAGCGGATATTTTGTTAAGTGATATGGAGGGAAAGTCTAGAAGAGAGTGTACTTCAGGCCATGAGGGGGTGCCAGAGACCCCGGGATGGGGGAATGCACCCATTCTCCACCTAACTAAGGGAGAATTACAAAGGATGATAAACGAAGTAGGAAAGTAAATCATAATGGAATATGAGAGAGAACTGTGATCCATGTAACTCAAGACGCCGTACAGAGGCAATTGTTTGAAGAAATGGATAAGGGGAAAGGGATCGCTAAGGACCTCAGGGAGGCGGAGAGAGAAGTAGGGCCTTAAAAAGGTAATTCTAAGGAGAATGAAACATCAAAAACTGGATCCAGTAAAGTTAGAAGAAGAATAAAACCTGTAAACCTTTGAAGTAAAGGTAGATGCAGTGAGCAAGCGGATGTAGCATTTAGGTATGCAGATTGGTGAGCTGAAGCAGAAATGAGAGGTGGTCAGGTAGAACAAGAGTTCATCATTCTCAAACAAGATCTTAACTTAGATAGTGGAGGGAAATTTTAGGTTTCTCGATTTGCCAAGATATGATGGGACAAAGGACCCCCAATAACATGTTTAATGTTTGAATTGGTAATAAATTTATACGGTCAATCGAATTCTATTAACACAAAATTATTTGTGACGACCTTGACATGAAAAGCTTGTGAATGGTTTTCCAGTATCCTAATTGGAACCATCGAGTCATATCGACAGTTGATATAGAAGTTCACTTTCTATTTCTTTAATATAAAGAAGGCTTAAGAGATCATCTACTTATTTAAGATTATACAGAGAGATGATGTGTCATTAAACATTTTGTGGGGAGATTGATAATGAGATGCTAGAGATACAAGCGCTACGCACTGACATGATGACAAACATCATGATACATGATCGAAGAAAGGACCGTTCACATAGGCTTTAGCCCGCCACCCCCATGAGGATGTGGAGCAATTGATGGAGACAACGCAAAAATACATACACGAAGATGAGATAATTGTCGTGAAAGATGGTTAATGGGTGGGCTCCAAAAGCAGAGAGAGAAAAAAGATAGAGAAAGGGATAGAGATGCCTAGAACCCAATATGAGAAAGATCATGAGGTACACTTTGACCCTATCATAGGTATACTCTACTGAGCACACAAGGGCACGAGCAATGATGGTGGTGGAAAAGGCTATATGTCAAATGGCCTAGAGAGACTTGAGATACAACTGCTAAGAAATACTCTAACAAGTATTATCACCTGCACAAGGTTAAGGGCCAGGATACCGAGAATTGTTATCAACTTAAGGATGCGATTGAGAGATTGGTAAGAGATGGTTACTTCAAAGAGTACATTGTAAGAGACCCAAAGGTTGGGGATAGTGAACGAGATTGAGATTGCAACATGAGATATAAAGGAATGAAAGGAGATCCAGAAGTCGGTCATATAGTAGGGATCTTGTTGAAAATCATGGAAATAAATCCTGGAGAGATGATGAATCTTCAATAATACTCCTGCGTAAAGGGGTAATTTGTATGAACAACAGAGGCCTAACTGTGGGTGATTCCTATAGAGCAAGGAAAAAAATATGCTAGAAGCTATTAGGTGAGTTCAAATCATCATGTCCTGGTTGTGGATAAAGTAGAGGAAATGACATTCAGGGTGAAGAATCTTGATCATGTGGTCGGATCTTAAAATGACCACGTGGTCGGATCTTAAAATGACCACGTGGTCATAAAACTGGGCATAGCCAACTTTCTGGTGCATAAGGTACTTACTGATAATGGGAGTTTAGTTGATAGTCTATTTTTGGATGTTCTAAGAAAGATGGAATCGGGAGTCAGAGCCATTCAGCCAGTTCACACCTTATTTGGTGGGGTTCGGTAGGTCATCCATGTAGGCACTGTAGATCTTCCAGTTCCTGGAGAAACTGAAAACGCTAATGGTAAAGTTATTAGGTATTGACGCCACATTTGCTTATAATGTAATATTAGGAAGTCCAGGGCATTATTTGTTTCAAGCAATTGTATCTACCTTCCATTTGAAAATGAACTTTCTTACAAAGAATGGAGTTGGAAAGGCATGTTGTAATCAAAGGGAAGCTAGATAATGCTACATTGTCTCTCTGGAAAATAGTAAGTAACAAAAATGCAAAAATAAAGTTGAAACACATGTCAAGCAACAACTTGGGCTCCATTCTAGATGTGTAGGGACCCGAACCTCCTTGAGGTTAGCAAGAGGTAGAGATATGAAGAGAGTATTGAGATGGACGAGGAACAAAACCGATAAAGTTGGTCATGGGGACCTGAATAAGATGACCCAAATTGCTTTGCAAATGACCCCCCAGATGGAGGTTTTGACAATAGATTTTTCCAAGGAAACAGAGACTCATTCGCTTGGAGCCGATACGATTTTCAAGGTATTGATCCTGATGTCATTGTTCATAGGCGAAACCTAGATCCCCAAACCAAGCTAGTGAAACAGAAAAAGATAACTTTTGGAGCCAAACGGAACAAAATCACTAAAGAAGAGAAATGACAAATGTGCATTAACTTCGCGGTTTTAAACAAAACGCCCTAAGAACCTTATCCGTTGCCCAAAATAGATCTTTTGGTAAGTTCAATTGTCAGTTGTGCTCTATACAAAGGGTACGATCAAATATTCATGGCGGATAAAGGTGGGAAGATAACCTCCATTTGTTACTGAAATTGGAATTTATTATTATAATATGATGTTTCTTTGTCTAAAAAATGTCTGGTGAATAAGATGTTGAACGACCTTAATCGACACTATGTCTATGTGGATGATATGTTGGTAAAAAATATAAGGCAAGAGAATCATTCGGCCTACTTATGGATAGCATTTGAGATAATAAGATTATTTGAGATGAAGTTGAACATGAATAAGTGTATGTTTGGAGTTAGTTGAGGTAAGTATTTGCAGTTTATGGTCAGTGAGAAAGGCATAGAAGCCAGTTTATGGTCAGTGAGAAAGGCATAGAGGCGAACACAGAGAAAATGATGGATGTGACGAAAATGATCTCTCCAAAAACAGTGAAGGAGGCACAAAGGCTAACAGGAAAGATCACCCCCTTAATTGATTCATATCCTGGTCATCCAACAAGAATTTACCCTTTTTAAAGTATTAAGGAATATGAAACACTTCAAATGGATAAAAGAGTGTGGATAAGCTTTGCAAGAACTGAAGATCTAATGAACCCACCACTCTTAGCCAAACCAAGGGTTGGAGAGACATTAGATCTTTGTTTGGCAGTCACAGAAGGGGCAGTGAGCTCATCTTAGCCCAAGAGGATGAAGGGACTCAAACCTAGTCTATTACATTCGCAATATGTTGCAATGGGATGAAAAGAGATACTTTCAAATAGAAAACTTAGCCCTAGCCTTGGTAACCATGACAAAGAAGCTCAGACCATATTTTCAATTACATAAAATTATTGTGCTTAATCATCCATCGAAACAGCTGAGGGCGAAGCCGGATGGTTTAGGTTGGTTCATCAAATGGGCAATCGAGTTGGGAGAATTCGATATTGAGTACCAAGGTTACACGACCATAAAAGCCCAGGTGCTGGCAAATTTTATAGTTGAAATGGCAAGAGTTGCGGGATAGGTTGACTAGAACCTTTGGATGCTACACGTGGACGAGTCATCAAACTCGCAAAATATAGGATTAGGTATATTATTACAAAGCCCAGGAGATGTTGAGATCAAGATCGCTGTGGAGTTGGACTTTCCAGTCACGAATAAAGAAGTTGGATACGAGGCCTTAACAATTGGATTACAAATGTTATAGGAAGTTGAGACCCGAAGTTTAAATGTGTGCATGATTCTCAATTATTTGCAACACAAGTTAAATAATCATATGAAAATTGAGAATGGTCAAAGGTGAAATATCTCAAGAAAGTTCAGGAATTGATGGGAAAATTTGGTAAATGTATGGTTCAACAGATACCTGTAGAAGATAATACAAAGATTGATGCCTTGTCAAAATTTGGAGCCATGTTTGAAGGGATCACTAGTAGAAGGATTTTGGTGATGGTAAAGCAAGTTGCAAAGATAGATATGGACAAAGAGGTATGCCAGATCGAAGAGCTCAAGTTGTTGAAAATAAAATTACAGATTTTCTCAAAGATGAGGTTGTTCCTGATAAACCCATAGCGGAGAAAAGATTGAAGTTTAGAACAAACAGAATTACAATTTTAAATGGATAACTCTACAAGAGGTTGTCTGATGACATTCTGTTAAAATGTCTACTTCTAGAAAGAACCCAATATGTTATGCAAGAAATTCATAAGGGGAGATGTGAAAATCACTCTAGCTGGAGAGTTTTAACACAGAAGATAATCAGACAATGCTATTTTTAGCCGGCCTTGGTAGCTAATGTTATGGAATTCATGAAGAAATACGAAAGTTGCCAAACACCAATGGAATCAGCCATAATAGCGTGCCCATTTGACCAAGGGGGATCGATATCCTTAGACCTTTTTCCCCGATCCCAACCCAGAAGAAGTTAACTATTGTTGCAGTTGAAAATTTCACTAAGTGGGTGGACGCTGAAGCATTCGCAAAAATCTTGAAAAATGAGGTGATCAACTTCAATTGAAAAAACATAATCTGTAGGTTTATGATTCTAAAGATCTTGATGGCAGACAATGCAACCTAGTTCCAAGGAAGGAAGATTGTGGCATAGTTTAACGAACTCAAGATCCAGCAAAATTTTACAGCGGTAGGGAACCTCAGGCCAATGGGCAGATTGAAGGGTTTTGTTGCAGCACCTAAAATCGAGATTGGATGGGGCAAAAGGAGCTTGGTCAGAGGAATTGCCTAAAATCCTTTGGGCATACCGAATGAACTGCAAAAGATGAAGAATGTGAGAAACTAATAATTCCCATGAACTGTTGGAGAAATGAGATGGTAGTTGTAGCTTGAGCACTGTGCTCCTTGACTATGGCGTGAGATGTGGTTACCAGGTCAGCTTGATAACAAGGTAGGATGCAGGCCTTGTAAAACTCCCAAGAATCTTGACCGATATTTGTTTCTAGAACTAAGCTCTCCTCAGAGATAAGCCAATCAAAGACCATTTTATCCCCCTCTAGCATTGAGGTTTCCGTAGAAGAAGTTTTTAACTGGTCGTGAGCTTTCTTCCACTAGATCGTTATCTCACGAATGAGCTTTAGGTTTCTCAACCTTCTGAGCCCTCTCGGCCTCAGCCTTTGCTTTCCATTTCTCCTCTGACCTAGATTTAGACATGGATGTGCAACATTTTATATACTTGTTGGACTGGAATCCTTGTCCTTGTCATGATGCTTATGCTTTCTTTTTCTCTTCTTGGGGTCCTTTGACCCCTCATCAACCTCCACGACCATGGCTTTAGTTCCTTTGGTCATAACAACAACTTGTGAAGTTATGTCCTCACTCCTGACCTCGACCAAACTGGGTATAGGTTTATGATTTTGAAGGAATCGGTACAAGCTCGGGACTTTAAATGAGCAACAGAAGCAATAAATAAAACATTAAACGGATCATATCACACGTCAACCTGGTAATTCATGCATTTGCACACCAACTAGTTGAAGCAAGTTAAAAGGTAATTAACTCTTTGGGAGTAGTGGAGTGTCCTAGATTTAAAAACTCTCCTCCAACAATGGTTTCTTATTTCGTCAACACAAGAGCAAAACTATGCTCTCTCTAGTAAGTCCACACAAAATACTAATTTGTGTCTTTTTGAGCCTCGCTAGAAACTCAAGAGAATGGGACTAAAGCAACACTTCTATGAAGTAAAAAGTGTTTTAAATTCTTAAAAAAGCCTTGAATGAATTTTAAGCTCTTAAAAAGGATAAAAAGAAATACAACTCTTTGGAGAAAGTGAGAGATATAAAAGAATAAATGAAGCAATATATATACACATATATATTCACCAATGGTCCAATATCAGCATACAATTCATAACATTTTAGCCTCCTAAGGTATATAAGTGCGCATACAAAAGAAGCATTTTTACCCCCCCCCCCCCATATCATAACAAGAACCACACATTTCAACGCAAATATTAAATTCAATTTACAAAATAAAGAAAACGACAAGAACCATATCCAACTTATGTATAGCATACAAAGGACTGAATGCAATTAAAATTATAGAATATTTCGTTGTAGTTACAAAATAAAATATAGTCATCTATTGTAGATTAACAACAAAGACATTATAAGAGAAAAAAAAAAAAAAAAAAAAAGAAGGGACAAATGAAAGTAGGACAACAGGTAGCACATGTTGCCATTTCTAGAAGAATAAAATGTGGCGTTTGTGACCACTTTGCATGCCCTTGTAGGAACAAATCTACAAATTACCTTAGAATTTTAAGAAATGTATGCTACCACCATATTGAACATGATAGATGCAGTTCACACATCAAAATCTAAACACACAAAAGCTAAGCTACGTTCTTTGAAAGTAAAACCTCTAACTTTAAAAATTCAAAAACCTCCAAAGAAATCATTACCCCACAAAAATAATATTTCAAAATCTACCTCCAAAGTTAGAAACTATAATAAAATCAAAGTGTATTTTATACCTTAGGTAAATATTCTTCTTCAGGATAGATAGGTCTCAAGTAAAAAACAAAAAAAAAAGATAGAGAAAAGAGGTTAACACCTGCACTGATCTTCTAAATAGAATACCCACTTGAGTAAGTTACTATTAAACTAGAGAATCGGATGGAAGAGATTAAATCACTTGTCAATTTTTGTTTTTGAGTGCTAGAGTTTTCGAAGTAGTGAGCTCAATTTGAATTTGGAAGTCAAAATAAGTTACTGCAGTCAAAAAGTAAAATGATTGATATATGTTCAAGGGCCTTGTTTTTTTGAAATCTTGATATCTTGTATATAATATTGGAAAAATGCAAAATACTCCTGTGATATGAGATATGTGCATAATATCTCCTACGAAAAAAATAGCAAAATATTCCTTTGTATATTTTAAAATGAAACAAAATACCCTTTTAAAGAAGGAGGTGCAGTATACGCTCTTTCTTTACGGTTTTGGATGACGTTTATGAATAAAATATTATTTTATATATAAATCTACTGTATTATATATTATTATATTATGTATTATTTTTTATAGATAATACATAAATATTTATTTAAAAATATATATTTTATTAAGAAAAACGCAAAAACCCTCACTCTTCCCCCACCCACCTCCGCTACTGCCCACTCCCCTTCACCATTGTCCCCTCCCCCCCCCCCCCCCAACCCCTTACCCCTTACCCCGTCCCTATCGTGTTGCTAGCCCTTCCGCCGTCACTGCCCCCTTGCCTTTCCCCAATTCCATCTCTGCCCCCATCCCTTTCCCCAGTTCCCATCGCCACCCCCATTCCATTCCCTTTTTCCGTCGGCATCCCCCTTTCTCCAATTCCCATCGTCGCGCTCCCTCCCTATACCTCACCCAGTCGTCGCCACTCCCTATTCTCCCCCTTCCATCCCCCTCTACTGCCAGTTACCGTCGTCGCCTTCCCACTCCTTCCTGCCCTTCTCCCTCTCTCCTTCTCTCTCTCTCTCTCTATATATATATATATATATGTATATATATATATTTATATAATTAAATATATAATATAATAATATATTACATATATATTTTGAGTTAAATTTTAGGGTTAATTACACTTACACCCCCTCTGAGAATGTATAATTACACTTTCCCCCAAAAAGGTTTTGAAATTACACTTACACCCCTCCGAAAATTCTATGTTTACACCTGACCCCTATCCGTTAGAGTTTGGACGAAAAATTTTCACGTGAACAAAAATAATTACACAAATTTTCAATTTTTCCATCATTTAACATTCTCATGTATATTTTTGTACTTATAAGAGGATAAGTGTAACGTATATGTATGGAGTGAGGCCAATATTATTATATTTTTTCCTTATAAGTACAAAATTATTGCACGAGAATGTTAAATGAGAGGTAAAATTGAAAATTTATGTAATTATTTTTGTTGAAATGAACATTTTCCGCCCAAACTTTAACGAATGGAGGTCAGGTGTAAACAAAGAATTTTTAGAGGGGTGTAAATGTAATTTCAAAACTTCTTTGGGGAAAAGTGTAATTATGCATTTTCAGATGGGGTCTAAGTGTATTAACCCTAAATTTTATATAAATATATATTACATAAATGTACAATTAATTCTATACCGTTGATTAGAATGAAATAAAAACTAGGTGATTGATCTGCCAATGAAATGTAGATCTTTTAGATTAAAATCAGATCCAACTATTTAAATAATATAAATGCTATTTTATAAAAAACAAATATAAAAAATAAACAAAAGCGCGTGTAACTCACGCAGTTGCGTGAGGGGGTGTTTTGCTTCATTTTAAAAACACAGGGGTAAATTGCTCATTTTTTTATATCACAGGGTGTGTATATATATATATATATATATGTGTGTGTGTGTGTGTGTGTATAAATTACAGCCACCTCTCCTGAGGTTTGGCAGAATTACAAGTACCTCCTTGTTGTTTAGAAAATTATAAATATTTTCCTGATTTTAATGTCCATGTAACAACGAGCCCATTCCATTAGGTTTCCATCCAAAATCTGGGGTGAATTGCCTAAATGCTTTTTTAATTATAAGTTGTAGTTTTATATACTTTTTAGAATTTTCTAAAATATTTTTATTTATTAATATTTTTTATGAATTATTTGATATATTCATACATTTTTGTAGTATAATAAAAATTGATTTTACATATAGAATATCACATTCTTTTATTATTAGGATTTTTATTTTTATACGTTATTGTTTCTTCTTTCTGATTTCATGTTGTTGCATTGAAAGTTCTGGGGATTAAATGCCAAATTTATCATGTAACTAACCCCATTGGCATTTTAGTCTTTGATTTATCTAAGGTAACAAAATAGTCCTCTAACTTTTTCAAAGTCGCGGTTTAAGGACCTCCGGTATCGAAGTTTAAAAATTCCCTAGGAAATGGTACATAGGCTGCACGTGTTGATGTAAAATTGGGGCCGAATTTCTGATTGGTTACTATGACGTTGATGTGGTGTGGGCCATTGCTGACTTAAAAAGAACAATGTGGCACAAAACTGCCACATCACCTTTGCTGACTTGGTGAGTTGGTTGTGAGTCAGGCATGACTGACCCACCAACCACCACCCCACCACCACAAATCAGCTCCACCCCCATCATTGATCGCCGGCCACCACATCGCCGCCACCGCGGCTTAGTCTCCGAAAACTTTATACAGCATGTATCGGGCACACGCACCACCATTGGCAGCGCCTCCTGGTGTCAATCCCGACCATGTAGCGCGTGCCCCGATCAAAGTTGTAACGTGCCCCCACTCACACCAAACAGCAGGTTTGGAAGCCCTATATCCCCTTTCCTCTTCACCGTCGATTCGCCACCGTTCGACCACCTTTTTCTGCCGCACCATCAAAAGATTTCTCTGCTCACGGCGAACTTTTTGAGCATGCACCCATCTATTTTGGTCACCTCTCCCACCGAATCTCCCTCCCTCTTTATGCGTGAATTTCCCCCCTCGACTTTTCCATCGTTTCTCTATCGTTGGTGGTCATTTCGCTGGCAGACAACTGCCCTTGGATTCACCTCCTCATGGTGGACAACCTATCCCACCGATCCCTTTCTATCATTGCACTCTTTTCAGTTATGCCTGACTCCCCACCAACTCATAGTCCTCCTAAACCCACGTCACCCCTTTTTTTTTAAGTCACCACACACTCCACCTCCTTTATCCACGTCCTGAATTAATCAACCAATGAGAGAAGAACCATCAATTTTTCTGCATCATATGTGGCCCATGTGTTGTGACTTAAAATTTTTCGGCAACAAACGTCCTAAAATTGTGAGAACTTAAAATATACGGGGCCATTTGCTACCCTAAATATTTAATGGACAAAAATGTCAACAGGGTCAAGTTACAGGACTAATTTTACATTTAATCCAAGTTCTGGAGTAGTTTATTCTAACGATGTATAATTATTTTAGTTGACAATTTATTGTTTATAATCACACAAACTATTTAATTTTTCAAAGTTTTTCCTCTTTGAGAATAAGTTTTTTATATGTTATCAAGTGCTTTAACTTTTTCTTTCATACTTAGTTTGATTATTTTTTTATTACTTTTTAAAGTGTTTTTTTTCAGTTGTCCTCTAATTTGATTGTGCTCAATCATCTTATTTTTATTTCCGTAGTTTCATCTTTTTTATTTGCATATGTTCTTTTTTTTTTCCCAATACAAAGACATATATAATGAGTTTCTCATATAAATTCATTTATTTTCTTTTATTTTATTCTTTCTCTTAAAGCTATCAAGTTATGTAATTATCCTTATTTAATTATGTTTTTCTTCTTCCTTTTGTTTTTTTTTATTTTTAATTTACAATAGGGGGTGAGAATTTTTTTTTAGTTTTGAATTCATTCTTTTTCATTGACACATTTTATCTATTAAAATGCTTATGTTACACTATATGTTTAATATTTTCAAATGTAACACAAAATAAATTTTGTTAGAATTTGGATAGGTTGATATTTTACTATTTGTTTCAAATCTTTTTCTTTTTTTGATTTTGGTTTCCACTTAACATGGCTTTTGATGCTAAATAAATTTTGGGAGTAGTATTTTGTTGAACTCAATCGAACCCTAATACTTAATGTATTCAATTAATTCTATTCTTTTACTTTTCTTTTTGGACTTTAAGTTTTGAGTGTCTATAAATTAGAAACTAACATGATATTTTTTAAAATAAGAAAAGCATTATAGCAAACTTAAAAGTTCCTTAGCTTTGGTTCATTATCTTTTTATTTTCATTTATAATGTTAATGCGGTGAATATATATTTTTTAAAGTATCATTATTTGAAATTAATTTATCATTAGAAAACGAGTTTTATAATTAAGACATACAGTATTAAAAACAAATACAATAACTATGATCTTTCGTGATATATATCTAAAAGAAATACCATAGGGTGGAGGCTCTATTTAAAATTAATCCCATATTGGAACACGAGCATTATTAAAAAATTAAAGGGAAATATGATAGCTTTGATTCTTTTGTGATAGCAAAAATAGATAAAAGATTCAAGAATTAAGAGTAAAAACACAATACTATTTTTTACATGTTTGTATTAGAAAAATGATATATTATCCGCATTACATTTTATGCCATAATAACTTCTATTAGAATCTTAAATATAAAAGATAAATGCCATCAATTATAAGTTAGATTTCAATATATTATTACGTTGTCACCATTATTTCACAATTTATCTTCTTTGGAGTTTGTACTAGATTTTATTAACAAAAATTTGATTAGTATTTTCATATAATTTAGGTCATACTTAAATTTATTCTTAGTAACTTTCTTCAAATAACGAGTATAGTGGTTTTTTAGTTTATAAAAGTAATACTTATTCCAATTATTTATATTGATACATCTCTTTGTATATATTGTGATTAATAAGAATTTAAAAAACAATGTTAATATTGTTGATTTGTAATTTGAGGAACAAAAAATGTATGCATCATTAATCTAAAAGTATTTCTTTCAATTGTCACATAATTAAAAGTTTTATGAAATATAATTTTAATTAATTAATTTAATCTATGCATAGCACGGGTCACGCGCTAGTATATATATATATATATATATATATTAATCGTCACAGTATGTCTTATCTGCCTACATATAATAAATAACTTATAACCCTTTAAAATATATTATAAATAAGCGTAAAATATATAAATTAACACATTGCATTAAAAGGTTGGCCTTTGCTCTCATTATGAAATTTTGAATAGTTTTTGTTAACTATTGCTTGTCTTTGGGGCTCTTAAAATAAACTAATTCGGTTTCCTTATTTTCATGTATTTTTTATTGATTTAATTTGTGAACTAATTTATTTTTAAAAAAATAAATTAAATCAACCAATTGTATTTTTTTCCTGCCAAAATTTGAAGATTTAGTTTGTTAATTGATTTTCTTTTAAATAAAGAAATTAAATTTCCATTAAAATTAAACCAACCAATTAGATTTTTTCATAATAATTGAATAATTCAAAACTCTAAGAGGGATGTAAGTTTGGAACAAGGAATGATGGATTAAAAAGTATACAGTTAAAATCAAATATAAATGGTAGTGATAAGCTAAATAATATTTCTAAATGTAATACAAAATCCTCTCAAATCTGAACTTGTTTAAGATAATTACTAATTTTGAAAATAAAATATTTTGTAGATGATTTTGTAGATAAATACTAACTAATATTTTAATTTAAAATAAATGAGATTTTTTTTAATAATTAAAAAATTCAAAATTATCAAAAATCAGTATTAAGTCAAAATTACATTAATTACAGTCAAAGTTACCAATTAGATTCTCCTTTACTATTAAAAATTTCAAACATACAAAAAGTTAGTGTGGAGTCAAAATTACCTCAATTGTAGTCAAAATTCATCCTAATATATAGATATATATATATATATATATATATGTGTTGCTATTTTAAATTTTCTGAAAATATATTACTTTAATTCTTCCTTTTGACATGTGTCTTTCCTTTAAAAAAAAAAAAAAAAACCTTATGCTGTTGAAGGCCTACTATTATGATAGTATTTGTTTTCTCCAACGGTTTAAGTTTTAGAAAACTGAATTAAATAACGTTTAATTTTTAGAATTGGTCATTGTAATTGGTCATTGCACCGTTAAAGTAGTTGAACTTTTTTTTTAGGATTTTGTTTCTTCTAATCATTGGGAAAGTAGTTTTTTCCTTTCTATGATTCGATGTGGTTACAGCCATGTGACTTAACACGTAGTATTTCAAACAAGTCGTACGATCTATAACAAAGGGAGACCGTTAAAATAACTATTCTTATTAGCAAAATGAGTTATTTAAATATTCTTAACCAGAACTACTTCCCTTTTTTATTGCTTAATTTTTGTTAATAATTTTTCATTTATACACATTAAAAATTAATTTATTGTATTGAATAATAACAAAAATTTAAACTATACGTCGATATGGCACCTGTCATATCAGCTAGTATTATCTATATTATTGATAGATTAAGCATGAGGGGGCTTTTGATGTAATTTTGTGTTATTTTATTACAATACCCTTCTCAACATATATACACACAGAATAGTTAAATTTTAGAGGTATAGAGATTTTAATTAATATGTACTTTTCTGTACAAATATATAATTATGTTCAAGTGATCATGCCCTAAAAATTAAAAGTTAGACTTGTAAATGAGTCATATATTATCCAAGTTACTCACTAAATAATGAGTCATAATAATATTTTTTTATAAAAGAGTTGGCACAATAACATTTCAATTTGTAAAGACAAAAAAAAGTTTAAAAATGAAATATTTTTTTAACCAATCTGATCTTATTGATCATACATTCAGTGTTTAATACACCAAAGCGATGATTCCCGCACACTTATTTTTAATCAAAATTTAAATAAAAAAAAGAGGGGTTCTGCGGGGTAGTTAACCGGACACACACTATACAAAACACCATATGTAACATGGATTCAACCTGTCCGTTCTTGTAGATGCTTTGCATTGAGTAGTTTGATGATTGTTATATACCCAAAAATATTGGAATATATGGTGATCATCCATGTATCGAATACACAAAGCACTAAAATATAGTATGGATTTTTGGAACAGGTTTTGAGACGGGTAGAGATGCCCGTCCTTGTCAGTAGTATTGGAAAAACTTTGTGATGGTGAAATAAATCCGTCACAAATTTGTAACGGAGTTGGGACGGGGTTGTAAACATGTCACAAATGTTGTCTAATGTACAAATATTAGTTAATTAAATTTGTTGTGGGTTTTGTGACGAATTTTGAAATGGCTCCTGTATATAATTTTGCAACGCCAGTTGTGATGGGTTTCGGTTACAAACTTGTAAGAATCTTTGTGACGAGTTTCAATCACAAACACTCAAAAGACAGTTGTGTCATGTTTTATGTTGCAATTTTTGGTGGTTGTTGCTTCTGTTTTTCTTTCCGGCGGTTTTTCTATTTATATGTTGTTAATTTTTGTGGTAATATCCGTTATAAAATCTACTACATAATTTAATTTTTTTAGAAAAAATAACTTATTTTTATTTTATTTTTTATCAAATTGAATTATTTTAATTTTTATTTTTAAATTATTTTATTTTTAAATTAATTATTTCTAAATTTTAATTTCAATAATTAAAATTAATATTTAGTATTATAATAATCTATTTGAATTTTAATTTATAAATATATTTTTTTAAATCTATAAATTGAAATATTAAATAAATTGGGTTGTAATTAAATACTAAATGCACAATTAATAATATAATAATTAAAAAAGTACGAAAATATAAATTTTAAGAACAAAAGCCAAATCTAAATTGGCCTCCTTCTCCTAGTAGTCATTGTCAACGAACTCGCCACCTAGGTCGGGTCATCTACTTGAGGCTGGGAACGCTCGGCATTGTAAGGATGGGTAACTGCATCATCATCTCCTCCATCCTAGCAACATGGTCCTTCAGTTCGACGTCTAGATCTAGGGTCCGTGCCCATGGCGGTGGCGGTGGCAGTGGCGGATCATCTGTGATGGTCCCGTAGCCGACATGTGGGCCTCTGAGCCCAGATCGAATATACGGGCCTTGTTTGGACCGCCAACAGCCGAGATCCAGGGCTCTTGCTCGGTCTAGCCATCGAGCCTCCTGAAGAAGCCGGTCTGTTAGTTCTCCAACAGCTTCTAGAAGATCTCCTGAAATGAGAAAAAATGAATTAGTAAACAAACAATTCACTAAATTGTTATTTCTTCTATGTACTTACCGCCACGTGCTCTCCCACGGCCCACTTCAGTTACTGTCGGCCTTCTTTTTTGTAGCATCTGGAGAAGAGCTTCATCTGCTTTGGTGGCATACCTAGTTGTGTCTCATGTGCAACAAATTAAAATCATAAGATTATAATTTAATAACTAATCCATATTTATTAATTATTCATAATTTTACAAGTAGTTTATTAGTATCTAGCCTAAAAGACAATTAATGAGTATCTCTCAAATAAAATGTAGGCAATAAAGTTAAAGCAATTTATTTTTCTTACCTCACCCCAGAGAGGCTGATGTACGTACGCACGATGGGGGTGGTGATATGGAGCACGGGCTGGGGGATGCGGCAGCTGATGGGGGTCGATCGACGTCCCAACATGTGATGTACTGGCCTCGTGGCTGATGGTGTTAGAATAGGTGACCGTGAAGCCAATCTTGTTAGGCTTATGTAACTATTTCTGACATTCGTGGTGTAAATAAATTCATTCTGAATAAAAGTGATGTTCAATTACAGCATTAGTACTTTGATTGTGTTCACTTACTGCTTAATATCTATAAATGTTCAATGCACAACCAAAGCCCACAGACCGAAAAGGTTAATCCAAGAAACTGGACTGCGCATTGGTTAGCAGTCATGAAATTAGTTTATGTGGATCGATTTGAAATCTCCAAGTCAAAGGACCTCGAGATTGGGTATCGAGGGTCCATTTGAGACTTGCACTAAATGATTGCAGTCGGGTTTCATCGACAAGTGACGAAGGTCGTCCATGATATATTAGTGGGTTGGCCAGCTCGGTGCCGGCTGACTGAGGTAACTCGTGGAAATCGTCATATGGGAAACCTTGAGTAGGTTGATCGATATGACTTGCATTCCCGGTTCTGATAGTACGAGATTGGTCCTCAGACTTGAGGGACTATTGTAGTCACATGCTCACCAATGCCTGTATCTTAGGTTTGGCAAGAGGCTATCAAGTCTAGAGACTTGGTTGCTATAAGCCCTATCTAGTGCAGTCAAAATATGTAGTGTGGACAATAGCTCCCAAGACAGAATCCATCTCCTATCAAACGATTGACAGTAGTGTCTCACTTATACTCTGAGACTCATTCCCTATAAAATTTGTGGCCATAGTGACTGACAGTGGGATAAGATCCCAGTGACGTTTCAGTGGGTAAACGAGTATTGGCTTAAGTCAAGGATGGGTACCGACGTCCAACATCCATGCCCTAGACTAATAGCTGTGAGATAGTAGACGGAAGAACAATGCTCATACACATTCAGGACCTAAATGTTCACGCCATGATTTCACCTAGTCTCTAGTGCCATGGACCGTTGCTAGACGGTCACTGATGGTGACGGACGAATTCCTATCATATGATGATTAGAAATTCGCCCAAGTCTAACTGAGGGTGAACCTAAAGAGTCACACTCAATTCACTGAAAATGGAGGAATTAATTCCGGGAGGTCAAACAATTTAATTAGATTAAATTGGTTGTCTTTTGGAGTGTCAAGCCTTTAAATATTAATTGAATTAATTAGGCTTGGTTCATGAATTAGATTTATGAATTAAAGAGAAGGGTTATTCCAGTCTTTAAATAGAATGAAGATGGAAATATTAATTTTGGACTTAAGTATTTATTTGATATTTACTACAAGCCCATTAAAAATTGTTGGACTACTAAATAGGATTTAAAAGTCCATTCCACAAAGCCTCAAGGGATAGACGGACAAGATCGAATCTTGGTGCTAGTTGTGATGAAGGGCTAGGATTAAGTTTAACTAAATCAAACCCTATGTTGACTAGGATTTGACTAGGTCAAAGTCCTAGTTGTGTAAGGTGTGCCTCTTTTGAAGAGTTTGAGTAGGACTAGGAAGAAGGCTTCCTTATAAATACTCATAGCACACACACGCTAATTCTCTACACTACTCTCTCTCTCTCTCTCTCTCTCTCTCTCTCTCTCTCTCTCTCTCACTCACACACACACACACACCCCTCCGCCTCTCTCTCGCCCGACCCTCTCTCTCTCTACACTAAAGAGTTTCATGTTCTCTTGTCTTTGATACAAGGGAACGTTTAACAATTAATCACGTTAACCTAATAGCGTTTGGTTGATTGTTCCTCCTTTGGGGATGATTTCAACATCCATGCTCACAACCTTCCCGTGGGGATGATGAACCGCAAAGTGGCTATCTTCATAGGAAATTGCTTGGGGAAATTTCAAGATTTGGATATAGATGGATCCGATAATTATTGAGGATCATCTCTCCGCATGCGGATCAGCATTGATATTACGAAACCTCTGCCCTCCGTTGTGAAAATCTGAAACGCTATAGGTGGGGAGCATCTTATCTCATTCTCTTAAGAAATGCTCCTGAACTTCTGCTATCTATGCGGATGATTAGGTCATCTAGTCCGAAATTGTGAATTGCAATTTGAGTTAGGGTTTGTTGACCCAGGAGATGATCTTCATTTTGGAGCTTGGATGAAGGCACCGTCGAGTTTTTCCATCAAACAAGGAGGTGTTCATTCAAATCGCATGTCAACCACTGTATCCCCATACTGTACCAATGACACACCCACTCCAAGGGGAGTAAATATCTTTTGGGTTTCTGTAGTTGGTCCCAGGGAGGAGGATAGTCGGAGGCCTTCCTCAACAACCATCCAGTTATACACCAAGCCCTCCCCTTCCCTCCATGTCAAAAACAAAGTCCATTTCAACCTCAACCACTTTGACTCATAGCCAAACTTTCACCTCCTCTCTCATCCCGACAAGCACTCTAGCATCGATGTGTAGCAATCTCTACCGTTAATGACCACCCTACTACCCCTGAGCCCATACAAACCCCAATCCTAAACCCTAGCCATGCATCACGTACTTCTCTTTCCCCTCAGTCCTCAATCATGCCGCACCCGAACAACAACCTATTAATACTACAAACTCCAAAAGAAACCTAGACATAGACCTTCGCCCACCCGGCGCATCATGTCTACCCCCTTCAGAAGAAAATCTATCAAAACAAACCCTTCAACTCTGGAAATCATCTCAAAAATTTATCACAAAGAGAAAGAACAACCGGTCATGAGTATGGAAATGGTTGTTATATTGTTGGAGGTCAAGGGGCGACCCCATTGAGCATTATGAAAATCTTTTTATGGAACTGTTAGGGAATCGGGAGCTCCTTGACAATTCATTGGTTGCGTGACCCAATTCGTGCGCATCACCCGGAGGTGATCTTCTTTATGTAGACCAAGTGTGGTATGAACCGTATTAATTACTGAAGACGACTCCTAATATGCATGGTGTCGAAGTGGAGGCTTGGGACGGAAAAGGAGGGTTGGCTTTATTATAGATTAACGGTATTCTTGTGCAACTTAAGAAGTTTTTACAATACACATATTGATGTAACTATATGTGGGAATAACGAATCTACGAGATGGAACTTCACCGGGATCTATGGTGAGCCTAAAACGAGCAAACGAAAGGATACCTGGGCACTATTACGGTGGTTGCAATCAATGTTAATAAGGGATTGATTGCGCGGTGGATATTTTAATGAGATTCTTGACATCTCGGAGAATAGGGGAGGTAGTCAACGAACTACGTGACAGATTTTGGATTTTCGACGAGCTCTAGACGATACAGACCTGCATGATCTAGGTTTCGATCCCAAAATGCCTAGACCGTGTTTGTTGAAATTCGGAGTTATTAAGATAATTCCTCCAGGCCCGTGACACTAGTATCTCTCCATTCATTCGGACCACTTGTCTATACTGGTGGATTTGGAACCGAGCACTATGTTGCGAACGCCCAGCTCTAAGCCCTTTAACTTTAGGTCAATTTGGACTCAATATCCAGAGTGCGATAGAATCATCAAAGACTGTTGGGGAGTCGGTATGTGCCCTCGGGGTATGGGGTTGCAATAGAGGATTACGTAGTGCAGGACTCTGCTATCAGACTAGGGCAACCGGACTCGAACCATAATAGGAGTTTTGACTAGTAAAAGTAGGAATAGTGAAAGAGGCCTTTTGGCAACAGAGGTCGAAGTCCCATTAGATGAGGGAGGGTGATCAAAACATTTCATACTTTCACACGAAAGCCTCTAGACGCTTCCAGAATAATTGGATTGATAAGTTGAAGGAAAGTAATCAAACCTGGGTTAGGGATGAAGACGGTATCAAGAAGCTGATTATGGAACACTTTGAGAAGGTTTAAAGAATAGACTCCCCTTTAGAGGCGGACATTGAGCTAGGACTTGAGGAGTTGTCGGCTAGGGTGGATGATGAGACGAACTGGGCATTGTTGAGACCATTTTCTGCCAAGGAGGTGACGAGAGCTCTTTTCCAAATGGCCCCATTGAATCTCCAAGGCCAAGTGGTATGCCACCCCTTTTTTTCAATATTATTGGCACATTTTAAAATATGATATATATATATATATATGTATAATTGTTCTCTTCACATCCTTCATAATCATGACATACATCATCCTCTTAATCATACGAATGTAGTGTTGATCCCTGGACAAGGTTATCTATAAGATAGCTCCCTAGCCAACCGACTGAAACCATACCTAGATTCTATAATTTCCCCGTTTCAGTCGGCCTTTATCCCTGATAGACTTATCACAGATAACGTTATTATGGTTTACGAAGTTAATCATTTCCTACGCAACAAAATGAAAGGGAATACAGGGTACATGACTCTTAAACTCGATGTTAGTAAAGCATATGATAAAGTCGAATGGCATTTTCTTCATCTTTCCTTGTTAAGATAGATTTTCATAGGAGAGTCATTGATCTTATCATGCTCTGTTTGTCCTCCGTCTCTTACTCGTTCATGCTAAATGGTTCATGTTTTGGTTATCTCTATCTTCATATGGGCTTCCGACAAGGGAGCCTCTATCACCTTATTTGTTCTTGCTACGCACAGAGGCTCTCAGCTACCTTTTGCAGCGAGCGGAATCAGCCAGGGCCATACAAGGAATCCGAGTATCTAAACGAGCTCTCACAGTCTCTCATTTGCTCTTTGTCAACAGTACCTTTATTTCATGCCAGGCATAGAGAGAAGCAATTCAGTCAGTCTGTGTTATATTGGAAATATATGCAACTGCTTTAGGTCAACAGATCAATCTTCATAAATTAGTCACGGCGGTAAGAAGGAGCAAGAGGCAAGAGATAGTGGATGAGCTCACAGATATCCTTGGTATCTAGATTGTTCAACAGCACGACGTCTTCTTGGGATTGCATGGCGTTGTTGGAAAAGCAAAAAAGTTGTCTTTGCCTCTATCAGGGATCGGGTGTTGAACAGGATTCAAGGGTGGTCTGAGCATTTCTTTTTCTCAAGCTAGAGAGAAGTTCTTTTCAAAGAAATCTTACAGGCCATTCTGACGTATTAAATAGGTGAGTTTCAGTATCCGGTGTCTCTTCTTGATGACATTCAGTCTATGATGATTAGGTTTTGGTGGCATAGTGGAGACTCACAAACTCGATGTTAGTAAAGCATATGATAAAGTCGAATGGCATTCTCTTCATCTTGTCCTTGTTAAGATAGATTTTCATAGGAGAGTCATTGATCTTATCATGCTTTGTTTGTCCTCCGTCTCTTACTTGTTCATGCTAAATGGTTCATGTTTTGGTTATCTTTATCCTCATATGGGCATTCGACAAGGGACCCTCTATCACCTTATCTGTTCTTGCTACGCACAGAGGCTCTCAGCTCTCTTTTGCAGCGAGCGGAATCGCCCAGGGCCATACAAGGAATCCGAGTATCTAAACGAGCTCTCACAGTCTCTCATTTACTCTTTGTCAACAGTACCTTCATTTCATGCCAGGCATAGAGAGAAGCAATTCAGTCAGTCTGTGTTGTATTGGAATATATGCAACTGCTTTAGGTTAACAGATCAATCTTCATAAATCAGTCACGGCGGCAAGAAGGAGGACAAGGCAAGAAATAGTGGATGAGCTCATAGATATCCTTGGTATCTAGATTGTGCAGCAGCACGATGTCTTCTTGGGATTGCATGGCGTTGTTGGAAAAGCAAAAAGGTTGTCTTTGCCTCTATCAAGGATCAGGTGTTGATAAGGATAGGACGTGAGACCCAATGGATATAGAGATCCAGCCAAACGTATAAAAATAGGCAGCGGAAATCCTAGATCGATGATCTAGTTTGATCATACCTGGAGCTTGAAAGAACCTTGACCCGTTGGCTATATGGGCAGCCAAGAACCTTGGTATGGTGAACGCCACAAGATATTCCTCAAGTATCTTGATAAGTTCTAAACAATTGAAACTCTACAAAGAGAGTTCAACCTCACAAGAAGAAAGTTATATTAATTCAAAGTCTGATTTTTACAATGATAACCATGGCCTTTTATAGGCTTCAAATAGATGCTCAAGGGTCTCAAGAGTTAATTCTGCCATTGGAACTCTATGAGCATTAAAGTGACACTTATTGACCTCATTAACATGACTTAGGAAAACTAGAAAGACCTTTTGACTACTATGATGACTCTAGGCCTTCTAATGCTGAAAATAAACTAATTTAGACAAAAATAATGGACTCTCTTTTTCGGCTTGGTGGGTTGGACGAATTTGTGGCCTCCTTTTCTTCAAATGAAGTCTTCAAACCTTGAGCCCAACTATTTAGATGCATTCTAGCCCATCTACTTGAAGAATATTCATCATTGGACCTTCTATTGATCTCTCATGCATTGGCCCGTTGATTTCATCAATAAGAATCATCAAAGCTTTGTTCATTTTCTTAGCTCTTGCCCTCGTAATCGGACCCCCATTAATTTTCAAAAGATCTTCCTTGCTTTGAGTTGTAAGCTTCGGATCGTCCCCATCATTCCCTTCTTCTTCAGAAGGATTCGACCTCGAATCTGACTTTGCATCAAAAGGAGAAAGATCAGTCACATTAAAAGAAGCACTCACATTGTACTCGCCGAGAAGGTCTAGTTTGTAGGCATTATCGTTGATCCTCGCAATCACTTGAAATGGACCGTCCCCCCCCCCCCCCCCCCTCGCTTTCAATTTTGACTTGCGCTTTGCGGGAAATCTCTCTTTTCTCAAGTGCAACCAAACCCAATCACCAGGCTCAAAAATGACTCGCTTGTGCCCTTTGTTGGCTTGTTTTGCATAAAGTTCAGTTTGCTTCTCAATATTTAGCTTTACCTTTTCATGCAACCTCTTTATCAATTCCGCCTTGGCTTTACCATCAAGATTCGTTCGCTCATCAACAGGAATAGGCACAAGATCAAGAGGAGTCAATGAATTGAAGCCATAAACAATTTCAAAAGGAGTAAATTTAGTAGCAGAATGAGCACTCCTGTTATATGCAAATTCAACAAATGGCAAACAATCTTCCCAATTCTTCAAGTTCTTTTGAATAAAAGCTCTAAGCAATTGAGATAAGGTCTTATTAACTACTTCAGTTTGTCCATCATTTTGTGGATGACAAGTAGTAGAAAATAGAAGTTTAGTCCCCAATTTACTCCACAACACACGCCAAAAATGACTCAAAAATTTTGCATCTCTATCACTCACAATTGTTCTTGGAACTCCATTCAATCTCACAATTTCTCGAAAGAACAAATCAGCAATATGAGTGGCATCATCACTTTTATGACATGAAATGAAATGAGCTATTTTAGAAAATCTATCAACAACCACAAACACAGATCTCTTTCTTTTTTTGTCCTAGGTAAACCCAAAACAAAATCCATAGAGATGTCCACCCACGGTTCACTAGGAATAGGTAAAGGTTGATACAATCCATGAGGTTTTGATTTTGATTTGGCACATTTACAAGTTATGCACCGACCGCATATTTTCTCAACATCAACACGCATACCAGGCCAAAAGAAATGATCACGTAATACTTCCATGGTTTTATGTACACCAAAGTGCCCCATTAAACCTCCCTCGTGTGCCTCTCTAACAAGCAACTCCCGGATAGAACATTTAGGGATGCAAAGTTTATTTTCACGAAACAAGTATCCCTCATGTTTATAGAACTTCCCAAACGCAGCATGTTCACAAGCTAAATAAATAGACCCAAAATCAGTATCATTGGCATACATCTCCTTTATTGACTCAAACCAAGAAGTTTAGAGCTCAAAGTAGTGATTAAAGCATACCTTCGGGATAATGCATCAGCTACAATATTTTTCTTTCCTTTCTTGTATTTGATCACATAAGGAAATAATTCGATGAATTCCACCCATTTCATATGCCTCTTGCTTAACTTACCTTGGCCCTTGAGATACTTAAGAGACTCGTGATCCGTATGAATCACAAACTCCTTTGGCCACAAGTAGTGCTTCCATGTCTCTAATGCTCTCACCAAAGCACAAAGCTCTTTATCGTATCTCGGATAGTTCAATTGAGCTACCTTCAACTTCTCGTTGAAGTATGCAATTGGTCGTCCCTCCTGCATCAAAACAGATCCTACCCCGACTCCAGATGCATCACATTCAAGTTCAAATGATTTATCAAAGTTAGGCAATGCAAGAATAGACGCAGTAGTTAGTTTTTCTTTTAGGAGATCAAAAGCTTGTTGTTGTTTTTCTCCCCAATGAAAACCAACTTCTTTCTTAACGATTTCATTTAATGGAGGAACAATGGTACTAAAATCCTTTACAAACCTCCTATAGAAGCTTGCAAGACCATGAAAACTTCTTACCTCAGCAATGTTCTTAGGAGTTGGCCAATCTAGAATAGCCTTGATTTTATCCTTTCCATTTCAATTCCATTAGCACTTACCACAAAAATCCAAGAAAAACAACTTCATTCATGCCAAATGAACACTTTTTAAGATTAGCATACAATGATTCTCCTCTTAAAGTGTCAAGCACAGCACGTACATGATCAAGATGTTCTTCTATATTTTTGCTATATATAAGGATCCCATCAAAATAAACTACCACAAACTTCCCAATAAAGTCATGCAAAACATGGTTCATTAATCTCATGAAAGTGCTTGGTGCATTAGTTAACCCAAAAGGCATGACTAACCACTCATATAAATCATAGTTTGTTTTAAAAGCAGTTTTCCTTTCATCCCCTTTTCTAATCCGGATATGATGATATCCATTCTTCAAATCAATATTTGTGGAGATTATAGCACCATACAATTCATCAAGCATATCATCTAACCTAGGAATAGGATAGCGATACTTTACCGTGATTTTATTGATGGCTCGACAATCTGTACACATTCTCCATGATCCATCTTTCTTTGGTACTACGATCACTGGTACGGCACATGGACTCATGCTTTCTCGAATCTTCCCTTTTGTTAACAATTCCTCCACTTGCCTTTGGATTTCCTTTGTCTCCTCGGGATTCACCCTATAAGCTGGTCGATTTAGTAGTACGGCCCCTGGAATGAAGTCCATTTGATGTTCAATTCCCCTTATTGGTGGCAATCCGCTTGGCTCTTCTTCTGGGAAGACGTCATCATATTCCTTCAAAAGAGACACAAAATCACTAGGCAAAGATGGGGTTAGTTCGTTAGTGTTCAATGCCTCCTTAAACACCATCACTAACACACTCTTTTCTTCAAGTAATGCACTTTTCATCTCACTTGCTTTTGCATAGAAAGTCGACTTGTTTTTGCCCTCACATTAATCCATTTTCTTTTCCTTCTCAATCTCACTAAATTCTTCTTTATTTTTCTCCCCACTCTTTTTTTCTTTCAGATTTTTCACCTCATTCTTGCCTTTCTTTTTTTCCGGCTCTCTCAATTTTCTTGCTTGAGACATTCTGAATTGATCTTCTTAAACTTGTTGGGGGTCAAGGAAACAAACTGAATGTTTCGATCATGATTCTTGAGTGTGTAACGGTTTAGAAAACCATCATAAGTCACCCTCCTATCGAACTGCCATGGTCTGCCCAAGAGGATGTGACTAGCATGCATTGGCACTACGTCACATAGAATGTCATCCTTGTAGTTACCAATGGAAAATGACACCAAAACTTGTTTACTTACCCGAATTTCCCCACAATCGTTAAGCCATTGCAACTTATACGGATTGGGATGCTTCGTGGTTGCTAAGTTCAATTTCTCCACCATTTCACAACTAGCAACATTACCACAACTTCCTCCATCAATAATTAACATGCATACCTTCCCTTGAACTAAACATCTTGTATGAAAGATGTTCTACCTTTGTTGTTCGGCATCGTCCACCTTCATTTGCATGTTTAGAGCTCTTCTTACCACCAAAAGCTCTCCATGTTTGGGTCTAGTCTCCTCAACTTGCTCGTCATCGCTGGGTTCATGCTCACTTTCAAATTCTATGCCGCCATTTTCCCTTAAGATCATCACTCTCTTGTTGATGCATTCAGATGCAATATGGCCATAACCTTGACAACGAAAACATTTGATATCTCAACTTCGGGATGAAGATAAGATAGGTTTTCCCTTTTCTACCTCATTAGATTTGGCTTTAGACACCTCATTTTGGGTTTGGAGGTGACCCCAAAACTTGTTTTCGAGTCCCCTTCTTTCGCCTTGTTTGGTGGCTGAAAATTCGATGTAAAGTTTCTTTGATTCGATCCCTTCCTTTTCAGTTGTCTTTCGACCTTCATGGTTGTGTGCACCATGTCCTCAAACTGGACATAATGTTGCAGCTCCACAATGTTGGCTATCTCTCGGTTCAGCCCACTTAAGAACCTTGCCATGGTGGCCTCTCGGTCTTCTTCAACATTCGCTCTGATCATAGCCATCTCCATCTCTTTGTAATATTCATCCACGAATTTCACACCTTGTGTCATAGTTTGGATTTTTTGATACAAATCACGAAAATAATGTGAAGGAACGAATCTCTTACGCATGATGGATTTCATTTCAGCCCAAGTAGAGATGGGTCTCTCTCCATACCACCTTCGGTTTGTGATCAATTGAGTTCACCGACTATCCCACCAAACTATAGCATAGTCGGTGAACTCAATTGCAGCAAGTCTCACCTTCTTCTCCTCGGAGTAGTTATGACACTCAAAGATAAGATCCGTCTTTTTTTCCCACTCTAAATATGCCTCTGGATCACTTCTTCCTTGAAATGTGGGAATGTTCAGTTTTATGCTTCCCAAATCTCGGTCCACTCCATTGCCTTGCCGTCTTCTACGTCCTCTATTACCATAATGTGGAGGCTCAACGTCTTCCTCCTCTTCGGACTCCAATTGATGGATTTGGTGATTCCCGTGTCTCCTAGGAATTGGTTGTTCCAACCTCTCCAAACGATCAGTTATGCCTTCAAGAATTGCTCCAAATCTTGCAAATTGTTGTTGCATAGCTTGAACGGTAAAATCGTTTCCCATATTGGTATAAGTCCCTTCCATTGTAGAACCCTCACAATTCACTCGTGTATCACTCAAAGTAATTTCTCACAACACTCGTGTTTCACTCGTAGGCTTTTACCTCCCCTCTAATAAACTCACACTCTTTTGCCTTTTACCACTTAAATTCTCTATGTAGGCTCAATTGGAATAGAACCGAACAAGAAAATTTGAACAACTCGATAATGGTTGATTTGTTTTCTTGACGGTGTTTAACAATGACAATAGATGAATGAAAACTTCAAAAAAAAAAATTCATTTTTTTTCACATGGCCACTTTCACTTTTGTTGTTTTTTTTTTTGGCCTTTCCCTTTTTTTAAACGAATTTTCTTTTCTTTTTTTTTTCGCAGCTCATTTTTTTAGCTTTTCTTTTCTCTTTTTTTTTTTTTTTTGAAAACTAAGTATGTAAGAAGATAACAAAATAAGATCAATACCAGATTGCTCTGATACCAAAATGATAAGGATAGGACATGAGACCCATTGGACATAGAGATCCAAGAACCAAACGTATAACAATAGGCAGCAGAAATCCCAAATCGATGATCTACTTTGATCGTACCTGGAGCTTGAAAGAACCTTGACCCGTTGGCTATATGGGCAGTCAAGAACCTTGGTATGGTGAACGCCACAAGATATCGCTCAAGTATCTTGATAAGTTCTAAACAATTGAAACTCTACAAAGAGAATTCAACCTCACAAGAAGAAAGTTTATATTAATATAAAGTTTGATTTTTACAATGATAACCATAGCCTTTTATAGGCTTCAAATGGATGCTCAAGGGTCTCAAGAGTTAATTCCACCATTGGAACTCTATGAGCATTAAAGTGACACTTATTGACCTCATTAACATGACTTAGGAAAACTAAAAAGACCTTTTGACCACCATGATGACTTTAGGCCTTCTAATGCTGAAAATAAACTATTTAGACAAAAATAATGGACTTTCTTTTTGGACTTGGTGGGTTGGACAAATTTGTGGCCTCCTTTTCTTCAAATGAAGTCTTCAAACCTTGAGTCCAACTATTTAGATGCATTCTAGCCCATCTACTTGAAGAATATTCATCATTGGACCTTCTATTGATCTCTCATGCATTGGCCCGTTGATTTCATCAATAAGAATCATCAAAGCTTTGTTCATTTTCTTAGCGCTTGTCCTCGTAATCGGACCCCCATTAGTTTTCAAAGGATCTTCCTTGCTTTGAGTTGTAAGCTTCGGATCGTCCCCATCAGGTGTGGAACAACATTCAAGGGTGGTCTGAGCATTTCTTTTTCTCAAGCTAGAGAGAAGTTCTTGTCAAATCAATCCTACAGGCCATTCTGACGTATTTTATAGGTGTGTTTCAGTATCCGGTGTCTCTTTTCGATGACATTCAGTCTATAATGATCAGGTTTTTGTGGCATAATGGGGACTCACACAAGATTCATTGGGTCACAACACAGAAACTGTGGAAAAGGAAAAAGGATGGGGGCATGGGGTTTTTTCTGCTTCGAGACTTTAATATGGTTGTGGTTCACAAAAAATTATGGCGTTTAATACAAAATTTAGATCGCTTAGTCTCTTCTATCGTAAAATCAAAATATTTTCCCGACTCGAGCCCTTTGGATTCGGGCCTGGAGCACGGCCTTCATTAATTTGGAGGTCTATCATCAGTAGTAGAGACCTTGTTCGCTCAGGCTACCGGTAGAGAGTGGGTTTGGAGGTGACGGTTAAAGTTTAGGGCGATTCGTGGCTTCCGCGGCCAATAAGTTTCAAAGTGATCACACCAGTAATTGAGGGATGTGATGACATACACACTGATTGATCCGGCTAACCGAACAATGGGATTATAATATTATTGACCCCTTTTAATGGAAAGAAGATAGAGATTTGATTCTTCCGATACCTCTTGGAAAAGAACACTCCTTTGATGTCCTCACGCTGGCACTACTCTTCTAAGAGCGCTAACCATCTTGCCCAATCACTTTTTAACACGGACAGAAATTTAAGTTCTGGAAGCTGGTGTTTCATCTGGAGAGCGAAAATCCCCTACAAGGTGAGAACCTTCGCCAAGAGGTTGGCCCAGCGGGCCTTCCCGACCATGGAAAATTTGGTCATAAAGGGCATCGACACTAAGAACTTTGTTCAATTTGCAGCAATCGCGTTGAATCTCTTAAACATAGTTTTCTTTACGGCCACTTTGCTAGACATGTTTGGGGGTTGGCTCACATTTGGTGGGATGTAGTTTCTAGACAGTCGGAATCTTCCTAGGGCTGGTTCCGTTCGCTTGGAAAAGCTCTTCCTCCAATTCATTTTAACTTCTATCTGACGTTGTTGGTTCTTGTGGTGGGCTTGAAACAAAAGGGTGATGGATAAAGTTGACTTCTTGCCAGCTCAATTCCTATAAAGAACTGAAGTTCTCTTCAAGCCTATCGAATGATATGCCTGCAGCAAGACAACAAGTACTCTCCACCAATGGTGATACATGTTGGAAAGTGTAATTTACAATTCCCAAAGTATTGTGCATGTATATAACTCCTCTAGGCTATCAAGTTATGAATTTTATCCATAGAAACTTGATATTTTATCTATAGGAAAGTGTCAGTTAAATATTTATCCAAAGGAATATGTTACCAATTTAATGTTTGCTCTCCTATATAAAGGCTTGTTATCTTGAAGTTGAGGTCATGAAAAAAAATGAATGAAAACTATTTGTAGTACAAAATCTCTCCAATATATCAATAAATTTTTTTCTTCTCAAAATCTTCCTCCATATTCCCAACATATTTGTGATATCAGAGCCACCCTTGGTTCTAATTACTCCATTTTATCTCTATGGCATCTTCAAGAAACCAAGAGCTTGCGTTAACATATTCCCAACAAGGAATTCCCATATTTGTTGGCCAAGATTACGAGTTATGGAGTGTTCTTGTGAAGACCCAGTTCGTGTCACATAAACTTTGGGACATTGTTGAAGAGGAATTTACTTCTCATATTTTGGAGGAAGTAGCCGCTTTTCACAAATGCACTGAAGAAAGAGCATAAAGAGAACAAGACAAATGATGTAAAATCCTTGTCCTTTATGCACCAAGGAGTGAATCGATCAATTCTTCTGTGTATTGCTAGTCTCAAGACCATAAAAGAGGCATGGCAAATTTTGAAACAATTTAGAGGACATGAGAAGGTGATCACGATCAAACTGCAAAACTTAAAGCAAAATTTTGACAATCTATCAATAAAATACTCGGAGAATGTGCAAGAATTCCTTTCTAAAACTTCCTCCGTGGTAAATCAAATAAAAGGCTTCGGAGACACTTTAGAAGAGTAGGATATCATTGAGAAAGTTCTACGATGCTTACCAATGAAAATCGAGCATATTGTTGCAACAATCGAATAATTTAAAGATTTATCAGTATTAACTTTTGAAGAACTCATGGGTTCTCTTGAAGCCAATGAAAAAAGGATGAGCAGATTTGCAACTCAAGACTTGGAGCAAACTTTTCAAGGAAAAGTGAATATCTCATAAAAACAGGAAAAACTGGACAATGACTTGCAGGATGAGAAAAATATGTCAGCACAATCACATGAAAGAGGTCGTGGGAGACACCAAAATTATCGTGGTTGTGGTCGTGGCCGAGGTCAAGGAGGAAGAGGCACTTCTAACTCGAGAGGATCTACTCAAGACTTAAATTCTTATTGTTGTATTTTCGGAAAAATGGCCACGACACGAATAGGTGTTGGAGTAAATGCAAAATGTGTATAAATGAAAACCACTCTCAACGAGATTGTTGGTACCAAAAACACCATGAGAAGAAAGATGCCAACTTCACCAAAAAGGAAGAAGGCGATCAGGTATTCTATTCATACTTAAATTCTCAACAAATTGAGAATATTTGGTATGTAGACAACGGATGCAACAATCTCATGTCCAGAAATAAAGATATGTTTGTAGATCTCGATGAATCTTATTCATACAAAAGTAAAACTTGAAAATAGAAAATTTCTCAAGATCAGTGGAAAATGAGCTATTTCAGTCCAAACAATAGTAAGACCAATATCATCAAAGATGTATTTTATGTACGAGAATTGACTCAAAATTTGTTGAGTGTGGGGAAACTGTTAAAGAAAAAGTACAAGGTAGAGTTCGATAATGATCTTTGCATCATTATTGATGAACAAAGGAATCATATAGTTGCTAATATAAAGATGAGTCAGAAAAAAGTTTTTCCTTTCAATCTACAAGGATCTCAGAAAGTTGCTCTGCAGAATACTATGGATGGAGATTATAATCTTTGGCATTTGAGATACGGACATTTGAGCTACAAAGGATTAAGCTTGTTGAAAAGAAAGAACATGGTATTTGGGCTTCCAAATGTTCCAGATCAAAGCCATGTGAAGGATGCATTTTCGGGGAAATGCATTGCCTACTATTTTCGAGGATATCCTATAGAGCCAAAGTCCCTTGAGATGGTACATGTTGATATTTGCGGACCAACACAAACTCCATCTTTCAACGATTACAGGTATTTTCTCCTATTTGTTAATAATTACACCAGGATGATGTGGGTGTACTTTTTGAATCAAAACTCATAAGCATTTTCTAAATTTTTGGAGTTCAAGACGCTTGTTGAAAATCAGTAAGGAAGAAAGATAAAAATTATCCATACTGATCGTGGAGGAGTGTTTATTGAATATGCATTCATGGATTATTCCAAACAGAAAGGAATCCAGAGGCAATTGATAGTTCGATACAACCCACAACAAAATGGTGTCGCAGAGCGAAAAAATCGCACTATTGTGGAAATGGCTCGAAGCACGATGGCAGGCAAGGGGCTCCCAAAATCTTTGTGGGCAGAAATAGTGAATACATCAGTATATATTTTGAATCGGTCACCAACAAAGGCGGTTCCGAATAAGACTCGTATGAAGCATGGCATCAAAGAAAGCCTTAGGTAAATTATTTTAAAGTTTTTAGCTACATTGCTTATTCACATATTCCATCTCAAAAAAGGAAAAAATTAGCTGAAAAACGCGAGAAACTTATCCTTGTTTGATATAGTGATGACCCCAAGGGATATCGCTTGTTTGACCCGAGAAAACAAAAACTCACAATTTCCCAAGATGTTATTTTTTATAAAATGCAATCATGGAATTGGGATGTTGATCAGACTATTCCGTCTCAACCGATATCAACAATGCTTTTTATCAAAACGGATTGATAAACCAAGTACGTGTGATGATGCAAGGACTTCAAGTGATGGAGATATCAAACCGGAATCAAAGAGTCGGATAAGGAAAGTTTGGAGCTTAAGAGAAATATATGATTCATGTGATGTCGCATTTTTTGCCAGTGAGCCACAAAATTTTGATGAAACTGCAAAGGAAGAAGCTTGGCAAAAAGAAATGAATGAAGAGATTGTTAGCATTAGGAAAAATCATACATGGGATCTTGTAGACCTTCCAGATGAAAAGAATCTGATGGGCGTAAAGTGGATCTACAAGAAAAAATACAAGAAAGATGGTTCAATTCACAAGCACAAATCTCGCTTAGTTGCAAAAGGATATTATCAACAATCTGGAGTTAACTTCACAGAGACATTTGGACCAGTGGCAAGAATGGAGACAATCCGTATTGTTCTTGCTATATCTGCTCAACTAGGATTACCAGTTTATCAGTTGGATGTGAAATCAGCTTTTCTCAGTGGCGAATTAGAAGAAGAAGTGTACGTGGAGCAGCCAATAGGCTATATTGTTCAAGGGAAAGAAGAAAAAGTCTATCGCCTCATAAAAGCATTATACTGGCTCAAACAAGCACCTCGAACTTGGAATAGCAAGATTAATGGATACTTTCAATCCAATGAATTTGAAAGAAGTCAAAATGAGTCGTCGTTGTACGTAAAAAAAGTATGAAAGATTTTCTTGCTGTTTGTCTATACGTCGATGACTTGATTTATACTATGATAAATCCAATCATGGTGCAAGATTTCAAAAAGACAATGATGGGGGAATTCGAGATGACTGACTTAGGATTGATGAAATACTTTCTTGGAATTCAAGTACGTCAGTCAAAAGGAGAAATTTTTATCTCTCAAGAAAATTTCTTGAAGGTGTGTTAAAAAATATTTCAAATGCATAACTGCAAGGCAATCTCGACTCCACTTGCAGTCAATGAGAAGTTGCAGTTAAATGAGGCCGCATCTAAAGTTGATCCGAAGATTTATCGAAGTCTTGTAGGTTCTCTGATCTACTTGACTACCACAAGGCCCAATATTGTATATCCAATTAGCCTCATATCAAGATTCACGAACGAACCAAGCAAATTGCATTTTGCAGCTGCTAAGAGAATTTTGCGTTACCTTCAAGGTAAAAGGAAACTTGGCATTAAATATGTCAAAGAGAAAGAAAATAAGCTCATGGATATACAGATAGTGATTGGGCTGGATGTATAGATGATCTGAAAAGTACGTTGCGCTATGTATTTTGCTTAGGAACGAAAATAATTTCGTGGGCATCAAAAAAATAAAAATTAATAGCACTCTCATCAACAGAAGCAGAATACATAGCCGCGACCAACGCAGCTTGTGAAGCAATTTGGTTAAGAAGGGTTTTACGTAATATGGAGCAACAACAGGAAGCTCCCACAAAAATCTTATGTGACAATATGTCTATATTGCAATGACGAAGAATCCTATTTTCCATGCAAGGTCGAAGCACATTGAACTTCGTCACCATTTCATAAGGAACTGTGTAAGTAATCTAGAAATTTACTTGGAGTTCGTCAACAAAAATGAGCAGTTATCTAATAGTTTCACTAAAGCCGTAAGTTCGGAAAAGATTGAACAGTTTCGAAATCGGGTCGGACTTACAAATTAAAAAGGTGGTGTTGGAAAGCGTAATATGCAATTCTCAAAGTATTATGCATATATATAACTCCTCAAGGTTATCAAGTTAAAAAAAAAAAAAAATCATAGGAAATTGATATTTTATCAATAGAAAAATATTAGTCAAATTTTTATCCATAGGAATATGTTACTAATTTAATGTTTGCACTCCTATATAAAGGCTTGTAATCTTGAAGTTGAAGCCATTGAAAAATAAAAGAAAAATAATTATAGTAGGAAATCTCTCCAATATATTAATAATTTTTTTCCTTCTCAAAATCTTCCTTCATATTCCCAACAATACCTTGGTCTCCACCACCACGCGACACCATCAAAATTAATGTGGACGGAGCCGGTCGACAGGGTTTGGAACTTGCTTACCTGCGAGGTTGGCAGAAATAGTGGTAATCTAGGCATTGTCCGTAAACTTCAACTTCACACGAACGATCAATCTTTCTCTGCTTCAGTTTATCATGATCAAACTTTACTGCTGCTAGTTTTTCCTTCATTCGAAAAGAGCACAACTCTTTGCTCATAAGCTTGCTCGATTTGCTGAGCACTGAACTATGAGCACTTTGGTTAATATATTCATTGATTTTTCTCTCAAAAACAAATCCTAATTTATTTTTTGCTTTTCTTCAGTATATTTATCCAAGGAATAATTACACTCCCCTCCTCTGAGGTTTAGTGTAATTACGTAAGCTCTATGATTTAAAAAATTACATCATTATCCCTGAGGTTTGTTTCTATCTAACAAATAGGTCCTTCCGTTAGTTAAAATTCACCGAATTTGTTAATATTAACAAAAAAAACTGAATGAAAATCAATTTTTACCCTCGATTGACTTCTTAATGACTTAATGCAGGCCAAACAAATTTTTTATAGCTAAATTACCCTTATAACATGTGAAGATATAGTAGGGGTGGCAACGAGTCGAGCTCGACCATTTTTGGTGAGCTCGAGCTCGAGCTCGAGCTGTACGAGCTCGAGTTATTTGTATAATTTTTTTTTATATTTTTTAATTATTAGTATAATTTTTTAATAAAATTATAGTATTATAAATTATAATAGTATAGAGTATGTATATATATAAATTAATTATTAGGACTTGTTAATTTAAAAAATTAGAAGAGATTACAAATAAATATTAAAATATAACATAGAATTTATATGTGTCATATTAAAAAAAATATTAAAACTTACTAAATTGTTGATTAAGCTTGTTGATTTTATTATTATTATTATTACTATTATTATTATTATTATCATCATCATCAATCATCATCATCATCTTTAGATTAATTCATGGGAATCACTAAGTTTTGACATAAATTTATAAGTAAAATTTATAGATTGTATAATGTATACTATGTATTTTGATATAAATATAAGACTCACAAATAGATACAAAAATCATAAGTTAATTGTTAGGACTTGTTAATTTTAAAAAGTATAAGAGGTTATAAATAGATATTAAAATATAACATAAAATTTATATGTATCATATTAAATAATTATTTTAAAGAAAATATTAAAATTTACTAAATATTGATTAAGTTTATTTTTATATAAATTATAAAGGTTAAATGTATAAATAAAAGTACCAATACCATAGTTTATTATTATCTAAAATAAAATGTATGATATTGATTAATAATTACAATATATGATCAATTTTGAGTATAAAATTGATAAAGTATTGAATATCAAATTAACATATAAAAATTCTAAACATAAAAAAATATATAAAAAATTTACAAAAAAAAAAAAGAGAGAGAGAGAAAAGCTCGCGAGCCGCTCGCGAGCTTAACAAATAGAGAGAATTGAGCTCGAGCTCCTCGAGCTCGAAAAACTCAAGCTCGAGTCGAGCTCAAACTCGAGCCGGCTCGCGAAGCTCGCGAGCCGGCTCGACTCGTCTGCCACCCCTAAGATATAGCCCCTCATGCATTAACATGTGACGATATATAAGAGTAGTTTGGTCATAAAAAGATTTGTTTGACCTACAGTAGCTTCGCGAGCCGGCTCGACTCGTCTGCCACCCCTAAGATATAGCCCCTCATGCATTAACGTGTGACGATATATAAGAGTAGTTTGGTCATAAAAAGATTCGTTTGACCTACAGTAAGTCAATCGAAAACGAATATCACCTTGAGTTCAATTTTTTTTTTTTACTAATATCAACAAATTTAGTGAATTTTGACTAACAGAAAAATATATTTATTAGACAGAAGCAAATCTCGAAAGTATTAGATGTAACTTTCGAACCACAGACAGTTTACGTGCAATTATACTAAATCTCAAAAAATATAATTATCCATTTATCCAAGTCAATCCTCTAACCCCACCCCGTTGTAATTTTTATTTTATTTTTTTTTATGAATGCTAACCCCACCCCCATTATCATTCATATTTTCCACTGCAAAAGTAACAAGTATAGCTGCCGTAATTAATTCACGCCAATAAATGAATAAAAATATTTAATATAAACGTACAGTAGTCAGGAGAGTACTTATTAATTAATCTGTCCTCTTTGCTCTTTACCCCCACAACTTTTACTTTTCTATCAATGCACAGTGCAATTGGGTGAACATTATTTTTTTAGAAGTGCAATTTTTTAATTAATTTGTGTGATACAAAGAAGCGGATGCATTTTGAAACTATTTTGGTCCACAAAATATTTAAAATATAGTGCTTGAACTACGAAGTTTGGCAGTAGAAAGCCAAACGACAATAACTTTTAATTCAGGAGGAGTTATAGAACAATTTACTTACGTATGTAGTTGTCTAAAATGAATTACAGTACTATCGTTTAAATACCTATAAATTATATTTTTGATAATTCATTCAAAATGGGCTAAAACCTAGCCGCCACCTTATAAAAATTGAAATAGGCACTACTCTTCTGCCCTATCTTGTTGTATTCTTCAATCGTGTAATTTGTAACTAAGTTTTGTATTTGTCTTGTATATTATTGTATTTCTTACCCCTCATTTAATAACTATAAAAGCCCGAATATTCAGTTAGCACTCGATTTCTTTTCTCTCCAACCCAACATGCAAAAGAACAAGCAATTTGGATTTAACCCCGTCCAACAATAAAATTATTTTTAATAATAATGAATTTTTTGGAATTAGAGAAAAAAATTCCAAGCTATTTTTCGGGCCCCTCCGACTTAATTAATAGTATAGATATGTGAACCAACTATTTTTTTGTAAATAAAATTTAAATCCATTAAAATTTAGTGGATTATATATTTTCACGGACTTGTGATTTTATAAGTTGGCCAAATCTAAACATTACTTATTGTAATTATATTATAAATTTCAATTATTAACAATTGTGATAATCAATGCATTAACTATTAACATTAAATAATAATTTATGATTAACCAATGATTATTATTAAAATAAATAAAGCATTATTATTAAAATAAACAAACACTCATACATTGTAAATAACGATTTGAACACGTAACCTTGTAACTATGGAACATCAGCTCCGTAACCAAAAGAAAGAACGGTGCATCAACTTCTCCAATTATGCAATGAGGTGTTGTCGACCACTTAAAATAAGTATTTATCAATTTATTGCCCAAAATAGTGTTTTTAATTTACAGTTTCTGCTTATAAATAATTTAAATTAAATTAATTTAAATTGAAAGTTAGAAATAATTCCCTACCAATTTTTACAATTTATTAATAAAATTATAAATATTAAATTATTTTTCATAACACTCTAACTCCAACGTTTTTCCACTTTTCATTTTTTTAACGAGGTTAATGAGAATCCAACGAGTATACCTAACAGAATTACTATATTGATAGTCTCTCTCATTCTTTTAACTACCAAAACATTACTAACTGTTTTTGGATTGTGTGGGGTCCACTTGTGATTGAAGTGGGCATGTCCCCTATGGGGATGGCCATCCAATTATGTGATAATCAAGTGAGATTTGTTTTTCTTATTTATTTAGTTGAAACAAAATTATATTATTTTAGGGTTGAATACACTTTTCCCCCTAAATTATTCTTGCGGTAATATTTACCCTTTAAACTATTACATGTAACATTTATTTTTTGATTGGATAAAATTGTCCCTCATATCTTGAATAATTATATATTATTTTAAATATAATTTAGTATTTTCTACATTAAATCATCACCAAATTATTTTATAAATAAAAAGTATTTTTAATAAGTGAAGAATGGTATAAAAGTTAATATATAATAGATGCACAACAAATATAATATCCCAAAAACTCATATATATTTTTTAAAAGAAATTGACAATATATATGTTGAATCAAAATTTAAACACTTTTAGGAAAAAAGATTAATAAATATATTTTGTCATATTTTTTACAGAAAATATTTGAAAATAGATATGTAATTACTCATTTTTATCTAAAAAATTAAATAATTAATAACTTAATTTTATTACCAAATTAATAAAAAAAAATTACAAAAAAGTTTTTTTGTATATTTATCATACTTATTTTGAGTCTGTAAAATAGTTCAAATTGTAAAATAAATACAAAAAACTTAAGTAATAAGTGAGTATAATAAATATACAAAAAATCATGTAAAAGAGTTTTTATGTTGAGATATTATATTGTTATGTATCTATTATATATATCAACTAATTATACCTCTTTTGATTTAAATGTTTCACTTATTAAAAAAATAGTTAGAAAATAATTTGGTGATATTTAATGGGTAAAATATTAAAATATATTGAAAATAATATATGATTATTCAAGGCATGAGGAGCAATTTTGTCCAATCAGGGTCTATATTACATTTGATAGTTTAAGTGGATAAATGTTACATCAAGGATAATTCAGGAAGACAAAATGTATTTAACCCATTATTTTATCAATATCTCAATGCTTTGATCGATACGTCGATTCATTTTTCAATAAGCATCAAACTGCAAAATAAAATTAATATTATTTTTAGAAAGAGCACTCTTTATATAAAATGAGAGGCAAACACATTTTAAAAGTGTTTGGGTCCACAAAAAATTTAAAATATAATACTTCAAGTATGTAATTTGACGGTTGAACTCCACACGACCATAACTTCTAATTTAGGAGTTATAAAACGATCTACCAATATATTTGATCATCTTTTTCAAAAAAATCTAACTCCTTAAAATTCGTTCTAGAATTATCAAACGACCCGTGGGAAATTACACCTTGAGGAGTACGGGGTGATCTAGGAGAAGTTATGTCTCAAGGGGCCGTCCTTTATTGCAAATTCATCGTCACAATCATAATTCGAATGTTTTTTTTTTAATATCTAATTTTTATATTTTTATAATTGATGTTTGGACGTAATATTTTACCACGTTATTACCAGCAGTTTAGAAGTATTTTGAGCCAAGGTTTTTTTTGTTTTTTTTTTTTTAATTATTCCAAAACTTAGGCCATTTTAAGGCATATTGGTTTCAGTTAGAGTATTATCTCTTAAATACCTATAGAGTATGTTTTTGAGAAGTTGCCTCCATCTCAAAATTGAAATAGGCACAAACTCTCCCTAAAAATTATAAATAAAAATCAAAAAAGCCACCTTAAAATTTTAGAAAAGAAATAAAAGAAAACGACAAGACAAAGGGAGTTAAATGCTTCTTTATCAAATGTTAAGGTGTTTTTAGATATTCTTCTAGTTCAGAGTGATTTTGTTCTTATTTTTAATTTTCACATAGGGGTAATTTGAATTTAACCCCATTCAAAAACAAAATTATTTTTATTAATATTGAGTTTTTTCGGAGTTGGAGAATGATTTTCCAAGGTATTATTCAAATTTTATTGCTTCCGTCCAAAAAAATTGCATTTACGTTTCACAAATTAGTTATTTTGTGATTTTGATCCCATTATTTTTTTTACTTCACCACATATTGCAATTTTAATTTCAAGCCTTAATTCAATTAACTTTTCGATAAAACATCAGCAATGCCCCCCCCCCCCCCCCAAAATATAATAGAGCTCGTACCATGCACGTGATGTTTTTGTTAGAAATTTAATAAAATTAAGATTTAGAACTAAAATTGTAAACTTTTTAGAGTTATGGAATGCAGTGTGGATCAGAATTAAAAATAATTAAATTAAAATTATAAAAAAATTAACTTATGGAACGTAAAATACAAATTTTTTCGTTTCGGTCCATCAATTTTGTTATTACTGCATGTGCCTTAGATGCTCAATAATGTGAGTATTCTTAACAGAAAAATGGAACTAACTTTGTACATACATACCTTGAGTGTAATAGTTCATTACTGCTGTCAAGGTAATAAATACCTTGAGTGTAATAGTTCATTACTTTCGGGGTTAAATACACTTTACCCCCTTCAATTATATCACATGTCTTATTTATCCCCTAAACTAATAATTGTAACACTTAACCCCTTGGACTAAATATTTAGACAAAATTACCTTGGTATGCACAAATATTTTCTAAACTTTTCATCTTAAATTCAACATAAAATATTCCTTAATTAAACAAATCTATTTTATTGTTAATAAAAAAGTAATTAGCAGCTTAAGTAATAAAAACTTCAAATCTAAAAATTAAGTAATATATGAGTAAAATAAATACACAAAATTCTCGAATGTAAAAAAATATTTATTATATATCGTCCAGTGCTTGCATTGTTGGTTTATCATATTTGGCAGGAGAGAAATTTGAGAATTTTTCAATACACGGCAAGGGAACCGATCGTCATAGCTACATTGGTTATAGATCAGATACGTCTGAAACTACTAATACATTATAGGCCGGACTCAATTGAAGTAGTGGTTGTTTATAACATTTGGAGGATAGCTTGGCATGGTCTATAATCTTGCTATCCTAGAACATGTTGTACATTATTCTATTTTAATGAAATTTACCTTACACAGAAAAAATATATTTATATATATGTATATATATTATTAATTTTTGAACTTAAAATCCCAACAACACGAAAAAAATATAAAGATGAATAATTACATCTTAATTTATATATATATATATTTTTTTTTTTTTCTGAAAATTTGACATGTATTTATTCATATTTTTTCGAAATGTTCAATATTTTCTTCAATTTTAATTTTTCTTTTATGTAAATTAACTGAATATAATTACCCATTTGTCAAGAAAAGCCAAGTCATTTGGTTAGTTAGTTAATAACTTCATTTTTAGTTAAAACTAGTCGTCGTTGTACGCGATCCTTGCGAGCATATAAAAAAATAAATATGATGTGAAGAAATAAGAAAGAAAAAAATTGGTGAGAAAAAATATATAGAGTCGGTTGAGAAAAACATGGGTAGTGGGTTATTGTGGAGTTATTAAAAGATAGTGAAATTACTATTATAGTATTTTTAAGGAAAAAAAATAGAATGAATCAAAGGGTAAATTTGGGCATTCAAAAATTAGTACGACAAAAGGATTTTCTTTTATAATAATATAGATGAATAAAATAAATTCGTCGTGATTAGTATTTTTTTTTATATATATCATGCTAATTTATTATTTTAATTTGATCTTTAGTGCTCAAGTTATTGATTACTCGTTCTATTCAATTAAGAATATTTTTTCTTCTAAGTAAAAAATAATTTAATATTAAGTTAATATGCAAAATATTTAAAATATATTAGGAACATATAATGCTTAAGGGGGATTTTTGTCCTAATTATTAAGGAGGTAAATGTTACCTATGTTAGTTTAGGGGGTGAATAAGATTTGGAATATAGTTGAGGATGTAAAGTGTATTTAACCCTTATTTTTATAAAGACCACTGAGTTCCAACTGTTAGTTATAAGCGCATACTATCTCATTGTGAGTACATTATGTAAATTTATTGAATTATTAAATTAAATGTAGGATAGGGAAGCAAAATAAATTAATAATCCAAACTAATAAAATGAATTAATCCTAAATATTCATGAAAAGGTATTATTCATAGAAAATTAACTTTGATGGAAAATACATATACTTGAGAATATTTTAGTCTGTACTAATATTACCAATCTGGTAGTTTTCTATTTGAACCCCATCGTGTGCAAAATTCTCTCAATCAACGATCAGCCACAAACCTTAAGCAGGGATTAGTCTCAAGTCCAATCGAGTTGGGACACCTCATTGAAAAAAAAATAATTGCAATTATATTATAAATTTTAACTACTCACAGTTTTGATAATTAGTGTATTAATTATTAACATGAAATAATAATTTACAAGTAACTGGCAATTATTATTAAAATCAATAAACAAGATATCATATTAAAGTAAACAAACACTTACTCATTAATAAAAAATTGAACACTTAACCTTGTAATCATGGAACATCAGCTCCGTAACCAAAAGAAAGAATAGGAGATCGGCTTCTCCAATTAAGTAAGGGGTATTTACAACCACTTAAATTAAGTGTTTATCAACTTATTACTGAAAATAGTATTTTTGATTTACAGTTGTCATTATTATATAATTTAAGTCAAGTTGATTTAAACCAAAAGTTATAAGTAACTTCTTATCAATTTCTACAGTTTATTGGTGAAGTTAATATGAAGGGAGTGTTAGCAAAAATTTATATTTTCTCAAAAGTGCTTAAGCTTATAGAAAGTGGATAAGTAATTACGATTGTAAAACTTATGAGCGTTTGAAAGTAATAATTATAAGATGACAAAAGTTTATGTGAAAGTGTTTGGTAGAAAAATTGGTGTATTACCAATTTATTTGTAAAATTACCTGACTGTCCTAATATGTGGATAGATTTTAACCATTATTAGAAAGGGTATTTTCAAAATTGAAGAAAATAATTAGGATAAAATAATCATAAAAAGTTTAACTTATTTAAAAATACTCTAAGCTGCATTAAGAACCTTTTCACCAACCTACCGTTTTTAACTTAATTTAAAATAAGCATAAGCAAAAGTAGTACTTCGAAACACCATCAATTAGTTTAATTCTAGCTATAATCTGAAAATACTTAATTTAAGTTTTTGCAAACACGCGTAAGTTATTTTTCACAACCCTTACTCCAATTTTAATTTTTTTTTCACTTTTAACTTTCGATAAGAGTAACGAGAATCCAACCGTTATACCTAACAGAATTACTATATTGACCGTCTCTTTCTCTCTCTTACTTTTAACTACCAAACTATCAGTAACTACATTTGGGGTGGGGTCCACTTGTGATTGAAGTGGCCTTGTCCCCCGTGGGGTGGCCATCCAATTATATGATAATCAACTGAGATTAGTTTTTTCTTATTTATTTAATAGAAAAGACGACTACGTCGTTACGTCAATATTTAAAATATTTAATTAATACATCGATGCATTTTCCAGTAACCATCAAATTTCAAAAAAAAAAAATAATAAACTCATATAAAAAAAAAAAAAAAGAAATACGCACAAAATCTGCTCGCACTCTAATTCGGAATATCAAATTTGTTTATAAAATTTCAACTCACTAGAAAAAAAAATTAATATTAGCTGTATTTTTAAAGATTATAACTAAAAATTGTGGTAAATAACTGTTATTAATTACGATTATATAAAAATAGATGCAAAAACTAGTTTTTCTACCATGAAAAATTTATTTACCACGACTAAGAGTCGTGGTAAAAACTTTCGCAAAGGCTGTCATGACAAATATTTTAACCACCTAACAAAAACTACGGCCGACAACCGTTGCGTGGCCGCGATCGATGACTATTCACTAGTATTATTTAGTATTAACTATGACAATTAACCATGATAATTAATCATGATTAAATATCATATTTCTTGTAGTGACTCTAACCATAAGGCTGAGACCTTGTTGGATTAGTAAACGTCGTATCTTAATGTGAATATTTTTCTTTATGTATGTATTTTATTATATGTAAGTAATATTTAATTCAATCATGCTCGCCTTTTGGTAAATAATTCGTGACTCTTTTATACCTACCATAATTAATTTATTTAGTTGTTATTATACAATTAAAAATATAAACTTTTAATAATTTATAATTTTAGCTAGTATTAAATAGTAACGGTGAATACAATTAAAACTATAAAATTTAATTATCCACTAAGATAATAATTACTAATAATTGTTAAGATAATAATTTTTATGTACAAAAATTTTGTAATATAATTACATTTACACTAAAAAAATGAAAGATTAGTAATAATTTTTAATATTACAACTAATTACATATATTTAGTGGAAAAAAAAACATGTTGTCAATTTTATAAATTTTAGTAGTCCTAAATATTTTCTTGAAACTTATAATTATGAGGAATTAGTAACAAAAGATTGTACATAAAATTATCACTGCGATAACTTTGATCACAATTTCCATCGCCAAAAACTGAACATTTTGTGATAAAAAGATCAAAGTTGTTGTTTTTTTTTTTTTAAGTGAAAGCGATAAATTATTATTTTTTTAAATAAATCGATTACAATCATACTAAAAAATCAATATTAGCTACATTTTTAATAACTATGGCTAAAAATCGTAGTAAATAACTATTATTAACTACGGTTAAATAAAAACCGATGCAAAAATTAGTTTTTCCACCATTAAAAAAAAAAACTTATTTGCCACTACTTTTAGCCATGAAAAACATTTTAGACACCCTCACAAAAACCACGGCCGACAACCGTTGCGTGGCCGTGGTCAATGACTATTCGTTACGGTTATTTAGTTTAACCATGACAATTAGCCTTGGTTAACTGTCATATTTTTTGTAGTGGATCATCTATAAGAATCATATACTAATCACCAGTATCATATAATTATATCTAATCAACACGTATTAGTAAAGTATAACAACACATACAATTAAGGTAAAACAATAGGGGTTAATGCAATTTACCTACCTGTGATATTGCAAATGAACAAATTACCCCACTATGAAAAAGAAATAACAATTTACCTCCCCATGTTCTTTGAAATTGAGTAATTTACCTCCCTATCTAGGGAGGTAATTGCTCCATTTTAAAAAAATTCGAGGAGGTAAATTGATTTATTTTAGGTAAATTGTTTCATTTTAAAAAATTCAGAGAGATAAATTGATTTATTTTAAAAAAATACAGGAAGGTAAATTGCTATTTTATTTTTTATATATAGGTAATTTGCTCGTTTGCAATATTACAGGAGAATTGCTTGCATTTTTCCCTAAAACAATATCTCACACGTTGGTGGGGTTTGTATCCATGATCTTAAAGTCACAGGCCCTCAGCTTTGGCACAAAATTGTTGTTGTTAAACATACAACTTTAATGATAATTTTAAAATTATCATTTGATATATTATCCATAATATTTATTTTCTTAGTATTATAATATATCAAAATTTCTATTTCTTGTATTTAAAGAATTAGGATTATAAATAAAAAAAAATGGTTTTAATTCCATGATTCGGACATAAAGCAGAATGATAATGACCTCTCAACCATTTTAAAATTTCTTTCACCCTTCACTTTTTTATTTATTTATTTATTCTTTTTCTTTTTCTTTTTTCTTGGGGTGGGGGGAGGGGGGTAGGGGGTGGGGTGGGGTTGGGTAGACACGTTTTGCACGAACTCCTAACACCAAAGAAAATATGAAGAAGTGCATATGTTTCAGCACCTTTTGTTTAGGTCCGTTGCACTCCGCGGAATTCACGAGGATTTCGGACAATCCACCTGAAATGACGATATTGCCCCCGCCTTCTTACATACGTCCCCCTCGTTCAATGTATATGTCTAGTTTTTTCTTTAAAAGTAATTAAGATAAAAGTAAGTGTGACATATTCGAAGTATATGTATAGTTTTTTTAAAAGATAACTAGTCGTCGTAGAACGTCGTTTCTGTGTGCATATAATAAATATTTTTTTACGTTTTAAAATATATTATAAATAAGAGTAAAATATATAAACTAATACATCACATTAAAAAAAAGAAGAAAGAAAAAAACTAATTTATCAATTAATATAAAATTTAAAAAGTTGAATAAAGTAGTTATCTTATAAGTTGAGGGTTACATTTGATATTACAAAAAAATGGTGCGGTGGTGTCATTAACCGCCATTTGTGAGTAAAAAAGGATTTTTTTTATATAATAATATAAATTAAGATAAAATATTTTTATAATTATATTATTTGTTTATTGTGGAGTTAAAAATTACTTATAATAAGATAAAAATGTATAAGAAAAAGAATTATCAGAAGGTAATTATGAAAGATTCTGATGAGTGGGGAAGTTAAAAATAATTAATTAATTTAAAATTTTAAAATAATTAGTATAAAAAGATAGATAGGTAAGAATAAGTCCAAATTTCACATCTAAATTGAATATAATTTTAAATTTTATTTAAAGCTCTTCAGATACAGATATATTTTCATTTCTCACACAAAATATCATAATCCAAACATTATTTTGTCTTTTCGTATAGAAAATCATCGTAACTAACACAGATCCAAACACATTGTCATTTATTCACGTCTTTTCATAAAAAAATCTATCACAAAAACATACTGATGCAAACATATTTTAATTTCTCACACAAAAACCTGATAAAAAAATACAAACTCACTTGAAAAATTGGAAATTAAAAATTGAAAATGATAACAAAATCGAAAAATACCTTAAATTCTCATTTTATGTGAACTAAAAAATTAGAATGTCCTAATTTTTATTTTTACTTATCTAAATATGCTTATTTTATTTCTAATGTTTGCAAAAAAATATATTGCCAACTATACCCCTCTTTTAATATAATTAATCATCTCTATATACAGTAAGTCATAAATCAACAAATCAGCAGTATTCTGTATTTCATCTCAATAATATGCCACAACAGCAAAACATTATGGTCAAATTAATACTTTCCAAAATTTTATATAAGTATTAATTGTTATCTAAAAAAGGAAAAAAAAATATTGACTTCTCATAATCATTTTTCAGAAAAAAATGCAACTCAAACAATTATTTACAGAACAGTATAAGTATTTATTTCATCTTTCTAAAAAAAAAATTTTAATTATGTCATCACATATACGTACGTGTATAAATATAATCACATGAATATCTCAAAACTGTATTTTTCTTAAAAAAAATAATTATGTCATTACAAATACGTACGTATACATATACGTATAGATACAAGCAGATTGGACTTTCTATTTCAAATTATGTCGCATCCTCGATTCCATTCAACGTATATATATATAAAATCTTTTTCTGAATAAAATAAATGATGTAATGTTTGTGCATGTAGCACGTATATATTAATTGGAATCGAAAATGCAACGAGACTCGATAAAATTAATTATGTCATTACATGTATGTATGTGTATATGTATAAATACAGGTATGTGTTATAGCTGTATTTTTACTATTGTCAGGCGTTTCTACCTCACATTTACTGAGTTGTTAACAGGAATGAGGACAACGGCTATTTTCTACTCACTTACCAAATTTCTAAAGGCTTGGAATTTAATGCATCCCAAAAGTGATTTGGGCAGAGCTCAATTTGCTATGTCAAGGCATTTCCTATGTTTAATGACTTTAATGCCCTTGGTTAAGGTTTAGTCATTTCTGAAAGCAAAACTTGAAGAAAATAAAATAATAAATAAATATAATGTTGCTCATAAGAAAATGTCTAAAAAAAATATTGGTTTAAGAAATAGAGATTTAGGTCAATTTTCTAGGGTTTCTGGTTGATTTTAAAATTATTTGATAGGGTAAATTATATTTTGCCATCTGAACTATGCTTGTTCGTAGACTTTGTTATCTAAACTTTTCTTTTTTTTGTGTCAACTTACCATCGTAACTTTCCGAAATTTGTACTTTGCCATTATAACCGTTTTCTTGTTGATTTTTCTGCCGGAAAGACATCACATGCAGTGCACATGTAAAAAACATCACATCACATTGTCCTTAAATATCATACGTACACTGCACGTGATATTTTTTCGATAAAAATATCAATCGAAAAATAGGCATATGTGGAAAAGTGCAAATTTTATAAAGTTGAGGTGTTAAGTTGAAAAAAAAAAGTTAGATGACAAAGTGTAAAAACGATTATAGTTCGGATGTCAAAATATAATTAACTCTATTCGATATTAAAATTTTAAGATGTGTAATAAAATCCCATTGTTTTTTACAAAAATCTCATCCGCGATGTTGTAGGGGACACGTAACCGTTCCTTCCCTGGTCAACGTTGTACTAATTATTTTTTGGGAAACTAACATTAAAATTCTATTGAGGAAAAAGAAAAAAAGAAAAACACGTGCTGCTGACTTTTTGACCAGCTTGTAATGACACGAAAATCGTAATAATAAGATTACAAGAAATCATGATAATTTTCTTCGAAAATTAACTCGATATGCCCTCATTTAAGCATATCGAAATCAAGAATTCGAACGCTTTTCATACTAGGTAAGCCGTTGCTCATTTCTATCTTTGACCAGTGCTCGAATTCTACAGATAACAAAGAATTCAACGCACCGCTCTTAATGCGGGCACAATCTCTATAAGTTCACATAATAAAAGACGATATCAAATGTAGATCGACGTAATCAGATAATCAGATACGCAATAAAAACAAAATAGAATGAGGTTTTCTCATTTTCCATTGAGTAAATCAAGAGGGAGGAATTCAAAGATTTTGTGAGGCATGAATGTGGTTAATTGACCATAGTGTGAGAGTGCCCTTATTACAAAAATATATATTAAAAAAAAAGAAAAAAGAAAAAAGAAATTCCTACCTGCCTAACCATGCACATTTCTTTTGTGTACATAAAGCCTACCTTTACTGTTCATTTCGTTTATTACTTAGTAACATTACTTCTCTCTCTTCCCTTCTCTCTCTCCCCTTCTCTCTCTCTCTCTCTGTCTGTGTGTCTGTCTCTCTCTCTCTCTCTCTAAAACTCTACTGTTGTAACGATGGCGGACTTTGTTCTCCGGCATTGACTCGTGGTGGAGGTCGTCACTCAGGTTGTATATATACGACAGATACGTATAGAGATCGGGTTGCTGAATTACACCTGATTAAATTCTTGTTTATTTTTCTCTCTCTTTCTTTTTTTTTTTTTTGTGTGTGTGTGTGAAATTATGGTGCTGTGTTAATTTTTCTCTGTTTTTTTTTTTTTTTTTTTGGCATGGTTTGATTGTGGGTTTGGGGAGGTGATTGCATTTGTTGACATGAGAGAATCTTCATTGAAGATTTATGGGTTTTAATTTCACCTGAGTTAAATTTGGAATTGAGAATCGTGGAATTTACTTGTCGTGATTCAGGTGCTGCAACTGTGTTGTCGTGATATTTTGTGCTTTTGTTTCCAATTTGTGCAAATTTTGGTGGTGGGTTTTTGGTAGGTTTGCTATAAGGTACATTTGTTGATAAGTAAAGTTAGGCAGCTGGGTTTGCAACAAGTTGGGTAATTTGGTGGTGTATGTGCATTTGTTGAGAAATGTTGCTGCTTTTTGGAATTCATTAACTGCGCTCGATTTCATCTTTCTGGGAAAATGCACTTGTTTTTCCCACATGTTTCAATCTTGATTTATATACATATATATATATATATATTTGTAGATTTTTAGCAAGTTTGTCTTAGTGAAATTTTTTTGCTCCAGTTTCTTTCAGGAAGGAGAGGAAGTTCGTTCTTGATGGGGTGATTTGATATACGAGTACAGGGAAAAAGTAGAGACAAGTGGAAAATTTCTATTGAAATTTTTCATTGTTTTTACATCAAATTGGAGTGATGAATTTGGGGAAGGGATTGTCGATTCCCTGGGAGAAGGGAGTGATGCAGAATGGGGAGATTTGGATTCCGGCAACACCAGAGAAGCCGGTTTTGCAGAGGGCACATATTGCACAGTCTGAAATGCCAGAGAGTCAGTTAGGGGGAGGAAATTGGCAGGATTTGCTGGGAATTTACACTGGACTTTTACAGAATGAGGCGGCTAATGGGCAACCTCAAAAGTTCAACCCAAATGTCGTTCCAGGTCCGTATGGCAGGGGATGTAGCGTTCAAGGTGTTGCTCCAGTCGAGATGTATAACCGGCTGCAGCAGAATTATAATCCGGCTGGGGTGGTTCCGGGGAGCACCAGAGTCCAGAGTAGTCGAGATGCTGCTCCTGTCGGGAACTATAACCGGCTGCCTAGGAATTTTAACCCCAGTGACCGTATAGGTATAAACATCATGGATCGTAACACTCAAGATGTTAGAACATTGCAGAATTTCAGAAGTTTGCACCAAAACGCAGGAGGTGTTGGCTCCGGTGTGCAGAATGTAGGTGACACCGTCCCTCCTCAGAAAGTTAATTCTTTAGCAGAATTGATGGGCATGAGGAGTGCTACTCGTGCACCGCTACCAAATCTAGCACCAAACGAGAGCACTTATGTCGTGGGCAGACCGACTAGTATTTGTCTACATTCGCAAGGTGAAAGCAACCAGATGGCTTACACATCCGTTGGTGGAAAACACCAGCAAAATCACATCTTGCATGCAAGCGGTGACGGTGGTGGTTACAACCTACATGAAATGCCAAAAAGTGAGTATATCATATGCAAGACTAAATTTTTTGAACTTCTCCTCTTGACTTCACCTTAGGACGACCCCCAAATATATGTGCAAGTGATATATGTTGCTTTAAGTCTCATTGCCACTAATATCAACTGAAATAACAAAAATGTGCTGTACCAAATCTTAAATTTTCAGTAGTAATTAGCATATGAAAAATGAAGTCGCTCAAGTATATGGACTTACTTCTGTCGGGCAAACTAGCATATCTAAGACTCTGGTAGACATTGGCCTTACACATGCTGAAGAAAACAAGATGCCTCGTGTTGTTCTCGACTCATAATGACGTGCACATTAGGTGGCTAAATGACCAGCTAAACATTTGCATGACCATATGTATCTGAAAGAACAGACTCATTTTCAAACACTATTACTTGATATTTGTTTATTTTCACTTTTGCTTGTTGCTTTATATCCGAGCTACTAGATAGAGGATGCCGATCGCGTGCACCTCCCTATTCTTATAGATCTTATTTTGCATGATTGTCTATGTCCCTTACTTTTTGCCTATATTCTCTGTTTCACTTGGCTGGCTATATGACCCTTTATTATTCTTCACTGGACAAGATTAGAACAACAGCTGAAATTGGCTTTCTGCATTTATAGGAATGCATGAATTATATTTTCTTGGAATGTTGTCATTACCTGATAATTAGAATGCTGCATTTTCCGTAGGTAGACTTGCAGTCCCTTGCTGGCCCAACTATAACATAAACGTACGCCCAAGATTAGAAGCCGGGGAATCCTCAAGTGCCTCAAGGCCATTCCCATTGGGGCCAGTAACGCCAGATCAGCAAAAGCAGCCGAAGAATTACCAGATCATTCAAGTACCGGCTTTGTTGATAGATGAAACCTCAACTCGGGACAAAGATAAGCAAGATACTGCTGTCTTGTCTGCACAACCTCAAATTCTCGAGAGGGAGTGTAATGAATTCTCGCCCAACACTCTGGATAAGCCAACTGAAGGAGTTTTGACGTCACCAAAGGAAAAGAACAATACTGGTGGTGAAAATGGAGGCATTGATCTGAACGAGACACCACAGCAGAAACCACCCAAGAGAAGGAAACACCGGCCAAAGGTAGTAGTTGAAGGGAAACCGAAAAGGACTCCCAAGCCTGCTGCTAACAAAAGCAGCACTCCTGATGAAACTCCTGCTACAAAAAGAAAGTATGAGCGGAGAAATGGCAGTAAAACCTCAACAAGTCCATCAACAGATGCAGTAAATGTCGCTGAAGCATCCAATATGGGGCCTGCCAAGAAATCATGCAAAAGAGTGTTAAACTTTGACTTAGATAATGGAGAACAAAAGGAAAGCCAGGGAAGAGAATTTGACTACCAAGCACAGGATAATGAAGGGAGTAAGCTTCCTTTTAATCTGAATTTGGATTCTCAAATTGAAGAGAGTTCTAAAGAATTAAACGAGCGATCGGCATCCACGGCGAAGGTAGTGCAGCAAAAGACATCTGGCAGAGAGATGCAACGGATAGAGACTGCATATGATTTTGTCCACTCAAATAACATCCTTCCCCTAGAGTCAACACCAGTGGCTACTACAGCCCCACCACCACTTACATCTACTCTGAATGTCATTGCCAGGAGTTTGAATGTGAGAAATGCTAGTATAAATCAAAGTAGTGGCAATCATACGTACAGTCAGGTTCATAATCCCATCAATGGAGGCCTTGCCCAGCTTGTCATTCAAGCAAATGCCATAGCACCAAACTTAGACAGTAGAAGACAATCAACAATCTGGACTACGCCTCAACTTCTGGAGGATTTGGTGGATGTCACTGAGATACAAGGATCCAAGAGAGAGCACAGCCACCCTGAGCTGAGACAGTCCCATGCTATCACCCTCATGGGTTCTCGATTGTGGTCCCACGGAGTCTATGCAACAGACAATTGTAACAGAGATAGCAGCAAATTATTGCAAAACGGTTCCGAAACAGCCAAGAAAAAGAAGATTGACGAAAAATTCCACGGGACCTCGTCCGGCATGCTTTCTGGCATTACAGCTGTTGATAATTTCTCAGGACAAATTGAAAGCAGACGGACTATGAGTTTCCCTGCACAAAGCTCCAGAATGCACCAGAACAGTGGATTAACAAATTCTGATAGTAAAGAACTGAGCAACTGCAGAAATTTGAATGATAAACTGAACATGGTCACTTGTGATTGGTATACGACCTACCCAGATTTCAGGCACAAGTTTCAGCAGCAACCTGCTTCATCTCAAGTGCATTTATGTGCAGAGCGAATAGCACAGAATACATCCACCCTTGCTAAAGGGCAAAACACCAACTCCCTCACTGCAGTTACTAACTGGAATCTGGAGTCGGCATCCCAACGAGACCCTAAATCCATTCCACCAAATGAAATTATAAATGTACCTGATCGTGTTGCAGTCAAGAGACGGGCTGCTGGACAGACATCATCCAAGAAATTGCTGATTGCAGATAAATGTCTTCAGCAAGAGTCCAAGAACCCGAGAAGTTATGGGCATTCCTCCAAGAAAGTCACAGGTAAACACCTTTTAGTTATCCTGTTAACATGAGCTGAATATGCTCTTTAAAATTTAAAGCTATTTTTTGTATTTCTGTTCAGGGTCAGAAGAAAACAGAATTTTAATATACATTGATGATATTGCCGACCGCATGAAAGATCTGCGCATCAATGATAAAGGCAAGGGAATAGAAAGGAAAGAGCAAAGTGCACTTGTTCCATACAGAGGAGATGGTGCTATTGTTCCATTTGAGGAATTTGATCCAGTCAAAAAACGGAAGCCACGGCCTAGAGTGGACCTTGATCCGGAGACAAATAGGCTGTGGAACCTTTTAATGGGTAAGGAAGGAAGTGCAAGTGCAGAAACAATGGACACTGATAAACTAAAATGGTGGGAAGACGAAAGAAAAGTCTTCCGGGGTCGAGTGGACTCATTCATCGCACGAATGCATCTAGTTCAAGGTACCTGCTTCCAGAAAACTGATATCATTAATATTGCAATTACATAAATCATCCACCAGAAAATGTTTAATGATCCAAATAATTATATGATTGTTCCCTACTCATTTGGTCGTCAACGAAACTGTTTCAAAAGAGTAAAAAACAAAAGATAGATAACCAGCTTTTCATTTATTTTCTTGAATGTTTGCATTTTGTTAAAATTTAATATCAGAAATAAGCCAAACAATCGTGAGAAAAGTGTGGGTGAACTAGTTGTCATTTGCTTCCTCCAAGACCTTTCTGTGCTAGAAAAGACTTAATAAGTCATATATCTACACCAAGTCTTCCTAAGCTAGAATTGATTAACAAATAAACTTACTATTTCAAGTTGGAGATTGGAGCTGGTCCACCTTCATTCCTACATTTAGGACAACAAGTCAGAGGAAAGATAACAATGTCATCAGAAGCATGAAATACAGTACAACTTGAAAACAATGTGATACCTCAGATGTCCTTGATGTATAATGATGACAAAGATATTAAGAATGAGGCCAAACTTTTGAATCAGCCAGAGGGCTGAAAGTCATCTAGCTCAAATTCAATGTTAGTTATATAAAAGGTGGGCAAGCTCCTGGCCCATCCTCATAAGGAGATCTAAACTGAACAGGGAATTCCAAACATACGTGTATTGAACACACCTTTAGGACAAACATATATTGAAAATTAATTTCCCAACTTAATCTACTTTACCTGGCCATTTCAATTTGTACTCTAGAAATAAGCAAGTCTGGACTCAAAAAGAGGGCTTAAGGGGTATCAGCTTCTTGCACTTTTGTATATGGTTTTCTTGCAGAAAGCTCTGCAAATCTGCAATGAAGTCTACTATATTGAGTTTCATCATGCAGATTTAAATTGAATCTGTTGTAGCTATCCTCGATGACACCTTCTAGCACTTTGAGTGGCTCTGTTGATGTTTGTTCATCAACTATGGGGAAATTTCCCATACCCAACCCATTTTATGTTTCTAATTAGAAAGACAGAGCTCTTAACATCTCAGCTGATGAACTTGAGTTGCTTGTCTCATGGCGCTCTTTTAATATAGGTCCTTTTAACCATTTTTTGAACCACAATAATCCTATTCTGTCCAGTTTTAGGAATGCATACTACAAATTAGTTAGTCGCATACTAATTTTGTAGTATTATGATTCCATAAAACAGACCTAATCTGATATTGTCTTCAAAAAATGATCAAGTTTGACCAAAGAGTCGACCTAGAACAAACAACAATAACAAACTAATTATCTTGGATGTACCTCATCGAGTTTACTGAATTCTAGACCGCAAACCTGAAATAAAATTGCATCTTCACAGGGGACAGGCGATTCTCCAAGTGGAAAGGATCAGTTGTTGACTCAGTGATAGGAGTGTTTCTCACACAAAATGTTTCAGATCATCTTTCAAGGTACAGTTGATTTCTCCTTGGCTGCACAGTAAGAGCCATATAATGTGAAAGATGCTAATCCAATTTTTGTAACTTCTCCCCCTTGCTTGCAGCTCTGCTTTTATGTCTCTTGCAGCCAAGTTCCCTCTCAAATCAAAAACTGTGAGACAACCATGCTGTGATAATGGGGAAAGTCCATCAGTTGAATGCCATGAGGTTCGCATAACATATCCAGACGGAACAACTTATGATCACAGAATTACAAGACAACCATCATACAACCAAAGCTCAGTGACATCCATCGAATCATCTGAATACAGGGGAGAAAATGTCATGACAGAAAAAAGAACCTCCTTAATAAGCGACCATACCAGGAGAACAGAGGAAGACATCATTTCATCACAAAGCTCTTCAGAGTCTTTTATTTTTCAAGCCTCTGAAGATATCAGATCAAGCTCAGGATCAAATTCAGAGGCTGAAGATGGGTGGAATTTCAGCAAAAACCTTGGTTATCTAAGTGTTTCTGAACACACTGAAAGAATGGCTGCATTGCAGCAATCTCAGTTTCAGTTCATGGGAAGTTTATACCCAAATAAGAGGCCTTTGATTGGTCATCAGCAATTAGAAAATCCAGCATACAGGCAAAATCCAGGTCCAGCCAGCAGCAGCAATGCGCATTCTTATCCATTCATTTCCAAAGTCCCCCATCATCAGAGCTCAGTTCCCTCATCCTCCACTAATTCCTGGCTGAGCCTGGAAAAATGGGAAGCAGATGTTCTTGCATTCTCCGGAAAAGAAAGCATATCTTCTTTGGTTTCAACAGATTTTGATATTAGCAATGGAGTAGGTGTAGAATGCAGAAACAACAACATAGGACAGAGTCCAAGTTTTACTTTCACAGCCATACAAAATGGAAGAGCAAAAATTCAGCCATCAGCAATGAATCATGCAATTCCAAGCAAAAACCTTGAACTGCAAACTGGTTTTATCGATGGGTCTCAGAATGGAAATGGCCAACGTTTCATCAATCATAAGCAAGGAAAACAAGAGGACTTTCACCAGGATAGTGCATTTCAGAAGAACCCCACAGGACCTGCTGAAGCATCTAAACAACCGAGTGGTAATGTACTGAACTACTTTCCCATTATTGCATTTATGGGACGATATTTGATGTTCAAGTTAATTTTATTTCAGATAACTGGAAAAACGATGACGTAGGACTTGAACCAACTGAAGTGGGGCAAGTGGATTCTTCCGGCAGACCATCCATTAAGATCAGCCCCACAACCCCAAATGCAAGAAAGAGAAAGGCTGAGAAGGAAAAGGCAGAACCATTTAATTGGGATACCTTGAGAAAGCAGGTGCAACCGGAAGCTGGCACAATTGGAAGAAGCAGGGAGGCAATGGACTCTCTAGATTACGAAGCATTACGAAATGCTGATGTCCGTGAGATCTCTGATACGATCAAAGAGAGGGGAATGAATAACATGCTAGCAGAGCGAATGAAAGTATGTAAAATGATTATATTTGATGACTCTTTAAATTACTCACTACTTCAGAAACACCTAGAAAACAAGGAATGTCCATTTGTTTGCAGGATTTTCTCAATCGCATAGTTCGAGATCATGAAAGAATTGACCTAGAATGGTTGAGAGATGTTCAACCAGACAAAGCCAAGTAAGTCTCTTCATTAAAGTTCAAAGCATCCATATGCTGATGGATATAGCGGAAGGCATGCGCATATATTCCACCTAGTATCTCCACCACATGCTTAATATTAACATCTGAAAAGGAAACTCTTCGCTTCTCTTACCAAAGTGTCTTGCAGGGATTATCTATTGAGCATACGAGGGCTAGGGCTAAAGAGCGTGGAGTGTGTACGCCTTTTAACGCTTCATCATCTTGCTTTTCCGGTAAGGTTATCTGCCTGTAAAGATCAATTTGTACCCGACAAGACAAATAATAATTCTTGCCTGACTCATCTGCTTATTAGGTTGACACGAATGTTGGGCGCATTGCTGTTCGACTTGGATGGGTTCCTCTGCAACCCCTCCCTGAGTCACTCCAGTTGCATCTCCTTGAACTGTAAGCACATATTAAGCATCAACAAAGATATCTTGTGAACTGCTGCTGTTACTTATTGTTTCCTTGCAGTTATCCAGTGCTGGAATCAATCCAGAAATATCTTTGGCCCAGACTCTGCAAGCTGGATCAAGAAACATTGTAATCTTTTCTTAATTGCAATCATCTATCTCAATACAAGAACTATCCACCTAGCTTTGGAAAACCAAAGACATTGACTAATTAATATATCTTGCACTACAGGTATGAGCTACACTACCAAATGATTACTTTTGGAAAGGTAAGCCCTTGCCTTCCATATTTCTTAACAGCATCACTAGTAACCAATACGTACATTAACCACATGCCCTAGTAGTCATTACGTACACTCAGCCACGTGCAAACAATATCTCAAAACATGGGCTTCTATATATTGGCTACAGGTTTTCTGCACAAAGAGAGAGCCAAACTGCAATGCTTGTCCGATGAGAGGAGAATGCCGACACTTTGCTAGTGCTTTTTGCAAGGTTACTTATGTTGTCTTTCTAAATAACCCTATCTGTCTATAAATGACAAGAAAAGCTAGCCAGTGAAAGACTTGCATATATTGAAACATATCAAACAGTCATGATCCAACATATGCATTTGGTGCAGTGCAAGACTTGCTCTTCCAGGGCCAGAAGGGAGACAAATGACTAGTTCAGCTCCCCCATTTAGTGCGAGAAAAAGCTCTGAAGTAATAATAAAGCCTATGCCACTACCTCCACCCGAGGATAACATAGAGAGGGGAACGGGGTTGACAAGAAATTCTGAACCATTCATTGAGGAACCAACAACCCCAGAGCCACCCACAGAAGTGTCAGAAAAAGACATCGAGGATGCATTTTATGAGGATCCTGATGAAATTCCTGTCATAAAGCTCAATGTAGAAGAATTCACAACAAACTTGCAGAGCTTTATGCAAGGGCAGATGGAAGTGGGAGAAGGTGATATGTCGAAAGCCCTAGTTGCTTTGAGTCCAGAACTTGCTTCTATACCAATGCCCAAACTAAAGCACGTCAGTCGACTGCGGACAGAGCATCAAGTGTGAGTTTACAATTTCAAACTAAAATAATAGAAATCCTATTAACTATACAGCACAATGTAAGTAGAAACTATCAGTAACTAATGACTTTTATTCGCTGTAGGTACGAACTCCCAGATTCACATCCGCTACTGAAAGGGGTTAGTTATTTCTTATCTCTAGTCGTAACTATTATACTTCTGCTTCTCTGCAACTTGTTTTACTGACATAAAAGTTAAAATGTCTAGATGGACAGACGAGAACCCGACGATCCAAGTCCGTACCTTCTGGCTATATGGACTCCAGGTAAGTTATATAATCTAAAATCCCTTGATACAGTCCAAGAGTGCCCACAGAAGGCACTTGTCTCCAGAATGGTAGCCTAATGCTAAAAGTGTTTACTAATTTCTAAGTCTCGCCAAAGAAACATAACGACAACCCCTTCCCCCTCACCCACTAATACACCTGCATAAAATAAATAAAGCCAGAAGAAAATAAGAGCATAGGGCCATCATGAAGAGACAGACGATGCTGCACTTCAGTTATCTTGATGAAATGAACTTTTCACATAGTCTGATGACTGCACCCACATTTGACATCATCTTAACCAGGTGAGACAGCAGATTCAGTTCAACCTCCAGAAATTAAATGTAGCTTTCAGGAAGGAGGGGGCCTGTGCAACAAGAAAACATGTTTTTCATGCAATAGCACAAGAGAAGCACAGGCTCAAACAGTCAGAGGCACAATTCTGGTGAGACAAATGTGATGTAATTATCAGCAAGTTATTGACAATTAGAGAACCTTTTTCTTTTCTTCTTCGTTTTGTTGTCGTGCTGAAACCCGATCTCCTTATAGGTACCTTGCAGAACAGCAATGAGAGGCAGTTTTCCCCTGAATGGCACATACTTCCAGGTCAATGAGGTATGAAACTCCTATTTCAGGAGCTTGTGTGTATAACACTAGCAGTGGTGTGATTTCTGCAACACAAAATGATATTGGAAAAGAAATATTCTCCATTTGATAACTTGCATAAGAATAGGTTTCCGTTACTTACTCAACGAATAGTTACATGCTTTCAGTGGACGAAATAGATATGCAACCCATTATTACTCTTATGCAGGTATTTGCGGATCACGAATCCAGTTTGAACCCCATCGATGTGCTGAGAAGTTTGATATGGAACCTGCCAAGAAGAACTGTATTTTTTGGCACGTCTGTCTCAACAATTTTCAAAGGTAAAAAAAGAATCATTAGTTTATAGCTGAGGTATAAGAAGAAAAACTGACTGAAATTATCTCTGCTCACTAGGCATGTCAACTGAAGATATCCAGTACTGCTTCTGGAAAGGTATCAAACTGCCCACAGTATTCAATGGGCTTTCTTTCAGTAATGTCCCTCTTGTACATTGATGATTATTGAGATCGCAATTTTCACACTGGTGTAATTTCAAAAATGCACCACAGGGTTCGTATGTGTCAGAGGATTTGACCAGAAAACTCGAGCACCGCGACCTCTAAAGGCCAGGTTGCATCTACCTGCAAGTAAGATGGCAAAGCAAAACGAGTAAGGATAAAGTAATGCTGCTGGTAAGAAAAGAAGCTGCAGAAGTAGGATAACTGTAGACAGCTAACAATTTTTTTAGATCCATTTGCTCCTCCTCTTCCCATGAGTTGCGGGTAACCTGTTCTTTGAGCAGCTTGATGTACATCTTTTATATCAAATAAGTTTTCTACTGCTCAAAGTACGGGTAAATCATAGAAGGGACTTGCATGTACATCATACATTTCCAATTTTTTCATATTTCCTTTTTTGTTTTTTTTCCTCCAATTTATGCTCACAAAGTGAGCCATTTTTCAATGATACAAATGTTAACAGGGAAGGGGAATAAAAGGATGTAATCTACAGTTATATTACATTTATTCATTTGTCACAGTCTCTATGCAGAGAAGCCGTGATTTCCTCACATAAATTTTAATTGCACTCATCAATTTCAGAACCTATTATGCAGACAAGATATACCATATTATACACCTATTTCATCCTTTCACCGACTGAATCACATGCTTTTGCACTATTAGTACAAATAGCAAGCAAGAAAATTTTGGTCATATAACAATACCATACCTTTAATATCCTAATAAAGATACCATCTGCTACATTCACGAACTGGAAAGAATACCAAGTTTGCTGGCAAAATACTAAACATGGATTTCATTTTTTTAAGGAATCCTCTGTTGCCCAAAGAACCAATAGAGTCACATACAAAAATATGAAAAATAACAAACTTAAATTTCAGAACTTGAAGGTAACGTTGAATGGCAAAATATCACTTGAGGCAAAAGATTGAAGTGGAGAAATCTAAAGATATGTAGTATTACTCATACTTAAAGAGTCTCTGTTCATAAGTCACCCTCTTATAACAGTATTGAATGGCAAAATATCACTTGAGGCAAAAGATTGAAGCAGAGAAATCCAAAGATATGTAGTATTACTCATACCTAAAGACCTATCTTCATAAGTCACCCTCTTATAACAGTTTCAAACTGGGATGAACTTTAACCATGGCATAATTGCAAGTAGCACATAATCTTGCCTCTTATTCTGTATTTAAAATGAGAAATCTTCAGGTCAGATCTCATTTACAAGTATCACAAAATCTTGCCTCTGATTCAGTATTCAAACTGAAAACTCTCCAGATTACATAATAGTGGGGAAAATTCTAATAAAGTTATTGACTCAATAGTGTTATTGATTTCCTTAATAACGATCCATTTATTAGATTACGTCAATCTCCAGATCCTCTGCATTGATGACATAATAAGTAAATCAGATACCAAACCACTGTCTGCAATCTGATTATATTTATTTGGCAACAGAAAAAGCATATTACCAAAATAATTTCATATTCTAGAGCAAAATTTTCAAACATCAACTGAGAATAATAGTGCATTATGCACTCCCGTCACATATCTATGCAAGAGGGATAGAGATGAACACCGACAAATGCACCTAGCGTTATAGATAATTTCCTTCACTAGAATCACCAACCTAATGAAAAGCTTGCTACACCTTCATATATGTAAGGAAATCTTGTCTGTTTGTGTTTTCATTCCTAGTTTTTGGTTTGTGAACCAGTAATTAAAGTGAAAACATATTTGTTTAGACGTATTCTCGTTAAAAATATATTGATTTGACACCACGGTTCAATATAAAACATAATTTCATTAACAAATCCAAACATATTCTCACTTTACACGAAGACCTATACAAAATTTAAAATATATATTTTCCACTGAAAACTAAAAACACAAACAAACAGATCCGTGCAGTGAAAAGAAATCATATCCATGCAATAAAAGAGAATCTGATACGTCAAACCTTAGATTTTCATGACTCCACTACTATAACACAAAAGGTAACCTTTATTTAATTATTGTAAATCTTCCAATCAGAATACAAAAAAGGAGAACTTTTAGCATATGGTAGTGACGTAGTCGCTACCCCCCCAAAGAAAAAAAATAAAAAATAAAAATGGCTAAAGCTATTTAAAAAGCTCCAAATATATAGAGAATGGTTTAGTTTGAACTCTACTAAATTTGAATGGAAAGATTTTTGTTTCACTTCTAAGGCTTCAAATTACCCTGACTTGAAACTTCATATAAGAAAAAGTTCGGAAGAAACTATTGAATGCTCATCTCAAGTATAATTTTACAGTCTTGATTATGGTACAGACATTCCTCTTACTGTTTCATGCAGGTACTCCACTGAAATATATAACTTATCAATATGTCAAAAGGAAAATGTTTGGTTAGCATTGCTTAGTTTTTAGTAAACTAAAAGCCAGCCAAGAGAACTTTTACAAACTCTTCTTACCATCATATGCGAACAGCACATCCAGTCACTGTACAGTATGGGGTGGTCAGAAGTAAAAATTCCTTAGTTGAATTCCTACTTGACAAAATGAACTGCACACAAGCAAAGGTTCAACTAATGAAGATCCCAAAGTATATTTTATTTGAGCACATTGTTATCACCCTTAATTTCATGATTCATCTGAATGGTAACATTTTGTACTCCTAAAGTGATATTGGATTCTGTTGTGGAAATTAAGCGGACAGGGTAAGGAACAATGAATGCAAACGCAGAGCGTGTTGCCTTGCTTTCAATGAGAATAAGCTATACCACATTTTCCTAGTAGCTGATATGAGAATCATATATTGGGGCGTTTAGTTTGATTTTCAAAAGCCAATTTCCAGTTTTACACTATTTCAGATTTTGAAAGCTTGTTTGTTTAGCCCAATCCCATTGAAAAGGCTCATTTCCAATGGAAATTTGCTGCCTAATGTACCAAAAACACACTTAGACCACCCTTCTAAACCTCATTATTGCCTAGTAAAAGAGGATATGATATGACATGTTGACTTTTATAAAATAAAACTAATGTTATATATTAAAAATATTTACAAAATACCTATATAAACAAATCAAATCCAAACAAATTCTTATTTCTCACACCTATAAACCTAGGTTTGGAAACATACAATAAAACATATTTTTATTTCTCGCACAAAAACCCATAAAACATTTCCATCCCATTTGAAAAAGCTGGAAACTGAAAATAAAAATAGAAACAAACCAAAAGGAGGGAGGGGGCCTTTGGTTAAGGTGTTTCATCGAAAAAAATGTTGTGGCAAAGTGATAGGAAGAAAACCAGAGGATGTGGTATATCCTAATAGTAGGTGACTATAACTCTCCCAATTGAGATGTCAGATATCAGATGCCGAAAAGAAAACCAACCATGCATTTTTTGAGTTTCAAAATATGAATCAAGTGCTTCACATGCCAAGATACAAGTTGATCCTTCAAGCCATTTCTGTCTTACTGACAACAACATTGTATGATTCCTTCATTGAACCTATATAACAGAGCAACGATACTTTTCAGGCCTTTGAGACTCGGTTAAGATGCCACCTTCAGTCCCCAAATCTCCAAAAGTGTCCCTCATTTATCATAATCACCAGTAAGGGGGAAAATAAGTTGCTATGGTAGAGAAGCTAACAAGGGATGTCGAGAAAAGGGAAACAAAAAGGGAAAGAAAAAATCTTATAATGGTGTATCAATGACCAGAGATATTTAATGGACCTTAACCATAACATCTGACTGCAATGATATATATTCTTAACTGGGAAACCTTCAGAGACACCCTTAATTTACTATTAATTTAACCATAAAACTAAATGGATGAAAAGATACAGTTATAGATCTGATAAATTCCAGGAGAAGTTTGATAGAAGGAACAGCTACAGTTAGTAGTGGAACACATGGCAAAATAATTATATAAAATTATTTGATAAGTAGGTAGAAGGAGTTATATAAAGCTTGGAGCAAATAAGAGGATAATAGTGTACCACAAGAATGGGTGATACGTTAGATGCTACCATACTTTTCCAGTACAGTAAAAGAGTTTGATCGTGGACATTTCTCCTTGAATTACCCTTGTCCGATCACTATGTCAAATTTCTTCTTCCTGCAACCATATGGAACAAGAGGCTTAAACACAGAATGAAACTGTACTAAAAACATACATATTACATACCAATTATAACTATGAACCTTGGATATTAATTAGGCATTCCTGGGGTTATTCCCAGATACATGCATTCAGGAGTAGAGTTAAGAGATGTGAAGCAATTGGCTCTGGAGACCAGTGCCTCAGAAGATGGACCATTCCCTAAAATGTGACTAGGTGTACTATATAGACATATAATGATTAAATCAAACAAAGTCAACTAAACCAAAAAACTGTGTAACCATTCTTCTTTTCTCTTGACATCCAGGAACTTGTGTTAATTCTTCCCCATCTTCTCCCAATGGATATTACTAAGATCCTGCACTTGTATTTCAGATAAATTTCTTCGCTATTATGACATGCCCGTCGTGATCAAATAATATCCCACTTCTTTCACCTTTAGCTTCTCAATGAGTTAATAAGTGAGACATAAAAATCCTAAAAAAGTTTTAGAAATATTTCTGAATGTCTAGCAAACGAACATGCTTACTTTTCTTGAAACCATAAAAGAACTCCAACACAAAGACTTACTCCCTATGCGGTTGCTACACCTTGTGAAAAGTGAATTAACTCTCTTGTTCTCATCACAAACAAAACCATTGATGATAAAGAAGATTTGACAGTTCAACGTAGCTACCTAGCACAACATGTTATAGGCTTCAATACAACATTTATTGAATAAAACATGTGGAAGAAAACATACCAACCAACAATAGGCCAAATGGCATCCAAACAGAAAAAGAAAATCATACCTGAGAAACATCTATGGTAGATCCAGTCTATACATAAAAATTAAGAAACCACATAAGAAATTAGTGCCTTTGCATGAAAACATCCAATGTTCCTGTTTATTACATACAAGAACTAAAAATGTATGCCGGTACTAAAGTAGGTCAATAAGCTTGTATGTGTGCTTGAACAGATACATATGCATATATATGTCTAGAACAATTGCTCAAAAGCAGTATTTCTTCATAATCTGCCAATTGCATTGCACTGACCTTTAAAGAAACTAAATGCATGTATAAGAAACTAAAGGTGGCTGTTCAACTGCTAAAATCATGCTCTATATTTGCTTACTTATACTTCAGTCAAACACCAAACTTGCTATAATGTATTTGAGTAATATTACTGATATATACATCCTCAGCATAAAACGAACCCTTAGAAAAAGTCATCCCAGAACATTTTTAACATGCTCACAGTCAAAGGCTGCAATTTTATGAGTACTACCATATGTACCTTTACAGCTTGCCATAAAATCATTTCCAAAAACGTGCATTTTCTCAGGGCCATACTCCTCAGCATTTGCACGAGCAGCAAGAATAACTTTCTTGTTTGACGGTGGTCATTATCTGATCAACCCAAGACTTGGGACAATTGCTGCCTCTTGATAGCTCCCATCCAGTAGTACTTCCGATAACTAGTGCAATTCAGACATGAGACAAGCCCTACCGATCACCTTCATTCTCATTGCCAGTCGCGATAAAAGTGATCCTAGTGAAATAACTTAAAGTAATTGGGTCCAGCAGTAGGATAAGCAATGGAAGCTTTTGAGAAAGAAAAAAAAAAACTAGTTAGCATTTCTTATGTTCATATTATGATGTACCCAACTAATAATCTAATGCAATATTTCTACATGAACAGCTCTGTGAATAGGTTAGATAGAAAAACTCCTAAAAGAATGAAAACACAAAAGTTACTTATAAGGATCACGCGTCGATTCGCAGAATCTTTCGCAATCAATAAGGACATATGGGAAAGTGACAATTCTTTCCATATTCAACAAGTAGATAATTTAACCAGATTATCAGAAATTCAGTGAAAATAAACCATGTTCTGAACTTATTTGAAACCGAACATTCACATTCTCTGCAGTGAACCCCTTCCCCTGTCTAAATCATTTTCTGTCTTCCTACAAAAATATTCTCATGGTTTCTTTAAGCACAGTGATCCTAAATAAACTGTAGAAAAATATTACCAAAATATTCCTTCATCAAAGGATAACCACAACTATATTCATATTAGAAGATACTCCGTAGACACCCCGTATTTTACTCAAATCCTATTACATTAGACAGAATAAATGCAGTTCAAATAGAACACAACAGGCCCAAGCCAAATCACCGAAAGTTAAGAAATAAAATATGCAATGAACTTGGTCTAGAAAAATCACAACAAAAAGCAATTCTTTATACTATGCCGAAATACAACTTCAAAAACTGAAAACATACCAACCCTCTGTTTCTTACACCACCGTACAAATATAAACAATCATAAAGATTTTCTACTGCAAAAACATTAATGGGGCCTTGAAATTGATGCTTAATACTACATACAGATATACAAAAATAATCAATTAGTAGGGCATTCAAACGAGAGAAATGTACAACATTGCTCGAGTAAAATTGCAATCAAGCAAAGATTAATACTTAGTTATACCTGGGTAGTTTCAGATGAGAAATTCTCGGAGGCAGGAGAGAGAGAGAGACAGAGCGCGAGAGACGTGGTGGAAGTTTTGCCGCCTTTTATTTGAGTTTGCCGCGTGGTTGCGAGAATCTTTATGCTTTACAGGGTTTTTTCGCTTTAAATTTTGTGTTTTTTTTCCCTTTTATTTGTTTATATACATATATTTATTATATAATAAAATATTATATATATACAAATAATATGGAGATAATCAAAGTCCTTTTTGGAAATATTGTTGTTTTTCAAAATTATTTACTACGATTGTTGTTATTTACGCAAAAAAAACAATTTAATTATTACCAATTGATTTTATTGCTTTTGTTGTGCTCATTACGACAAATCACGCATTACTTTACGGTTTTTTAAATATAAAAATCAACAATTTTATTTCACTTAAAATAAAAGGTAAACAACGTGAAAAGATTAAAACACCAATATAAATGATGTTCAAATTGAAATAATTAAAGAAATTACTAGCATATTTTGCGTTGAGGTTTCTTGTTGTACCTTCGCTTGATTTTATTATGTATCGTACTTGTATCTGATTGAAAAAATAATTCTCTTCCATACTCAAGATAACTGAAATTTATCTAAATAAAATATTATGTCTACCTAAATAATATTTTTTAATCAATATTTATAAAAGATTATCAAAAAAACCACGCGTGTCTATGAAAATAATGTAACACTCAAAGACGAAACAAATGAAATGATAACAAAAAGCAAATGAAAGACGAAACGAAATAAATGAACAATGCTACAGAAATGAGTATTGAACTGTGTCCAAAACCATATGGAGTTGCGTTCAAGGGTGGAGGAGAACGTTACAGTGGCTGGGTGAGGACAAAAATTTATCGGACAAGTGTTGGGTTATTGTGATGAAGCATCCAGATCTGATGGGACAAAGAGAAAAAGAAAAAACAAGGTGAGAGATGAGCTGACGGAAGGAAAGTCAGATATAAAAACAAGGTTAGCTCGTCGCCACTGTGTGACTGCGATGAAAGACAAATCGAAGGTAGGTTTTATAGAGAGGTTTCCATATTTGAGTTTTTTTTTATTCTTTTGATTTTTTTTAAATGAGGATAAAATTAGATGTGAGAGACTAGAAACAAGTATCGACTTTAATAAATAATTAGTGAAAAAAAAAATAGTTAGAGGATAATAGGATCCATGATTTCATACTTATAGTCAATTGAAACATATGATCCATTGGAGTTATCACAACTCAAAAGGCGAGGGAATTTAGTATGTTCCAATTGATTAATTAATATTTTAGTTGCTTGATCAATCACAAACATATGTGCATTTCAATCCAATTTTACAAGTTTTTGACTTTTTGGGTTCAACACACTAGGTCACAACCATATTATTTCATTTAATATTCATGACGATGATACTTAATATTGAAGATATTTCCATTTCTACAACCACGTAAAACATATGCTTTAAATATAAATATTGATACCCCCTCAACATTTTCTCCTTACAAACCCAAAGCATCAACGCTCCCATCAACTAGCCCAATCGATCATAACCAGCTAGCCCATGAGCAGGGAGGTAAGGCCCATGAAATTATTTTCTGTATTTTCTAAACTGACATGTCCAAAAAATAAGCTCATTTCAGTCGGACACGTAAGCATACAGCTAGACGTACGCGTCATACAAATTATTGACACATTAAGACACATCATATTAAAATATCTCCTACAGACTCCTGGTAATTCGGTGGCAACCGAGCTGATAACTAACAAGTGACCAATTCCCCGATTTCTCGACAGACTGGGCAAGACTCAGTCAAAGAGTCATATCTCAGTTAATTTAAGTCCAAATCGTGAACGGGTTTTTAGGTTAGGAAGCTGACTCAAGTAACTTCCAAATGGTGTAGGACTCTTCAAAACTAAATTCCGAATCTTACTATACGAATGCCTATAAGTAAAGGCCTTGTGCAGATATTCGATAACATCTTACATTTTTTACTACTCTCACTTGCATTCTCTCTCAATTTTAAGCTATCTCAATTCTCAAGGAGGCCAAAGACATTTTTTGTCGCTATAGAAAGCCTTCCATGATTGTGAAAGTAACTTATTGAACCATGTTGTTAACGTATGCACACTTAGCATTTACATAATGCTTGGAAAGAATTGATTGACACTTTGAATACAACATTAGCAGGAGAGCTTTTAGATGTTAGTAATCCTTTGCTTGAGTTCAACTGAATTGAACAAGTCTTTTGATTCCATTATTGTCTTTCCAAGCTTGTACGACTTCGTACTTATTTGTTTGACTCATTAATAAAGGTTATGTATATTGAGTGACCAAAAACAATAAACAATATACTTCATTGGGGCACTTATTGTGCTATGAACCTCCGTATAACAAAAAAAAAGCCACACTTCCTGGATATTAGTGATATCCTCCAACAATCAAACAATAGTTGGGTTAGACCTTTGGGATGTCTTCGTCTTGTCAACACAAGAGATCAAACTTAGTGTATCTATTTCAATAAGGACTTTGTTGATTTGTAGAGATATTGCGGGATGTAATCCTTTATGAATGTCCAACATTCTGTTATGATGTCTGTATTATGACCTATATGTGATGAGAATATTGCAATGAATTTTTCTTTCGATATCATGAAGAATTCCCCCCAACTCCAGCTTTTCCTGGATTTCTAAAGGAAGATCCATTGATGTTTAATTTGACAAAATGAGTTACAATAAATTCTTTTTTAAAATTACCATCAAGTGCCTCCCAATTCCCAATGCAAAGAAAAAGGCTTGTTGACACCTGTGCAGTAATCACGCTAAGCCCAATAAACATGGCAACAGAAAATAAACAAACCTATCCACCTTTGCAAATTTTGGTTGTTGATGACCCGTCGAGAGCGAAAAAATCATCGCATAGTTGCAAAAGGGTTAAAAAAGAATATCGATACTCGGCTTTATGGACTAAAGTTACTAGCTTGTGATAGCACTAATGCAAGTCTCCTCTGATGACAATCTCAACAAGGTGACAGGCAAAATCGTAAGCCACTTTGGACTGAGTTATGCTTCATTTATTCTCATAACCCGAGGCAAAGACAAGTGAAATAGTGAATATAAATGTTGATAATGAACCAATCATGAAAATGCTTTGAATCAGGTTACGAATCTTAACTCCTCGAATAGCGATGTCATTATAATTCTTGGGGGGAACATGGACTGTATATTAGCCTGTATCGATAAGGTTTATGATCCTTTTAGCCCTAATAGCTTCCCCTTTTATTGTGTTCTGTGGAGCTGGGAGGGTGTCAAGGACCCGATTACTACCACTATGGGCAATAGAAGAATTTAGGCCAACTTTCATAATTGCTTTAATAAGGGAATAAAATGATGCACTGCACAAGAAAATAAAATCCTCGGTGAAATTATGCAATCTGCTACTACTGAACCAACATTGTTGCAACACGAATTAAGTGTGATTTCAAAATAACTTACATCTTTGGCAGGGGAATCATGAGTTAGATTATATGACTTGTTTGTGCCTTTATTCACTTCTAAAATTATGCACAATACGTTAACAATGAATATCGCCACAATTGATGCTTATTTACATGTGATGTGCACCTTTGCTAACACATACCCATGGGAAGGTCACCACTTAAGTAGTTGCATGCTTCTACACCCGCAAATGTCACAAGAAGTAAGAGGATGTGTTTGTCAGAGCTTTAACATCAAGCCAGAGAATTTGGAAATCGATAGGATGGAAAGCGGGTAAACAACCTATATGGGATAATCTTCAAGTGATCTTTGAGACCCCTGTGGTCGAGACTAGAGGGGGATAATCTAGTCCCCATGCTGGTATTGTCCTTGGATGGTGAAGACGAGGCCTGATACGACACCCACGAATAAGCTTGATGTTGTGTTTATATTGATACAATGAGTACCAAGGGATGGGTCGAGGTGCTTAGTTTGTCTATTGGGATTTTAATATGTATTTTTATCTCAACGATTTCATAGGATGATCACAACTATGTTTTTTTCATTGTTTAAGTTGTACAATTGGTGGTGCTTACTTATTCTTATAGATATACAATTACGTTTAGTAATATATAGTATGAAAGAGTCAGCTTAGTGTGTGTACGTACTGGTACATCTTGATGTGCAGAATTATTATGCATGTACTTGTTAGCCAGTATATGCAGTGCGAGTGTATTTAAGTTACATATTAAAACAAATTGTTGCATTTATCTTGATGTATGTTGGTACATAGATAAACAACAAATCTGAATAAATACTGGATAAACCTGAATAAACATGAACTACATGATCTAACTCGGTTCACTCATTGAATCATATCATATTACAACATCTACAATAAAATAAATATGCTACCAAGAAACTAAGGTGATTAAGGTAATTTACAATAGTGGCATCAGTACCGATGATCTAGAATACCAACACAAAACAAAATTTGAATGTTATAAATAATTGTTTGGATCAAAACTTTTAGTGCACATCACTAAAATGATAAACACAATTTCCATTAGTGCACACCTTTAGGCTATTTAATTGCAAGATAAATGCTTTATATGCTTACCTTAAATATAATATTATGAAAACATATAAGAACTCTTTAATACAATTCCCAATAGAAACTAATATTATGTACAAAATATATATCACATTCAAATGAATGAGGAGATGCCATTGAATTGCATATGTATGAAGAGTATCGATTTAGTAGGACAAGATATCCACAAAAAGTTACAGTAAAGTTAATTAACAGCAACAAGTTGTCGTCCATAAACAAAATCTGTTGCAAATGATAATCTAGAATATAAGATACCAGTACAATCATCTCCCATAAATGCATAATATAAGAGAGGAAAGATGCAAACACACCAGCGTCTGAAGTATTTGTATAAGTGATCAAAGTCATGACTAAGTACCAAGCCAAGAAACAGAGAAACAACTATAAACAAAAACAAAATAAGTCCCAGACTCGTGAAGAATCCCTTCACCAACAACATGAAAGTTGGATAGTAGAATCATTCTAATGTATATGTAACCAAAACAAAATAGCATACATATTAAGTTTAGGACATTGCACTTAACACACACATAGCAAAATATATAGTTCTAAGTCCACGAGTTAATAACAACACACTGTCTTGTCACAATCCTCCAGTAACCAACATGCATACGTACTCAGCTTGATCGCTGACCAACAAGCTAAAGAAACCATCCAGTTTCCCCTCTGCTGGCCACTAGCGTATTAGTTGTCCAAAGTCTTATAACATCTAAAGAAGTTTATGATAACGTCTAGCATCATGGGGTCCTCCATAACATTTCGCCAGTCTTCCTTTTCTTACTACTTACTTTCTTTGTCCCATTAGACTCATTAACTGTAGGACTGAGCACAGATTGAAACTCATAATTCATCTCATTCTCTTCCCCACATATGTTTACATCGAGAATATTATTTTGAGATGGATCGTATAGGTCATCGGACTTGTCATAACCATCATTATCCACTATATTGTTTTTTTTTATTTCCCCTATGTTGGTTGCGTTTGCTATATCCTGTGCGTGTTGGCCTCTAACCCTACCCCTCCGATATATCTCATGCCATGCAGGAAAAAAGGCCTCATAAATGAATATCTAAAAATGGAAGCTACAAGAATTAAATATTATCATTGTGGAATATGAGATCTTGAAAGACATAGCATTGAATAGTGAATAGAAATTAGTACCCTCGACAGTGTATATTTACATGGTAATATATTTCAATTTGAGCAATATTACTTGAACGGTTGTGTGGAGGGTCCCAAAATTATGCATAAATATATTGTGCGGAGGACAATATGTTGTACAATAATATATAGGAAAACTAATAATCAAGTAACTACTAATAGTAGTAGATCATAAATTAAGATATATTATACAAAAGAGACCGGTCAAATACTTAAATTTCACTCGATTGGCGCATCATACGGAGTTGATCACAAGATATCTGCCACTTTAGTCAAAACAATGTTAATATTAGATACAAGTAATATTTGTTATGACAATAGACACTTTGTTTTTATTTTGTTTTTCTTTTTAAATGTTGAAACCAAAAGTGAGAAGGAATTACATAGTGAATATATCTCTCAAATCAACAGGGTATATAAAGTCTGGCCTTGAGCATTTTCCTACATCTGAGACTACTTATTATGGGTTTGTCAATAACTATATATGTTGTGTTTATTTTATGTTGATTTCTTGATTTGTTGGTGTGATGTCTTGTGGGTAGTGATGGCAATGGGGCGGGTCTGGTACGGGTCCGCCCGAACTCGAGACCCGCCCCGGTTAAAAAATTCTAGCCCGCCCCGCCCCGTCCCCACCCCGCCCGGCCCGAATTATCAATATTTTTGTGTTCATTTTTTCATTTCTTAAACACAACAAATTAAAACATATTTTCATGCATAACATTCCTAAATTATTACAAAAAAATAAAAATAAAAATCCATCACAATAAAACGTAACCCATCAGTACTAAAATTCACAAGAATATAAAAAATAAGAAGTTTGAAATCCACATAGCTAACATAAAAAATAACAAGTTTGAAATCCAAATAATTAAACACATATTGATGCTCCGTGATACATCGATTATGCTTCTTTACTCGTTATCACGATCGTCTTGGTCATCTTCTTCATCAAGCATTGAAGGACAAATTTTTATACCATCACCTGTCAAACAAGCATCTAACAGAAGAAAAAAAAAAGAAGAGAGAATAAAATAAGTATAGTACTTGTTATAGTTTAATATAATAAAAAAAGTTAATCAAATTTTCTTACCATTCACTTCGTTCCACAACCAACGACGAGAACACATCAATGCCTCCACAGTAGTGTGATGGAGCCTATTACGATGAGGATTAATCAACTTCCCGCTACTACTAAATGCAGACTTGGATGCAACGGTAGAAACAGGAATAGCTAAAATATCTCTAGCCATCTTCTGCAGAGTAGGAAACTTAACTCCATTTGTCTTCCACCAGTTCAAGATATCAAAATCACGAGTTCTTGGCAAGAGACTTTCTTCTAAATACGTGTCCAACTCCGAAGTCACACGCACATTAGTAGTAGAAGTTGTTTTTGAAATCATAAATTCATCAAACTCATCAAGACATTCATCCAAATTAACATTACTGTCAACAACAGACGACATTGAATTTTTCAAACCTCCAATGCTTGAACTATTTTCATCCAAAGTACAACATCTAGATTGATAGTCAAGCAACAAATCATAGCAATTCTGTCGAACCTCATCAATCTTAAACATTGCACTTTCACGATAAATTTTGTGAAAGAAAAACTCAACCAAACCTATCTTGAAACGAGGATCTAAAACAGCAGCAATAATTACACTCCGCATATTGAATACCGTCAACTTTAATTCTCTTGAAGTGGTCCCATGCAACAGATGTTCGCTTCCTCTTGCTGTTGTCTTGAGATGTTTCCTCAATCTCAACTTTATCTTTACTCATTTCCATTGATGTATTTGTTTCCAAAACATTATTGTTTTCTCTAGCAGATAGTTGAGGAGTACTTCCCGGTTGAGATTCCATAAGCTAAAAAAGAGTTGAAGCACAAAGTAATTCGATAAGCTAAAAAAGTCATGAATCAACATATTTACATATGTAAAACTCTGTAACAATTCCAAAAGCCTACTGTATGCAAATAAGCGTAAACCAAGTTCAAATTTATTACTTATAAAGATCTAACACAAGTCCAGAAATGTATTGTATAAACCAAGTCCAGAAATGTATTGTATAATTCTAACACATACTTCAGTAGAACAATGATCAATCCTAGATAATACACAACAAGAAGTAAATAAAGGCAGAATCTTTCCCTTGGATGTTCGTAACTGATCTGTAAACCCATCAAAACATCCAAACTTAGCCCATTTTCTTTTTACTTTCTCAAGGCTACGACGTTCACGGCACCGTCAGAAATCATATTTATAAGTCCAAACAAGACTCTGGTTCAAACCCGGCTGTTCTTTTTACTTTTAGCTTATATTATTGTCCAAACAAGAACAATTCAAGATTTTAACTTTTAAGACACCACAATTTACAGAAGCAGTGTTCTGCATCTACAGACGACGACACCACTCAAAAGGTGAAGAAATTACAATTTTTAGCCCTTATTTTATGATGAAATTACAGAGAAAGAACAAAAGATGGTGAAGAAAACTGGTGGGTGAAGAACACATACCTGGAAATTCGGCGATGGTGGCGGTGGGAGAAGGAAACGCCGGCGGTGGGAGAAGAAGAAAAATCAATTGGTTTGGGGCTAGGGTTTATAGAATTGGGGGTGGAAAAAAATGGTGAAGAAAGAAGAGAAAGAATGGTGAAGAAAGAAGAGAAAGAAAGATGGGTGGGTAATAAGAAAGAGAAAGAAAGATAAATAATATTAAAGTAAATATATTAAGTTTTTAATATTAATTTTAATAAAGTAAATATATTAGTTATATATAAATTTAGTTTTTAATATTAATTTTAATAAAGTATATATATTAGTTAAAGAAAATTTAGTTTTTAATATTATAAATATAAACTACTAATTAGTTTAGTAGTAATATAATTAGTTAAATATACTAAAAAATAAAAAAAAAATCATATTTAACAATTTAATATTATACAAAATATCCATTTTCTGCAATAATGCAATTGAAATACATAAAAATATTTGTAGTTGAGATTGATATATGTTCACAATATGCAATAAATTTGTATATTTATAAATGTTAGTATTACATTGATGTAACTATCATCTTAAACTGTTGAACAACATGGGTTAATCAGACCGTTAAAATTCAGATCAACCGTTAGATATGATCAAACTTACAGAAAAATACATTTGGTAAAGTTTTAGACTTATTGGGTATACGGATGTTGAGATATCATACTCGTAACAAAAGAGTAATCATTTAAGACGGTATATCGTTGAATCAGACCATGTGATTTTAAATCGTACCGTCTAATATGATCTAATGGACACATAGTTATATATATATATATATATATATATTAAAATTTAGTATGAATCGGGTGGCTGGATTTTAAGATATTGTAATTGTTAATTAAACTTTTTGATGTCATTATATAATATAATATATATCTAAAATGAATTGTATAAGACATATTATATGTTTATCTAAATTATTAATCTTCTATTCAAGTAATATCATTTTACAATTTACAATGAATTATATTATACAAAGAATACATTAAACTAATATTTTATTTTTTAATAAATAATATCAATTTAGATTTAAATAACTTAATATAGACTATATAATTTTCAATTTAAAATTTAAAATAATCATTAAATTTCTTATCAACTAAATTTTTATATTTTTTTTGATTTCTTATATAGGATTGGGTACATGCAAAACTTATTTGGATTTATATATAGTATTATAATTTTTTATTTATAATATATATTAGAAATATATAATAAAATTGGGACGGGGACGGGGCGGGGTGGGGACAGGACCCGTACCCGACCCCGGACCCGACCGGGGCAGGTTTTTTTGGCCCCAAACCCGCCTCGGCCCCTAATAATTGGGTTCCAGACCCGCCCCATACGGGGCGGGTTTCCCGAGTCCGGGTTGAAATTGCCATCTCTACTTGTGGGTTTTTGTTTTCAGGGTGGGTTGAAGAGGTAAGGGAGTGAACCAATTACAGCAGGGGCAGAAAAATCAGTAAGAGAGTGAACCAATTTCAGGGTGGGTTTTTTGGGGTCTTTTGTGAACCAATTGCAGCAGGGTTCTGCTACTGTCTCCGCCATTTCTATGAGGAGGGGTCTTTAGCAACTTCTCAATTTTTGGTCGGAGGTGCTACACATTCTACCCTTCTTTAACATAATGCAAAATAGGCAAAATATGTGCTACAAATTTTACCCTTTTTTTAACATAATGCAACTTCTAATTGTATTATAGTTGTATTATATATTGAATTATATCTAATTTAGAAATGCAAAATAAGCAAAATATCTTGAATTAGAATCTGTAATTTAGAATAGTTGTATTATAGATTTTGTAATATAGAATAGTTGTATTACATATTCTTGAATTAGAATAGTTGTATTACAGATTCTTGAATTTAGAATAGTTGTATTACAACTATTCAAGAATCTGTTGTATTTAGAATAGTTGTATTACAACTTATTTTGTATTATTTTGTATGGATGCAAACATATTACAATGAGTTCGGATACCGCTATATTGCAACTTAGAATGTTTTATAACATATACTGGATTGTAGAAATGGAGAAAACCTTCATGGACACTCTGGTGTATCATATTTCCATCGGTGTAGATGAGCCTGGATACCCGAATTCTTATTCCATATGCCAAGGAATGCGCAACCAACGAAAAACATGGTCTGTCGTTCGATTATAGTTTCTACGAATCTAGAGTAAGACGTTTGTTTACTCGATTTCTTTTATTTTCTTGGATATTAAGTTTTCATGGTGTGTCGTATAATCGTAACACAAAGGTACTGTTTGTTGATCAACATGTATGGGATCTTATCTTTGAGGTAAAATTAACAGACTTTATCACGTTGTATATACAAATTAACAGATTCGTTAATAACCAAACTTATCTTTTTCTTTTTTTGGGAAAAGGTAAATTTCATAAATAAAAAGATAGAGTTACAACGAAGAGGCCGAGCGGCTCATATAATCACCAAGCTATACGCCAAATACGAAATACAGAGACCACTTGTATGGAATCCGGCTTAGTGCGCAAGAAGCTTGCACCGAATCTCACGAGCAGTCTTGTCCGTGTTTTGAAATCGCTGCAAGTTCCGTTCCTGTCACAGATGATACACTAGGGATGGGAGAGTCGCACGATAAGTCGCGTTGACAAGATGATTCCCCTGCCACCGGCGCCGCCCGCTGTATACAATGCTGCCAACTCATGCGCCGAAGCGGCCATTGGACTAAAACACCAATTTCCTGGACACAAGTCCTCGCAAACACACACTCGAAAAACATGTGGGTGTGACTCTCCTCGGCATCCCCGCGGCACAAGATACATCTACGGTCAGCTACGCTCAACCAAGGGTGATCCGACATCGGAAGGCGTTCAAGAATAGCCAGCCAGAGGATGAACACGTTACGCGGGATTTTAACGGGTCCAAGTAGCAAGGCAACCTACGAACATGTCGGTTGTTGGGGCTGAAGGAGGCGGTAGGCATCATCAACCTGAAACTTACCCGAGGAGCCACTCCATCGAACAACATCACTACCACCGCGAATGGGGGGCAATTGCTGCAGCTCATCCTGCACAATTGTTGGCAGGGTGCACGACCAAGCCCACTGTCCGTCTGCAATCGCCACCGACAGTCTAGCCATCACCGAAAATTCCGAGACCAGGGGTCCACACGGGAGCCTCTCTAACAAAGCTCCACTCGGATGCCATGGGTCCGTCCATAGCTAAATACTCGCTCCATCTCCAATCTGATATGTGACCGCTGTTGCACAAACGGTCGAAGCTTGAGTAGTTGTTTCCATTGCCAAGAGCCTCCCGCCGGCAACACCGTCCAAAGAGGCTCGCCTTTCAACAAGTACAATCGCACCTACTGGGCCCATATTGAACTCCTCTCATTGCTAACTATGTCCCAAATATGTCGGCATAGTAGCGCTTTATTAGTGTTCGAGACCGACTAAATTCCAAGTCCCCCGGTCGAGACCGACTGAATTCCAAGTCCCCCGGCACGTGTGGGCTGGCATACTCGAGTCCACGCCACTTTAGCAAAGAAGTGGTCACTGCCCCCTGCCCACAGAAAATGTCGTAGCTTCCGCTCAATCATTTGCGTGACACTAGAAGGGAGGAGAAACACACCCGACCAATATAGGTGTAGGGACACAAGGACAGACTTAAGGAGCTGCAAGCGACCTGCATATGAGAATTGGGAGGAACTCCATAAGAGCAGCCGGTTATCAATGGTCTCCAACAGCGGTTGGAAGGCCGAGGGCCGCGGCTTAGCTGCCACCAGCGGCACCCCCAAGTACTTGATTGGTAGAGAACCCACTGGAAATCCAACCACACGCTGTAATTGGACATCTACCGCCGTGGAGAATAGCATACAACTCTTGGTCGGGCTCGCTGCAAGCCCGGACACCTGAGAAAAAACCTGGAACGCCTCCTCCAACGTGTTAAGGGACAGTTTATCCGCCTTGCAGAGTAGGAGTAAGTCATCCGCGAACGCAAGCATAAAGAGCCCCAACTCCGCACAACGCCAATGATATTGGAACCCTTCCGTACACACTATACAAAACCTCATAATAGCATGCAAGGTTTCCATGAGAAGGACAAAAAGATAGGGGGATATCGGGTCGCCTTGTCTCAAGCCCCGAGCGTCGGAAAGAACCCATAAGGCTGACCATTAGGAGGACCGAATAGGACACCGTTGTAACACACTGCATGATCCACCCAACAACCACATCTGGAAAATTCATAGCCTCAAAGACCTGATGTAAAAACCTCCAATCAACCGTATCATAAGCTTTACGGATGTCAACTTTCAAAGCACATCACGCAGGAAGTAGCTGCTGATTGTAGCCATATAGTAACTCTTGCGCCAATAAGATGTTATCACTGATTCGTTGGCCCGGAATGAAGGCGTTCAGGCAAGGGGCCACAAGCGACGCCATAAACGGTTTCAACCTGGTAACCAGGACCTTGGAGATGATTTTGTATAACACATTGCAACACGCGATCGGGTGAAAATCAGCACCCATCTGCGGGAGTTGGACTTTCGGAATCAATGCAAGAAAAGTAGCATTCACTTGCTTCAGCAGCCGCCCACTACAAAAGAACTGCTGCAGAACCGTCGTAACTTCAGGCCCCATGACGCTCCAAGCCCTTTTGAAGAAGCATGTTGAGTAGCCGTCAGGACCAGGAGCCTTTTCGTCATCGATGTCAAACACCACATTTTTTACCTCATTTGCCGTCACCGGCTGAGCAAGAGCCGCCGCCTGGTCAGATGTGAGAGCACCTGTGAGGAATGGTTTGAAGGGGCTGAGATCAATAGGTTCCATCGCTGGTGTGTCGCCAAGCAATGCTGTGTACCATTGTACTAATTCCGCCGCAATCATTTCCTCTTCCACCAACGGCCGCCTATGGCTATCCAAAAGGTGACAGATACGCCTGTTATTGCGCCACACATGAATCTTGCAGAAGAAGGTTCGAGTGCACTGATCCCCGTCCTTCAGCCAGGTGAGTTTGGTGTGTTGCTGAAGCATCGTAGCCTCCTGCGTTACCGCCCGCGCATAGAGGAGCCGGCAGAATTTTTCGACATCCAACAGTAGCGTCACTCCAGGATATTGATAAACATGGCTTTGGATCTTGGTCAAGAAAGCATGAGCTAGCGACACATTAAGGGCCAGGTCCCCCTTCTTCCGCTTCATGGTCGTAAACGGAGACTTGAGCGCCTTTAGCTTACGCGTGATGGAATATAGAGGTGTGTCGTGAATCTAGTGACCCCACACTCGCGATCTGCCAAGAAATTTTCGAACCAAAAGTGAGGTTTCCGACGCCTATGTGAGCCCTGCCGACCAATCACCAAAGGGCTATGATCCGAGGTGCGAAAAGTGGAAGCAAGGCACGTCTGATCAGGCCAACGGGCACACCACTCATCATTCCCTAGGGCTCTATCAAGTCTTTTCCACAGTCCTCGAGGGGCCTGACTACAGTTGTGCCAAGTGAACTGCTGCCCAATCATGGGAATGGTATGAAAACGGGCCATCGTCAGACAGTGTTGGAACTCCCGCATAGGAGGAGCATCGTCCTCCGTTTCGCAACATATCTCACTAGCATCCATCACGCAGTTGAAATCGCCCATAAGCAGCCAGGCCTCACCGTCAACTCCTGTAGCAAAGGTCTCAACCCGGCGCCAAAGCGCCCATCTTGCAACATGATCATGCACCCCATAAACAACTGACAAGAAGAAACCCTGGGTTGCTCCTCTTCGTTGAACCCGACTGTGGATAATCTGGGGGTGCACCTCAAGGATAATGAGGTCTATGTCTCTGCTCTTCCAAGCAATCCAAATGCGGCGCCCAGGGCCCGCTTCCGAGTAATCCGAAAACCAATCCCACGAGCTACACACTGCCTGTTGGATACCCGATGCATTCTGTGGGCCCACTCGTGTCTCAATAATTCCAAAGACCTCAGTATCAAACTCCGCAATGAGGGCCCGAACAGCCCCTTGGTGGTCCCGTTTATTGAGACCCCGTACATTCCATCAAGTTATGCTAATCATCCTCACCCATTGAAGGGTTGCTTAGCTTAGGGCCCTTAGAGAACTCGGCATCATCAGTCAGACCGTGGAGAACCTGAAATGGGTTCAACACAACAATTTCCTTACACTTTTTGCTGCCACTCGGACCTGACGGCGAGGAGCTCGTCAGGCCTTGTCTATCAATACGTCGGCCTTGCTCCACTGCAGTCCCTGTAGTCGGGCCGTGCTTGCCCTCCACAGCCGGCTTTGGTACATACACTCTTAGTGGTGGATTTGGTCGTCTAGGCGGGCGCACCCGCGGGCACTTGGCCACCACATGTCATAGGGCTTGACAGCTTGAGCACCAAGCAGGAAGCCACTCAAAATCAACAGCCACGCGCAGGGCCCCTTAGATCGCCCCGTCCGCCCCTGGCTGAACTACGACAACATGTTTCGGTAGCGGCTTAGCAAAATCCGTAAGGACACAAACCTAAGCATAGTCTATACGTGAGCAGTTCCTAGTCACCGCATCCGAGTAAAGAGGCTTCCCAACCCCACTAGAGACCACATTGAGGCCATCGGTGGTCCAGTATTCCACAGGAAGATTCCAGAACCGGACCCAAATAGGTAGCAACTGATGCTGCCTACGTTCAAGCGACATACCAGGTTCCCATCACTAAAGAAGCATCGTCTGCCCTTAAAACAACCACGGACCCCCTTCTATTACCGCCTCCATCGCTGCCTCAGACTTAAAGCCAAAGAAGTAGAATCCGTTGGAGGAGGCCACAACAAAAAGCAAATCAATCCATATCGACTTAGCATACGCCTCCAATTGCAGGAAATAAGGCTTCCGGCCAACAAAATAACCAATCGTCGTTTTGCGCCACCGACGAGCACCTTCATTAACCATGTCCATCGTAGGACGCACCATGACTACACCCTGCTGGTTTTCAGGGGGAACGAACCGTAGGGTCTGTCTAGAAGACTTTGCAAACCCGTCAATGATAGGGTCATGCAAACTAGGGTTCGCGTTCAACTTAACCGTGCCCAGATAGAGGTCATCCGGTGTGGCAGGCCCCAGGGCCGGACCTGCAGTCTGGGCAGATTCTGACTGCGGTCCGGGCTGCTCATCGACCAACGCAGAGGGGGCCGGTTCCAGTGCCATCGCATACACGCCAGGTTCTGGGTTAGGGTTAGGGTTCGGGGTTAGGCGCCCCAGCGAGGGCACAGTCCCATCCTTTCCCAACTCCGAGGGCTGCCTAGTGTCCCCAAACTTCCGCACCCACCGCGGCATAAGAGATGCTAGTTCATCGAAAGATTGATCGTTGCCGGAATCAAGAATACATCCCGCGAGCGCCGCAAATTCTGCAAAGTCAAACGCCTTACGAATCTTCTCCCCATCACCCGAGTCCAGCTCGTCCGCCACCACTCCATCAAGCGTCGGGCCACCGTGCAAGGGGTTCCGAGGGGAAGAGGATGGGGAGAGAAGAGGAGAGTCCATAATTTTTCTGCTTGCTCACTGTTACACGTCTTTTAACCAAACTTATCTTTCAGAGGTCTCGCAATGCAAGGGCGTACGTCAACCTCCCGGATCCTTCATGGGATTCTTTGGTAATCGTTTTTAGGCATCCCGTACGTGACGAACCCGATGATGAGGAACGTGAGATGCTCCGTGCCAACGTAGGCCCTAACGAAGAAATGAATGTCAATAATCTATCACCTCCTTCCGACTCTCAGTCAGAATAAATATAATTTCTAGTGTGTTTAATGAGTATTTTATGCTAGGTATGTATTTTAATGTGAAGGCTTTAGTTTTCCGTAATCTCGATCGTGTGCTTTTATACTTATGTATTAAGGATGCTTGTAATCTTTTGTGTGTAATGTGATGATGCTAAACACAATCAAGGTCATTCACTTGAATAATTGCTAAATGCCAAGGCATGTGACTTTAGATTGCATCACTTCCAAGACACTACTTTTACTTCTTCTTTTTTTAAATAGGGTTAAATGCAAATTACCCCCATATGATATTGAAAATGAGAAAATTACCCCCCTGTGAATTCTTTTTTAGCAAATTATCCCCCTATGTAAAAATAGAGCAATTAAGCCCCTCATGCGACTTCGTGTTGTACACGCGCATTTTTTAATTTTTTAATTTTTAATCATAAAATTACATTTATATCCTTATTAATAGCCGTTGGATAGATTCAATCTAAGGTCCAAATTTAACTAATAAGATCAATGGTCCATATTTTACTTAATTCAATCAACAATCTAGATTTAAAAATATATATTTTTCTAATATATCTTTATAATATATTTTTATTACTTAAAATAATATATATGTATGTATGTATGTATATATAGAAAGAGAGAAGGGGGGGTGCTGGACGGAGGGAGGGCCGTCGCCATCGACGGGAGGCTGGGGGCGGGGGGAAAGAGAGGGCAGCGGCAGATCTGGGGGAGGGGGGCGACGGCAGAGCTGGGGAAGGGTGAAGGCGAAGGAGACGGGAAAGGTGGAGGTGGGGCGAGGGGAAGGGGGGAAGGAGGTGGGGAGCGACGGGGAGAAGAGGGAAGGCGGGGCAGATCTGGGGGAGATGTGGGAAGGCGAAGGCAACGAGGAAGGTGAAGGTGGGGGGCGATGGGAAAGGTGGAGGTGAGGGGCGAATGAGAGGGGGAAAAGCGGAGTTGGGGGCGGCGGGGTGGAAGGGGGAGGTGGGGGCGGCGGCGGTGGTGGTGGGGAAAAGGGGAGGTGGTGGGTAAGGCGGCAGGGGGGCCACCGGGGAAGGTGAGTGAGGGGGGGCGGGGGGTTATTTTTTTTAAAATAAAATATATTATAAATATTATATATATATATATATCTTATAATATATTTAAATATAAAATAATATTTTATTCTTAAAAATCGACTAAAATCGCGCTTAAGGCGCGTACAATGTGCCACTATGGCCAATGGAGTAAATTGCTTTATTTTTAAAAACACAGGGGATAATTTGATTTTTTTCACAGGGGGGATATTTTGCACATTTCCTATATTACAGGGGGGTAGTATGCATTTTTCCTTTTTTAAATATTCACTTGTTTTTATGAACCAAAACGAATTATAATGCTAATCTGTTCTATACATTCAGGTAGACATCAACAACAATGGAAATACACAAAGTTGAACTTTCTAGCATTCAAAGTGCGAGAATTTATATTTATAAGTGTGAATATATATATATATATATATATATATGGAGGTATGATTTATTGAAGTTAAAACTTAAACTATAATTCAAGCGTCCAAACAAAAAATTAAAATATTACAACATGATATAAGTTAAGTTGTAATATATATATATATATATATACGCTAAAAGATTAGAATATATATATATATAATATACATATGTATATATAATTAAGCAATATACAATGTATATGGTAGTACAAAAATAAAAAATTTCAATTATGAAAACTATAATATATATTATCGTTAAAACAATAATATAATTATATAATTTTTATATAGAAAGTGTATGTAGAGTTGGATTTTATTAGATATTAATATTGTATAAAATAATATCATTAAGTAAATTAAAATAAAAGATACCTAACAACTTTCATATATATATATATGCACAAATACATACATAACTATTCATGATTTGATATAAAATAGTATTTTATTTAACAAGAAAAACAAATCCAAACACACAACAACATATCTCAATGTATTCTACTTTATCTCCAAAAACAAATCAAAACATACTACGAATTCCCAAAACACACCCACTTATCTTTCAATTTCTCTCTCTATTTTTATAAAATAAGACAAATCATATAAAAAATGAATCCAAACAAAGGCATAATGGCCTTGAGCATTTCAAATATATATTTTTTTATCCGCATCTCTACGATTCTGTATATTATCTATTTCTGTATTTCTCAATCAATTTCTTCATTGTAAAACGAAAAATTAAAATTTAAATAATTATATTATCTATTTCTGTATTTCTTAATCAATTTCTTCATCATAAAAAAAAATTAAAATTTAAATAATTATATCAAATAATGAATATTTCACCCCATCAAATAAGATAAATAAAGGAATTTATATATAATAGAACTTCTATAAATTAATACTCCATAAATTAATAAATTCTTTAAAATAATAATTTTTCTCGGTTCTGACTTGGGCCCAAGGTCAAAATTAATAATTTTGATAAATTAATAAGATAATAATTTTTTGAAAGACCGTTATATAAATGTATGTTCCCTTAATATTATAAATTAATAATTTTCTATAAAATTACAAAATAATTAGGACAACTTAGTAAAATATGATTATATTATTGTCTGATTCTTCTTAAAATTTAAATGTAGTTTTATTCATTTCTAACTTTCCTTACGACATCCAAAAGCTCCGGTGTTGTGTCCTCATATTGCAACAAGAAATTGCGAAGAGTTGTTCCCACTATGGGTGCTTCCTTTCCTCTAATTGGTTGCAAATCTTTTTGAGTGCAAGTGGGGTGATCTCTCTTATACTCACATAGTGCTTTATGTATTTGATTGTCATGGTTGATTTTTGACACCTTTTAAATGTGAAGCCACGGTTGGTTGGTTTTGATTTGGATTGACTAATTAGGAATATTTGACATTATTTAAATAATGGTTGATTTCCTTACCATATGTGAATTTGCATTAAGTTTTAACTAGTACTACGTACTACAATGAACTTTTTTTTTTTTATTGGGATGTATTATATTTAATTAGTCACATCGTATATGAACATTATTCAATCAATCAATACAATGTTTATATTTTATTTATGAAGAATCATGTAGGTTCATTGAATCGGAAAAAAATATCTTTAAATTAATAAATTATTAATTTATCGATTAATTAATATATTTTTAAATTAATAAAATTACGTGGTGCAAAAATTTTTAATTTGAGAGGTTTTTATTGTATATACACATTAAAAGAGAACATAAAAGAAATTCTCAATTTAATTACAAACGTTTAAGAAGACATAAAATAATAAAATATATTACTACTATTTCCACTATTCCAATCCAATTTCTGAAAAGCCTCAATTACAATTAGGGTTTAAAGCCTCCTCTTCCCCTCTGCGTCTCCCCCTCTCTCACTCATAACGCCTGGTAAACCCTCATGGGCCTAAATATAGTGTTTCTTTTGGCTTGAATTTGATCTAAACTTGCTTGAGTACTTTGTGTTGGTTTCTACAGAAATATGGGAGTCAAGGCCAAGAAGAAAGTGATGATGAAGAATTTGAAGAAGGCGTCGGCCCAGTTCTCCGCTTCTAAGGATGAAACTCCTGATTTCTTGGTATGTTTGCCCCTTTTCTAGTTAATTCATCATTTATACTCCCATTCGTATGTTCGCGCTTTTTGTTTATTGATTTTTGGCGAGGTATGTGTATGTAATTGATTTGTTGATGTTTTGGGAAACATAGCCGTTGGAGGGTGGTCCAGCTAGGGATCTTCCCAAAGCCCAAAATGGAGAGAATAAAGCTACGGTTTTGTATATTGGGAGAATCCCACATGGATTTTATGAAAATGAAATGGAAGGTTTGTCTGTATGAATTGTTGCGGATTGTTCAATTCAGTTTATTTGTTGTGTATTGTCGACTGTATGAGGTACTAAGATTGGCTTTGGCAGCTTTCTTTAAGCAGTTTGGTACTATCAAAAGGCTCAGGATTGCAAGGAATAGGAAGGTTTGTTTCTTAATTTCTGCAGTTTCCTAATGCTTAGGCAAGTGTAATTAACTTTTTCTGGGAGCGCTATCTTTCATTTGCGTCTGAATAACTATTCGTTGCATTGATTTGGAGAATATTTCATTTACAAATCCGTGATAATGGGGAAGATTGAAAGTTTTTGTTGTCATGCAGGAAATAATATGATTTATGTATCCTCAAGTTGTTACAATGAGTTGAGTGTGTTACTAGGGCTGAAAAAATAATCAAACTATTCGATACTCGATTGAAATCAAACGATAAAAACTCGTTTGAACTCGATTTGTTAAGCTCAACAAGCCAAACTTGAACAAAAAAATTTGTTCGGTAAACTTTTGAGCTCGGCTCGAGCTCGATTCGATTACTGAAAAAATAATAAAATATACTTAAAACTATCAAATTACTCTAGCTCGACTCGTGTTTGATCCAATTAAAACTCGTTTGAGCTTGATTGGAACAATAATCAAACCAAATTCAAACACAATTTTTGAAGCTCGATAAGAATTCAAACAAGCTTGAACAATAATGTGTTCGACTCGATTCGAATCATTTACACCCTATGTGTTACTTAGATTGGGAGGTGAGGGAGGAGTGAATTGTAGTTGTTGGCAAACTATAGAGGAGAGAGATCGTGATTCAGATGCGGGATTGGTGCTGTTAAGAGTGTTGGTACGTCTGGTATAGTCAGTTCATAATGATTTTCTGGTCTTCTTCAGTATGTTAATATTCATAACTATATTAGGTGAATACATGAATATGATGGATGGAATAAGAGAAACTAAACTGGGAGAGGCCTAAGGGTGTAAACATAATAGATTGAGTTGTATATTGCTCTTGCTTTTAGTATGTGTGTGGAAGACTAGCCATCCTGTTTCTCAGTGTAAGTTATTGTTGTTGCTTTGTCTTTTCTCTCCCTGACTTTTATTCTGTAATTCTACATTGTCACTGTTGTAATCTGAGCAAGATACAGTATCAGCATCGATGAACAATATCTGATCCCTAATATCTCCTAGAAGCTACTTTCCTACCCACTGTCTCCTAGAAGATACTCTATTTCATCTTTTTACACGCCAACTGTGTTTCCTCCTGCCTAGTTTATGGTGACTGCCATGAGGTTTAAAAATCAATAATAGCTACTGTTCATGCTTGACTGTAGATGTTCATTCTGTCTGTTGCCTGCAAGTGCATTTGTCCATCACCGGAACAAGAAGAGTTCTGATTTGCAATAGAATCCTGTAACTACAAATTTCTTGAAGCACGGAATGTACCTTGTTCTTTAAGTTATGTGGTCTTGAAATGACGAAGCTTTAGTTTGAAATTTGTTGCTGATTATGGATTTTTCCAGTTACCATTCTGGAATTTGTTGGTGGGCTTATCGGCTTATGACTGCATTTATGTGATAGCATGAAGTATTTGCATGGTTATCAAATGATTATGATTTGTTCATGTCATCAAAGTCTTATAATGTAAAACGGTATGTAGTTCCTAGAATATCTGATTGTCTGCATTTGTGAAGAAGTTTCACTGGTACCTCCTGCATGCATCGATACAAACTGCATCGTCATTTGTTCAGCTCGTGTATTAATTTCTTTCTCTTTTTTTGGACAGACAGGGAAATCAAAGCATTTTGGGTTCATTGAATTTGAGTCTCCTGAGGTTGTACACTTATACTTGGGCAAAGATATTAACAATACTAAAACTTTTGTGCTGTTTCTAACACGGGCCACCTTTTCTAACTCCTGTTCTTTTCGATTACTGCAGGTTGCTAGAGTTGTTGAAGAATGCATGCATAATTATTTAATGTATGAGCATCTGTTGCAAGTTCGTCTTGTTCCTCCTGAACAAGTTCATCCAAAAATGTGAGGAATTATGACTGTCAAGATATGCTTTGGTTAATTCATTCTTAAGCTGTCTGTGATGAAGATGTCTTTGATTAATGCGTGGTTTCAATTTTTAAAATACATTAAATAGAAAAAGAACGGAAATTGGTTCTCTGGTAAAAATTGGACATTAACATGGGATTGGATCCGTGGTTTTTTCCAAAACCTGAAGTGGTTTAACTTGAGATTTAGAAGCTCTCTCTGTATGCATCTGTCATGTGCCTCTACATATTGTACTCTTAAGAGTGTATATTTTTTGTAGATTGATATCCCCCTTTTATGATTCTAATACATCGAAACCATAATTACGTAATCTATTTGAAGTAATCCATTATGTGTAGATTTTGCATCCAAACCCTTTCCTCAGAACAATTGAAACAATTAAGTAAGAACTAAAAAATGAGCATCCTATCGAGACAAATGGAAAGGGGAATAACCAATTGGAAAGACAAAATGAGTGAATGGCTCTATATAGTCACATGATTCTTATTACTGAAGGTACAAGTAAGTAAAAATAGTTGCAGGATTTTCAGCTTCCTGATAATTATAAGCAATATGCTGTGGTTGAAAATTCAATGTTTAGCCAAAATAGTCTTGTATATAAACAATGTCCCTGTACTTAAAACCCTAACCATTGAATGCCTTATTTTCTCAGATGGAAAGGTGTGAGCCGCTGGTATAAACCTTTGGATTGGGTTCAAATTGAAAAGAAGCGTCATGATAAGGTACAAGCCATGGTTTAAATGCATAGAGTACCTTTTACTTTGTGCTTGTTCATTTTGATTGTAATCCTCTCGAATCGGTATAATTTCCAGGAAAGAACTCTGGAGCAGCAGAAGAAATTAGTTGCTGGAATTGTGAAAAGGGACCAGAAACGACGAAAGCGGATTCAGGCTGCTGGTATTGATTACGAGTGTCCAGAAATTGTAAGATATTGTGTTACCTTCTTTTGTTTTTTCTGTTTTATATTTCATACTCTATTAACTCAGACAACTACATAATTTCCCTTGCATTGAACCCTATTACAAACCAAAACTTTGTCAATTCTCAGTCATTTGATACTGTTATGGTCCATATTTCAACAGCCTGCTTGAACTATATTCTCTTGTCCAAGGATGTGTTCTCTCTTGAACTTTGGTGTAATTGATATTATGTTGAATTGCATGGATGTAAACTTTCAAAGAAGGTCGATTCTCTGTTCCATCAAATGAGTCACATTTTGTCTTCTGCAGGTGGGCTGCACGCAGAGCGCTCCAAAGAAGATTAGGTTTGATAACGAGTAGGTCTTCTGAGGTACACCAGAATCGGGCTCCTTCCACAAAACATCCTGTGGAATTCTGACGGCTGGCCCGAAAATCATGTCTTACCTCCGAGACCAATATCGCCCAGTCGAACCCCTCTCTGTTTCACGTCGAGAGATTAACCAATATTGTGTTATTTTACTCCATAAGTCCTTATAGTATAGAAGGTGCAGATTTCATGTGCTTGGTAGTGACTTTGATTGAGAAAATCTTTTGGAACATCAAATAGATGAGATGCAACTTGAAGCATGTAATGCTGTCTGATTACTACACTTGACTTCATAAGCTTTTGGTAGCTCTAACTCTGAAATTTTTGCACCTCTATGGCAAAAGAGTTTTGCTTGGATAGTAGGAAGTCTGTGATGTGCAAGAAAGAATTTTTGTAGTCATTGGTGGTTTGGTTTCTAGGCAAATGTACTAATAGATAATAAATTATTTTATTGGTTTTTTGGACACCTCTTGGAGGAAACAGAATAAAATGTGAAGAAGGTGAAATTATGTTAGGTAAATTACTTAAATAAAAGTCAATTAATTTTAGAAAACGTTGAGATTGAAATGCATCTTATTTTGCTTGTTTCCCCTGTGTGTGATGGACTAAATGCAATTTTGATGATGAAATTATTATTTATTTATTTTTGCGTAGAGATTTATGATTAAAAGATTCATTATTTAAAGAGTAAATTACAGTGACACTTCTTGATATTACATTAAAATAACAAACACCCTATATTTTATACAAAATTATAACTACCTCCCTTGAGATTATAATTGTATTACAACCACACTTCCTATTCAAAGGTAAAAGCTTACATTAATATCCTATGAAAAATATTACATTAATATCCCTCGGGAGGTGTAGCTATAATTATGCAAAAAACATGAAATATTTGTGTAATTAAATCTAACCTCAGAAGATGTTGTCAATATAATTATCGATATTTAAATTGATACTAAATGTAAAAACATAAACTTATCACATTTACCATTTACATATCTTTTCATGAGAATATTAACTTTTCTTAATATTTGCATCCATTAACCATTATTTATCACATATAGTGTTGATTATGTTAACTCATGCGCATTATTTGTCGAGTTGGGTTAGATATACAAAATCAAAATAAAAAATATAAATATATATATTTGAGTTAGAATTAGTTAAAATATTTGATCATAGAAAGAGCTTAGACCCAAATTATACTGAATATTAATGATTTTAAAAAATCAAGATTTTCTAATTCCCAGAAAGAGTGGGATAAGTTTATGGGAGTGGTTCGCAGAGAGCACGCTTTCGTGTAGTTTCTGGACTTGCAATCCACGATTTATGGGAGACCGAAAAAGCAAAGGAAAAACGGAAGGTAGAAAATTACCAACCGACCACAGTGGGAGTCGAACCCACGACCTTTTGATCCGAAGTCAAACGCGCTAATCCACTGCGCTATGCGGTCTAGATATCACAATATTGGAAATAATATTTAATTGGTGAGAAACTAGAGTTCATTGTGGTGATGAAGAATAGCCTAAGGCATGATCACTCCTTCCATCTCAAGGGATATTCAAACACCCCACCTACGTGTATTGGACATTGAACTGTTGGATTAAAGTATCATGTGTGATTTAACGACTGATGTGTATATTTTATATGGACAACATCATCGGTCTTAATAAGTGAATAATTATGATTATTCAAAACTCCTAAATTTTATTTTCTTTTTAATAATTACTCGTGTTCCAACAAATATTCCTTGATTTATTTTGGTAGAAAAACAACGCCCTATTTACACGACCCTTTGGAAATATTATTACGATCTTCAGGATCACTTTTTTTTGAATTGTATACTGATTATGCAATAAGTTTACTACACTTGTCATGTAATTGATTAAAGTCAGAATAAATCCCCCAAACATGTAGCAACTGCATAACATTCTACTTTCTAAACTGAACTGGCAAAACTTCTGTCTAAATTACAAGGGAAAAAAAGGCGCTAAGACAAAGAGGTGTATTTACAGAAAGGCAGAAGTGAAACAATATAGAAGAAGGGAGATCAGGACTAGCAGCAGCAGCAGCCGTTGTGGTCGAAAAACGTTTACTGGCCCGACGGGCTCCCTATTTTTCTATTTCCCGAACTTTTGATACTCTGTTCGTGATTGATGGAGACGGTGTTGCTATGTCCAACGTCATTTCCGTCCCCCTCTAAGCGATAGCCGACCTCCTGGATGGGGTTGTTTGTCTCGTCATCCATGGATCTTGACGAACATCTGTGGCCGTTTGCCATGCAATGGCAATAATGTGCATTGATGGGTTGCATAGTGTACTGAGATCGGAGAGCTGAGCTAAACATCGGCTGCATGAACCACTTTCTCTCGGAAGGTTCACAGAGAGAGATTCGACATACTGGACATGTGGAGTGCTGCTGCAGCCATATGTCGATGCACATTGCATGAAAGGAGTGTCCGCAGATGGGCAGGACACGGAGTGTATCTTCCTCATGGTAGTCGGCCAGGCATATGGCGCACCTGCGACTTCATAGTTTTAGATCAACATGACGAGATATAAGTATATCGACAACGGGTAGAAGAGTCTTGCAAAAATATACAGTTTAGCAGAACTAGAAGTGAAGATAAGGAGTTTCAAGATCAACCCAGTAAAAGTCCTTCACAGAGCTACATAAAAATGCAGTGATGATACAAATTTTATTTTCGACGTGATCAAGCTATATAATTGATCGTTTCGACTTTCCACAATGTAAACCAATCTAAAGATTTGACCAAACCAACATTTGCAGTTTTAAAATTTCACCAGCAGACTGATGAACGTTGATTTGCTTGGGACGATTTATGCATTTATATCAAACATGTCGTGTGCAGCAAAGTAGAAAGGAAGCCTTAAGGTTAATGGAGTTCGAAACTCCAATATGACTACCCTTGGTGATGTAAATCTGCACATTTCTTTACAGGATTATGGTCCAATATCAGATGCAATATTATTTCCTGCTCAACACAAAACAAGATTGTAGCTTTGAATGGTGAAAAGAACCGTAAATGCCAATACTTAAAACTGAGCAGTTGAATCGCGAATTTGAGGACTTGTTTTTAGTAACTCGAGAGAAAAACAACTTCAACCCTTAATCTCCTAACTGAGGTAGATTACGAATTTGGCACTATGTCAGTCCGTTACCGACAACTACCCTGCCTGCTTCACAGATCCCAGCTACTTATTATGCTGTCTTTCGAGCCTATGTTTTCCAAAGCACATGTTAACACTGTGCACTCAAATATATGTCGACAAAAGATATCTTTTTTAAGCCGTAAAAGGTGTAGGCTTATACAGTGGTTCGAGCTAGACCCGTCAATTGGTGTACATTTCATGGAGGTTACGCGCATTGTAGTGTGGTTCATGTGTGTGTCATGAAATGCATCAGGAATGGAGGAAAATGAGAGTCAGAAGGTACGGCAAGATAAGGAATGGAGAACGAACTTGTCATCACTCTCTGGCCAACCGACTGAAAGAACAAGAACAGGACAAATGCCCACCAAGGAAGTTTTAGCGAAAGAATTTGGGGTCAGACAATAAGACAAGAATCTAGCATGACCATCTGTTGCTATGCATGTGTATACTCGTTGAAAATGAAGATCCCTATTTCTCGAATTCCACAAGTACGATGATGTTTAACCTTAAACTCGACAATCAACATGATATTAACCTGGAGTAACAAAACCTTCTCCTCATTCTAGGTAGGTAGTGATTCTGGCCTTATTAAACATTTCAGTACTATCTGAGGGGAAACTTGGTTAGAAGCCAAACTCCTAAATCGAAACAAGTTCTTCATCGAGCACCTAACTGATGGATTATTATATATAATGGATAGAAAAAACACCTAGTAAAAGCCAGTCTTACAATGTGCAAAAGACGCGAAATTTGGTTAAAGCCGAAAGGATAGGTGAAACTAAGCTATACTCGTCGTTCTTATACTGAATTGGTTTCTTTAAGTCTAAATTTGCAGAATGGTGTGGCTATTTCACTTTTGTTGAAAAACATGAGTTGTTCGCTTCACTTCAAGATACTCTGCATCGACTCTTTTGCGCTAAATGTAATCTGCTCTTATTGTCTTCAATATATCCCTTCCACACAACACATTTTAGGAACTTCGGCATATTACTTAAACAGCACAGCTGAAGATCATTGTGAATAAAACAGCTAACGAAACTCTGAAAATTGTCATAAACCATAATCCACACTATCTCTTCTAGGAACTATGTGATACTGTTAACCGTGATCTTACTTCACTTATTGTTTTTATCACTGTTTCGTAACAAACAAATGGAATAAAATTAAGACAACAATTCCATATACTAGTCTACTGCATAGTAACCATGACATATTTGCTTGCTAGAACACAATTGTAGAAGATGCTAACTATAGCCAATGTGCAAACACTCAAACAATTTAACCATGCAGAATTTCAAACGATCTATATGAGGGTCAGAAGCAAATTAAGTTACTCCAGAAAGATGTACGAATCTTTAAATTATCATAAGTTTACTCCCATGAAACAAAAAGAAAACGGGATATTGCTAAAAACAATTTGGCTGAACTAGTATCACATAAACTCGGCAGAATTCTAAGAGATTAACTTACTGAGCATTTTCTTTTGAGGACAAGCATAATTCTCTATACTTCTTCGTAGGAAAGTCGGCCAGTGCAAGAGGTTCAAGACCATGAATACCCCTCTCCAACTGTCCAAAAGCCAATTAAACTCCGTCACATGAAAAGAGTCATAAGTTATCCACAGCGGAAATGGCCCTTTGTCAGATATGACAACACAAGATCTCAAGAGCCACTCCCGACTGAGACGATAAATGAGCACAACACCCTTCTCAAAAAATGAGAAACTGATAAAAGAAATCGTAAGTCATGCTTTTTAACAAGACCAAGAATCTACTACAAGTTGGCCTTAGTGGGCTGTTATAAGGAAGTGGAGTAACACCTACAGGTATAAATTACAAAAGGGACGAAAAAGAATGATACACTACAAAATGCAGGGATGACATTCTCTCCAAAATTTCTCAGACAACACGAGACTTTTGCAAAATACTTGACCAAACAAAAACAGCAAAATACCAAAGGGATGTAATACAATTAGCATGAGTCAAATTTAAGTGTTTAGTACTCCCTAACTGCTGTTCAGGAGACATACTTAACCACCTAGTTCAAATTCTACTATCAAAACATGAAACAACAAACAACTCAATTCAAGATTTCGGTTCACATGGGCCCGGATAAAGACAGCAAAAACAGAATTGACATGGAAAACATTGTAACATCAGAATCTCAACCAAATCAGAAACAGAATTATGAGTATAATCAAAATAGAAACAGCAATTCTTACAATGCCAAGATCAGATCCAGATGCCCTGGCAGAAGACCTCCTGGAAACACTCAAACATATTCGAGCACAAATAAGCCTTGTACAGACAAATACTATGAACATAATACTCATACCAAACCCAATCACTGTCATCACCAAATTCATTCCAGAAGACATCATTTTCACCCTTTCTTGATGTTTCTGTTGCCCACAACATAAAAATCCCAGTTCAGCTTTTTGTTTGTTTGTTTCTTCTTCGGTAGTGTACTTGTGCTGTCCCTACTTTCTATGTAATCTTTACAGTGTCCCACAACTGTAAATCCAAGAGAAATTCAAAATCTTGCACTGTTCATAACAGCTAAAAGAGTACCCCTCCAACAATCTATGCATCAAAACATTAAGAAAAACCAAAAAAAGACTGCATCTTTAAACCATCAGTGCAGACTCTTCCTTTGATTTCTTCACCCCAATTTTAAGTTTTCATCCCTCATAATATTTGTTCTAGCTGTTATTCATATATATCTCTCTCTCTCTCTCTCTGTGTGCATATATGTGCCCATTTGTGTATAAAAAAAGAAGCATGTGTTGTTTAGACCTTACATTTAAAGAAAAGAATAATGGTGGTGGTGGGAGAGAACCCATGGTGGAATTGGGTTAAGGCAAAGTCTACGGAGCCCCATAGTAGGAAACACAAGCAAAACAAGAGAGAGAGAGAGAGAGAGATGTCACAGTGTGATTCAATCAGGTGAGAAAAAGACACCTCAAATTCAATGGCAGATGAAAAATAAATTTAAGCAAAAATTAATAAAAAGAAGAAGAAAAAAAGATTCTGATTAAAAAGAAAAAGAACAGAGAATTGCATTTCAGAACAAACAATATCAGACAAATCAACAATGGATTCTTCATCCCATGACATTTTTAATTGGTGATTATTTTATTTTCTTTAATGTTTTTTTCCCAAAATAAAGTTTTTTTTTTTGGGTGGGGGTTGGGACGGGGGGTGGGGGGGCGGATTCGTGGTCTGTGCCTGTGGAAAATGAAATCACTGGAGACAAATTGGCTTTGGTTCTGTCAACAACTGAAAATAAAGTTGACATTTCTGCCATTTTTATATCATCTTTCTTTTTCTTCATAACCTCTGATACTGCACAAGCACAGTGGCCTTTGGAGTGCTCATGTGCTGACTGTAATTCACATTAAGATAGATGTATATATATATATATATGTAGCATCATCCCAGTTTTGAAAAAAAGTTATTTAAATTAACATGATTGGAGAAAGGATAAGCTTTACATATAACTAGCTATGGGAAGACATTCAATGTGTGTATAAATATATATATATATATTATCATATTTATTAGGATAAAGTGCATAGAATCCTCATGTATTTTAAAATTTAGCTAAAAATCTCTCCGTGTTAAAAATATAGGTAAAAAACTCCTGTGTTTTAAAAAATGATACACACTCTCTCTTTCCATCAACTGTTTTTAACGACGTTAAATTTTTACCTGATTTGCCCATTATACCCTTATTTTCTTAACCATTGATCTTCATAAGTTACAAATGGACGATCTAGATTTACCGATTTTAAAAAATATTTTTTTGTTTATATGTGTACAATAATATATATATGTATATACTATTTAATTACACCGGCGGCCGTTGGCGGCGGCCGGTGTCGCCGTCTCAGGGCGACGGCTAATGACCATGTGTCTGGCTGTCGCCCCTGTAGAAGTTGGCCTCTCCATCGCCCTCGATCTGGGCGACGGCTAATTCTCGAGTTGGTTGAAGAAAAAACATTGATCTCAAAGCAAAGAAAATTTGTTCAAATGAAAGAAAGAGCAACGAATAAATTCATTGGAAGAGCTGAGAATGGACAAAAAATGATCTATACATTGCCGAATTCTTGAAATTGCAAGTCTAATTACTGAATCTCTGAAAATGTCAAATTTTGCAAAGGGCCCGAAAGGGTCACGGGAGTGCTTGGAATTGTTGTGGGATGGCCCAGCCTATGGCAAGGAGAATGCTACAGGATATGCTTCACACTCACAGACCTGACATTGTCTTTCTTTGCGAAGTTCAAACAACTCAAACCGATAAGATTTTTTCCATTCTCCAGTATGCTAATCTTGTTTTCTGATTTTGTTCTTGCGTTCAATAAAGCTGGTGGACTTTCCTAGATTGGACCCTCAACATCACTATTAACGTTGTTTTGTAAAGCCCATTGCTTAGCCCTTATATTCCTAAATGCAACTACTCAACCATGGCTGTTTACTGGTGTGCACTGCCTTGCAGTCAATTCTCTTAACCAACTTTTTGGCAATATATGTATGATATTTGCTTATCTTTTGATGGTCCCTGGTTGGTTATGGGAGACTTTAATTCTATCATGTCTCAAGAGGAAAAGAGGAGAGAAAAACCTTTTGCTTTGGCGTCTAGAAAGGCCTTAGGAAACAAACTAGATCTTTTTCATCTCACCGACTTTGGTTTCTCGGGCTATAGATTTACTTGGAATAACAAAAGGCCTGGCCTGAATAGCATTCAATCCCGACTTGATAGCGGGGTCGCTAATGCTGAGGGTGCTTTCTTTACCCAAACACCCACGTTTCACACCATCCAGCAACCGCCTCTGATCATTCCCCATCCTTTTTAATATCACCCAAACAATGCAAATAAGCCTAGACATTCTTTTTTGAGCATCTGTCGCTTTGTGATTTTTCTTGTGAAAATGTTATTGCTAATACATGGCTGTCATATATTGCAGGCAAACCCATTGCTAAATTGCATAATCTTTTGAGAATCATCAAGGGCGAACTCAAAAAATGGAATAGAAGGACTTTAAGGTGGTTCCATGACCAAATCGGATCCATCAAACAAAAAATTGAGGAATTGTAGGTCATGAATCAAGCCGGTGAAATTCTTGTAGCGGAGGAAAACCTCCAACGGGAATTGGATGAGCAATTCAAGAGGTTGGAAGTCCAATGGACATAAATACTTGCACTAAGTGATGCGTTCATATGATGAATGTCAAGTTTCATAGACGGAGACGTATGGCGTCTGCGCAATTTAGTGGGTGTTTGATAAGGAGTTATCAAGTTCATTGAATTGACTCACAGGAATTGTCATATGGAAGCTCTATATGGCATGATTAGTATGACTAGAACTCCTAGACTACGATAATGCACTAACTAGTCATTGGACATGAGGTTCCATAGTAACCTTGTGCAATCAGGATGACTATAACTTGATCATGTCCAACGTGGTCTCAGGTTTCATCCTGGATTACTATACGATCATGTCTTAGACATAGTTGAAGCAAGCATGGAGGTTGGTGAGTTCTAATTAAGGAGTTAATTGAGGGTGATTAATTATGATAAGATCTAATTAGTCTAATGCAAGTAAGTTGCTAATTAAATTGTATATGTGATACAAGCCCAAGTCTAGCTGAGTAGTGAACTTAAAGGGTCACATACAAATCCATGATGGAATAATTGAGAATTAATTAAAATTGGACGTAGTCCAATTGAGAATTAAAAATAAAGCCTAAGACCTTAGCCCAAGCTCCCAAGCTCACAAGCAAACAAGACAAGATTCATTGAACATAGACATGACTTGTTTTCATCTTTAGATGAAGAAGAAAAATGAGTCATGCTAGAGCTTGTCCATAAAAAATACAAGTGTTGAAGGAGAACATATGAGTCATGCTATAACTTGTTTATGAAGAAGACAAGTGTTATCCAAGAGCAAGACAAAAGGGCTTGTCTACATTCATTGTATCTAGTGTAAAGAAATGCCTATAAATAGGGGTAGAAGGCAAGAGATTTACAAAACACTTTGCATACAAAGATACAAAAACTCTTGCCCTCCTTTTTGCTCTCTAGTTCTTAGACTTTCTCTCCTTCAAAGTTAGAAAGTCTAGCTTTCACTTTAGCATTGTTCTTATGTTCATTTCTCATCTCTAAAAGAGTGAATTCCCTTGATTTCTCCATAGATCAATAGTTGATCTACCTTAATCGTCCAATACCTACTAGCATAGGTCTGAGGGTGATTCCATCATAGGTGGTGTGGACTACCTTTAGAGGGAAGACACTTGTGTTTCTATCACGAACAACAATAAAAAAATATTTTGACGTTCCACCATTTTTAAGGTAAGCCGTCCTTGAGAAAGTTCCAAGTAATCAACATCAACCGAAGAGCAATAAATGTTGGTTTCTCTTAACCCTTTAATTGACATCCTTTTATGCATGAGATCCACATCGTAATAGCAACGAGACAGGCGATTTGATGGCTAATTATAATATTGTTTTATAATTAAAATTTTAATTTCTGGTGTATTTAACGTCTTTGGGCTTATACGAAGCTAACAGTGGTATCAGAGCCCGATGATGCAAGACAATTGAATTTATTTGGGTTCGATGTTATTTAATCGGATTAAATTACTTAACGATTTAATTTTATGTGTCAATCTCTTGATGTGTTGAATTTAATTTTTGGGCATATTTCAATTGTTGAAATTTGATTCTATTGTGTTTCGCCTTCCGCTTACATGACCAAATTTATCTTCTGCCTATATGGTCGGACTTAGTGGAGATTTTTTATATTCTCAACTCTGTTTTTATTTGAGGATAATTCAAAAAAATATAAAAAAAACTGAAAAAAACGGCGAAAAATGGCACGGTGCGAGCGCACAGTCACCGGTTTCCTGCCGGCACAAGCAGGACCTGAGCGCATGCTTGGCAGCGCCCGCGCGCGCACGACCCTGTCGGTGTGCTGTCGGTGGCCGTTTTTGCTCCCCGCATCAAAATTTCGAATTTATGATTTTATTTTTCTATTTCTCTTATTATTCTAAATAATTTTATATTGTTAAAAAGGAAATACACATTATTTTTCTAATTTATATATGGATATAAATTGATAAAGAAAATTGAATTTTCACTTTCAATTTAATTAGGAAAATTCAACATATTCTCCTAATATGATTAGGACACTTTCTTGGAAAGTTCAAGTTAATTTGATATTATGAATCAAGTGGCCATGAATTGAATTCAATTTCATTGTGTGGAAAATATCATGTGATTTAACATAAGAAATTAAATTCTTTTATTTTATTGGATCTAAATATATATACATGATATATATTTTTTGCATATATGATATGTGATATCTTTTATGCAATAAATGTAAGGGACGACTACGGGCTCATGACATCCAACAAAGGCATGCTAGATTTTATTTCTTGTATATATGTTTATATGGCTTTGCTTAACTTTCATACCTACACTATACATTGTATATGATAAACAAGCAAACAAGAATCAAACATCGTGATGAGTTCTTACATAATCAAAAGGTTTGAACCCTTACTTGGAGTGTCCAAGTTAAAACATCAAGCCCGTGATGGATAAAATCAAGTTGGATTTTATCATCCAAACCTTCCATCCATAGTGACAAAGTATGAGATGCCATCACCTTTCAATTTATTGTCTCACGAGTCGTGGAATGATTTCAAAGTAGTGAAAGTTGTACTATCACTATGAACAAGTAGATTACCAACTATCCCAAAAGTCCATATGGGGGTTTATGAAAATTTGAAGAAATAGTGGAGCAATTCATGATTAAAGACCATATCATAAATTTAATTAACATTGATTGAAAGAATGCTAAGATCTCTGTTGTTTCTTCTTTTCTTTCTTGTAGATTGAAAATGTCTAAAAGTCCACTTGCTACTATACTTGAGACAAACAAACTTGTTGGAACCAACTACGCTAACTGGCTTAGGAATCTCAAAATCGTTTTGGATTTCGATAAACGCTCTTATGGGGGAAATAGCATTTTTAGTCCCATAACTTAGGCCATTTTTGCTTTTCGTACCATCCGTTACGGGATTAGCACTTTTGGTTCCATAACTTACAAAGATTAGTAGTTTTCATCCTCCCCCGTTTTTCCCTTAGCTTTTTAACGAAAATGACCATTTGACCGTTAACTTTTTTCAAATTGAATGAAAAATTGGCACCCTTTGTGCTTGGTATCAAATTTGGCGGGAATATAACTAATATTGAGAGTTAAAATAAAAAATTGAAGGAGATTAGGACAAATAAGGTGATTTCTATCATCTCTCACAAAATACAATCTTTCCTACTTTAATTTTATTTGTGTTGCAATTTATCATTTTCTACGAACTCTATAAATATTATAATAAGTGTTGATCCATAAAAAATATTCAAGTAACCCAATGTAACAACATAAATTACATAAATTATATAAATTACATAAATTAAAAAGATTCAAGCTCCTGTAATTGAATATGTACTTGATTGCTGTAAATATTCAAGTAAATATTTATGCAATTTATGTAATTGAATTTTTGTAATTTATGTAATTTATGTCATTTATATGCTTACATTGGGTTACTTGAATTTTTTGTGGATCAACACTTGTTTTATTATTTACAGAGTCCGTAAAAAATGATAAATTGCAACACAAATAAAATTAAAAGAAAGATTATTTTTTTGTGAGAGAGGATAGAAATCACCTTTATTTGCTCTAATTTCCTTCAATTTTTTATTTTAGCTCTCAATAGTAGTTATAATATTCCTGCCAAAAATGATACCAAGCACAAAGGGCGCCAAATTTTCCTTCAATTTGAAAAATTTAACGGCCAATGGCCATTTCAGTTACAAAATTAACGAAAAAATGGGGTAGGACGAAACCTGCTAATTTTTTGTAAGTTGCGGGACCAAAGTGCTAATCCCGTAGCGGATGGTACCAAAAATAAAAGGCGCTAAGTTATGGGACAAAAAAAAAATGCTATTTCCCCCGCTCTTATGTGTTGGAATCTCATCCTCCCATTGAGATTCCCGAGGGTTCGACTGACGAAGAACGTGTGACGTTCCAACGTTGGATCGATGATGACCTTCAGGCCCGTTGCCTTATGCTGGCATCTATGTGCAATGAACTGCAAAAGCAACACAAACACCTTAAGGATGCATTTGAGATCTTTGTACGCTTACAAGAGTTGTTTGCGGTACGATCGACATTTAAGTTATGCAACATTAAGGGAGTTCTATCGGGCAAAGTTGACTGAGCGGTCGTCTGTTCATGACCACGGCGTCACGATGCTTTCTCTCATTGAGAAGTTGGAATCTTTGAATGCATGCATGAATAATGACTCCTACATAGATGTGGTCTTACAATCATTACCGCCGTCTTTTGATCAATTTGTTGTTAATTACAATATGAACGATCTTGAGAAGACTTTTCCTGAATTGATCGATATGCTTATGCAATACAAGGCTATATAAAGAAACTTGCACCAATAATGATAGAAACCCCATCCACATCTTCCTCAATGACCAAAAGGGTCAAGAGATGGAGGAGAAATGTAAAAGGAAGAAAACAACCAATAAGGACGGCCGAGGGAAGGGCAAAGGGAAGAAGATAATCAAGGCCAATCCAACAAATGATAAGTGTCATCATTGCCACGAAAAAGGCCATTGGAAGAGGAATTGTAAGAAGTTTCTTGCAACAGTCCAATGTATTTTCGTTGTTGAAATTAACATGATTGCTAATAATGCTTCTTGGGTATTAGATACCAGATGTGGAGCTCATATTTGCGATAATTTGCAGGTAATGAGAAGAAGCAAAAAGTTAGGTGAAGGGGATGTGATCCTCAAGCTTGGAGACGACAAACAGGTTGCCGCTAAAGCCGTTGGAACTGTTTACTTAGCTATTAGCAAGGATGTTAGAATATTACTTAATAGTTGTTATTATGTACCAAGTATGATAAGAAACATTGTATTTATACGTATTCTTGATGAAGAGGGGTATGAATTTTGTGTATCAAAACAATGTTTCTACTTATGAGAAATGGTTATTCTGTTTTACTTGGTACTTTAATAAATGGTTTACATACTATCCAACAACATAATATGATTATGAACGTTCAACATAAACAAAAATTGGATGATCAAGAAAATGCACAAACATGACAGGCTAGGTTGGGTCACATTTCCAAGAATAGGATGAAGAGGTTTATTGACTCTAAGAATCTTGAAATCTAAAACTTACATGCTCTTTCAACTTGTGGACCTTGTCTCAAGGAAAAAATGACCAAAACACCATTTCTTGGACAAAGTAGCCGTGCCATTGCATTGTTGGATTTAATTCACACAGATATTTGTGGACATTTAAGTTTTCCAGCTAGAGGAGGATTTTCTCACTTCATAATTTTTACCGATGATCACTTACGGTTCGATTATGTGTACTTAATGAAGTATAAGTTTGAAGCATTTGAAATATTCAAAGAGTTCAAACTTGAAGTCGAAAATCAAAATGGACGAAAAATTAAGACCATTCGATCTGAGCGTGGTGGGGAATACTTAAGTGGTGAATTCTTGAATTACTTTAAAGATTCTCTCTCAATGGACTCCTCCTGCAACGCCATAACTAAATGGCGTGGTTGAAAGGAGGAATCGAACTTTGTTGGACATTGTTCGTTCCATGATGAATTCTACTACATTACCTCTTTCTTTCTGGGGCTATGTATTAGAAACGACGGGGCCAAGTTATTGAACATGGCGCCATCTAAGGCTGTACCCAAAACACCATATGAAATATGGCATGGCAAACCACCCTCTTATAAGTATTTGAGATTGTGTGGGTGTCCCGCATATGTCAAAAGAATAGTGGGAGATAAGTTGGATATGAGATCCATCTTATGTAGATTTGTTGGATATCCGAAAGAAACTGTTGGATACTACTTCTATGATCCCTTGGAACAAAACGTGTTTGTTTCGAGAAATGTTGTGTTCTTGAAAAAAGATTTTCCTTTGGATACTCAGAACAAAGAGGTGCAACTCGAAGAGTCAAGTGCATCGCCTATGGCAGAAATGACACGCACACTGCCTCACAATGAACCTTTTTGATTTTACACATCCTATGAGAAAGTCGGCTAGAATATCTAAACAACCTGAGAGATATGGTATGCTAGCCTTGACTGGTCAATTAGATAATAATCCAAAGACGTTCGAAGAGGTGATGTTTGACATCGATTCGGGCAGATGGCTTGAGGCCATGAGATCCGAAATGGACTCCATGAACTCCAACAAAGTATGGACCTTGGTGAACCTACCTAAGGGAGTTAGGCCCGTTGGATGCAAATGGGTTTACAAGTGAAAGCTTGGAGACGATGAAGAGGTATCGACCTTTAAGGCACAGTTGGTAGCGAAAGGCTACACTCAAAGGCCTGGTGTGGACTTTGAGGAAACCTATTCGCCCGTCGCTATGGCTAAGTCCATAAGGATCTTACTTGCCATAGTTGTGTATTATGACTATGATATATGGTAAATGGATGTGAAACTGCATTCCTTAATGGATTCATTGAGGAAGAAATCTATATGGATCAACCACAAGATTTTACATCCAAAGAAAAAGAGCAAAAAGTTTGTAAACTCCATAGGTCCATTTATGGGCTCAAACAGGCATCCCAAAATTGAAACATTCATTTTGATGAGGTTATAAAATGTTATGACTTCATCAAGAACGAATATGATCTCCTGTGTATATAAAAAGGTTAGTGGGAGCTCTATTGTGTTCATTGTGCTTAATGTGGATGACATTTTACTCATGGGGAATGATGTTAAAATGTTCGGTGACACAAAAGCATGGTTATCTACTCAATTCTCCGTGAAGGACTTGGGTGAAGCTTCCTGTATTCTTGGGATAAAGATCTATAGAGATAGATCTAAAAGAATATTAGGAATGACCCAAGTCTCGTACATTGATAAAGTCTTGAAGAGGTTCAAGATGGATGAATCAAAAAGGGATTTTCTTCCCATGAGGCATGGAACTAAACTCTCCAAGACTCAGTCTCCCAAGACTGATGAGGAAGTTAAGAAAATGTCAGAAATTTCCTACGCTTCTGTTGTTGGCAGCATGCAATATGCTGTTCAATATACGGGACTTAATATAGATTACGCTCTAAGTGTTACGAGTCGTTATCAGGCATGTGCCGGCCACGATCACTAGACTGTTGTAAAAAATATCCTTAAGTACTTGAGAAGAACTAGAGATTCATTTTTTGTGTACACTAATGGAGAATTGATATTGGAAGGGTATATTGATGCCAACTTCCAATAGGATGTGGATAACACTAAGTCTCAATCTGGTTATGTATTCCGACTGAATGAAGGAGCTATCAGTTGGAAAACTTCCAAGCAAGATTTCACAACGGAAGCTGAATACATTGCAACATCTGAACCTGCAAATGAGGCTATTTGGATGAAAAACTACATAAAGCGTTGGGTGTGGTGCCTAGCATTTCCAAACCTGTAGTTATACTTTGTGATAATAATGGGGCCATTGCAAAAGCAAAGGAGCTAAGACCTTATCACAAACCCAAACACATAATTAGACGCTACCATCTAATCAGAGAGATGGTAGGAAGAGGTGACGTGCGAGTTCGCGTTGCATCAATAGAGAACATAGCAGACCTGCTTACAAAGCCGATATCACAAATTGCTCATTCTCAACATCTTGAGAAGATGAGATTAAAGAACATGGGAAATTGGCTTTAGGTCAAGCGGGAGATTGACAGATAGAGACGCATGACGTTTGCACACTTTAGTGGGTGCTTGATAAGGAGTTATCAAGTTCACTGAATTGACTCATAGGAGTTGTCATATGGAAGCCCTATATGGCATGATCGATATGACTAGAACTCCTTGGCTATGATAGTGCACTAACTAGTCCTTGGACTTGAGGTTTCACAATAACCTTGTGCATAGGACGGCTATGACTTCATCATATCTAACGTGGTCTCAGGTTTCATCCTGGATTACTATACGGTCATGTTTCAGACATAGTTGAAGCATGCATGGAGGTTGGTGAGTTCCAAGATAGGATCTGCTACTTATCATAAGATGATAATGAACCTCCTATGTGCTCTACAATATGCGTTCCTTGAAGCCCATGGCCATGACTGTTGATCAAATAGGAGAAAGGATTTTTCCTATATTGATAAATTGGAAGCATAACTTATAGAGTTGATGCATAGACATCAAAGTCGATAATGAGAACTAGTAACTAATTCCATGTCCTAGACTTTGATTGGGAGGTTAGTGGTGGAGGGACCATATCTGCATGGTACGCATAGCTCATAGGTTCACGCAATAATTCACTTATTCTCTAGTGGCATGGACCATTGCTAGATGGTCATTCATGGTGACGGGTACCCTTCGATTAAGGAGTTAATTGAGAGTGATTAATTATGATAAGATCTAATTAATCTAATGCAAGTAAGTTGCTAATTAAATTGTATATGTGATACAAGCCCAAGTCTAGCTGAGTAGTGAACTTAAAGGGTCACACACAAATCAATGATGGAATAATTGAGAATTAATTAATTGACTTAGTCCAATTGAGTTAAGATAAAGTTCAAAATCTTAGCCCAAGCCCACAAGCCCACAAGACAAGATTCATTGAACATAGACATGACTTGTTTTCATCTTTAGTGAAGAAGAAAATATGAGTCATGCTAGAGCTTGTGTATAAAGAAGACAAATGTTGAAAGAGAAAAGAAGAGTCATGCTAGAACTTGTCTATGAAAAAGACAAGTGTTATCTAAGAGCAAGACAAAATGGCTTGTCTACATTCATTGTATCTAGTGCAAAAAAATGCTTATAAAAAGGGGTAGAAGGCAAGAAATTACACAACACTTTACATACAAAGATACAAAAACTCTTGCTTTCTTTTTTGCTGTCTAGCTCTTATACTTTCTCTCCTTTATAGCTAGATAGCTTTCAATTTAACCTTGTTCTTATATTCATTTCTCATCTCCAACAGAGAAGAATTTCCTTGATTTCTCCATAGATCAATAGTTGATCTACCTTAATCCTCCAATACCTACTAGCATAGGTTTGAGGGTGATTCCATCATAGGTGGTGTGGACTACCTTTAGAGGGACGACACTTGTGTTTCTACCGTGAATAACAATAAAAAAAATATTTTGACGTTTCACCATTTTTAAGGTAAGGCCATTCTTGAGAAGTTCAAGTAATGAACATCAATCGAAGAGCAAGAAAGGTTGGTTTCTCTTAACCATTGAATTGACATCCTTTTATGCATGAGATTCACATCGTAATAGCAACGAGACGGGCGATTTGATCGCTAATTATAATGTTGTTTTGTGATCGCTGTGTTTAACGTATTGGGTCTTATACGAAGCTAACACTTACATCACAGTCATCCCAAATAACTCAAGAGCTTCCACCGTTGACCAATTTCGCTCCGTTAGCCTTTGCAACACCACGTATAAAGTGGTCTCGAAACTATTTGCATACCGCCTCAAACCAATCATTGACAGGATCATTTCTCCTCTCTAAATGGCCTTTATACCAGGTAGAACCATCAACAAAAACTCAATCATCACCAATGAAATCATGCATTATTTGCACTGGAAAAAGGGACGAAAAGGTTACATGGCCATCAAAATTGACCTCAGAAAAGCATATGACCAAGTTGAATGGCCATTCCTCATCCAAAATTTGAAAGCAACCAGTTTTTGTGATGAGTTCACCAACCTCATCCACCTGTGTATTTCATCCGCTAGCTTCTCAGTGTTGATCAACAAGGCACCATTTGACTTCTTTCGACCATCCCGGGGTATACGACTGTGAGAGCTTATTTTCCCCTATTTAATTATCATTTATGCTGAATTTTTGTCTCGATTTATTCTCCACAAGGAATCTGTTGGAAATTTAAAAGGAGTTAAAATCAACAGAAATGCTCATTCTATCTCTCACATTTTTTACGCTGACGACTTGACCATTTTTTGTAAGGAGGAAGAGGGAGATGCTGCTGCGGTTTGAGATGTTCTAGCTAAATTTAAAAAGCCCAAATTGCAAACAGCCAGAAGTCATTCATCCACTTTAGTGAAAATGTCTCAAATAGACATAGGCGTATCATTTTTGAAATCTTCAAATGTCGGAATGTAATCACCAATCCAAGCACCTCAGACTCCCCTTTTGCAAGCCGCCATCTAGAAGTCAAGCCTTTCACGAAATTATGGAGAAAATAATGAAAAAATTGTCCCTTTGGAAAGCAAAAAACCTATCATGACCGGGCAAGATGGCCCTTATAATCTTAGCCCACAAGACCACTAGGTTAGAGGCTTGTCCAACCTAGTGTAAAAGGGAGTAGTGGCTAATTGATAGGTGATTTTTGACCTAGCAAAATCAGCCACACACTCACTCACTCACACTCGCACACACACACACACACACGCTCCTATCTTCCTCTTTCTCTCAACCTCTTAGAGTTTGAATTGTTCAACAAGTTTGAGAGAAACAAAAACACTTTTCAAATATCCTAGAGTTGTTATAGCATTATTCCATCCTCTAAAGTTTTAGCAAGCCTGAAGAGGAACTCTATTTCGGTGGTTTTGGACGTGATAGAGGAAGCACACAAGTACCTCTGCATGGATGAACATTCATGGATATCAACAGATGGCCGACGACAAGGATGATGCGGGACGACGATAAAAAATGAAAGGTTATATCCCAATTGCCAAATGCCTGAGATGCGGGACTGAGATCCCAAATACACTTTATTTTAATTTATTTTATTTATGCTTTCGTTGCGTTCTTGGCATCTCGGGCTTTATCGATTGCTCAGAACCACATTGATGTTGCTATACATACATCCACCACCGGTTAACCTTGGTGCTTATGCTTTCATGGGTGCTGGAAAAAAATCGGCATGAACCAACCTCCTGGTTGCATGGTTATGTCTGAGAGGCTTTAACGAATCATCTGAGAAGATTGGGGTTCGATTGAGACCCCTTTGGCGAATCAGAAACTTTAGAAAGGCCATTGATGATGCTGAACAACAAGATTTAGGATTTTATAGAGATATGGCAACTTGGTGCAACAATTAGCAAGAACCAAATACTTTGCGAGAACGCCTTGACCGAGGTCGTGGTGATTCGAAATGGCAACATATATTATCAAATGATAAGTTTACTGATGTTCCAATGACAACTTTAAATCACACTTTGTTACTTATCAAATTAGATGCTTCTATTCCCAAACCACGAGTGAAATGGAAACCTTTTAGATTTGAAGTTGTGTGGGCTGTTGATGGCGGTTGTGTGCAGGTAGTCTCGGACAGTTGGATCACTTTGACAATCAAGGACATGTTCAATTCTATTCAGGAAACATTACGGTGATGTCAGCTGAACATGATACTCTCAAACTATAGTAATCCTCAACGAAACAACTTTTGGAGTTGGATTAACAACTGATATATAACAAATAGGAACTGATTGCCTTGAATTATAAGGCACATTGAGCTCAACTTGCAATGAACTTGAGGCACTATTATCAACGGAGGAACTCTATTGGGAGCAAAAGGAGCAAGGTCCATTGGGTAAAACAAGATGACTACAAAAACGTTGTTTTTTCACTCAAAAGCGAGTGTAAGGGTTGTGACAAATGTTATCGCTCGAATCAATGTAGCTGATAAATAATGGATTGAACAAGAGCATATTTAGTCACACACTGTTAATTATATGAGAGATATTTTTCAGTCTAGGAACCCAATAGAGAATGAAAGAGCTCTTAAGGCCGTACATTGAAGAGAAAGTCACAAAAGCTCTTTTCCAAATGGCAGCATATAGAAACACCTAGATTGGATGGTATGCCTCCGCTTTTCTTTCAAAACTTTTGCATTTTGTTAAGGACAATGTGGTTTATTGTATGCTTGCGTTCCTTAACAATTTTACACTTTTATCTGGCATGAGTCATATGTGTGAAGAAAGCTGAAGGCAAGAATAAGAAGATTCTTCCGTTGCTGGGAAAGATGTTTTGATTAAAGTAGTAATCTAAGCTACATCCACTTATGCAATGGAATGTTTTAAGCTTCCGAATTCCCTTGTTCATGAGCTCCAATAAATGACATTTGATTTTGGTGGCATAATTAAGGCACCCAAAAGGTTCACTGGATTGATTGGTGAAAGTTATGCATACATAACAAGAAGGGAGGCCTTAGTTTTAGGAAACTCAAAGCCTTCAATCCTATGTTTGCCAAACAATTATCGAGGATTTTGAATGACCTTTCTCGCCTATTGAGTCGCATCTCGAAAGCTTTCTATTTTCCTACAAGCGAGGTTCTCGACACTTTACTTGGGCGTCGATCGTCTTTCACATGGCGCGGTATCTTAAGTGCTAAACCTATCATCCGATCGAGTCTCAATTAGTGTGTGGGAAATGACAATCAAATTTGCATATGGATGAACCCCTGGTTGCATAGAGAGCACTATTTTGAGGCTGTACTACTAGCCAATTAGGTGGATACCTCCGTCATAGTCAACACACTCATTGATCTGATCACCAAAGAATGGAACTAGACACTGGTCCTTTCTTTGTCCAACGAAGAGGATTCCGAACAAATTCTCTTCATTCCTCTCAGTAGGCTCGAAGGGATGATATTCGAATTTGGAACTATTCCACCAATTGCAAGTTTTCGTATGTAGCGCATACCATATTGTGTTCTTCGTATTGAATAATCTATACTCTAATAGCTTTTCCACATCTCAGGGTGATTGGCTATTTATTTGGCAATTAAAGGTTCCAAATAATTCCCATACTTTTTTTTTTTTTAATGAAAACTTAACAATAAGGCAATCCCAATTTAAGCAAATTGATGATGTTGGTTGTACAAGGCTTCCTTTGGCCATTCTTGTGTGCAATGACCCCAACGAGAACACTGAGCATGCATTCATGTGGTGCCCCTTCGCGCCATAGGTCTAGTATGTATCCAATTTAAGATCGGGTGTTAACCTCCTTTCTGGAGCTTGGCCGTGCTATAAGGTAAAACTGTGTTTTTAGTCAAATATGTAATATAGGGGAATGACATTCTTAGGACATCCAAATACTGAGGTTGCAAATTCACTCCATATATTTGATTTTGTACAATTTCAATACATTGGTCCTGAAAATTATTAATATGGCCGGAACTTGATAACATGCTGCTCACGCTCCAATATATTGGATACTTTTCAGTTTTGGAGGAAAATTTTGCATGCTTTTACTGTGAACTAAAATTGCTACTCATCCAACATATATGACTAAAATCGACATATTCTCTTACTTTATAAAACTTAAAATTGAAACTTTACTGATCAAATAAATCTTAATTTTCTCAATACTATCTTAAAAATTAAGAAATAAATTGGTCCTATCAGTTTGATGGGTAGCAATTTCAATTCTTACATGTAAAAAGCACGATAATTTTCCCCCGAAGTCACTAAACTCCTACAAAATTTAAAATATAATGAAATAATTTTGCTACATTAATATAAGAATATTTTAAAAATATCGTTCCCATATTTACAGTACCAAAATTAAAGTTTTGGCAGGGGGTGAGATGGGGTAGGGTTGGGTGGGGAAGATATCGAATTCCTATGTAGTAGATATTTGTCACTTGCCCAACACGCAAAAAGAACTTTCCAAATATTAGTGAACATTTTTTCCTTGGCAGGTGAACCACATGGAGACATATGGCAACTCCTAAAGCATTAAATTTATTTTATATTGACCAAAAAAGCTAAAAGTCAATTAAAAGTAATCCAAAAGTTTTGATGGTTAATAATTGCCCCTATACATATATATATATATGTATATAATATTTGTATTAAGGATGGGTCACATGGCTACTCCTAAAAGAAATTTATACTATGTATGCTTTTTCATATTATCTTTGATTTATTCGTACCAAAAAGTACTAAGTAGTAATAATTATCTAAAGATATATATATATATATATATATATATATATGAGAGAATAAAGTTGAGGGTCATGGCCTTTATCACTTAGATTAGGTGTTAATATTTGGCAATATACACTTGTTTTGAAGTATTTGGGAACAAGGGTTTTCACATGGATATATATTAAAATTAAAATATATTTGGACTACTAAATAATATTTAAGGAATCAAATCTTTATGTGAAGATATTATGTTTTAGAGTGAAAATTAAAGTTGTAATGAGTAAGAATATGTTATATTTATTTTAGCATTCCAGGTGTACGTATCGATACATAGAATGTACAAAATAATAAAGTTATAAATAAAGTGTATTTAACGTTGTTCAAAAGTTATGAACACAATTATTATAGAATATTATACTCGATTTTGATGTATTTACGTATGTGTGTATCAATGTTGAAGATATAAACAATTTAAAAAAAAGACTTATATATCTTCCTCACATCTCTTAAGGCATTTCCTTTAGTAGATGATAATAATTAAGTGATTAAGTGATATTTAAGTATTAAGTAATAATAATTTTTATTTTGGGATGATATAAAATATGTTTAATTAAATTGTTGATTGTTGATAATTAGTGACATGTATACTAACAATTGTATAGTGAGTGTGTTGTTGCTACATATATGTCATTGATTATTTGCAATAATCATTTTATATACAATTCTTTTGTTGTTTACTGTGCACAGATAGTGACAATAGTTTTAAATAAGGGTGAATTACAATAACCTTTCTTGAGACTTGACATAGTTACTAATATTTTCTTATTGTTTCAAAAATTACAAATACCCTATTTGAGGTTTGTAACTGTTTAACAAATAATCCATTCTCATCCATTTTTATGAGTGAACTGACCAAAATGCCCTTATGCAAATTGAATTATTGTTTAATTTTTTCTAAATTTTTTTGGACAAAAATGAACAGAAGAGTTTTCTTATGTATTTTATATAGAGGAGTAATAATGTAATTTGCCTCGACTGATTTTTCTACAATTTTTTAAAAAAAATCAGGGGCCAAATGGACCATTTCAGGCCCTTGGTTAAAAATTACAAACCTCAGGGGAGTATTTGCAATTTTTAAAACAACGAGGGAGTATCCGTAATTATGCCAAACCTCAAAAGAATTCATTGTAATTCACCCTTTAAATAATTTCTATCATTAATACAATTATAAATATTATTAATATGATAAAATAATTTTTTGATAGTTAGTACATATTAACAATCTTTTATGTTTTTATCTTCACTTTTATCAAGAATATTATTTTTTATTATATAAATATTATTACTTTCATTATTATTAACCTCTTGCCTTGAAATTTTAGAAAAGAAAATTGTCGCTTGAGTGGCTAGAGGAATCTCAAAAGTCAAAAATCAACCCTTTAGTTTCAATTCCCACTATTAGTGAAGAAGATTTAAAACCACTCATTTTGGTCATAGAATAATTAATGAAACAATGTAGATGGAAAACTCGAAATTTTTTTTTCAAGAAATAAATTGCTAGGTCAAATATCAAGTGACTTTTAGGGGGAAATTACAATTTTCATCCTCTAATTATGGCACTTTTGGTACACTTAAAATTGATCTTTGTAATGAAGGACAATAATTTGAAAATTTTGACACATTCGAGATATTTCTCGCCGAAAATTGCTAATTTGGCTGAAAATATTACGTGCGTGTCACATATTGGCTGCAAATTGGGGACGTTTTCCTGCTAACAGGGTGTTTGGGTGAGCTGATAAGTTTAAAATATCTTATAAGATGTTTAAAAACTTATAAGATACTATAAAGTGTTTGCTATATTTATTAGAGAAAGATTTTATAAAACCTAAAAATAAAATGTTAGGAGCTTATTTAAGCTCTTTAAGAAAAAGTAAAGAGTTGTCAACTTATTTCTAAGATCTTCAGAAATTCTTTCAAATTAATTACAAATTTGTCATTACTAATATCTTATAAGCTTCATAATATTATTTTATCCAAACACTTCATGAACTTATTTTTAAAATAAGATCCAACATCTTATAAACTCTAAAAATATCTTATAACATGTACGAACTTATAAAATATTTTAAATAAGTTTAAATTGGCATTTTCTGACGTGCCGATTTTTGTTTTTAATTATTGTCTTCCATGGTCAAAATAAACTTCTGAGTGGACAAAAAGTGTCACATTCTCATATTTACATGACCAAAAATTATAATTTTCCCAACTTTAAGAGACTAGCTATGATTCTTGATGTCCTATCATGACCATGTGCTTTGCTTAGATACCAATACAACCCAAAATTCCTTGATTTGTTTGTTTCTACTTTATCCTTATAATCTTGCATATGATGGGGCTCACTTTATTTTATTTTATTTTATTTAATTTAGAAAGTACCTAAGTCGAATAGAAAATTTTCCCCACATGCATGCTTTTATGATGAACTTGACATCTGCTTAGTAAAATTCAAGATTTATTTATTTTGCCGAAAGTGGCTGTGAGTTATATACATAATGAGTACTTGAACACATGCCCCGTGTAAATATAAAAGGGTAAATTACAGCTACATTTCTTAAGGTTTGATATAATTCCAAAAATATCTTCTCGTTGTTTAAAAAATAATAAATACCCCCTCAAATTGAAATACTTATGTAGCCCTTAGATGGAGATGCGAAAAGTACTATTTTACCCTTGTTGATTTTTTTATTTTTGTTCAGAAAAATATTTGCAAAATATAAAAAAATTTGAGGGTGGGTAAAAAAAATCCATAGATTATATTCGTCCATAAAAATATTCTAGAAAATTAAAAACAAATAAAATTATAACCTATAATCCAAAAGGGCATTTTGGAGTTCATCATAAAAATTGGATAGAAACTTAATGGATCAGGCTCATTGTTAGACGGACATTAAAGTTAGGGAGTATTTATAATTTCCCAAACAACGAGAAAGTATTTATAATTATGTCGAATTTTAGGAAAATGACCACTGTAATTTACCCGAAATAAAATTAGTGCTAGTTCTTTATTTTTTTTGAGAAATTCTTCGAGTTTAATTTCACTGTAAAAAAATAGTTGTTAGATAAAGAATTTGGGAATGAAAATTTCGTCACAAAATTGCTACGTGCGATACATTTGTGACGGATGGTCTCCAAATGTACATAATGTCGAAATTTTTTGACAAATGTTTGTAATAGAATATTTGTCGCAAAAATCGTTGCAAAAGTCGAACAAATTGGCTTGAGAACATGCCATCGTAATCGGTCTAAAAAAATATCACAAATGCCATTTTATTAATAATCCAACTTTAGAATGAACACATGCCCCTGCACAAATAAAACTAAAATTAATGCTAGTTATTACTAAAAAAAAGGTCATTTGGAGTTAGTTTGTCTGAGCTGTTTATACTTAATTTTCTTGCTAATATAGGGGTGATAAATTACAAAAAGAAAAAGAGAGAAGATTACATATAAAGAGATTAAATGATCATTTTAATACTATCACTAATTATATGTATTAAGTGATAATAATTTTTATTTTACCACAATAATGAGTTTTATAATTTTAATAGTGCAATTATTTTATCAAAGTTGTCACTATCAAGAATTAGTGACAAAATAATAGTACATAAAGTTGTTACTAAAAACAACTAGTAAAGCGCATATAGTGAGGATCTAGTTATAGTAAATAAATATCACTTAATTTTGGTCATATCATTTATTCGGATTTCGTCAATCACATTTCCGACTCATCAAATTTGTCTATCACGTTTGAACATTCTATCAAATGTGGCCATCACCATTAAAACTAAAGAATTTGTCAAAGAAATTGGAAAAAATAGAAACTATAGGCGCAGGGGAGGACTTGAACTTGGGTCTCTTTACCACTAATATTATCTTTTGTTGTAGTAACATTTTTCCTGAAATCAATTATTTCACACTAATTCTATTCTTGCAAGTTGCAATATATATTTAATGCGTTCTTCCTCTTTTTATTATTTTCATTGGCAATTAATAAAAAATTAATTACCAATGATGGTCTAGCATAGTTGGCGAAACTGAATCCCCTAATCAAGAGATCATGAGTTCAAGTCCTACCAATGTATAGGTATTGATCTACTCTAATATTAATTCTTGGTCTACTCTAATAGTAGTTATTGATTAGTTATATATGTTGACATAAAATTTTTTGGAATAAATTATCCATTAAAAATACAAATCCGCATCAAGCCCATACTAACTTTGGGTCTCATGCATTTTCACAAACCGATCCAACATGAGTACGAATTTTCTTTTATTTTGTATTGGTTAATTGGGCCAAAATGTTTAAGTACAACTCGTTAGCTAATGAATTCATATCGAAGTTTATGGTGTTCAAGCGCAACAGATGTGAGCACATGCTACTATGCTCATGCTGATAAAAGAGACCTCCACAACACGCATAGACACAACACACAATATACAAGACAACAAGTCACTACAACATATAACACAAGTCCAAATTAGTGTCTCTGCATAACGAAGTCCTTCAACTGCGAAGGTTTCGCGTCTTCTTTGACATCAAATCGTCAAGCCTTGATACAATATTTCAAGGTGATATATAATTTGCTAAGCCGGAGAAAATTACACATTCACATCCAAGAGTATACGTCAAGCCCTTGGATCGACATTCCGAGCGAAACATTCGGGCATAATCGTTACTTCAGAGTTTGTAACACTTTTGATTTAAATTCATAAAATTTCATTTTGTCCATATATCTTGTAATTCTTTTTTCAGACTCAGAATTTTATGTGAATTACATATTTCACATTAAAATTGGCGTATATTGATTGTTGGTAATTAAAATTTATAATGTAACCGTAACCAATTTATTAAAAAAAAAAGAAATACAACATTAATTAAGTGCTTATAGACTTAAGATAGATCCAAATATATCTATGCAAGTAAACATCATAATCAATGGCGCCAAAAGTGCTGAATAATGTACTAATTAACAGGCACTACACCTCTTACATTGTTGTTTGACTTAAACTTTGCACTAAATTAATATAATCATGACATTATTCAATTCCTTTATTATAACTGCAATTTGCATCCGTAGTGTATACATCTAAGTACCCTAACATTATCTCAATTTTTCCATTAGAAAGTTAAATAGATATTACATTCGATCGTGCACAAATATCCTGCATCACTTGCTCGAAAATTTAAATTGGTCTATGTGTGAATTTTTATGAACGTTTGAGTGTTAGATTAATTATTATTTTTTGAAAAAGTGAGAACGAGCGCACTGTAATTTTTATTTTATTAAGTCGAGATTTGGAGCGAAAAGACAATAATATGATACTTGACATGATTAATTATTTACATTTATTTGTGCTATACTTAAACTTTTAGGTGCAGATTAAACTAAAATGAAGAAAAGTTCTGCTTTAGACTAAGTTTTGCACACTTAATCAATTAAATGGTTGTACTAATTATCATGTAATCGATTACTTGCTTTAAATTATACATCATCAATTACATGATAAATACAATGAAGGGAGAATTACAATGACCTTCCCTGAGGTTTCGCATAATTACAAAAATTTCATCGTTGTTTCAAAAATTACAAATACTCCCCCGAGGTTTGTAATTTTTAACTAATGGCCTGAAATGGTCCATTTTGCCTTTAATTTTTATTTTTAAATTTTGCCCTTAATTACAAATACCCCCCTGAGGCAAATTACATTATTGCTCCTCTGTGTAAAAAACGTAAGAAACCTCTCCCTGCGCATTTTTGTCCATAAAAATTTAAAAAAATTTAAAAAATAATTTAATTTGCACAAGGGTATTTTGGTCAGTTCACCTATAAAATAGATGAAAATTGGGTTATTTGTTAGATGGTTACAAAACTCAGGAGGGTATTTTTAATTTTTAAAATAATAAGAAGGTATTTGTAATTATGCCAAGCCTCAGGGGAGGTCATTGTAATTCACCCTATAATAAATATATCTTATAATATGATTGAGTATAGTCGAATGCAATTTGAACTATATATTTTTAAAGTGAATGACAAACTTTTACAATAGATACCTTTATCGAAATTAAGGCAGACATTGTGGTACTCTTTAGAATTTAATTATTGTCATTTTTTTGGAGAAAGAATTTAATTATGGCTCATTGATGTGAGCCTTTACATAATGATGGAACTCAAGTTGCTTTTTTTAAATGTAATGATAAAAGTTCATCTTTCAAAATATCTCAAAAAGTGCACAATCATATTTATTTTGGCACAAGAGAAGTATATATTTCTGTACTTATATGTTAGGGAAATTGATGAAGGGGCAAATTAGTTTTGCATAGATTAAATAAATGGTCTCATAAACAAGAATAGTCGAAAAATATTAGTGACAAGATATTTAGTGAAAACATCAAATTATCGAATTGATATATCGATGTATGAAAGACGTGTTTGAAAATGGATAAATTTATTTGCTTTGTTATTCAATAACAAGTCTCATGATATAATTGTCATGAATACTATAACTGAAAAATAGAAACACAAGAGTTTTATATATCCATATATTAATAATTGTCATTGACAATTTATTACACTAGAAAAAAAAAAACTATTTATTGTGATGGATAATAATAAAAATTCATCGCACAACAAAAATTTGTGATGGACACAACGACATGAAAATAGATATCAGAATAACCCTAATTTGAGATGGAACTGAGTACTCGCTGCAAAAATTTTGTGATTGAAAACCAAAGTCCGCCCCAGTCTTCATAATTTTTGGAAAATGAAAAGAAAAGTGTTAAATACAATTATCACCCCTAAAGTATTCACCCCACATTAATTACCCCTCTAAATTATTAAAACCTTCAAAGAAACCCCTGGCCTTCTAACTCCGTTTATTTTTTAAGTTCAAAAAGTCCATTTTATCCTTACTAAAAATTGCTTTTTGAAAAAAAATTAAAGGAATTTTTAAAATACCCAAACCACTCTTTTTGAAACTTTATCTAATTCTAGTTACACTTGTTCATCAAGCTCTTTTTATTTTCGTAATCCTAAAGTACTTGGAGCTCATTTTATTTAGTTTCTCTTGTTTGTCAAACCAAATTAAAAATAAATTTATACATGCATATATATATATATATATATATAAACAATTAATAAAATTGAAAGAGCCGATCATGAGCTAATAATAAAATATACAATTATATATATGGTAATTATATAAATGTGGAAATTATATGAATGTATAAATTTATTTTTAACTTGGTTTGACAAATAAGTGAAACTAAAAATGAGCTCCAAATACTTTAGAATTATAAAAATAAAAAGAGCTCGATGAACAAGTGAAAATAAAATTAGATAAAACTTAAAAAAAGAGTGGTTTTGGTATTTTAAAAATCCCTTTAATTTTTTTTCATAAATCAATTATTAGTAAGGGTAAAATGGACTTTTTGAACTTTAAAATTAAAGGTGTTAGAAGGCCAGGGTTTTTGTTTTTAAGGTTTTAATACTTTAGGGGGGGGGGTAATTGATGTAGGGTGGATACTTTAAGGTGGTAACTGTATTTAACCCAAAAAAAAATCATATATTGCTATGATGTGTTGGGACGAACATACTATGAGTAAATGACGAAATTTTGAAACGTATTTTGAGATGGATTTTCCGTCGCAAAGGCAGTATCATGTTGTTTTGTTTTTGTGACAGAAAATATGCTATTACAAAATATTGCGATAGGATGTTGTAAAGTTGGAATGAGTCCTACCCTTCCAACTACTGTGACTAACTTGCGACGTAGTTTTGGTGAAGTCAATATTTTTTATACGAACTTGCTACAAGTATATCTTGGCAAACTCCCCGTAGAAAATTTGTGACGGATTGTGACAGGGTGGTCATATGATGCTTCTGTTGCAAATTTATTATAAAGAATTTTCTGACAAAATTTTGCAACAAAAAGACGGCAATTCATGTGCTTTTGCAATGGATTGTGCATCATATATATTAATGATATTTTTTGTTTCTTTAATTTAAGGGTAAATAGTCTAATTAGTCCTTTAGTTTGTATTTAAATTCACTTTAGTATCTTAAGTTCATTTCTTAACTCTAGTGTCCCTAAACTTTACTTTTTGTCTTAGTTTGGCCTCTCTAACCATTTTTTGGTGAAAATGTGGTTGGATTTTAACTTTCTAGAGGTATAATGGCCAATTTAAATTTGATTTTCTTATTTCAGTCCCCTAAGTTTGTAAAGTTATTAAATTTGTCCTTTTTTAGGCAAGAAGACAACTTTTTTATATCTTTGTAAGCTTGAATATGATGTAATTATATTATGTGAATAATGAATATTTGAAATCCTGTGAAAACAATAACAAATATGTTTATTTTAAAATAAACAGTCTCTTTTATTTTTCATTTTCATCAAAAAAAAAAAATGAATTTAACTAGACAATATGTAAAAAGGTGTTGGGATAAAAAAATTTCAAATTATAAGATGATAAAGATTAAAATGATAAGTGTAAAAAAAAATCTACTATTCCTTACATTGAATCTTCCATTAATGATTGAAAAAATAATTATTCAAACCATTCCTGAATGGAGATCATATGATTAAAGTGAATTCAGTTTATAACCACACATACAAATAGAAAATCCCCATGCATCATCAGGGCATCAGTTCCCCCCTAAGAAACAACAAGAAATTCCTTAAAAATTTAGCCAAATTCAACATAGTGAGGTAGAATAATATCGACCCATTATATTTTAATTATAAAAAAAATGCATGCAACTTTATGACTGGTCGCTACTCAAGGTAGCAACCAGCATTTTGCTTTTTTTTTTTTTTTGCTTTTTTAATTAAAATAATGATTTTTTTTTTCACTTTTTGATTTGATCGGGAGCTGGGCTCGCGACCTTCGCGATTGTGTTTTCATTTTCCTTTTTCTTTTTTTTGGTTTTTAATTTAATTATTTATTAATTATTAATTAAAATTTTAAATAATAATTATATTTAATTATATATAATTAATTATTAATATTAATTAATTACTATTTTTAAAATTTTAATTTTTACATTTATACTTATTATTTAATTATATATTAATTATTTTTACTAAAATAATATAATATAGTTTATAAGATTAATAAATATATTGACTAATACATGAGTTAAACTCAAATATTTTTTTCCCTAAATAATCGAATTGAGCGTCAACCAGCTTGAAAACTTATCGAAAGAAAATCTCTATTGTACAAATTTTGTTTGTTAAATTTAATAAATTAAATTCAAACGAGCTTTCAAAATAAATATAATTAATTTTTTAATAAATAATAAATATATTTATTGAATAAAAATGACCTATAATATTGCATTGTGTCACAAAAAAATATATTATAAAAGTAGTAGTGATTATAAATTATGATAACGACCACCAATCTCATGAGTATGTTGTTGGTATTGGTATCGAATTCTTTTTTTTTTTTTGTCACCTATCGATTCTGTTGGCTCATTTTATTTTTTAAACTATGATTAACAACTATATTGTTTGGGATATTATTATTTTTCAAACTATGATTAACAACTATATTCTTTGGGATATTGTTATTTTGTATTATTTTTTAAATTATGATTAACAACTATATTGTTTGGGATATTATTATTTTTCAAACTATGATTAACAACTATATTCTTTGGGATATTATTATTTTTTAAACTATAATTAAAAAATAAAATTAGCCAACAGAACCAATAGGTGTCCAAAAAAAAAAAAAAAAAACTCGGTACCAATACCAATGACATACTTATGAGACTGGTGGTCATTATCATAATTTATAATTACTACTAATTTTATAATGTTTTTTATTTTTTTGTGACACAATGTAATATTGTAGGTCATATTTATTTAATAAATATATTATTATTTATTAAAAACTTAATTATATTTATTTGAAAGCTCATTTGAATTTAATTTATTAAATTTAACAAACTAAATTTGTACAAAAGAGATTTTCGTCCGATAAGTTTTCAAGCTGGTGCACGCTCAATTCAATTAGTTAGGGAAAAAAAGTATTTGAGTTTGACTCATGTATTAGTCAATATATTTATTAATTTTTAAAACTATATTATATTTATTTAGTGAAAATAATTAATATATTATTAATAATAATTATAAATTTAAATTTTAAAATTTTAAAATAATAATTAATTAATAATAATAATAATAATTAATTATATATAATCAAAAATTAATTATTATTTAAAATCTTAATTAATAATTAATAAATAATTAAATTAAAAACTTAAAAAAGAAAAACAAAGAAAAAACTTGCCATCAAGAGAGAATAAACATCATTTTTTTATTAAAAAAAAAAAAGAAAAAAGTTGGTCGCTACCCAAGGTAGCGACCAGTCATAAAGCGGTACACTTACAATTTTTTTTATAATTAAAATATAAATGGGCTGAATAACATCTTTTGATGTCATCTTTTAAAGTTGTCGTTGGAGAATTTTTTCGACCTCTCTCCTTGGGCAGTAATTGGTTATGCCACGGGAGGTTGGACAACCACAGAAATCATAGCAGTAGTAGCAGACTCAGTTGCCATATTACACAACACAAAATATTGTCTTAAAATTGTTGTGAAACCTAAAGCAATATTTGGCAGTAAGTCGAGGCAATAGTTGAACTCTTTATATTTAGGACAATATTGTCCTCCACGAATGGTGATGACAAATTGTCTCCTAAAATACAACGAGTTTACAATCTGAAAGTAGCAGCACACTATGAGAACCAAGAATCTAAACGACATTTTGGACTCTATCAAACAAGAACACTAGAATGATTGTTATTGGTAGGAATGCTTTGAATTTGGTTTTATGAAAATAAAGTTGGGGGGGGGGGGGGGGTGCTATTTGTAAAAGTTGGAAGGTGTCAATGAATAGACATGTCCAATTAGGAAAGATACATATAAAAGGTTAAGATTTTTTTATCCAAATGAATATATCACTTCACGCAAAGGACACACCATTTCATCAGAAACACACATCGTTTTAATAGGACACACCACTTCAGTGATTGACATCCATTTGATTTATTAGACACGGTCGGATCATGATTGGGCGCCATCAATCATCATCCACGTTTCACGAGTTTGTCATGTGTTTCACATTGTAACCAATCATTTGTTACGATTTAACCTAAGCAAAATAAATTTATTTATTTAATTTATCATTCACCGTTTTTTATTCGGTGGCATTACTAACATTGAATCACGAAATGCAATATTTTTGGAGAATAACTTTCCTAGTAGGAGCCAAATAAAGGAAAAGAGAATATTCATTCAAATTAACTAATTCAGATAATAGTTGTTTATAAGATAGATCATTAAGTTATCACACGATCCTAGTGGGAGTTCCTCTCGTTCCAATCAATTATTTGAATTACAACTCCGAGAAAGTACTAGAAAAAGTATGCAAAAATATCACCTTGAGATTGAGGGGCTTGTATTTGTCATATCTCCAACAGATGAAGAAGAGCCTAAAAATATAACTAAAAAAGCTCTATCTTGTCCTGCAAAGGATAAATAGACGAAGACAATGGAGGAAGAAATGGAGTCAATGAAATTAAACCATGTTGAGAAATTGGTTAATCTTCCATTTGGGCCCAAATCCATAAGGAATAAGTGGGTTCTCAAGATAAAACAAAGACTGATGGAATTATTGAGAGGTACAGAGCTCGACTAGTGGGAAAAGTTTATACCCAGCAAGAGAGCATTGCTTATAAAGAAACATTTCTCTGTAGTGAGATTTACTTCTATCGTTTATGATTGGCCACTGTAGCTAATTTGGATTTAGAATTTCATCAAATGGACGTTAAGACTGCATTTCTCAATGGACAAGTACTTGAAGAAGAATCCTACAAGGAACAACCAATAAGTTTTGCCATTAAATGTCAAGAAGGAAAGGTCTGTAAATCGAATATATCAATTCATGGTCTTAAGCAGTCTTCTGAACAATGGTAATTGAAGTTTCATAAAGCAGTAATCTCATATGAGTTCATCATGATAGATAAAGACCATGGTGTTTATGTTAAGATGTCCAACATAAAGTTTGTAATTCTTTCTGTTATGTCAGTGATATCCTATTAGTTGGTAATAAAAGGAGTATATTTAGAACATTAAGAAATGGACGCATTCGAATTTTGAAATGAAAGACATGGGTAAAGCAAACTACATATTATGTATTAAAATCTAGAGATTGTTCTAAAGATTTATTTGCATTATCTCAAGAATCTTACATCAAGAAGGTTTTAGAACGATTTATAATGGAAAATTGCAAGCCCACTGATACTCCTCTAGTTAAAGGCGAGAGTTTGAGTCAGATATGTGCCCAATGACTCCTGAAGAGAAACAAGAGATGTCTAAAGTACCATATTCCAGTGTTGTTGGGAGCCTGATGTACGCTATGATGTGTACATGTCCCGACATTTGCTATGTTGGGGGGCTAGCAAGTTGGTATCAATCCAATCCGAGAAGAAGACACTGGAGAGATGTGAAAAGGATTTTGAGATACCTAAAGGATACAATAAATTATTTTCTTTGTTATCAAGCCAAAGATTTATCACTAAAAGGACACACATATTGGGGTGGTTATTTAAATTAGGATAAGTCCACCTTAGGGTATGATTTCTTGCTAAACAATGGTGCAATATTCTCATGGAGTAGCAAGAAACAAACTTGTGTATCATTGAGTTGGGTTCGATATAGGTAGCGAGGCACAACGAAAATTCTAAAAAAATAATTCAAAATTATAAACGCATAACTACTTATATAGAAAACATATGCCTAATCATTGAATGGAATTATGTGTAAGACACAACATAAGAAAGGATTAATCAGATTTACCTTTTGCACTCCAATTGGTGTAGACGGTAAAAAAACACTTCCAAACATTATGTACTATTTACTAACATAATTGTCTCAGATTTGCAAAGCCTCAGGCGTTGATCCTCTAATACGATCCACACCTTGGATGCCACCGCGCATTTGAATCTATGCTAGTAGATCTCAAATACTAATTCCTAAATCTCTCAAAGTGGGGATGCCTACGCAATCTAATTGCGTACAACTATTTTTGATACAGAGTTCCATCTTCAATTCTATTAGTTAGAAGAATAAGAAAATCTACTAATCGGAAAACATAAAACCAAAAGGAATGGAGGCCGGCCATTCCACCCTTTATATAGGGGTAGAATCCTTCACTTTGAACGATTAATAGCGTGGTAGGGTTTTGAATTATAATCCTATTCAAATTCAGACTCTTACTTAATCATTAAATAACTATTTTTCCACCACAAATTAATTCTCCTCTTTTTCTCTTAATTATTTAATTGTAATATAATCTTATTGATCTACAAGAAAAATATCTAGGGATTAGTCCATGAAAAAATTAAATCTAATTTAATTCTCGCAATGAAATTCCAAATTCCATCAATTATTTTTTTTGTCTCAAAAAATTAATTAAGGACCAATTTAATTAATCATATTAATTAATTGTATTTTTTCCTTTCAAACTTGTCTAATCAAATTAGACATGTACCAATTTAATCCAATTAAATATTCTTACATTGAATTAAAAAGTAATTAACTACTAATTAATTTTCTACACCATTTAATTCACATTTGAATTACATAGTTTTTTGACTTTAATTTAATTCAATCAACTCTAGAATTCATTCAACCATTGAATTAATCAAGATCAGATATGAGCTTATCCAAATAAGTGTTTGATAGTCATGGGCTCATAACTATTGTGATTTGTCAAATTCAATTAATCATATTAATAGAGAATGGTTCCCACGTTTTCTTTCTCTCTCTTTGAGAGCTCTCTCCTCGAATGAGGATCTTCTCCCCCCTCCATAGGGATTGTTTCTTGGTCTGATTCGGATCTTTGGGAGGCCCTTCTTCCCGTCATACGCCTGGCTAATTCTTAATTTCTATTACGCTGACTTTTCTATTTTTTTCTATTTTCGTATTCGGATTCCTTTTGATTCTCTCTTTATTGAAGGCTATTGACTCTTGTCTGATTTGATTCCTTTTCCTGATTCACTGTTATTTGATTCCTTGTGCAGGATTTGTGATATTTCTTGTGCCATTCTGGAATTTCTCTTACTGTTTATACTTGATCCCAAACTCTGGTTTCTGATTCAATGGAGCCGAATCTACATAGACAGGGGAAATCTTTGACTCTGGCTGAAGAGGAAGGGGATGTGGTGGTGCTTCCGTCGGGATTATGGCACAATGATTTTGATCTTGATGGTTCCTTTGTGGTGGGGCGTTCTCTTAGCCCTAAGCCCGTAAACACAGAAGCTTTTCGATCTACTATGACGACGTCTTTTAACCCAGTTAAGGGAATGGAACTCAGATTTATTGATGATAAACAGATTTCTCATCCGCTTCAATCATGTTTTGGATCGAACCCGTGTTATGGAAAAGGAGTTCGTGAGCGTACGAAAAAAATTTGCTTGTTCTTGCTACTGTCAACGGATCAGACTATCCTAGCACCATTGATCTGAATTGGTGTGAATTTCATATTTTTATTCATGGTCTCCCTCTGGGCAAAATCACGCGTGACATGGCTTGTTTGATTGGCAATTAGATCGAGCGATTTGTGGATGTGGATATGGAAGATAAGAGATCGACGTGGGGATCATTCCTTCGTATCCGGGCTGCAATTGATGTTCGCAAACCTCTTCGAAGAGTTCTGAAATTACGCACTATCCTAGGGGACGAACAACTTATTTCTTTCACCTACGAGACTTCCCAATTTCTGTTACTTTTGTGGACAACTGGGACACATCTCCCGATCTTGCGACTTACAGTTCACTGCAGATTTTGTTGATCCGAGCAACAATACGCCGTATGGTGCTTGGCTCAGAGCTGCACACCCACTTCTCGCTTTCACCCCCAATCTTCAACCTCAAACAATCCTTCCATCTCCCTTCTTGTCCGAAATCTCACTACTCCATCTCCAACCCAGAAAAAAGGTGCAACAATTTTTGACTTTCCTCTCCAAAAGCCCCACTCCACTCCACTTACAAATTCACCCAAACATAATGCCATCTTCTAGATTCCACATCCTATCCACCAAAACACCCCCACATCACCTACTCCACCAATCCACCCAAATGATTCTCCTCACTCAGAATCCTCATCATATACTCTCCTTCCATTCCATTCCCTTTTCCAAGTCCTAAAGGGCCCACAACCAACGAAACAACCACCATCCAACATCATATCCCCCCTCAATCTTCCATTAACCTTTTCGGCCAACATCCCTACTAAATTGCCTTCTGATCCTATCATTGGCGCCAACAAACATCCTAACCGTAAAATAATCACTCTAAAGAAATCCTCCCTCAACCACAAACGTAAACACACTGATCTCCTCAGCCTTATATCATCCTCACCAAATCCATCCCCCCTAAACTCCCTAAAACAATTAGTGTTCTTATCGACATCACAAATGATATGGCGAAGACTGCCTTGCAGTCCCGCCCTGTGCCATGAGTTCCTTAGCTTGGAACTGTAGAGGCATGGGGGGCCTCGACAGTCTTCTTGAGCTTAGCTCCCTTATTCGAGCTCACCATCCCCACTTGGTTTTCTTGACCGAAACCAAGTGTAATTCTCGCCGTATTGAAACTGTGAAATTGAAGTAGGGTCTCTTTAGGTTCTTAGTTGATGTACGTGGTAAGAGTGGTGGACTCGCTCTACTTTGTCCATAATAGTCCAGATTCAATCATTTTCTATGTCACACATTGATGCTACTGTCCAGTCGGAGGAATTCCCGAATTCTTGGCGTTTCACTGGGTTTTATGGCGAGCCGGAAGCAAGTAGGAGGAAACATTCATGGTCACTATTATCCAGGCTCGCAACTCAATCCTCCCCCTTGGCTTTGTGTTGGGGATTTCAATGAAATCCTTGTAAATTTCAAGAAAGATGGATGTTTGGATAGACCCAACTGGCAAATGCAAGACTTCCAGGCACTCTCCCCATACAGCCTTTATGACATGGATTTTGAAGGCGATCAGTTTACATGGACCAACAACCACCCAACGCCTCTCACTATTTGTGCAAGACTCGACAGAGCATGTTGTAACTCTCAATGGGCCAAACTTTTCCCTGACTCGAAGGTGATTATCTAGCTTCAGTCTTTTCCGACCATTCTCCGCTCTTTATTACTACGCAGAAACAGAAATAGAAACAACTGATCAACTCTAGCAAACCGTGGAGGTTTGAAGCACATTGGATGTCGTCTACCGAATGTGAACAGGTTATTAGCCGAACATGAGCTGGTGGTTTCAGGTTCTCGCAGCACAATCTAGCCCAAAGCAAAATTACCTCATGCCAACACTCTCTTGAATCTTGGAGTAAATCTTGCACCAGAGTTGATCGGCATAGAATCTCAGCACTCCAAAAACAGATTGGTTTGCTTCGTCGTGGCAAAATATATCCGAAATCCAGATCCAAAGAACGTGAACTGAAACAAGAATTGGAGTTCCTGCTAGCCCAAGACGAAATTTACTGGCAACAGAGAGGGAAAATAACTTGGCTACATGATGGGGACAGGAACACTCAGTTTTTTCATGCAAAAGCCAGCACTAGAAAACGTACAAACACTATTGAACGACTCAAGGATGATCCTGGGCACTAGTTGGAGGAACCGAATGACATTAGGAGCCTCATTGTCTCGTATTTTACCAAGCTATTCGAATCCGGTTATCCATCTGAAGAGGAACTAGAACTTGGGGTCGAGCACATTACACCTAGAGTGGACGACAACATGGCGCAAGAACTCTCAAGACCTTTCACTCGGGATTAGATAGCTAAAGCTTTGTTTCAAATGTTGCCTTTTAAATCCCCCGGCCTCGATGGCATGCCTCCCACTTTTTTTCAATCATATTGGCATGTTGTTAATTCTGATGTTATCAATTGTGTTCTTAACCTTCTGAATCGTGCTGTTATGCCCAAGGATCTTAATGCCACAAATATAGTGCTCGTTATTGCTTCTAAAACTATTGCTAACAGACTTAAACCTTTCATGGGCTCAATAATCTCACCAACCCAAGCCGCTTTCATATCTGGCTGCCTTATAACAGATAATGCCCTCATAGCCTATGAACTTAACCATTTCCTGAAAAACGAAAAAGTCGGTAAAAAGGGCTTTATGTCTCTTAAACTGGACATTAGTAAGGCGTATGATAAGGTTGAATGGCTCTTTCTGGAAAAGGTGATGATTAGATTAGGCTTTCCCCCTACTTTTGTTCGTCTTATCATGTTGTGCGTTACCTCTGTCACTTACTCTTTCATTGTTAATGGATCGGGTCAATGCATTAACTACAGTAAGTCTACCATCGTGTTCAGTTCGAATATTAGCTTTGACTTGCAGGACCAACTCCTAACCATCCTGAACATTTGAAGGGAGGAACGACATGAGAAATACCTCGGTTTGCCGGCTTCTATTGGGAGAACTAAAAAGGCGATTTTTGATAATCTGAGAGAGCGTGTTTGGAAGCGAATAAGCGGTTGGAGCGAGAAGTTACTTTCTCAAGCGGGCAAGGAAACTCTCATAAAGGCGGTCCTCCAGGCGATCCCCACCTACACTATGAGTATCTTTAAGATTCCAACTACAGTTCTCAATGGAATCCAATTGATGATTGCTGACTTCTTATGGCATAACCGTGGCCAAAGAAAAATCCATTGGCTCTCTTGGGACAAGTTGTGCTCCTCCAAGAAAGCGGGTAGTCTGGGTCTCTGTGAACTTGCTGATTTTAACAAGGCCTTGCTTGGTAAACAGATTTGGCGCATTGTTATTAAACCGAACAACCTTATGGCAAGGGTTTTAAAAAAGCTCGCTACTTCCCCCGCTCATCGGTTTTTGAAGCATACACAACATCTTTTCGGCACTTGACCTATTCAAATCTAGTTTTCGATAGAGAATTAGATCAGGTAACTCAATCAGTGTGTGTAAGGACCCTTGGATCAAGAGCTCATTCCTTTCGTCCACTGATCAGGCCTCGACCCCTTGAGCCATCAACTAAGGTAGCATTCCTGATTGACTTTGATTTGGGAGATTGGAACCGTGAGCTGATTGAGGAGCTTTTCTGTCCGGAAGATCGAGACCTTATTCTGACCCCCACAAGTAAAGCAACTCAGGATGACGCTCCTTTATGGCATTTCCCTTCCACAGGGCTATACACAGTCCGGAGTGTATACCATCTTGCATGTAACCTCCGGGAGCAGTCCTCCTTCTCGTGTCCTCCACACAGTTGGAACTTCATCCAGACTGGCAAAATTCCCCAAAAGATCCGTATGTTTGCCTGGCGTGCATGTAGAAATGCTCTCCCAACCAGCTCCAATCTGTCGAGACGTATCCCCCAGTTCGATTTCTCTTGCCCGTATTGTTCTGCCTCTCAGAAGATGTTAACCATGCTTTTGCCCACTACCACGTTGCTAGACAGGTTTGGGCTTTGTTCAATCTCCCAGCCGCAGTTGTCTCGACTCCCATAGCCGACACAAATCTTGGATGAGATATGCTCACGAGAAGCTGGAACCCGCTGAATTCCGTTTGTTCCGAACTATCTCATGGGCTTTGTGGCATAATAGAAACTCATTGCTGCTGGAAAATCACTCCAGCCAATCCATCAAATCTTGGATTTTGATGTGTCTTATTTGCAGGCATTCACAACGATTTCTGCAGCTCCTCAACCTCAACGTCCTCGATCCCATCCTACAAAATGGTGTCACCTCCCTGCAGGAACCATTAAAATTAATTTTGATGGATCGACCTTTGATCCAACATATAAAACAGGTATTGGCGTCGTGGCCCGGCATGAATTTCCCACAGACTTGCTCGACCATCCACTCCACTCATTGTCAAGGCTCTTGCTGCGAGAGAAGCAATATCCCTTGCTATACAGTCGGGCTGGAATGGTGTCATCATCGAAGGCGATTGTTTATCACTTCTTCACCTCCTCGAGTCAAACAAAGATGATAACTCATCCTCTAGAACTATTGTTAACGAGATTCGATCTTTCTGTTCATACATTGATTGTACCTTTTCTTTCGTCCGTAGAACTGGCAACACTGTTGCCCACACACTTGCTAAGTACTTTGGTGTCCGTGCGGAGGGCTCCTCTGTCTTACCGCAATTTGCTCTGTCTGTTTTGGCTGCTGATTTAGCCACTTGAATGAAATATTGCGTTTTCCTCTAAAAAAATAATAATCATATTAATCAAATTATTTTGGAATTAACATCTTAATTCTAGAAACCCATGGATCATGGTTGGAGTCTAGCAACACATTATGAAGACCTATCTTTAGGTGACATGACAAACCTTTAGACAACGAGTGTCATTCAGGTAAGGTCGTTTCATCAATTATCACCATATTGAGTCAATGTATGTTTAGTCAAAACCTTGTTGACTGAATGTCTATGCATTCTTCAATTTTTTGATTAAGAGGATCGACCTAGGTAACCTACTCTTAGTCACCTTATCTTCTTGGCCAAGGACTTGTCAATCAAGAAACAATGAAGAGCATAGGAGATTCCTACTTATTAAGCTAGGTTGATGAATCCTTGACGTGCCATTTATCGATCTTCATATTAGATGGGCTTGTACCCAATATATCCCCTTTATGATCACTTCGATGACCAGAAGATAAATCAAAGCACAAGGGACGTAATAGAATATCAATTGAGCCTCAAGTCTAAGGATTAATCTTGCACTATCGTGTCAGAAAATTCTTAATTCGACGTTGTCACTCCAATAAAGAATTTTCTACGGAGTCGTTCAATGCACTCATTCCCGACGAGCACCCTCACACACAATAGTTTCTTCACACCGTCCATGAAAAAAGACATTTCCTTCAAAAAGTTACATGTTTTGTGAGCAAGCCTCCAGGGGATCAATGATATCCCAATCTCATCAATCCTTTGCTTGGAACATTTAAAGCCATGACCTTGGATACATATTTCATGATCACCATCATATACGTGATCATGTACCATAGTCATGTATGGACTTGGGACTTCATTATATTATGTAGATCATTCATAAGCACATCTATGAATAAAGAATGTCATATGATATTGATGTGATACAAACAAGATCGTTTACAATAGAGTATTAAAGTGTGCTATCTAACTAGCATCTGTCAGCCTAGTTGGCACGTTAGGTACTACTGTATCACATTGTCCACAATGGAAGCAAAATTTATGCCATGTGTTTTTGTTGTACAAGAAGGTGTATGGTTGATAAGATTCTTTCAGCGGTTGGGAGTGATAAGCATTCAAGTGGGAGCTATCACTATTTACTATGATCGTGAATCAACCATTGCTTAGAAGAGATATCCCAAATATGACGGCAAAACCAAACACATATACACTGAGTAAAAATCTATAAGATATAATATTGAAAAGAAAGAGGTCATCTTGAATTACATGATTACGCATTTGATGGTGGTTGACCCTCTTACTAAATTTATACCTAGAGAATTATTTATGGGTCATGTTAGATCTCTCAGTTTGCGTAGGATATAATTGTAATTGAAACCTATGAATGTTTACTATGTTGTACTCATGAAATTTGTAATATTCAAATATTGTTTATACAAGTGTTTCATATTGATATGTCTTTGAGTTAGAAGTGTGAGGAGACAAGTAGAGATTGACTCTCTCACACGATCGATTGTCTCTGACATTGAAAATTGTGCAGAGATATGGCAGGATAATTTTTTAGTAAGAATCGATGTTCTCAATCGAGGTAGAGTTCTCGCTGCCACTTTCGGAGGGAGCAATAGATGTTGGAGGTGAAAGGGTTGAACAAGGCAATGGTTCATGCATCCCTTATTCCTCACCCTCCTCTTGCTAACCACCGGCCCACCTGTTCCGCAGTCGATACCAATGGAGTTGCACCTTCTTGCTAGGTTTATATTGCACCTGGCTCCTGTATTTTCGCTCTTGTAATTCTGATGGGGACTTCATTTGTTGCTCTAGGAAAAAGAGTCTTCTAATCCTAGAATGAACTCAAGACATCGAGAATCCTACAACACAAATGGGTATTGAAATTCAGCCCACACTCTACAACAGAGAAAATGATTCTCCTCGGTTCTGCCAGAACCTCCATTTCCCTTTGTTAAAATTTAATGTTAGCACTCTGAAACACTAGATCGAACTCGCCCATTACTCTTCGTGGCCCATCAACCCAATTTCCCATTTGTGTTCGTCTTTTGCCTGCATTTCCTCCACCGGACTTCCCCTCGCCGCCCCTCAAACACCCTTTGGACCGCGACTGTGCATTGCCTTCCCCACCAGCCACTTCAGCTCCTTACCTACCATTCTTTAAAATCTAGCCCAACTCCCTTAGATCTTAACGAACACCTACCATCTAGTGCGACGACGACCGTCTTTTGCCTGTAGATTGAGATCTCTCATCCCCGGCCTTGTCGCCTCGTCTATTATTCGGCCACCGCGATGGCCACGAAGAGGCTACACTTGCCCCTTTATTTCCCCGTGTTTTTCGACCACCAAAACTTTAGATCGCCCCCCCCCCCCGGCCTAGGGCACCGCGTCTGCATGCCGCTTGGTGAACCTCCCACGGTGCCACCCTCTGCCTAATGAAGACGTTGGGCTTGGAGAAATCTTGGAGCAGTAGATCAATTGGACAGTTGTTGCAACTCTTTTGGGCCAAAGAGATGTCTTCAAGGCTGCAACTCAAACTCTGAGCCTTGAGGACAAGGTTAATTTCAAGGTTCCGGCAATGATAGGCCCCATTAGGAAGAGGCTCATTCTTCCATGAAATGGGGAAACGAGTGACTAAGCCTTCAACCCGCTTTGAGGACTACATTGTTAAACAAGGTCGAAAGTAGGAAGTCCACTAGTCCACTAGTATTATATATATATATATAATATTATGCCATAGAAATAAAGATGATAAGAGAATTATATTTAGCTAATTTGTTAGAATATATTGTCTTTTACTATTTAAGATTAAGCCAAGTTGTGCAAGATCCTCCTCCTAAGAAAAGATGTTTGTACCACTAAATATACAGTATATCTAGTGAAAAGAAAGAAGGAAAAAGCAGAGAATAATTTAGCATAAATGTCTCATCTTCTAACTCAAAATCTCTTATGCTTTTCCTAACTTGAGTAGGAAAAACATCAACCATAATCATATCTGATGTGGTAGTGGTTTTTAGTGGAGGATTAATTAGGAAAAATTGCCTCGACACAATTGCACCCCAAGTCTTTAGTGAGAGAAATATTGTATGAGAGGTCAAATCAATGAATAGTAGCTTAGTATTAAAAAATAATATATCTTGTATTTATAGTGATTTGGTTATTTTATGGTGAGATAGGGTGCATATATTTACCATGTGGTATACGCATGAAAATGACTACTATATCCTTGTAAGTAAATTATTATTACTATAATATACATCATACAGCCCCCCACTCTCGGACGGAATACTTCGCAAGAAGCAATAATCCGGATGAGAGTAAGAATTCTTTGCAAGAAAAAATTGAAGCGTTGAATGCATGGGTAAGGGCGAGTGAGAATTCATTAATTGTTCTCGAATAAGTTGCTAGAAGACGTGTGAGTCGTCCGAGAATAAGAAAACATGGGATGCATCTAAGGCCCCTCAAATAGCACGGTTATTTGAATTAATATTGAAGAGGCTAATCGACCCAAGATTTGTGGCGCAAGCTCAACACTATTGTTGAAAGTGGCCTAGCTCAAAGTGGTCAAGCCACCTAGCCAGAACAAAGCCCAGCTCGAGGCACCTCGAGCCGGTGTGGTCCGCCGTGGTCCGCCCCAGCTCGAGTCACCTTGAGCTGATGCGCTGCCCAGCTCGAGGCGATCGCTGGTGAGCTGCCCAGCTCGAGGCATTTCCTCGAGCTGGGCGGTCCGCGAGCTGGTGCTCGAGGTACTGCTTCGAGCCCCGGGCAGAGCCGGCGAACCACCCCAGCTCGAGGCACCTGCCTCGAGTGCATGGGTGGTCCGCGGGCTGGTGCTCGAGGTAGTGCCTCGAGCCCCGGGCAGAGCCGGGGAACCCCCCGGCTCGAGGCACCTGCCTCGAGTTGGGTGGTCCGCCCCAGATCGAGGCAGAGGTGCGCCCCTCGAGCTTGCGTGGGGCGGCCCGGGCCGGGGTCCCGGGACCAGGTCGAGGCGCGGCCATGGGGAGGATATTGCGTCCGCTGGGATTTGTACCCAGGTCAAAATGTTTGAAGTAAGAGACCTCAACCACCCCACCATTCCATGCTTTTCGTTCATTTTTACTCTTACTCTCTACTAGTAGAGGTTACACTCTTTCATGTGTTTTGAGAAATTTCAACGTCGTCTTCAAGAGATGTGACTCCCCATCACACTAGAAGATTTTCATGCAACATGGAACATGTGATGAGTGGTCGTGTTTTCTTATTCTACCAACGGTAGATGAATTTTTATTTTTTTTTATCCATACTTGAGATGTAATTTTTTTTTCACCTCTTCTCCACCCTAACTAGGAGGTGTTTGCCCTACGCTCTTTCCGTAGGGCGCTCATTATCGAGGTGACACTCAGGAGGAGCGGGTGCTCAACCTCCGCCCCCAAGAGGGAGGCGTGTTTTTCACCTCTTCTCCACCCTAGCTAGGAGGTTTTGCCCTACGCTCTTTCCGTAGGGCGCTCATTATCGAGGTGACACTTAGGAGGAGCGGGTGCTCAACCTCCGCCCCCAAGAGGGGGGCGTGTTTGACCTCCGATTTTCCCTTAAGGATCTCCTTGGGATGACACTCTTAGGAAAATGAGGAGGGATTCACCCTCTTTTTCCCTTGAGGGCGCTTCTCCTTGGGACGACACATTTCAGGAGGGGAAGGTCTCTTTCTCGAGATGACACTCCTCTTGGAGGATGAGGAGGAGGTGGATCATTCTCATGACAGAGCCCCCCAAGACCTTGGGGAAGACGGGAGCGTAGCTATTATTCATTTATTAGTATTTCGAATAGCTTTCTCCGACTTGTATGGTCGGATATTTTGGTGTGTAATTTGGCAAGACTTAGTACTTGGGATGACTTCTTCCGACTCTTATGGTCGGATGTTTTGGCCTGTAATTCGGCACTATTTAGCTCTCATGAATGTAGTACTTATTATTGTGTTTTCATTACTTTACCGAAGTTATTTCAAGGGATATTTTTGCTCATGTCCGGAGTTGATCTTTTACCAACTTCTAGGAGGGCAAAGTTTCTGTGGTCGTATTCTTGAAGAGGATATCAAGTTTAATCCATGGGGATGTTGCCTCAAGGGATACTTGCTCATGTCCCGAAATTGGTCTTTCACCAACCTCAAGGGGATGCAAAGTTTTCGGGGCGATGTTTCTTACGACGATCTCAAATTTCATCTAAGAAGACAGTGCCTCAAAGGATACTTGCTCATGTCCCGGAGCTGGTCTTTTACCAACTTCAAGAGGAGGCAAAGTTTCTGGGGCGATGTTTCTTACGACGATCTCAAATTTCATCTAAGAAGACAGTGCCTCAAAGGATACTTGCTCATGTCCCGGAGCTGGTCTTTTACCAACTTCAATGGGAGGCAAAGTTTCCGGGGCGATGTTTCTTATGACGATCTCAAATTTCATCTAAGAAGACATTGCCTCAGAGGATACTTGCTCATGTCCCGGAATTGGTTTTTTACTAACTTCAAGGGGATGCAAAGTTCACGTGAGTTTTTATTTTTTTAGACTACGACAAGAAAATTAACTTCATTACTCAATGTTCGCATTACAACGTCTTAGGGGAAATCAAAAGGGGCGAAGGATTTGTTGACCTCCTGCTCGAGCTTTCTCCTATTACAAGTGAATAGCCAAAAAATAATTTTACCTGCTATGCGAACTTAAGGTTACTATTTCGTAGCGAGGGAGTCTTTTCTCTCCGATCCTTATGAGATCATGAGATGACTTTTGCATGGGGTGCACGACCTTGCCTCCCCTCACTACAAGCTCGATGTGTGGCTCGAGCTCATCATGGGGTGTGCGGCCTAGCGCTCGTCATGGGGTGCACGGCCGCATCCCCCTGGTCAAATTGGCGTCCTCGTGAATGTTGGTTGACATACTCTTTCAAGTGTCCCCATTGGATCAATTTCTCTATCTCATTTTGGAGGTGATGACATTCCTCAGTCGTATGACCAATGTCATGGTGGAAGCGGCAAAATCTGTCGGACTTTAGCCTCTTAGGATTGTCCTTCATTTTTCTCGGCCATTGGTCAATCAGCCCTTGTTGCTCCGCCACGACTAATATTTCTCCTCTAGTGGCGTTCAAAGGGGTGTAGTGCGTAAATCTGGCGGGGGGCACATGCTTGCATTCCTCCTTCCGCGGCTCATTTTCTTCCTCCCTACCTTTCCTCTTTACATTGAGGGTAGGATCCGTAGCTTGCGATTCCTCGATTCTGATGTACTTTTGTGATCGCAGGAGTAAGTCTTCCAAAATACTGGGGGGTTTTCCGGCTATAGACTCTTTGAACCTTCCCGGAAGCAAGTTTTGTTGCATAACGCTAGCCAACAATTCGTGGTTAACATGGGGCACCTCATGCACGGCCTCCACGAATCTTTGAACGTAATCCCTCAACGACTCCATTTCCTTCTGGCGGATGGTGAAAAGGTATGCGGCCGTTTTTGGGACTTTCTTGTTCATAGAGAAGTAATGTAAAAAATATTGGGTTAGTTGCTCGAGGCTGGAGATAGCTCCAACTGGTAGTTGATTGAACCAAGTTAGAGCACACTTTGTAAGCGTAGTGCGAAAGACCTTGCAGTACGCGGCATCACTCAAGTCGTACCAGTCAATTTTAGCATAAAATTTGTCTAAATGTTCTTGCGGGTCTCCCGTTCCATCGTACTCCGGGAGGTTTGACGCTTTAACGCCCGTCGGAAGCGCCTCGGCTAGGATTGCCATGCAGAAAGGGCTACGTCTTGGAGGAGCCACGACTACAGGGAGATAAGGGTCCTCTACTCCCCTCGAGAGTATAGGTGTTGTGGGTTGCCTTGGCTGTGGGGGAGTTGATCTTGTTCCTGGACAACCTCCGGTTTAGATACCCTGCTATTCACCCCTTCCGCCTCTGCTCATTCTCCTCGGGAGCCGAGGACTCTTCTCGACTTCGACAAGGAGAATGAGGGGGCGGGTTCATGGGGTGATTAGTTGCAAATTGAGCTATCGCTTGAGCGGCTGCTCGGTTGGATGCGTCATGGATCAACGCTAGTAAGGCCTCTTGCGTTAATTGGATCACAAAGAGGGTGGTGTTTGTTCACCAGGTGGTTCATTGCTAGGGGGTAGAGATTGTTCACGGGGATAAAGTGCTTCCTCCTGAGGCACTTGTTCATGGGGTGGCAAGGCCCTCCCGTTTGGCTGGGGTTGTTCATGGGGTGGAAGGTTCATCCCATGTTGTGGTGACTGTTCACAGGGTGGGTTTTTGCTCTACTCCGTTTTCGTGCGTTTTTTGGGCACGGTCCACCCGTTGAACATCGCGAGCACACGACCTGGTTTGCATTCTCAATGTCGGGGCAATAGTTTCCCACAGATGGCGCCAATGATGTGGTAGTGGTTTTTAGTGGAGGATTAATCGGGAAAAATTGCCTCGACACAATTGCACCCCAAGTCTTTAGTGAGAGAAATATTGTATGAGAGGTCAAATCAATGAATAGTAGCTTAGTATTAAAAAATAATATATCTTGTATTTATAGTGATTTGGTTATTTTATGGTGAGATAGGGTGCATATATTTACCATGTGGTATACGCATAAAAATTACTATTATATCCTTGTAAGTAAATTATTATTACTATAATATACATCAATATCCGTATCAAGCTATAATTAGTACCTTCCCAATATTATTTTCGAGTGTTCTTGTTTTGCAAGACAAGTAACCTGATTCCAATTGGTAGGGCTACAGTGATGAAGTTAGATAATATTCCAATCAACTTTAACGAAATGAATACTCATCGGCTAATTTCTTTCATCTGAAACAATCACGGTAAATTCAATTTTTTAATTAAAAATTTTAAAAACGTGAGTGCTCGATTGCTTATATGTATAGGAGAGAAAAGAAGCCTCGGTTGTTTGTGCTTGTCTACTTTCCTATATATTGTAGTGAATAAAATAATAAATGAAAGAGAAAAGAAATCCTTAATTAATTATTTTATTATTCCTTACGTCCCACTAAGTATGTGCGATTTGACTTTTTGAAAAATGAGAATAAATAAATTTTATTTAACGTACTTTCAAAACAATCCTGCATTTATTTATCAATTATGATCTAATTAAAAGACATAAAAGAATATGTAAAGCAAGAATATTTGCGTAATGCATGACGTGATCCTAGGTAGTTTGATTTATATATGTCATTTAATATATAGTCCCAGATATGTAAAAGTTCTTTTCTTATAATATGAGTCTGCAAAAAGTAATTATAGAACTCTAAAAATACGAATAAGTAAATTTATTTATAATTTGTTTTTTAAAAAAAGGAGTTACAATTTTTGGAAAGAATTTTCAAAAATGAAGATTATTCTCTTGATTCTTCTCGTCGAACTTTGATTCAAAGGTTAGAAGCTTGTTTTTAAGAGGGTATTTGCCTAAGTTTATAAGCTTCACAAAACATCTTATAAAATGTTAGAGATCTTATAAGCTTTTAAAAACGCCTAGCAATTTTTGTTAAAAAATAGCTTATAAAATTCTAAAATAAAATACGTTGGATCTTATAAGATTTAAACAAGAGAAATTTAATTAACTTTTTTTAAAATATTTTATAAATATGATTAAATCTCATAAAACAAAAATATCCACAATATTTTGATTATATTGTAATTTTAACGACACATATTTCACACTATTTTTTTAAGTACGAAGGATTCGCTAACTACTCCAAACAAAGTAATTCAGCCGTAGTTAAATACCCCTTTTGTCAAAACCCTTAGGATTGTCCGATTTGAATCATTTGACTAACGTAGCCCCATTAAAACATTAGAAATTAAGCCTGATTTTAATGGATCAAGAATATAAGTTTTTTTTGATAAAAAAATATAGTTTATTTGCCCTCTGAACTATAATCGCTTTCGTATTTTGACATCTACTTTTTTATTCAATTTGTCATACTAACAAATGGATTTTGCAAATGAGCACGTCATATCACTTTTCAGTGGCATTTTCCACCAAAAAATGGTCTACATGTAGCACACATATGCAAGAATCTTCCTTATTTCTAAAAAATCATTTATGAATTTGTTAGTTTATATGATATTATTGATTTGATTGTTTGTAATTGTCTCTATTCGATATTGATAGCCGACATAACTGAATGTAATCACTTTACTTTCAATTAATAAAATTCATTACTTTCAATTCAGAAAAAAAAAAAAAAAAAAAAGTTTTGATGTCAAAGTACAAAACCAGTCATAGTCCAGAACAAAATGTTTTTTTACCCTAAGTATTTTAATGTTAGTTTATATTACACCCACATCAAATGACAAGCTTTATATTGTCGAACCGATGATATTGAAATAGAAAATTAGTGATTAAATTAGTTATAAAATATTTTGTGCATGCATACAATCGCTTTCGAGGATATCAACTTGGGTTAATTTCAATTTTCGTTCTGTAGGTATAAAATCATAACATTTTAGTCCTTTAAATATTTAGGGTAGTAAAATGGTTCTCTATTTTTTTTAATTTTCACGAATTTGGTCATCTGGTCGCCGAATTTTTACAATGTCGTCGAAAAAATGGCACATGCCTCTCACGTAACGGATTAAAATTAGGCCTTTTTATGCTATTTGTTAACATTTCCAATGTGGTAGTAAATTTAGGGAATAAAAAATACTTACCGACGTGGCTAAAATAGTCACGCCGGTAAGTCTATCCACTTTCGACTAAGTAGCATGACGTGGCTATTTTAGCCACGTCGTAAGTATTTTTTTTATAAATTTATTTCAGCTGTCATGTTGTAAAATGACAACCAATAGCCAAAAAAGCCTCAAATTTAATTCATCACGTGAGAGGCGTGTGCCAGTACTCTTCCGGCAACTTTATAAAAATCCAGCAACCGGAGCACCAAATTCACAAAAATTGAAAAGATAAAGGACCATTTTGCTACCCTAGATACTTAAAGGACTAAAATGCCAAAAATCTATAACTATCGGACGAAAATTACAATTAATCCTATCAACTGAGCTATCTGTTTCAGTCACCTTGTTCATGACATTAGGTCCTTACCTTATGAGTTTCTACATGAATTTAATACAATTTACCCCCTATAATATTACAAATTAGTAAATTATCCTTTTATGAAAAAAAATAACAATTCAATTCCTTGTATTTTATGAAATGAAGCACTTTACCTCCTTATATATGGAGGTAAATATGCTTTAAATAAAAAAACATAGGGTAATTGCTTCATTTTAACCACAAAGAGATAAATTGCTATTTTTCTCATAGGGGGATAATTTGCTAAATTTGCAATACCATAGAGGAGTTGCTTTTCTTTTTTCCGTTTCTTTCTACATTGCCCGTTTTCGCTCGTTAGGCGATGAGGGAACATACGAAGTGGCTCATAATTTGGACAAGAATGCATTAGTGTTTTCTCCAAGCCCAGACTTCTCTTGAATTTTCTATTTCAAATTTTGTTGTATTTTCTATTACATTTAACATATGCACAACACGTGTACAAAGAATACATTATCGATTTAATTTAAGAAAAAATTTCGTACATACATGATTGTAATGTTATAGGAGATGAAACATAATTTGAAATAGAAAATTTAATCCAAACTTACTAGATTGTATCTTTTTGTGGCCGATTAGTCACTTTAATAATATGCCTATTCCACTTCTGAAAGAGAAATTCTCGTAGTCGGATGAACTTGTATTTTTCATCTTGTATATTAGGGCTAGTAAACTTTATTTCCCATTAGTTAAGGAATTCTCATTTAGTCCTTTCGTCAGATTATATTAGTATTTTGACGGCAAATGAATCTGAGAAATGATTAAAAGTAAAAATTATTGTAATTTATATGATCATTAATGAGAATCTCGTAACTAATGGGATTAAAAATGCTAAGCATATGACTAAAAGTGATTGAAGAGTTAAACGCCAGGTATTTAACACGTGTCTTCTCTGTCAAAATACTATTGGAATCTACTGAAATTAAAAGTAAAAGTGAGATTTTTTGTAAATTATGTGACCATTAATGAAAATCCCATAATTAATAGAACAAAAAGTATACTGACCCGAATTTAAAATGCTATTTCCCCTACGATTAATTTGGAGAAATTAATTCAAACCACCTTAGATTGATATCCAAGCATGTAAATACATAAAGACGTCCTTGTAATAATTTGATCCAAATTAACTCGGTCCATTGGAGCTCTTGTCTAGTTGGATAGGTCCAGTCTAATAAAGACCCTCTTAAATCTTTTTTTATAATAAAATAAATATATATAAAACAAATAAAAAACTATTATGAAAGTATATTATATCAATATTTACGAGACTCAAACCTGCAATCGATTTTATTATAAATCCTTACTCAACCTTACCATTTGAGTACAAATATCTTATTAATATCTGAATTTCATAAATTCATCTTTAGATACTCATTCGGTGCAAAAAAAAAAAAAAAAAAAGAAAAATATCCAAGAAATTTAGAAAAATCGATTCGAAACACCATCTGTTGAAAAAAGACAACAGTTTTAGAAAAAATTCTATTCAAGGATGCAAAAAATATGACCTAATACAAAAAAGTATATGTAAAAAACTTTAAAGAAGAATAATTAAAAAAAAAAAAAGAGAGAAGAAATGAAAACTCAATACATTTTCTATATCTATACTTAATAAATCATCACTATTGAAAAATAACGTATACGTATGTCAACATACAAAAGATGAATCGAGTACAGAGTGGAATATATGGGTTCGTGCATCTTTGATCATGCTTGTACGCGAGTATAGGGAAATAACACTTTTCGTTCTATAATTTAGGGTTTTCTTATTTTTTATTATATTGATTATGAGATTCTCATTTTTGATCTCGTAACTTCTAAAAAGTAACACTTTTGGTCCCGTATCACCTCTCCGTTAGATTTTTAACGAAAAACATCACGTGCTTAGCTCGTGGTCGTTAGGGCCTTTACACTTTTGGTTCCATATATTATGGGATTCTCACTTTTGGTCAAATATTTATGAAATTTTCACTTTTGGTCCATAATTTTCAAAACGTAACACTTTTGGTTCCATAACGTGACACTTTCCGTTAAGTATCTAACGGAAAATACCATGGGACAAAAAGCGCTACTTTTGAAAGTTACAGAATCAAAAGTGAAAACCCTATAACCAACAGGACCAAAAATGAAAAGACCTAAGTTATGGGATGAAAAATATTATTTCCCCTAGAAGCATGCATCAACAATATTATGTATGTATTTTATTTCATATTTAAAATTTACCACGAACAAACGTTGCCTGTCTGATGAAATAATACAAAAGCAACTCACTCTTTTACACAATTTAAATCCATGCAGCATAAACTCATTTCAAAGAATATAATTATACGTGTATTACCTTATTATGTACAATTATGATAAAATTGAATACATACAAGTACATTTTTTTATTTTTTTTTTGCAATTGCATATTTAGGATACAAAAAACAATCCAATTTTCAAGAATTATTACAAACTATACTCGACAACCAAAAAAGAAAAAGAAAAATAGAGAATAATACAATCATTTCCCATCCTTGGACCCCTGTGTGGTGGTCTGAGTCTGACCACCTTGGCCAGCACCATCCTGTCCAATCAAAACCACATTTGGTGTCCTCACTTTGAATCTCTCAAGTCTCAATCCATCAATCTCGTCATCGACTCCCCGTCGCTTGATCGCTCTCATGCTCAGGCTCCGAGGCATGCTCTTCGCCTTCTTCATCTCTTTCTTTTTCCTCAACGCATTCCCAATTTTCTTGAACAATTCCTCGCAAATATTCCCTCCAAAAATTTTCTCGAAAAATTCATGTCGTTCCATGTAGATCTCTCCAAACGATTCCAACAGGGCCAAAAGCCTGGGGTCGACACGTTTGCCCGACTTCCATCGTATGAGGTTCGACGTTTTCGTGTAACTCTGACTGTCGGGGACATCGTCTTCCATGCTTGAACCCCAATATGATGAGTCCATATTCGTGGACATGGTAATAAAAACTTGGATTGTTATCGAAATTCGACGAATATAAGGGTTTTTGTAGGGATTAATGATATAAAATTTTGGACTTGTGATGGTGTATATATGTATATATAGGGGTTTGAAAATCACTTGGGGTGCAAGGAAGGAGTAGTTTCGTGTTGGGTGAAGCTAAGGCAAAACGCGGGTTGACTTGGAAATACACATATATACTCTAATTTTCTAGATGATTTATTGTGATTTAACACATATCTACTATAGTTATGAGTATGATCATCTAGTTTTGATTGATCATGAAACCCATTATTGAAGTAGGGTATGAACAAGTCAAGTTGTCTTGAGTCCACAAAAATCATATAAGTTTAATTTGAATTTGTTTTTTTTTTTTTTTAGATTGGTTTGATAGTTATTTCGATTTAAATAGAGGGCTCAATTTAAATTGCCCCGGTGAAAATTAAAATAGACACAAAATCCACTTTAATTAAAAGAAATTATAACAGACAATATCTTAACATTTTGAAAAGAAGCATTTAATCCCATTTTGTTTTTATGTTTTCCTCGTTCGCACAATTTGCAACTGATTTTTATATTTTGGTTTGTGTATTATTTTCAGGGAAAAAGTGCAATTTTTGGTTGCAGTTTTGGTTCATTTGGAATTTAATTTGTCATGGAGGACAATAATTTTAATTAAAAAATGGCACATTGAGGATATTTTTTTCCCATAAATCGTAAATTTTCCGGAGAATGCCAAGTGCGTTTTACAATTTCAACCTTTTTTTGGTCCTTTTATACTGCAAAAAATGTCGTCAATATGTCATTTTTATAAAACTATTGTCCTTTATAGTCAAATTGAATTTCAAGTGGATTAAAAGTGTCAACCCTTCATACTTGTATACAAGATGAAAATTATAATTTTTCCTATTATTCTGCACGCGTTTGTTTACAAGAGTTCAAATATTCTACTAATACTTAATTTATATCTATTTCGATTTTCATAAGGAGGCAATTTGGGTCTAATCCTTTATATCGAAATAATTTAATTGAACCGGAGATTTTATTATCTTTATATTCTTATATGATATAATATAATTATTTTAGCTTATCCAAAAAGAGCTTTCATAATTTTTTAATAATTGAATTGAAATTAGTTTAATCGATTTCTTAATAATGGCTGTGTATATATGCATGTGTATGCAGAGTATTGGCTAGCTTGCACGTCTTGAATGTGTGGGATAGACTTTTCAAATTTGTGGCCCTGAGACCATTTCTTCACCTGTTGCTTAAATATATGGGCCCTACAAACGGGGACTCATCAAGGCGGCCAAGGCCACGGGAGGATATTTTCTAAGACCCTGTGTTATAAAATGAAGGATATAAATTACAATGGATATTTATGGGGTTTGTTGTAAATATAAATATTTTTTTATTATTTAAAAAATTATAAATTATTCTTTAGAATTAACGGTTATATAATAAATAGTCCACTTTATTAGGGTTCTATCCATTTTAATTATGCGGTGAACTAATCAAAATGTGTTTTTTTAAATTAATAATTATAATTTTTTATATTTTTTATGGACTAAAATGCCATTCGGATCTTAATGTAAGTATTATCATTATCGAATGGACTGTAATTGTTATTTTGCCATTAACTTTTGGATGAATTTGTATTTTTATTTTTTTTCGAAAATCGAAATGAGAGATTATTGTGATTGTACAAGAATCCTGTTGAATATCAATGAGTAACAAAATGAGCATAAAAAATAGGTTAATGAACTAAATAGATTAATTTATTAGAATAGTTTAATTGACAAAAGGAATACATCATTCATTAAAAACATCACAAAAATCATAAGTTTGATCACCTACATAAGTTGTCAATCATCACAAATTTGTCCAAACATCATCAGTTTTAAAACCACAGTTAAGTATTCCTAAACTGTAAAAAATGCATCATTTAAAAAAGTGAGACACTAGTCATTGTTGATTGCAGGCTTCATAGTTGTTGGCTGCTTTAGCATCATTGTTGTTCTTGCTCCTTATTTCCTCGTGGCACTACAAAAGAATACGGGAATTAGCACAGATCATAATGATCGTTCCAAATTTCGGTCCAAATTGGAACGGTCAACGGAACTGTTGTGGAACAGTAGCCCATTGCTGACGTCACATTTGTGTTGTGCGGAATCCTTACGTGTTGGAACGGCATGACCGTTCCTAATACTGTACCGAATAATGTATTCCCAATTGTTGTCCGAAGGCCGTTCCAAATAGGGAACTTAAATATTTTGTACTTCTATTTGGAATACATATATGCCTCTTGGAACGATAGGTCGACGTAAAACGCTTACCGTTCCTACTACCGTCCCCAATACCATTACCAATTGGGATGCGGGGATGACCATTCCAAAATGTAGTGCTAAGTGAGATCGTTTTTTGCCTAATGAAAATATTGTGATGCAATGACCGTTCCTAATTATAGTACTTATCAAAACTAAGTTCGAGTTGCAAGGATTGTCCTAAAATGTGTTACCATTAGGAACGGTCATGTACATAACAGATTCTGTATTCCGATTACCTTTCCAAATATACTTCAACAGCTATATTTTAACAGCTAGTTTTGGAATTTCAAATAATAATCCAATGCCCGTTCCAATATTTCTTATATATATGTTCCCTTCATTTTTTTTCTTCTCACTCTCTCTCCATTTCATGTCTTCTCTCTCTCTCTCTCTTGCATTTTTATACGTAAAATCGAAAATATCAACAATCTCCGCTAAAGTTGCATTGATCTTTGAAGTTGTTTTGTTCAGGTAACAACTTGAAACCCTTTCTGGTCGATTAAATGCATGTAGTTAGTTAATAGTTGTATATATATAAATTTATTCTGTAGGACTAATCATGTTAAGAAAATTGAGGAGATGGATGTATGATCGAGACCTGTTGGGTGTGACGCCGGAGTTTGAGGATGGTGTTGCTGCATTTCTAGAATGGGCCAAATCTCAACGTGCATATATGGACGGGGAGAAGATTCTATGTCGAAAGTGCAAAAATGAAAGGTTCAAAACACCGGACGAGGTAAATTTTGACTTATGTATGAAAGAATTTATGCCGGAGTATTACAATTAGACTTCGCATGACGAGAGAGGGTGCAGGAATACTTTGATGCATTGACCGCCCCCTATTCAGCAGCAGCAAACGCTAGCCATTCAGGAGGAGGGTAGATCACATTGGTATGATGCAGCACAGATGGATTGGGCGCAAAGGATGGTTTTCGATGCCGTCGTGACGTCTTTCTAGTCTTCTTATAACCAAGAGGGTGTGCTTGATGATGGTACTAGGTATTGTTCTTTTGATGTCGGGCCTAGCTCATATTACGGTGAGGGGCCTATGATTATGTGTTTGGGTTGTCAGGTCATTTTTTGATGTAGTGCATGCTGGCGACCAACCTTTGTGGAACGACTGCACTCAATCTTAGCTAGCGTCAATTGCTAGTTTGGTGAATATCAAGGCTGAATAGAATTTTTTCGAACAAACATATGATCAACTGTGCCAATAGGCTGATCATATAATGCCCGTGATCACACTCCCCCCTCCCCCCGATTACTACAATACGAAGAAATTGATAAGAGACTTGAGTTTACCAGTTGAGAAGATTTATGCGTATAAAAACGGTTGCATGTTGTACTGGAAGGACGACATTGATCTGAAATATTGCAAGTTTTGTGGAGACACTAGGTACAAGCCAACTAGGAAGAGAAATCCAAGGCGCAAGAAATCCCTGTATCCCATTCTCAGGTACCTGCCACGATTTGAAGAAGAAAGTAAAAAACAAAGCACACATCAAGGCGTCAATTATAAAGCATACATTGTCGAAGAAATCAGGTTTTTCTCTTCCCATACTTCAAACCGCACATTCTTTGCAAGTGAAGCAGACCCGGTCGAATGATTATCTCATGAGCAACAACAATCAAATGGTACGGTCCATTTTCAATCACCTGGGCCGAGTAAGTGGAGCCTCAAAGAAAAGGTGGCTGAGCGGTGAAGAATTCAACATAATCGAGATGTACGTGCTATGTAATTGTGAAGTATTGCGCCATACTATGAGTAAGTTTTTTTAGATACATCAATACTCTTTCGATCATTTTAGTTTTGAACATGTATGTTTATAATTATCATTGTTTCTAATAGAAGCCGTTCTTGAATGAATTGTAAGAGCAACACCATCGGAGGACCCAATAATTGCTCAACTAGTAGCAACTAAATTCAAGGATCGGTTCAAGTGTCGTGTAAGTGTCACTTTCTTATAAATTACGACGGTCTGGTCAAATTCTTGTAAATTATTTCAATTGCTATATAAATTGTAGGTGAAACCCGAATTCAACTACATGGACAACGAATTGTTGAAGTTGTATTATTGGGGTCGTAGGGCAGACGTGAAGACGTTCCCGTGTTACTTCGTGAATGGGTTCAATTTCTACATTGAACGTCACAATGTCGGCAAGTCAATAATGAAATGTGGTGTTTGTGACAAAAATTAATCATATACAGACAGAGACAATGAATTCTATGGAATATTGGAAAAGATAATTCAGTTTAGAAGTACCTACTTATTCTGGACATGCACATTATATTGTTCAATTGTCGTTGGTCGATCCGGTAAGAGGCATGAAGATACACCCTCGTTATCACATCGTTGATGTCAATTTCAAAATTCCCATCCCCGTTGGCTAGCCAGTGTTCTTTACCCCGTTGTTGCCATGTTAATAAACTCCTAGCTTCATGTTCAGCCAGCTGAGCCCTAATCCCTTGCATTTCCTGGTATGCAGCCGCGGTAAGCTCTCCCCCTTTCAATCGCACATACCTCGCCTCAAGGTCCTGAACCTCTCTTCTGGGGCGAACAAATTCCGATTTGTTCCATTGTAGAAGCCGTATCCGACAATTCTGTATTTTCTTCCACAACACATTAATGGGAATCCCCCTCCACTGCTCCCTCCCATGCCTCGCCTATAAGCCTTCTACAGTCCTCCGATTTAGAGCCACCGAGCCTCAAAGCGGAAAGAAGCCTTGCCGACATTCTGTTGAGACGGTCCTCGAGTCCTCAGGTCCACTAGCACCATCTGATGATCCGACTGCCATGCAACCACATGCATAGGCCTTGCTCTGTGAAAACTGAGCTAACCCAGTCCGAATTGGCGCAGGCCCTATTCAACCGTGCCCGTACCGTATCTGGAGCCTGTGTTTGTTACACCAAGTGAACTTTGCCCTTGAATACCCCACGTCCTCCAAATCACAATCCTGTAACACTTGTCTGAATTCCGCCATCTGCCACATCGGTCGGCTAGCCCCTGTCTTCTCGTGCTGAAATAGAATCTCATTGTAGTCCCCTAGACATATCCACGGAGCAGTCACCTGCTTGCTAAGCATCCTGAAGGTATCTGACCCTTGTTTTCACTATGCAGCCTCCGCCGCCCCATAAAAGCCCGTACACCGCATAGATAACGTACTGTTAGGTAAGAAGATCTCCCCATCGATGTGAAAACGAGAGCAGGACCTTAACTGTAGTGTCAACTCTTTACTCCATAACATAGCTAACCCCCCTAATCGCCCAACTGCTTGTACACACATTCCAAACAAATTAAGCTGCTGTTTAACCCTTTCAACCCTGAGGTAGCCACATTTCGTCTCAGAAAGGAAAACCACCGCTGGACTACCCCCTCGGAGCACTTCTCCGACCTTACAAACTGTCGAGGCTGATCCAAGACCCCGACATTTCCAGTCCAAAGTATCATATCTTGGCAGCGCCTCGGATTAGATTCAGCTACCCCTTCCGTTAACAACTCCAAACCCGAACCAGAGGCAGGATCAGAGTAGAACTTACCTAGGTCCGTCATAAGTCTCTTAGCAGTGGCCTGTTCACTTCCCGGCCCCAGTTTTCACCGCGCCTCGGCCCCGAAGTCCACTATTTCCTCGCCGACCCCATCCTCGCCCTCGGCCCCCTCATCCGTCTCTAAGTCCTACCGTGAAAGTCACCGATACCGCCACGAGCGAGCTGCCCTCCACCCTTGCTAAATAGGACAAATCCAACCCCGAAGATGAAAGAACAGAAATAGTGGTGCCGCCCCGAATTCTGCCTTCTCAGACCACTCTCCCCGCTGTCCACTGCCCATTCTCCTGCAATTGATTCCCGCCTGACGATATCGGTGCCCATCCGGCAACCGACACCGACTCTGATGGAATCGAATCATCTAGGATAAATTGCCTCTTCTCCTCAAGTGACGGGCCCTTTGAGAATCTCCAAGAGTTCAGGATATGGTGAAGAGGGTCAGTTGAATTGATTTGGTGGGTTCTGGCTAATCGGGTCATGGGTCGGGTTTGGTAAGTGTGGGCTATGGTCCGGCTCCTTTGGGTATGGGCTACACTTAGACTCATTTGGGTGTGGGCTATTGATAAGTGTATAATTTTCCACGATTTAAGACTCGTAATGCCTTATTTTAAGGACTAATTACTCCTAATCATGTGGATGTATTGTATTTTCAGGAAATATGTCTTGAAAGGAGTAAAAGATGGTGAAATGGAGCTAATAATGGCATTTAGAGGCATTTGAGGGAACTAGTGACAGATTCGAAATTTCCACTAAGCGTGCCCACGCTTAAACACTGCAGTCAACTTAAGAGAAAAAGGAAAGTTGCGGATTTCATTGAAGGAAGAAGGAATGATTGCTGAAAACCCTCCTCAAGAATCCGAAATTTATCTTTAAATTGCTAGGAATTTAGTAGTTAACATGTTTATGAGCAATCATGTATCTACCCCTTTTCTTGTCTAGGTTCGTGAGGTGCTAATAGTATAAATAGGAAGCACCTCACAACCTAAAAACCATCTCTTGTTTTACGTTGAATCTTAAGTTTAATATATTATTCTACTTCCTCCATCTTCTTCTATTTTTATTTACGTTGCCCAATTGCTATGGAATTCCACTTTTTAGTGTGTTCTTCCATTATCATGTTAGGCTAAGCTTTTAATTTCCGGTTAAAGTAGGGTAAATGCTTGATTCTCAAATATTGTGAGATCTTAATCAGTGCCTAATTCTTTTATTAAAATCCGTATTCATGTTATTCTCTGCGCTCTTTCTACAAACTTCTGATGTTTGAATAATATGATCAGTTGTTCATTATCAAGATAGTTCGTTTAGCTATTTGAACTTTACAAATCCGTAATTGTTTGTTTAGTTCAATAACTAGTAGCAACATTTCATGATTAATCGTGTCAAAGTGGTTAATTATGTTTTGGTGAATGCATGATCTGATTTAAATAAATCCTCGTAGGAATTTTTGGTTAGGATCAGGCCCTTCTAATTCTCAATGCTGTTAATAAATTAAATCCCGTGGACGTTCCCGGGGTTGTTTATTGATTAGAGATCTAGCCAACGGACGTTCTTGGCTAACGAAAAGGTAAGGAAGGGTGAGGTGTTAGGTCGTAAACAACCATAACTGATCTACGTATTTTAATGATCGTTATATTTGCATCAATGAACAACGGGAAGAATCAAGCATGAACCCACTTTAACCGGAAAGTCTTCTCTTCTATTACATTTCTCCCTTAATTTATACTTGTTATTTTCTTTTCACAACTAAAAATCTGAATCCCCCCCCTTTTTTTTGTTTCTTTTAAGAAATCAACTTATTGCGATCCCTGCGGATTCGACCCTACTTGCCGCTTTCGCAAGAAAGTAATGTAGGAATATTTTTAGTGGCTTCGACACCCATCAAATTTGGCGCCGTTGCGGGATTGGCATTTTTAAGTCGATTTCTTCCTTACTTATTTACTGCTATTATTGATGCCAAGATCTCTCTCGTACAGGTGAACTGAGATTTGATCCCGAGATCGAGAAGACTGCGCGAAGACTTCGTTGGGAAACCAAGCAACAAACGAAGAGGCATCAACTTCTTACTAGGACGGAAAGGACATAACGTTAGAATTCGCAGAATTCCTCGGGAGAATCTAAAGAAGAAGTCATGGCTATAATTCAGAAAGATCAATCAAAGATATGACTTCGCCGGATTTGAACCAACAACCGCTCTGCATAGAATACCCGGATTTAGAGGTAAATTTTGAATTAAAATCTGGTTTGATTCATTTACTCCTACCTTCCGCGGTCTTGCAGGTGAAAATCCACATAAAACACTTGATGGAATTCCTGTGGTTTGTTCCGGGATGCGACCACAAGGAGTCACCGAAGAACAGGTAAACTGAGAGCCTTTCCTTTTTTCTCTCGCCGACCAAGCGAAAGATTGGCTTTACTTTCTACCTTTGGGGTCCATCACGACATGGAATGATCTCAAGAGACAATTTCTTGAGAAATATTTCCCTGCTTCACGAGCCACGACAATCTGGAAAGAAATCAGTGGAATTCGCCAATTCGCAGGAGAAAGCCTTTTTGAGTACTGGGGTAGATTCAATCAGTTGTGAAAAGCTGCCCTCACCATCAGATTCCGGACCATCTCTTGATCCAGTACTTCTATGAAGGTCTTTCAGACAATGGACAGAAAATTGGTAGACGCAGCAAGAGAGGTGCGCTATTCAATAAACCCCGACCGAGGCTCGTAATCTGATTTCAATCATGGCATCTAATACACAACAATTCGGAATCAGACACGACGACCACCAAAAAGGGGTAATGAGGTAACTATGGCTGTCTTTGATGATCGTTTGAATGAACTCACGTCTCTTGTTAAACAAATTGCCACAGATAAGCATCAACATGTCAAGGTTTGCGGCATATGCACTTCAATGGAGCATCCACCGATGCATGCCCAACACTCCAAGAACCGCCAACCGAACAAATTGGTGCCGTAGGGGGAGTTCTCGGACAGCAACAAAGGAGATACGATTCATTCTCCAACACTTACAACCCCGGATGGAAGGACCACCGAATCTGAGCTATGGAACCACCACAAAATTTTCAGAAACCGCAATACAGACCGGTGCAACCTAATCCAAAACAAAGCACATCCCTTGAAGAGATGACGAAGACATTCATCACCAACACTCAATAACTCCAGCAGAATACTCAACACAGATCCAACAACTCCAGCAGAATACTCAACAACAGATAACAACTCAACAGAATACTCAAACGAGTATCCAGAACTTGGAGTCTCATATCAGTCAGTTGGCCTCGTCTGTCAGTAAAATGGAATCTCAAGGTAAGCTACCGTCTCAAACTGTGGTTAATCCTAAACAAAACGCTAGTGCTATTGTTTTACGCAGCGGAAAAAGGTTGAAACGAACAGCGACTAAAACAGCATTGTGCGTGGGCACGCCCAGCAGGGACGAACGCGAACAGGAAATTGAAGTTCGCAACAACAAATGGACGAGCATGAATCAGCCAAAGAAGACCAACCTAAGGTGCTAGTGACGAAACCCCCCTTTCGGATAGATTTGCCAAGTCAAGGAAGGAAGAGGAACAAAGGAAATCCTAGAGACATTTCGCAAAGTCGAGGTAAACATCCCATTGATCGATGCAATCAAGCAAATACCCCGATACGCGAAGTTTCTCAAGGAATTGTGTACTAGTAAAGGGAGGTTGAAGGGTTAACGAACGAGTAAGTTATGGGTGAAAGTGTATCTGCGATTCTCCAACGAAAATTGCCCCAAAATGCAAAGACCCAGGTACGTTTTCTATCCTTGTAAAATTGGTATATTGGTATAAAAAGAGCCATGTGTGATTTAGGTGCTTCCATTAATGTCATGCCTCTAACGATTTTTGAATTCTTACACGTTGCCCTTTTGAAAGAAAAGGAGTTGTGATCCAACTTGCGGAATCGCTCGTTGTATACCCCGAAGGGGTTTTAGAAGATGTATTGGTACAAGTAAACAAATTGTTTTCCCTGCGATTTCTATGTTCTAGATATGAGAGAAGACAATTCCCCCAATTCCAACCTCTATTTTTGTTGGGAGACTTTTCTCAAACTGCTAGGACGAAAATCGACGTGCATAAGGGACTTTAACCATGGAGTTTTGATGGTGAGGTGATACGATTTAACATTTACGACTCATGAGGTATCCTAGCGATGTAACAACTTAAGCTTGTAAGAATATTTTTACCCTTTTGTGAAGGAATTTCAAAAAGAACGATACGTGGTACAGAGACCACACGTGAAGATGGCGTTAGAGGAAGAGCCTCTTACACCACACTATACAAAGGCGTGGAGAACAATATGACAATTGATCCCAAATTGGTGAAAGCGTCTTTGAGCTCGAGCTCTCCACTCCCTTCTCAAAACATTTCCTTTCATTGATTTGCCACGCATACATACTAAACTTCTTCCCTCCTTGTTGCAGGCACCAACTCTAGAGCTGAAAGAATTACCGGATCATCTTAAGTATGCCTTCTTGGGCGAGAATAAATACTGCGGTGATTATCTCAAGTAAACTTCGCCTTAGAAGAGTAAGTTGATCCGCATATCAGGGAATTCCGTGCAGCATAGGGTGACCATCGCCGACATCAAAGGGTTAAGTCCTTCAACTTGCGAAACATCGAATTTTACTCAAGAGGATCTAAACCCTCACTGAATAGACGGTAAAATCCACCAGTGATGGAAGTAGGAGAGGAAATCCTAAAAAAACTCCTTGACCAGGTATGATCTTTCCAATTTCTATATGATAGTTGAAATTGGGTAAAAGTTCCGACAATTGTGCCCAAGAGAAACGGGCGGATTAATAACGGGTTCAAAATTCGTTGGTTGAATTGGTACCCACCCGTGTTCACAAGATGGCGAGGATTTGTATAAGACTATTAGAAAAGTTAACACCGTCACTAGAAAAAGATCACTTCCCTTCTTCCTTTTTTATTGATCAGATAACGTATATGCTGGTCGTTTGCTCATTATTGTTGCTGAGAGATTACCTCATATTTCAAATACCAAGATACCGAAGAGGCGCCCAGCGGATCAGAAAAGAGACGTTCACTGCCCTTTTGGGACATTCGCTTCACCGACGATGCCATTTCAGGATTAGATAATCCCGCCGCCATTCAAAGTGTATGGTTAGTATTTTTCAGAATTATGTTGAACATTTTATCGAAGGTCTTTATGGAAACGATTCACCGTTTTATGGAGACTCCTTTAATTTGACTGTTTGGGAAAACTAGCCAAAGTCCTGAAAGATGTATAGAAAAAGACTTCGTATTGAAATTTATGGAGAATGCCATTTTATGGTTGAGCAAGGTCCTGTCTTGGGGCATATCGTGTCCGCTGGGGAATAGAAGTTGATAAGGCTAAAATTGACGTTATACAATCCTTGCCTTACCCGCTACTGTTGCGGGAGATTCGTTCGTTTTCTTGGTATTGCAGGATTTATAGTAGACGATTCACAAAGACTCTTGAAGATGCTCAACCCTTGTGCATGTTGCCTGCAAAAAAGAAACCACATTGACTGTCGATGAACGGATGCAAGAAAAGCGTTTGACAATTGAAGGACCTCCTTGAACCTCGAACCGGATCATCCACCACCAAAATTGAATGAACCATTGAATTATGTGCGACGGCTGAGCAACCCAGAGCCGCTGTTTTGGCGACCAAAATTGGAAGAACCCCATGTCATCTATACGGTCTCAAGAATGCTGACACGCACCAAGGTCACTACAACCATCTACGGAAAAAAACTCTTAGCCGTTGTCTTTTGCGTTAGAAAAAGTTTCGCCGCACCCTATTGCTTGTACTAAAGTAATCGTTTATTCCGAAGCACTTTTGAAAGTACTTATTGTCAAAGAAAAGAGGCGAAGCCACTGATCATGAGATGGGTGCTCCCTACAACAGGAAATTCGATCTTCACATTAGACAAAAAGGAGCAGAAAATTCGAAGCCTGGACCATGCCTTAGCCGATTGACTACGAAAGGTAAACCTCCCACCTTTACACGATGACATTCCGGATGAACATCTTTCACTATTCGAGAAACCAACCCCATGGAATGGCGACATCGTTAACTTCCTCGTCACCAAACACGTTACCATGTGACTTAACCTGAGCAAGAAAGACAAAATCCGGAAGTGAATGCGAAGTATTATGTGTGGGATGACCCTACTTGTGGAAGTTTTGCTCAGACCAATCATCCCGAAGTTTTTTTGCCATACACCGAATAATGAAAAAAAAAAACTCCTTCTATTCTCGAGTTTTGTCACTCTTATGCTTGTGAGAGGGCCATTTTGGTCCTAATCGAACAGCTGAAAAAATATTGGAGTTGCGGGTTGTTTTTGGCACTAAATTTGTTTAAAGATGCATATTTTGTTTTGTAAAGCTTGTGAGAATATGCAAAAGACGGGGAATCTGAGCACCCGGAATCAAATGCCCTCACGCCAATTCTCGCTTGCGAGGTATTCGACGTATGGGGGATTGACTTCATGGGACCATTTCCTTCGCCTTGGCTATGCTTACATCATTTAGGAGTCGATTATGTGTCTAAATGGGTTGAGGCAAAAGCACACGAAAGGACGATGCTAAAACTGTCCGTGGATTTTGTGAAGTCTAACATCTTTTCTAGGTTTGGGATGCCAAGAGCTATTATAAGCGATCGGGGACTCACTTTTGTAAAGACGGTTTGAAGCTCTGTTGAAGAAGTACAACGTCACACACCGAGTTTCCACCGCCTATCACCCACAAACGAATGGGCAAGCAGAAATTTCCAATCGAGAGATCAAGTCCATACTTGAGAAAACCGTCAATCCCAACCGGAAATATTGGAGTACACGCTTGGATGACGCTCTATGGGCCCTACCGAACGGCGTATAAAACTCCTATAGGATGTCCCCTTTCCGTTTGGTCTTTCGGTAAATCATGCCATCTTCCTGTCGAACTCGAGCATAGAGCATATTGGGCGATCAAACAGTTCAAACATGGAGATAGACAAAGCGGGGAGTCATAGGAAGCTGCAATTGCAAGAACTTGAGGAGCTACGCAATGATGCTTATGAAAACTCGCAAGATCTACAAAGAAAAGACTAAGGCGTTCCACGACCACACCATCTTGAGAAAGGAATTCACCGTTGGACAAAAGTGTTGCTCTTCCATTCGAAACTCAAACTCTTTCCGGGTAAGTTACGTTCCCGTTGGATTGGCCCCTTTATTGTGATTAACATATTTCCTCATGGTGCAGTTGAGATCAAAGAGTCTCGTCACGCAAAAGGTTTTAAAGTAAAATGGCCATAAGACTCAAACCTTCTATGAGAATTTCCAAGCATCCGTTCCGGAAAGATCGAACTCGAAGTGCCTACCACCACTTGAGCACCTTTGCTCCTTGTCTAGCCAAAGACGGTAAAGAAAGCGCTACGTGGGAGGCAACCCACGCCCTCTCTACCCTTCTTTGCTATAATTTTTGCTTTATTTGCTTGAATTTTGTGAAAAATCGGGATGCAACCGTTCAGACCATTAGACGTGCCCACGCCTTAAGAACCTCACTCATAACAGAAGCGTTTGAGCCACTAGACGTGCCCACGTCCAGTGGATCAAACGAATCTGTCCATTCTCATTTACGGGACTCGATTTTCTTCACGTTTTCTGTATTTCTTTTTTTTTAATTAAAAAAAAAATTCGAAAATCAAAAATTTCAAAAAGGGAAGTCCCACTTAAGGTAAGTGGGCAACACTTTCCCCACTCTCATCTCTTTTTCAGCTCAAAACACAAAAGGTGAGGAAGACCACACCATTGACCACCGTTGACTACCTACCACCGCTGCTCCTCCGCGCCGCCGTCCACCGACCCTCTCCCTATCTACGCGCCGGCCTCTGACCAAGACGAGTCCGCGCGGTCAATGAGCTCCATAGCCAACTCCGCCGCAACCCTCCACTGCTCAACGACCGCCGCCGCATCTGACCGCCGCGGCGTTCACTCCGTCAACGTACTCAGCCGCCGCCGCATTTGACCGCCGCCGCCTTCACCAACGAAACCCGATGCTGCGCCACTGTCTACCCTCACCCTTGAACGCCGACTACCACCGCCGACCACCGTCCGCCGCCGTTGACCGCCACCCCCATTGGTTTGTCGTCCCTTCCTTTTTCATACACTCATTTCTCCCCTACCTCACTGTGTATTTTCTAGACAATGAGTAGCAAGAAAAAGAACCGAGGAGAGGGAATCTTCTTCACGGACTGCACCACCGGTGCCCCGATCCCGCAGTCAACAAGGCCCGAGCACTTTACCACCATCATTGAAGCACTCGGCGGACACTTAACTTTCAAGTCCCCACCTGCAAGTGAAAGGTACGCCGCACTGTGTACACGACGAATTGCACCTTGTAAAACAGTCCACTACGACACTTTGCGCACATTGCATGTTCACGATGGGTTTAATATGCTTGTTGATAATATTGGATGGAGATGCTTCTTTGACTGCACTGCTCATGCATATATTGAATTAACTCGTGAGTTTTACACGACCTTTAAATTTTCCACACCCACTACACTCACATTGGATGCACCCGGTGTGCTTAAATTTCGTTTAATGGGTAGAACTTTTAATATGTCGTTAACTCAATTCAATATTGCTCTTGGTTTTACCTCTGAAGAATCAGCACACACCCCCGACTATTTGAACTCTCAGTGTGATTATCGTGATGATTTTAACCCCATAGGTGAGTGGCGTACTTGGTCAACAGACACATCCACTTATAATCCTAGTCGGTCAAAAAGTTGTTTTTTGAAAAATCCCGTTATGCGTTACATTCATCGCATTCTAGCACTTAATTTTTCGGGACGACGGGATACCGCAAGCATTTGTAGTAAAACTGAGTTTTTCTTTATGTGGTGCATGGTAAAAGGCATTAAGGTTAACCTTGGGTTTTGGCTAGCTACACAAATAGAATCTGCTTTGAACAAGAAACGAGCAGTAATTCTTGGTCCATTTATCACTGTGTTAGCCATTAACCTCCGTGTGTTCGACCCTAGCATCCATCAATTGCATGTTGCTTGCAATTCCGAGCCGTTGGATATGCCATGCTTGGTACGTATGGGCATGGTCCTTCGACGCGGCAACTCTTTTGAGTTTGCTCCTGCAGGTCCGTCTATGCCGCCGAATGTTTCCTCCTCAAGACACTTGCCATCTGCCGACACTTCAGAGGAAGAATCCACCGATGATGATGAGGAGCCCGCTGACAATGAAAGTGCCCCACGCCCCTCCCGAACAACAAGCAACATTGAACACCATCGCCCGACGCATTACGCGCATTGAGAACAACTTGCTCGAATTATTTGAGCACGTCGAGCTCACTCCACGGAACCCACCTACACCTTGATCCAGCACGTTCCGTTCTTGAGTTGCATGCGTATATCCACATTGAGGACAATGTGGACTTTAAGTGTGGGGGTATGATTTTGCTTGTTTTGCTTGCTGTGTTTATGATTATCATGAGGTTGGCGGAAAAAAAAAAAAAATCTTGGTGCTTCGCTGAAAAATCTTTTTGTGGAGAATTTTGTGTTGGTTGTAAAAATGGTTTTGTGAAGATCCTAAAAATTTGGCTTGATGAACTCCTCATCAATTTTGGACTACTCTTGATTTGGAAGCATTATGTACAAAAGGATATGTGTCTCGTGCTTTAGGTAATTCATGGCTTGACAACTTGTTTTTGTCTCAATAACTTGAATTGGAAATTCTCTTATGTGGAATTAGTGGACTAGACAAAACCTTGTGAGCTTTTGAGCCTAAACACATTGATGAAAAATTCCATCCTTTCTTGAGTGAAAAATGCTTCTATGACTTTGTATTCCTAGAACTTGCTTTGAACCACGTCGAGGCTACATAAATGTGCATGCATTTGGATATGACAAAGGCATTAGGATTGAAACCACTTTGGCCTAAATTGACTATTCCATTACATGTTGACCCTAGTATACCCACTTGAGCCTTTTTAGCCTTGTTTTGTTGATATGAACCGTTAACTATGAGCCTAAACTGTCATTCTTTAACCTTGATTTGGACCCTTCCAAGAATCAATAGAGCATCAAGGAAAATGAGTGTCTTTCTTAAAGAATGGTTCTCAAAACAAAATGAGGAAATTGAAACGTTGCTATTTCACGCTCTAAAGGGTGCATCTCAAATAAGTGTGGGGGTTTCAAATTGTGGTTTCATATTTTGTGGGAACTCATTGTTACCTTGTTCTATGCCTATTGAAAAAAAAAAGAGAGAGAGAGAGAAACAAAAGAAGAAAAAGTTGGCAAAAGAAAGAAAATTCTTGCCATAAAAAAGAAAAAAAGAGAAAAAAAATCTCTCTCAAAAGAAACGAAAAGGCATAGTTCAAGAAGTTGTCAAAAATTTGTTTGGGAATTGAATTGAGAGCTTTGAATTATTGTTCACTTAATTTTTTTTGGTGCTCTAATCTCTTGGAACTTAACTTCTTTATCCATAAAATTCCTACCCCCAAACCAAAGCCCCATTACAACCAAAATCGAAGACCTTTTGATCCTTGTGTATGCATGTTTTTAAAAGTAGTGGAGATATGGTGTATAAGCGAGCTTATGGTGAAACATTGTTGTAGCAATGCATCGAGGGATACACTTAAGCCATACACACTTGAGGGTTTGGAAAGTGGTGAGCAAAAGTCCACTAGTTTTGCGTGATTGATTTTTGATGATGAGCATTGAGTGAGAACTTGTTTGAAGGCATGTTGAATTATCTTTTCATGTGATATGTCATTCTCATTGCACATGTTGCAACCTAACTTGAGTGTGTTCAATTATGAAAAGGATTCTAATTGTCAATATTTTGCTCGAGGACTAGCAAAACGATAAGTGTGGGGGTAATTGATAAGTGTATAATTTGCCACGATTTAAGACTCGTAATGCCTTATTTTAAGGACTAATTACTCCTAATCATGTGGATTTATTGTATTTTTTCAGGAAATATGTCTTGAAAGGAGTAAAAAGATGGTGAAATGGAGCTAATAATGGCATTTAGAGGCATTTGAGGGAACTAGTGACAGATTCGAAATTTCCACTAAGCGTGCCCACGCTTAAACACTGCAGTCAACTTAAGAGAAAAAGGAAAGTTGCGGATTTCATTGAAGGAAGAAGGAATGATTGCTGAAAACCCTCCTCAAGAATCCGAAATTTATCTTTAAATTGCTAGGAATTTAGTAGTTAACATGTTTATGAGCAATCATGTATCTACCCCTTTTCTTGTCTAGGTTCGTGAGGTGCTAATAGTATAAATAGGAAGCACCTCACAACCTAAAAACCATCTCTTGTTTTACGTTGAATCTTAAGTTTAATATATTATTCTACTTCCTCCATCTTCTTCTATTTTTATTTACGTTGCCCAATTGCTAATGGAATTCCACTTTTTAGTGTGTTCTTCCATTAGCATGTTAGGCTAAGCTTTTAATTTTCCGGTTAAAGTAGGGTAAATGCTTGATTCCCAAAATATTGTGAGATCTAATCAGTGCCTAATTCTTTTATTAAAATCCGTATTCATGTTATTCTCTGCGCTCTTTCTACAAACTTCTGATGTTTGAATAATATGATCAGTTGTTCATTATCAAGATAGTTCGTTTAGCTATTTGAACTTACAAATCCGTAATTGTTTGTTTAGTTCAATAACTAGTAGCAACATTTCATGATTAATCGTGTCAAAGTGGTTAATTATGTTTTGGTGAATGCATGATATGATTTAAATAAATCCTCGTAGGAATTTATTGGTTAGGATCAGACCTTCTAATTCTCAATGCTGTTAATAAATTAAATCCCGTGGACGTTCCCGGGGTTGTTTATTGATTAGAGATCTAGCCAACGGACGTTCCTTGGCTAACGAAAAGGTAAGGAAGGGTGAGGTTGTTAGGTCGTACCAACAACCATAACTGATCTACGTATTTTAATGATCGTTATATTTGCATCAATGAACAACGGGAAGAATCAAGCATGAACCCACTTTAACCGGAAAGTCTTCTCTTCTATTACATTTCTCCCTTAATTTATACTTGTTATTTTCTTTTCATAACTAAAAATCTGAATCCCCCCCCCCCTTTTTTTTGTTTCTTTTAAGAAATCAACTTATTGCCGATCCCTGTGGATTCGACCCTACTTGCCGCTTTCGCAAGAAAGTAATTGTAGGAATTATTTTTGGTGGCTTCGACACCCATCAGCTATGCTCAGACTCATTTGGGTGTGGGCTATGCTCAGACACATTAAGGAGTAGGCTGCGGCTGGCCTGATTTGGAATAGGGTTGCGGTTGGGCTCGATGGATCGTGGGCTATGGTTGGGATCATTTGGAGATGGGCTGCGCCTGGGCTCATTTGGATATGAAGGGAACTCAGAACAAGGTCTATATCTAGGTATAGGGTCAACAATTAGGCTTGGGCTTAGCTGGGGTCCTTGGGCTGACTTCAGGATCCGTCCAGAATGCAACTGTGGGCTAGTTCCGATATGGACCTCAGTAGACGGGCTCGCATTGAGCTGGGCCTCCGAAAGTAAGCTAAAGGGACGTTAGGCTTGGCGAGCCTGACCCGCCCTTCTTCCTTCCCCATCACCCGCACTCTCCAAATGCTTAGCACGCCTATATACGCCACGATCGCCACCGTCCGGGGACTACGGTCGACTGTCTCCCTCCACCTGCCCCCCGATTCCGCCCCCTATGTCAACCGGCGTCCCTCCGTCCGGCGCCCCTTGGCCCCCCCTACGGCATTCTAGTTCCCACTCGAGAAATCGAAGATCCCTGCACCCCTTTTGGCCGCCGGTTGCCCCCACGGGTCGCTACTCTCGGTAGACCGCTGCCCCATACCCTGACCGCGAGCAAAAGAGTGCTCTGGGAACCTGATAGACCTAGACCCACGTAACCATGCCCCATACTGCAGATCTGAACCAACTGTACCTTCCGGGCTTTCTATCTCTGTCGGGCAATCTCGAAGAATATGACCAAGGATGCCACAACCGTAGCACAGTTAGGTAAACGCTCATAAGTAAAGGAGACTGAAATCTGACCCACCGACGCCCTTATACTCAACACTCGTATCAATGGCCGGCGAATGTCTAGCACTATTCGGATGCATAGAGTCTCCCCCATGCTTGAGCACTATTAAACTAAATAAACCTGCCTATCCTATTACCAATGGATTTCACGACCCCCTTCGTCATCATTTTGATAGGAAACCCATGCACATGAACAAAAAAAGAGCACCAGTTAAGGTCCACCGTTGCCGGAATATCGTCTTCTCGTACCGTGTTCAACACAATCAAATTCCGATCAAAGGTCCACGGGCATCCCCAAAAAACTCTATCCCTGTCCGCCGCATGATGAAAGCGGAGTAGGAAACGATGATCAATAAGCACCTTTACCTCCATACCCCGCAAAGGTCTGATAACTGCTTGCAGCATACTCGTGAGGACGTCGTATCGATAAGCTCGCGGTGTGAGGAGACGCCCCACCCACAAAAAACTCCCTTGCACTTGTCCACCCTCCAACTCCGATGATTCTATCTCCAAACCCCCCGCATCGTCCTCTGTCAACACTAAAGATCGACCCAGACGTTCCACAGTGGGGTCCATGGTGTCGAGTACGGCCAAACGGTGGAAGTGACCCCACAGTGTACCCCCCCAATGAACCACGCCGAGCACCCACGCACCTGGACAAAGGCAGTACAACAATAGCCAAAGAAAAACAACCCAGATTAAAGAAGAGAAAGAAAGGATCAAAAGCAAAACACAGGAAAGACATAAAGCAAAACAACTAGAAAGAGAATGATAGAACAAAGCTCCGGAGGACAGCCTTGGTCTCCACCCGGTCAAGCAGAACCCCCGACGTCCGATACTGCAAAGCCCATGATACAGTGAAGACTCAAACTTGTAGACGCCCGACACTCAACTACCACCCTCACCAAAACATGCATGCTTCTCATAAGAGATACTCAGCTTCTCATAACAGGTACTTTTTTGCGCCTATTTAACCCTCTATCTGATTGTTAATACACAATACTTGATTGTGCAAGATCGGGGGTTGCAGTTGATATTTAGTGAAAAATGTAGTTTGAAAAACATAAGGATAACATTTATGGTGAATTACAATGACTTTATATAAGGTTTGACATGATTATGAATATCCTCTCATTATTTCAAAAATTACAAATACCTTCCTAAGGTTTGTAATTTTTAACCAAGGGCCTGATATGATTAATTTTGCCCTTGATTTTTTTTTTGAAGAAAAATTATAGAAAAATCAGTCGAGGCAAATTACATTATTGCTCCTCTGTGTATAATACATAAGAAAACTCTTTTCCGCATTTTTGTCTGCCAAAAAAATTTAGAAAAATTTTAAAAAATAATTCAATTTGCTAAGGGCATTTCGGTCAATTCACCCATTAAAATGGATGAAAATGAGTTATTTGTTAGATGGTTACAAACCTTGGGGGGGAGGGGAGGGGGAGAGGTATTTGTAATTTTTGAAACAATAAGGAGGTATCCGTAATTATGCAAACCTTAAGAAAGGTTATTGTAATTCACCCTAACATGTATTCACTTCTCAACTCCTCCTTGCCCCTCTTATGCAAAATAATTCGTTTCCCACCTACATATTTAACTTTAGCTCATTAATTCACATTAAAGAACATCTGAGGGTAAACGAGTAATTTGTCGTGCTAAAATTTGGACATTTGAAGTCCAGGTTCTTTGGGCTCCTTATGGCCAATAACTTAAACCAAACTAACTTGGTGAGTTGAATTATTCAACCTAAACAGTAATTAAATCCGAACTTTCTTATGAATTCAGGCTCCCATCGTAAAATAAACACAATTTTACCTGAATTGGGCTGCTTATCTAGCCCAATCCAGAAAGGTAAACCGGCCGAAAAAGAAATAGCTCAAGGATTGTTGATGTTTTGGACTATACAGTAACAGAAGTGATAGGGCGGAAGTGATAAGATTTAAAAATAATAATAATTGAAAGTGCCTTTTTTTAAAAAAAAAAAAAAAATTTGAAGAATTCAATATTGGTAAAAAAAAATAGTTTATTTTTGAATGAATGCTCACAATAAAGTTTGAAGGCATTTGAAGGAAAGAGTTTTGACTGAGGTAACATGCCTCAAAGTTGGTTAAACTTCGAATTATCTCAAAAAAGCTATAAAATCGGCCACCCTAGCACACCAGCAATAACTTGATAAAATATGAGGCCTAAACAGAAACAACAAAATATATGAACTTTAAATAAGGTCCGTCGAAAATTGAAAAAATTCAAAAAACCGCACAGGCAGTGGTTGAAATAATGGAATTTCACATAAAATGGCGGCCCCTCATTACACATTCTCCTCGAAAAGACAATTGTGAATAGGCAGATAGCCATGTAGCTTCCCCAAATAAATAATTATGGCCGATTGAAGTTTTATTATCAATTTACGCACTTCAAACACTTTTTTAGATTCATATCGATCCAAACACTATCAAAAAATATGCGCGTCTCATTTTACATTAAAAAAGTCTAGACTCTTCTCAACTCAAATGATATAGTGAAGAGCAATATATTGTACAATTTATGTTCAAAAATTATTTTTAGAATAACTTTAATATATAAATAAAGTCAACCTAATAAATGTTTACAAGTTGATGAAACAATAATATAAAATTCAATAAAAAGGTAATTACATATATCAATAAAGAGTCTCGACACTTGCATCTTTCTTGAAGTTATAATGCCTTTCTACAGGTCATAACCCGTCATAACTTTGGGTTAAAATCTCATTTAATTCACGACGAATATCTCATTTCACTACACGATAACAAAAAAAAAAAAACAAACAAACTAATTATTGAAATTCATCTAGCCTCAATGTTCCAATCATGGTTTAAGTTAGCAAGCCCAAAATTGAGCACAAGGAAACCAAAGAGAGTAAACATTGTGTGTATTTTTCGTGTACAAGTTTTAGGGATAATTACACTTAAATCCACTCCAAAAAAGCGAAATTATACTTTCTCCCAAAAAGTTTTAAAATTATAGTGCCACCTCTTTTGAGAATTCACCATTTACATCTGACCCCTTTTTATTCGGATTTTGATAAGAAATACTGACGTTGGCAGGAAACAAACATAAAATTTTAATTCTACACCTCATTTAACTTTCTCATGTAATAATTTTGTACTTGTAAGAGGAAAAATGTAATAATATTAACCTTATTCCCTATGTATACATTATATTTATCCCCTTATAAATACAAAAATATAGATAAGAATGTTAAATATGGAGCAAAATAGTAAAATTTAAATATGTAACTTTTTTGTTGACGTAAACATTTTCCGTCCACTATAACAGAAGGGGGTCATGTGTAAACTGAGAATTTTTAGAGGAGGGTAAATGTAATTTCAAATTTTTTTGGAAGAAAGTATATTTTTGCATTTTTCGATGGAGTTTAAGTATAATTAACTCTAAGTTTTTATGTACAACACGATCCCTAAATATATACAAGTGGAAGAACTTTTTTTGCTCTAACTAATCCTTAAAAATTGGGCTAGATGTTGTATTTTTGGTTCTTGGGCATATGCAACTTGGCCCACTGGCTTGGTCTTATTTACGTTTGAAATTCTTAGAATTCGTTTGGTTCAAATGAAATGAAAAGGGAAGTGAAAAGTGGGAGGGGAAGAATAATAATTTTCTTTCAAATTATTTGGTATGATTGGAAATGGAGAAAATTTTAAATACTTCCCATTATTTGGTAGGAATAAATTAGATTGAGAATAAAAAACCAATTTTTGTAATTTTATAACCATTTATCTTCATTTCGTATTAATATTATACTAAAATAATTTTAATATATCAAAAATTTAAAAATCTTAGTAATAAAAATATTTATCAAACAAGAACAAGAATTTTTTTTTATTAATAAAAATATTCATCAAAATGAGTATTCTTCATTTGTTTTGAATTATTCAGTTTAAGGGGAGGAGGGAACAACATTAACAGGAGAGGATTATTCAATCTAACAATAAAAAATTCTGAAAAGCGTAAAAGCAAAGCATTTGTACGTAGTTGTTTACTTGGACATAGTAGCTTCTCTAGCAATTTGGTTATATTTTATGAAAAATTATGTACCGGTATTATCAACGAGAAGAAGAAAAGAATTGGAATAAAATTATATATATGGTTAATATAGTAAATAAAAAAACATATGTATTTTATTTTATTTTTTTTTATCTTTTTGGCGTTGTACTTTTCCTTTTTCGTCCAGTTTTGGATAAAAACAAAATTGAACTTTGGAGGGATTTCATATACATCCAATTTTACTTCTTAACCATTCTTTCTCCCTAACCAAACAATTTTTTTTCTTATACATCCCTTTTTACTTTCACTTATTTTATACTCCTGCTTTTTGTCCAATCAAACAAACCCTAAGTAATTAGGTTGGACTATTCTATTTTTTATCCCTAATTATCATATACATATTTCAATTTGTATGTATATTCCTCTAGATAGGTAATTGAAACGTTTCATATCATTCAAAATTCGAATAATAGGACTATCTCTCAATTATTCAAAAACCTTTCTTTGTTGAATCATAAATTGCAATGAAAAAACAATGGATAATTGGCATTTTGTACCCTCAAATTATAGAGATTTTGCACAATGCAACCTTAAATTGTAAAAATAGCCCTTTGCATCTTTCAATTATATATTTATTGACACCACGCACCCTCTACTCATTTCCGGCGACTTTTCTTGTCGGAAAATTATATCAACCTGAATATGAAGGGATTTTTTTGTTAGTTTAATAGTCTTCCCTAAAAAAAATTGAGTAATTGCCATTTTGCACCTTTGAAATACACCTCATTGCACAATACATCCTAAAATTATATTTTGGGCACTTTACACTTTTAAAATAGATCATCCTTTAAGAATCCGCACAAAAAAACAGATGAGACTGACTTTGAATGATAGGATTATATCTCAATTCGAGGGTGCAAAATGCCAATTGTCCAAAAAACAACTCAGAAAAGTCACATTTCTTTGTGAGGTCAACTATACAAATGGTGTTCCAATTTATGGTGCCAAATGCCTTTTCTAAAATTATAGGGTGTAAAGTGTCAAACACCCCAATTTTAAGGGTGCAAAATGCCAATTTCCATCAGAAACTTGAAAACTAAAATATTATTCATGAACATTCATATATAAAAACAAAACATAAAAGGCGTATATTCTTATTCTCTTACAAAGTTGAGCTTCCTCTATTATTTTTCTTTCTTGAGTCTCTCAGTTTCTTACAAGAATTACTGAATTTCAGCAGAGAAGAAGAAATGCAAATAATAGAATGAAAATGGAGGACCCTACTTATACCTTGTTCTATTGAGAGCTGACTTCAGTAGTCAGCCTACTTAAAGGTCAGAAACAAGAATTGCCTTAAAATTATGATTCTTTACTTTTCAATTTTGAAGGGTTTTCTCTCTTTCCTCTGTGGAATACTCAAATCTGTCGGGTTGTGTTTTGACTGAATCTGGTCTTTAAGTTTCTGGGATTAATTTATAGTATCTGTTTTTGTAGTTTTTGAATTGGTGTAAGAGTCTGGGAGAGCTGGAAAATGTCAAGTTCTGCGAACGAAGATCAAGAACAGAGGTATGGGTTTTCTTTTTCTTCTACTTAACGAGGCAAGATTGTCTTTTTATAGTCTTCTGCTGAAGTTTTGAATTTGTGGGTCATGATCAATTTCTGCTGTTTCTCATTCTTCTGGGAATTTCTTTATTTTTGGATTTTTTTCTTTCTGTTGTTGCTTTTGAGATGTGGGAAGAAAGTTTTCTCTTTTACCACAGAAGTTAAATATATAAGTGGGAATTGAATTTCTTGATTCTGATGTTTATCAAAGATGAAGATAATCTAATCCGGGCTGAGTGCAACTGAGTATAAGTTTCTGTTCAGAATTTGCAGCAGTTCGGTAATATGTTGCCCGAATGTGATACAATATGGTACTAAAAGTTATTTCGGTTGTTGGTGTCGAATGTTGACATATCCTGTTTGAGTCTTGCATCCTCAAACTGGGAAATTACTTGCTTCAGTGAATAAGTAATTATACATATGCTATTTCTAGGATGTTTTTTTGTAGAGATGAATTGCTTGCCGAATCCAGTGACCGAATTGTTTGTATCTTTTTGTAATTTCGTTTCCTTGATTTAACTAGCTGATAATATTCTTGTAATAGTTCTGATCCTTTGACATGAGATTATGTCAGGAAAACAACCAGCATGGAAGAATCAGATTCGATGACCATTGAATTTCTGCGAGCTAGGTTGTTATCTGAAAGATCCGTCTCAAAATCAGCTAGGCAAAGAGCTGACGAGCTGGCCAAGAGGGTGAGTTGCACTACTTAACTTACTCTCTCTCCTCTGCTGGATTATTTTGGTCTGCATTTCCGTTTTTCTAGTTGGTGTTATATTCCAGGAATGATAGGTTTTAATTCAAATCCTTAAAAAAGGTCATTTAAGATTTAATCTACTATGACATTTGATTGTATAAATGAACATGGAAACAGATGAACAAGTGATATGAATTGGAGGACCTGCACGTGCTCTTCCTCCTCCTCCTGTCCTTTACACCTATTTTAGAAACTTGTCTCTTTGAGTTTTCCAACCAATAGAATTTTGTATCATCTGAATTCGTAAATGCACGCAGGTAGCAGAACTTGAAGAGCAGCTGAAGTTTGTCTCTCTCCAGAGAGAGAAAGCTGAAAAGGCAACGGCGGATGTTCTCTCGATTCTCGAAGATCGTGGAATAAGCGATGTATCCGAGGAATTTGATTCATGTTCTGAGCAGGACGAAAGCCCACGTGACTTTAAGGCCCGCAATGGTTCATTGATGATAAAAGAACCTTCAACGCACTCAGAACTGAGAACAAATGAAGTGGAGGCATATTCCAGTTCTGAAATTGAATCGTCTCCATCAACTGGTAGAAGCTTGTCCTGGAGAAGTACTAAAGATTCTCAACATTCCCTTGAAAAGAAGAAAAATGTGGATTCTATCAGAAGAAGAGCTAGTTTTGCATCAAATAGTTCCTCAGCAAGACGGGCTGGTAAATCATGTCGCAAGATAAGGATCAGGGACAGGTGAATTTTCTTGCCTAGGATGTCGATCATTAATTCATTACCCATATAAGATTAGTAGAGCCCTTGTTTAGTATCCTCTATTATTGTGATTTTAGCCTTTCTTTGAGGTGTAGATAACACATGTATGTATCCTAAGGGACTCTTGAATTTCATTCATGGAAGATGACCCAACGTGGACCGTTGCAATCCATGATAAAATGCGCATTTGTTTATAACATTTATATTATTCTTCTTTCCTTTGTTCTTCTCTTTCTTTTGGTTCTCCATTTTGTCAACTTTTTATTCCCATCTCGTTGATATATTTTATATTGCTTTTAAACCAAATCAATCTCTTGACTATTTCCTTGAGCTGCCAAACCAGTTCCTTAACTCACAAAAGGTGAAATCAATATATCTGTGGTGCCAGATCAATTGAAGAGTTACAGAAGGATGGAACTGAGAAACCTACATGTTCGAGAGATGTTTCCAACTCCTTTGATGGCGAGCCTGTCGCATCAAGAGGAAGTTCAGGATATGCTAATGGGAAAAACCCACCGGAAAGCCCCATATTTGGGTCTAATAGCGAATCCCAAAAAAATGGTGAACATTGTTTTAGTGGACATGAAAGAAATGAAGACATGGAAAGCGCGCTGCAACATCAGGCACAACTCATTGGTAGATATGAAGAGGAGGAGAAGGCCCAGAGGGAATGGGAGGAGAAGTTCAGAGAGAATAACAGTGGCACACAGGTATGCTTTTTTATCAGTTTCAACTGGTTCACCATCATTGCAGTCCAAATGTCGATCCTAAAGAGCATAATTTACTTTTCACCAACTTGCATTATTAGGAGTATCGTTTGGGGGCATCGCAAGTTTATTGGTCTTTCTGGATGTCATTTTGCAATTATCCATGTTCTTAGGATAAATCCTAATCCAACACAATTAGTTGATACCTGATTAGGCATATGTTTCTCAGTAAAGTTAACTTTGGTTGTGTATATACAGGGGAAATAGCATTTTTCGTCCTTAACTTGTGGCTTTCCACTTTTGGTCCCATTGGTTACGGGATTCTCACTTTTGGTCCCGTAACTTTAAAAAATAGCACTTTTGGTACCATCATACCTTTTCATTAGATATTTAACGGAAAAGGCCATGCGGCTGTTAAGTGCATGGGGACCAAAAACGCTACTTTTTGAAAGTTATGGGACCAAAAGTGAGAACTCGGTAACCAATGGCACCGAAAGTGTAAAGACCCTAACGGAAGAATATCTAACGCAGAGGTGCTGTGGGACCAAAAGTAAAGTTAACTTTGGTTGTGTATATACAGGGGAAATAGCATTTTTCGTCCGTAACTTGTGGCCTTTCCGCTTTTGGTCCTATTGGTTACGGAATTTTCACTTTTGGTCCCGTAACTTTAAAAAATAGCACTTTTGGTCCCATCATACCTTTTCATTAGATATTTAACGGAAAAGGCTATGCGGCTGTTAAGTGCATGGGGACCAAAAGCGCTACTTTTTGAAAGTTACGGGACCAAAAGTGAGAACTTGGTAACCAATGAGACCAAAAGTGTAAAGACCCTAACGGCAAAATTCTAACGGAGAGGTGCTGTGGGGCCAAAAGTGCTGCTTTTTAGAAGTTACAGAACCAAAAGTGAGAATTCCTTAACCAATGGACCAAAGGTGGAAACACCCTAAGTTACGGGATGATAAGTGTTATTCCCCTATACATACATACCACTCTATCTACTTTAGGCATTTGATTGAGGCTGGTCAAACACTTCAACGACATGGGAATCTATACAATATTCTAATCAAAATTTAAAATAGTACATATTAGAGAAGCACCTAGGAGTCCCTCAAAGCAGACATACTATGTTTTATCCTTTCTTTGATTGAGCACATTGTTCAAATCATGGGCCTTTAACCAATCAACTGCAGTCAGTGTTTTGAAAAGGTTAAACTGCCCGGGTTGTGGCCTGGAGTACTCTCTTGACTGTTTGTCGAGCAATTCGAAGTAGTTGTGAAGTTGTTTATCTCTATATCTCTCTTTTAATATAGAAGTATACAAGTTTCTTGAAATTTTGATATACCTATAGTGACCTTCAGTAGAAATTATTACACAGTAAGGGATGAAGACGTAATTGATTTTACCTATATCGAGTATCATTTGACTTTACTAATTTTTATTAGTGTTATTAGATAATATTCCTAGTTCTCTTCAAGTTTTGCTGGTATGTCTTCTTCTTATCATAATTCTTTAATTTTTTAATTTTTAAATAAAATTAGAATAATATAAAACTCGATTTCAAGAGCTTTCTAACAAGGCCATCAGCATATATGAAAAAGTTACGGTCGTTTAAAGTATACTACTTTATACAACAAGATTTTTATAAGGGATAATCACATTCACACCCCCTAACGTATGGTCTGTTTACACAAACCACCCATTTCTTTTGAATAATTATACATACACCCACTAGAAATGTAAGCATCATTTACACAAACCACCCCTATTTTTTAGAAAATTACACTTACACCCCCCAAAAGTATCGGCATTATTACACAAATTATCCCTATTTTTTGGCTATCAAGGGTGGTTTCTGTAATTATGCAAAAGACAAGGGTGGTTTGTGTAAATAGACTATAGGTCAGGGGGTGTAAATGTAATTATCCCTTTTTATAATATACATTTAAATCTTTTATCACTAATTATTATACTAATATTATGATTTTAGAGAAAAAAGCAAGACACACTTACAATAGCAATAAATAAAATGAGAAGGTCAATGCAAAAGCTCTCATACTAAATGGAGATGAAATAAGTAAAATAATTAGTACCGAGAGTTGGAGTAAGAATCATAATATTGGTACCTAATATTCCAATAAACTCTAATTATATTGATAAATGACTTTTATAATGTGGTAATCAATACTTGAAATTTACCTAATCTTTTCTCACAATGATTATGAGAACATTCTTTAAAATTCTAATTTAATTTCAAATATTCATTTAATTTTATGATACATTTATTTGATTTAATAAAATGTATAATCATGATAAATGAAAATTACAACTAATAACAATAAGAAATCATATTAAATATAGTTAAGAAAAAAAAATAAAATCAAACACACTTGGTATAGGGCAACATTTTTTATACCAATGACTTTAAAACTAATATTGCACAGGCAAAAATTATAGTATGTTGTCTTTCTGTCACAATTCTTTTATATATTTTGAATTTCGAATTTTTGAATGAAACTAGTTCATATAAAAAAACGCAAGTGCTTTCCAATTATGGTTTATGAGCATACAATCACCTAAAGTAAAATATTCAACACAACAACTTGTTTTAATAGCCTTTTTAACTTTTTCATTACTTATCATATTCACACCATAGGTCGAGTGGAAAAAGAAATATGAATTTACAATAAAGTAAAGTAAATATAGAAAAGGTTAACTATGGGATCTTACATACTAAATGAAGAGCGAGTTAATAACAAAATAAACAGAATAATTAAGATTACAAATTAGAGTAAAAGTCATTTTGCCATTTAAGTTTCCATTAATATCAAATTATAGTAATATGTGTCTTCTAATTTGTTATTTGATACTCGAGTTTCATTATCAATGCTGAATTAGCATATATCGGATGAACTACATTGAATTCTTTGTCTAATAAACTTGTTTTTATATAAATGGATAAATCCTCTTAAACTCTTGTTTAATTTCAAATATCGATTTGAACTTTCACGACATATTCGTTTGATTTAAGCAAATTTACAATTATGATAATATAATTTACTCTAAGTTAAAATGAACAATCATATTAAAAGGACAGTATATGTTTACATTTAAAGAAAATGAAAAGTAATAGACTTGGAGGTGAGCAATAATCTGAAAATAATGGGATGATATTTTAAACTTAATATCTAAATCTTGGGATTGTTTTATAAAGAAGAGAGAATAGAGAATATTTGCTTTGTATTTTACTTTCTTTTTGATTAGGCTAATTAACAAGGTGAGAAGTATAAAATAAATAGTTTATTGTAGCAAAACATTACGTTTAAACTATTAGTAATAATTAATACAATTCTTACAAATCCAATTTTAAGTCTTAATCATATTACATTTATATTATTAATAAAGGAGTCAATTAACCAAATGAATATAATACAAAAAGTTCAAAAATTAATATTGAAAAGAATTTACAAGGGTATAAATGACAATTAGAAATTTAAAAGACATATTTATAATATTTCATTAAATAAAATCAATTTGACATTCATGGTAAAAATAGAGGCAATGTTTGGTTTTTGTTTTTATTTTTAATTTTTAGTTGGAAGTGTGTGTTTTCAACTTTGTATAGGTTTTCGTGCGAAAATGATAAAATGTTTGGGTTAGTTGATGAGATTGTGTTTTATATTGTTAATGGTGTCAAATCGATATATTTTCTTATTTAATGAAAGTCATAGTTTTATATTTTATTGTTAGTGGAGTCAAATCAAATATATATTTTATTTAAATGAAATTGATAGTTATATTTTTTATTGATTTATAGCTATTAGTGGTATCATATCAAAGCATTATTAAAAAAAAAAAGAATACTATTAGTTTATACAATTAACGATTGAAAAAAGTTTATGATATGCAAATATGTGAAAAAGTAATGATTGCGATGAGACCGATAGTAAAACATTTTCAATGAAAATGCGTACAAAAGAAATGCTTTCACTTTCATCAATGTTTCAAAAAGTGATAATGAAAATGAAAATGAAACCAAACAAGGTAAGAGTATTACATAGAACTTTTGGAAGTTTAGACATCAATATAAATATGAAGTAGTTTTGCATAGACATGTGCATAGTTTGTTGATCAAATGAAAAAAAGTATGAACCACTTTTTTTTTTTGCATGCAAATTTTTTGATTTTCTATATATGCACATGTATATATATATATATATATATATATATTTCTTTGTTGGGAAAACATGAGGAGGATAAAAGAAGTGGATAAGATGAGAATTTATATTTTCTTTGAGTTATTAAGTAGTATGAATCAATAGAAAGAGATACAATATTCACGAAAAAAGGTCAATCGAAATATACAACTCATACATATATGTTCAATTAAAATTAAGGGGGCAGGTCTTGGGTTTGGCCGAACCTGCCCCGTTGCTATCCCTAAGCTAGATGAGCCCAAGCTTGAAATTGAAGTTTGGGTTTGGCCTCAATCAAGCCGATTGGCTAAGAACTGGCTCGACTCACCTTATGCTCCTAATGGCTTTGGGTGGTCACCGGAATAGAACTTTCCTTGCAGTGTGTTGCCACTATTGGAATTCACCGAAATTGAGCTAGTTTCTTTTATTTAGTTTTAGGGATAATTACATTTACACCCCCTGACCTATGGTCTGTTTACACAAACCACTCATACCTTTTGCATAATTACATAAACTACCTTGGCTACCAAAAAGCAGGGGTAGTTTGTGTAATGATGTTGACCTTTTTGGTGGTGTATGTGTAATTTCCAAAAAAGTAATGTTTCTGGTAGGTGTATGTGTAATTATCCAAAAAGTAGATGTGGTTAAAATCACACCATAAGTCAGAGGGTGTAAATGTAATTATCCCTTTTATTGTCTTAGGGATAATTTCACTTTTGGTACCCCAGGTATACCTATATTTCATTTTTTGATACCCCATGTTTTCAAGTCATCAAAGTTGGTACGACGTTTGCATTTTTACTCCACCTGAGTACCTCCCGTTAGGTTGACCGTTAAAACTAATGGTCAACCCAATTTCGGAGGGAAAATTGGGGTTTTTTGTCTATTTAAGTGTATGTTTGGTTACCATTTCATTTATCACACAAAATAGTGTTGAAATAATTGAAGAACATTTATTTGGACTTGCTATTATTTACCATTAATTTTTGAATTTAATTTATTATTTACCATTAATTATATAATGGTGAACACATTTATGTGGAACAATTGAATTGAGAAACATTTATGTGGAATATTTGCTATTACTTACCTTTAATTTTTGGTTTTAATTTTGTATTTATCATTAATTAAATAACGGTCAACCTCCGTTAGGTTGACTGTCAAAGCTAACAGTCAACCCAATTTTGGAGGGAAAATTGAGGTTTTTTGTCTATTTAAGGGTATGTCTGGTTGCCATTGCACTCGTTGCACAAAATAGTGTTGAAATAATTGCTTAAAATGCAGTCAACCTCCGTTATGTTGACCGTCAAAACTAACAGTCAACCCAATTTTTGAGAGAATATTGAGGTCTTTTGTCTATTTAAGAGTATGTCTGGCTGCCATTTCACTCATCACACAAAATAGTGTTGAAATTATTGAATTAAGAACATCTATGTGGAATATTTGCAATTATTTAGCATTAATTTTTGTTTTTAATTCATGGTAAATAATTAATTAAAATAAAAATTAATGATAAATAATAGCAAATATTCCACATAAATGTTCTCAATTCAATTTTTTCAACACTATTTTGTGTGATGGATGAAATGACGGCCAAACATACCCTTAAATAGACAAAAAACTCCAATTTTCCCTTCAAAATTGGGTTGACTGTTTGTTTTAACGGTGAACCTAACGGAAGGTACTCAGGTGGAGTAAAAATGCAAACTTTGGGTACCAACTCTGATGACTTAGAAACATGGGGTATCAAAGGTGAAATAGAGGTATACTAGGGGTACCAAAAGCGAAATTATCCCTATAATCTTATTAAACGACCACTGTGTCCTGTTATTAACAAGGTGGTAGAGATACTACGTCGAAGCAGTTTATGCCTGAATTTGCATTTCCCTGTTTGTTTTTTGGCCCGTCGAACAAGTGTGAAATGATATGTCACCCTTATTAAGAGATACCTTCTGGGGAGCATATGAATGACAGGGCTGGTGGTGTCTGCAACTTTTGTAAATGCGGTATCTATTCCATGAATCATGATTCCTTTTTTAATCTGAATATTTTTGTCTCCATGAACCAACAGGATTTGTGTGATCCTGGGAACCATTCGGACGTGACGGAAGAACGATACGAGGTAAAGTCACCAGGACCAACCTTTGCTACTGAGACGCTGAATTCAGATAATCAAGAAATGAAGCAAGAGCTGTCTGATGCTCCTTTTAGTGAACCCCAGACATCCAAAAGTTCGTCATCTCTCACAGATGCCGACAAGGGAAGCCTGCAGGATGGGAAATGCAACAGCAACATAAGTGCTTGTGAATCTTCGGCATTGGAATGGTCATTTCCCATGTCAAACGAGAATGAACGTGATCAAGGGTTTTCAGAAAAACAGCGTGAGGCTTCAGCAAATATATCTTCTTCTCATGTAGGGAAAAACACGCCACTGAATGCGTCTCCGAGGAGCTCTTCGTCCAGTGAGCTTCCAATTTTGCCCCAAGAATCTTCAAAGAATGTAGCGTCCGTCTTGGACGCACTTCAGCAACCCAAACTTTCGCTGAATCAGAAACTTAATACCTTTGCTCCGATAGACGGAGGAACTTCTGGCAATGCTATTCAACCGTACAACCAGGAAAAAAACAACGCGTGCAGCTTCAGAGTTCCTGTTAGTTCTCCTGGCCTTTTCAGATTGCCAACTGATTATCAATATGAAGCAACTGGTAGAGCCAATCTTGGCATTGGTGGACGATCAACTTTTGGTAATTTTCTGCCAGAAATCGCTCCCAGCAGATTCCTTTCCGAACCTTTTGTCGAATCTAGAAGTGCATTCCCATGCGATCCATTTCTTGCTGTTCCCAATAGACCCTTCACTCCTGAAATCAGGTGGGAAATACCTCCTCAGAGGTCTCTCAGTCTCAGCCAGCATAGACTAAGTGAAGGTCCATCCTCTTACGGTCTTGATCATTTCACGAGCCCGGTTCTTCCACCAGTTAAAGATTCTTATCCCTTTCTCCCAGATATTACGCTTCGTGTACCCTTGAATGAAGAAGGAACATCGAGAGCCTTTCCAAGTTCAGAAAGCAGGTTACCTCCAGGTACACGCTTGTCTTTGTACGATGAACATGTAACACCAAATATGTACAACAGGTAGCCCACCTGCTGCGACGAACACTGCATCTTTTTGCAGGAACGGATTCTCCTATACATCCTTTTCCATCGTTGTCGTCTTTTTGTGCCAAATATATATCTGGGCACGTTGAGCGGGACAAATTAACATATTAACTTTTTCTTGTAGTTGTGTTTGTACAATAGGGTTGTGCTGCTGTCAAAATTTGACAATACTGTATGTTTATTTAGTCATTCTGGGAGCAGGATCAGTACATGATGTTATTAATTATTACATATGTACCTTTACAGCAACAGAACAGTTCAAATAGTTTCTCTTTTGTATGATATCCAGAAACAAGGTTTACTTTCTTGCTAGAATCAAAGTGTTGCTCTTACACAACATATTAGGACATTGATTACAGACTGTGAAACACTTGTAGAAGCAAGAGAAGAAAATCAAACGCAAGACAAAAGATTTACGTGATTTGGGGAATCTTTCTATGTCTATTCCCCGATATCGTATACGTGTGTTTTATCTGGTCGGTTGTTTGGCAGGGACGAAAGTTTATTTTCGTATAAAGTGGGGGAAGATTTGATATAGGAGCGTCGATTATTTGGTAGTATAATGAACAATGCAGTTGATCAATTTCGTTACAGTTTGATTTAGTACTCGTTTGCTCCTTCTCCAATCACTTTTGTTATTAAATTTCGACGAAAGACATTTCGATGAATGCCAAAATCTTGTAGTTTTTATTTGTTTTGGACAAGAAAATAAAGATTTTTCATAAAACTTCAAAACATAGCACAGCATCGTCTTCCGACAACAGTTTAGACAAAACACAGACAATACATGGACGTTCAGTGAACAGGATTCTACATTTACACAATCCCCAGGACTTCACAAACAGAATTGTAGCAGCTGGAGTACTTTAAGGAACCTTCAAAGATAAGCTTGTGTCTATGGTCCTAAATGCCCCAGATTAACGACACCGCCAAGAGGAACTGGTTCACAGTGCATGATGTAGCAAGATGTCTCAACCACAATTCGGCAGATCCGATCCAAACAGGTGTAACTCCCCATGGAAAATATCAAATAAAGCCCAACATTATCTCGCAAAATCACAGCGCTAGAAAATATGATTTTCATCCTCCCCTTCACAGCCACAAGAGGACAGGTTACATCAACCCCCATACCTATTCTTTGCAGATCTAAAAGAACTGGCAAAGCCCCTTAACACAATCTCAACAAAAGTGCTTAATTTTGCCTGGAAGATGAGCCTTCCATAGAAAATTCTAACCAGATTGAGTAATAGCACCAGAGGATTCAACTAACATACCTTGTTGTCTGGGCTTGTCCTTTTCAGCCATCAAGTAGGCACTTTTGACACTAAAAACTCCGCTTTTTGTATAATGCCTAACAATATGATCAGACTTAGCAGACCGGTTAATGGGGATGGATTTAATGCAACAGATGTCCGCTTCACGGAACAGTGATTCTAATTTTCCGGTGTCCCATTCATCTTGATTTGGGAGCAAGAGATTAGCCACTATGATGTCCGCCGCATCTCGAGGTTGTGGAGAGAATGGACGGAAAAGGAATGGTCGTGGGAACCACCGACCATGCCAAACCTGAATATGGCTTCCATCACCAACATGCCATCAACAGCCTGCATCCGTAATAAACTTGGCACTGATGATACTCCGCCAAGTCGCTCAGGGGTTATGTCCTAACGATGCATCATTAAAGGACGTTCTTGGAAACTAGCGCGCTTTAAGAACCCTGGCAAGTAGACTTTCCTAATTTGTGAGTAGTCTCTAAGCTTGTTTGGCTAGCAACCCCAAGTTGAATCGCTGTAAATCTCAAAGACCAATTCCACTAGCATGCTTACTCGTACAAAGTCGAGACAAAGCAACCCAATGAATTCGTCGTTGCTTCGGGGAACTCCACCAGAATTCTGGAGAAGTCGATTGCATTTCACGAATCAATGAACTAGGTAAAAGGAAGCATTGCATCACATACTTGGAATTGCTTGGAGAACACTCTTGACAAGTACCTCTTTACCAACACTGAATAGTGACTTCTCAGACCAGCCCATCAATCGATTCCATATCCGACTCCTCAAACCTTTAAAGACTTTGGATTTTTCCCTACCTATAACAGATGGTAACCCCAATATTTTTCCAGTTTCTCCACAACGACCACATTCAGAATCCGCAAGTTGAAGCTGTCTTGTAGCCTCAACATTAGGACTAAAAATGAGTTCAAAATTTTCAAAACTTACCTTTTGGCCAGATGCCCTTTCGTAGATGTTGAGTATACCCCCTATCCCCATCACAACCTCATCTGTTGCTTAGGAAAATATCAAGGAATCATCAACAAAAAGGAGGTAGAGCAACTCCTTGGATCACCCCTCACATTTCAGCTTCATGCAACAACAATCTAAATACCTCAGAGTATATGATAAAGAGGTAGTGTGAAAGGGGTCACCTTGCCTAAGTCCACGGTGTGGTTGAACAAAACCAAACGATTCCCCATTCAAAACAAAGGAGTAGCTAACGGAATAAAGATAGACCATAGTAAGCTTAACAAAAGCATCAACACAACCAAGTTTTTGCAATAACAATCCAATGAACGGCCATTCAAGCCGATCATAAGCTTTACTCATGTCGATATTTAAAGAAAAAAATCCTTTCCTTCCCTTCTTACAATGCTTGATAAAATAATTACAATCGAAACTGAGGATGTTGTAAAAAATAAGAGGTCCACTAATAAAGGCCGATTGAGAGGGCGAAGTAACGGATTCCAAGCAACTCTTTAGCTTATTAGCAAGTACTTTCTATACCACTTTATAAACCATGTTACATAAACTAATAGGTCGGAAATGAGCCACACTTTCTGGAGATTTGTGCTTAGGAATCAACACAATATGAGTATGATTTAAATTTGGAGGCATCACACAGGAATTTAGAATTTTTAGAGCGCAACGAGTGATTTCCATACCTACAATGCTCTAATAGTGTTGAAAGAAGAATGAAGGAAAACCGTCCGGTCCTGGGGATATGAGTGGAGTCATAGAAAAGAGTGCAACTTATATCTCTACAAACTCAAAGGGGCAAGTGAATGCTAATTTTGTTAGCCATAAATTCTCGGTTGCATCCCTCTCATCGCAGAAAGCAAGTGAATAGGAGAAGGATCAATAGATGTGAACATCAAATGGGAACAAGAGGACATGAGACATTAGATACCTTCTTTGCTTGAACACCAAGAACCTGAATCATCACGAAGACGCCTTATACGATTCACTTTAGCAGGGGATGAAGCTCGAGCATGAAAGAATTTAGTTTTGCGATCACTGGCAACCAACCAATGTTGTTTTGCCCTCTATCGCCATTTTACTGATTTGTCGGACAACATATGTTCAAGTTCAGTTCGTCGATCGATTAGTTCTTTATGGATGTCAGAAGACTAGTGACACTGCTCCAATTCCCTAATTCACCGTTCCAACCATTTAATACGCTTTCACTCCCCCGAAATGATGATGAATCCACCCTACTAACATCTCAGAACAAAGACTTAATCGCTCGAGTGCTGGAAATTCCGTGTCTCCGTCCTGCCAGCCTTGCCAAGCATCAGAAATGAGTTGAGAGCATTCATCCATCCTAACCCAAGAAGCTTCAAATTTAAAACAGTGAGTACGTTGCCCATACTCGGGGTGCTGATGAGTTAGCTAAATCTGCAGAAGATAATAATCTGAGTATGTTGTTGGGATAATGTGCACCTCATGTGTTGGAAACATCCCTCTCCAATTCCCGTTACCCAAAGCTCAATCTAGTCGACACCGAACTGTGGCCGGCAAAAAACGAAGATTGCAACATATATAACAGGGGCCCTGAAAACCCAAGTCATCTAACTGTGCATTGAGCAATGTGTTTCTGAAGTTCCTCCTCTTCCATTCTGGAGTAGGGCATATACTCTCTTTTTCGTGGGGAATAAAATGGCGTTGAAGTCGCCACAACACAATCAAGTAGAGAGGAATGATTCTTCAGTAAGCATAAGACTTCCCAACATTGTTTACGACACCTAGTGTTCGATTCCCCATAGAAACCCGTGAGCCTCCATCGCTGACCTCCCAAGCCATAGTACCATCAATACGATTTCAATAAAAAACTCATAAGTGTAATATCAAGATCCTTTTGCCAAAGCAACACGAGTCCACCGCTTAGGCCCTCAGCATCAACAGAGACACATTCCAGATTAAGAGATACTTTCACCATAGCCGCTTTCCCTCCTCAACAGTTTGTTTCTGAAAGAAAAAGCAATAAAGGGGTGTGGGCGCGAATGAGTTCACGCATATATCTGTAACGCAAAGTGGATTGTCCCGGGGGAGGGCGGAAGCGCAATGTATTAAAATGTAAACATAAATAAAACATGCATAAGCGACGGAATTAAAGAAGTGTTCAAGGGGTGTTCCCTCGAATATCTCGGGCGTTCGGTGTATCTCATGAACAAAAGAAAACAAGCAAGCTTGAATTCATGGAGGTATTAGGGTTGGAACGAATACTACGATGTTACTTACCCGTTGTAGACTTCTTCGTTCAGCTACACACGTTGTTCCATGTTTTTGCCATCGAGATCCTATTGTACGAATCCTCTAAATTGTCCATGCAATTCACCGGATCTTGATTCCCTCGTGCTAGCAAGAGATCAAGAAGAAAAGGAAGAACAATCGACCAAATGCTATTAGATTAACGTGATCAATTGTTAAACGTTCCCTTGTATCAAAGACAAGAGAACATGAGAGAGCTTTGAAGTGGTGAGAGAGAGAGGGTCGGATGAGAGAGAGAGGGCGGCAGTCGGGTGTGTGTGTGTGTGAGAGAGAGAGTAGTGTAGAGAATTAGTGTGTGTGTGTGTGTGTGCTATGAGTATTTATAAGGAAGTGCTCTTCCTAATCCTACTCAAACTCTTCAAAAGAGGCACACCTTACACAACTAGGACTTTGACCTAGTCAAATCCTAGTCAACCTAGGGTTTTATTAAGTCAAACCTAATCCTAGCCTTTCATCTCAACTAGCCCCAAGATTCGATCTCGTCCGTCCATCCCTTGATGGGCTTTGTGGAATGAACTTTTAAATCCTATTTAATAATCCAACAATTTCTAATGGACTTGTAGTAAATATCAAATAAATACTTAAGCCCAAAATTAATATTTTCATCTTCATTCTACTGAAGATGGAAATACCCCTTCTCTTTAGTTCATAAATCTAATTCATGAACCAAGTCTAATTATTCCAATTAATATTTAAAGACTTGACTCTCCAAAAGAGAACCAATTTAATCTAATTAAATTATTTAACCTTTCGGAATTAATTCTTAATTAATTTCTCTGTTTCCAGTGAATTGAGTGTGACTCTTTAGGTTCACCCTCAGCTAGATTTTGGACGAATTTCTAATCATCACATGATAGGAATTCGTTCATCACTATGGCTCTAGATTTTGGATGAATTTCTAACAGTCCATGGCACTAGAGACTAGGTGAAATTATGGCGTGAATGTTTAGGTCCTGAATTTGTATAAGTATTATCCTTCCGTGTACTATCTCACAACTATTAGTCTAGGATATGGATGTTGGATGCCGGTACCCATCCTTGACTTAAGCCTATATTCCTTTACCCACTGAAATATCACTGGGATCTTATCCCACTGTTTAATCACTGTGGCCACAGATTTTATAGGGAATGAGTCTCATAGTATAAGTGAGACACTACTGTTAACCGTTTGATAGAAAATGGATTCTGTCTTGGGACCTACTGTCCACACTACACATCTTGATTGCACTAGATAGGCTTATAGCAATCAAGTCTCTCGATTTGGTAGCCTCTTGCCAAACCTAAGATACAAACATGGTGTGCATGTGACTACAGTAGTCCCCCAAGTCCGAGGACCAATCTCGTACTGTCGGAAATGGGAATGCAAGTCATACCGACCAACCTACTCAAGGTTTCCCGTATGACGATTCCCCGAATCACCTCAATCAGCTGGCACCGAGCTGGCCAACCCACTAATATTGCATGGACGACCCTCGTCACTTGTAGATGAAATGCGACTGCAATCATTTAGTGCAAGTCTCAAATGGACTCTCAATACCTAATCTCGAGGTCCTTTGACTTGGAGTATTTCAGACCAATCCACAAAAATTTATTTCATGACTGCGAACCTATGCACAGTCCAGTTTCTTGGATTAACCTTTCCGGTCTGTGGGCTTTGGTTGTGAATTGAACAGTTATGATATTAAGCAGTAAGTGAACACAATCAAAGCACTAATGCCGTAACAGAACACTTTTATTCAGAATGAATTTATTTACACCACAAATGTCAGAAATAGGTTACATAAGCTTAACAATATTGGCTTCATGGTAACCTATTCTAACAATCTCCCACTTGACCTAAAGCCAATCACCCATATGCCTCAACCCCATCTTCTCAAGATGCTGCGTATGAGCGATCTGTGACATGGGCTTCATCAAAGGATATGCTGTATCATCTGCTGAGCTGACTCGGTTCATCCAAGCGTCACCTCTTCCTACCATCTCCCTCAATAGGTGTAGCGTCTAAGTATGTGCTTGGATGGGTGATGAGATCTCGGTTCCTTCGCTTGCGATATAGCCTCGTTGTTATCAGAGAAGATAACTATTGGCTCGACAATGCTAGGCACCACACCCAACTCTTGGATGTAGTTTCTCATCCAAACTGCTTCCTTGGCACCTTCTGAAGTTGCTATGTATTTAGCCTCATTGGTGGAATAGGTTGTGGTGTCTTGCTTGGAACTTTTCCAAGCTACCACGCTACCATTAAGTCTGAATACATAGCCTGATTGAGATTTGGCATCGTCATCGTCTGACTGGAAGCTAGCGTCACTAAAACCTTCTAGTATCAACTCTCCACCACTATAAACCAAGAATATATCCTTAGTCCTTCTTAGGTACTTAAGGATACTCTTGACTGCATTCCAATGTGCCTCGCCTGTACAGGACTGATATCTGCTAGTTACACTCAAAGCGTAAGCGACGTCAACCCCAGTGCAGTGGATGGCATATTCAATGCTACCTACAGCGGAAGAATAGGGGATGGCCTTCATCCTCTGAAGCTCTTCATCAGTCTTAGGAGACTGCTTATTGGATAACTTGATCCCATGCCTCATGGGGAGGAAGCTTCATGTGGAGTTATCCATATTGAATCTTTTCAGGATTTTCTTAACATACGAGTTTTGGGTCATTCCTAACATTCTCTTAGATCTGTCCCTGACGATCTGCATGCCTAGAGTGTAGGAGGCTTCACCCAAATCCTTCATGGAGAATTGGGTAGACAACCATGATTTTGTTTCACCAAACATTCTGATGTCACTACCAATGAGCAGAATATCGTCCACATAAACCACTAGGAACACTACTGAGCTCCCACTGACCGTTTCGTATATACAAAGGTCACACTCATTCTTGATGAAATCGTATCTTGTATAACTTCATCAAAACGAATGCTCCAACTACGGGATGCTTGCTTGAGGCCATAGATGGACTTTTGGAGACGACAGACTTTCTTCTCTTCTCCAACAATAGTGAATCCCTCCGACTGATCTATATAGATCTCTTCCTCAACGAATCTATTAACGAACGCTGTTTTTACGTCCATCTGTCATATTTCATAGTCATACCATGCAGCTATGGCAAGCATTTATCCGAATGGACTTAGCCATGGCTACTGGCGAGTAGGCATCCTCAAAGTCGACCCCGGGTCTTTGAGTGTAGCCTTTTGCCACTAACCTAGCTTTGAAGGTAATTATTTCTCCATCAGCGCCAAGCTTATGCTTATAGATCCATTTACACCCGACGGGTTTAATACCTTTGGGAGGGTCCACAAGTGTCCATACTTGGTTTGAGCTCATGGAGTCCATTTCGGCTTTCATGGCCTCAAGCCACTTACCTGAGTCGATGTTAGGCATCGGGTCCCTGTATGTCTTAGGATAATTATCCAATTGACCGGTCATGCTTAAGAAGCCATACCTCTTGGGAGGACGTGGCACTCTAGCTGACCTACGGAGGACTGGAACATCAGTGGTACCGCGGTTGGCTCCTTGGGAGGTTGTTCGACATGCTAGGCCCGAACAGGCTGTCCAACATGTTGAGCCTCGTGAGGCTGCCCAATTCGTCGGGTACTCAACCTAAAACCTCTCAACGAAGCATCTGTAGCTCCTGGCGCTGATGGCTGATGTGTCTCACTTGATTCCTCAAGGAGTAGTTCATCACGTTGGGAATCCGCCGGAAAACCTTTTTCCAAGAACACTGCATTCCTCGAAACAAATACCTTTTGTTCTGAGGGGTCATAAAAGTAATAACCTGCAGTTTCCTTCAGATACCCAACGAACCTGCACAAGCTAGATCTCAATTCTAGCTTGTCTCCCACTAACCTCTTGACCTATGCAGGGCTACCCCACACTCTCAAGTATTTGGAGGACGCAGGCTTGCCGTGCCATATATCATATGGTTTCTGGGTCACAACACTGGACAGTGCCATGTTTAATAACTTTGCCGTTGTTTCAAGTGCGTAGCCCTAGAAAAACAAGGGCAGTTATCATGGATTGAACCATGTCCAACAAGGTTCGATTCCTCCTTTTAGAGACTCCGATCAACTGAGGTATCCCAAGAGGTGTCCATTCAGAGACTGTACCATTTTCTTTTAGATAATTGAGAAATTCGCCACTTAAGTACTCTCCACCCCGGTCTGACCATAGGACTTTAATTTTGCAGTCGATTTGGTTCTCAACTTCAAGTCCAAAGTCTTTAAACCTTACAAGAGCTTCAGACTTGTACCTCATTAGGTAGACATAACCATATCGTGAGTGATCATCGGTAAAAGTTATGAAGTAAGAGACACCAACTCTAGCTTGAGTACTTAGTAGTCCACACACGTCCGTATGGACCAAGTCCAATAGCCCTGCGGCAAGCCTACTTTGTCCAACAAATGGCCTCTTGGTCATTTTCCCTTTTAGGCAGGATTCACAGGTTGGTAGATTACTCAAGTCACCCACCTCTAGGTTCTTTGAGTCTACCAATCTTTTGATCATTTCTTGAGAGATGTGACCTAGCCTTGCATGCCACAATTGTGCGTTCTCATGATTATCTAATTTAGGTTTGTGTTGAGCAGTCATGATTAATTTAGAATTGTGGAGAATGTAAAGGCCATGGTTAAGTGTGCCTAACAGATGAGTAAATCCATCTTTCATCAAATAAAAATAATTTTATATTGATCAAAAATTCAAAACCACTATTATCTAACAACGGAATGGAAATGATATTTTTGATCATGCTAGGTACATAATAACAATCCTTTAATTCTATCCTAACATGATCACTGACTACTAAGCTAACGACTCCTACTGCTTCAGTAGCAACGGTCTTGCCATCACCAAGCCTTAGAACTATCTCGCCTTTGCTTAATTTCTGCTTCTTTTCAGCACCTGCAAGTCATTGCAAATGTGAGCTCCACGCCGGTACCTAATATCTACGAAGTAGCGTTAGTGACCATATTAACCTCAACGACAAACATACTTTGCTTGGAGAGGAATTTGGGGCAATCCCTCTTCTAATGCGCTTTCTCACGGCAATGAACGCATATGTCATTTGCCCTCGACTGTTGCTTCAAGCCACCCTTCCTCTTTCCCTTGCCTTTCCCCATTTTGGCAATGGGAAAGCTCTTAGCGCTTGCACCGGCTGCGATGGCTATTCGTTTTCCAACATCCGGCACCCTTGTCTTTCGCTTTGGAAGTTGAAGCCTCTCCAACGAATACCGACGGCATAGAATTTTTGGTCGTTGCCTCGTATTGGACCAACATACTTATTAACTCATGTATGCCCTTCTCAAGTGCATTCATGTTGTAGCTAATAATAACTTGGTCGAAGGAGGGTGGGAGTGACTGAAGGATCACATCAATGTACGTCTCGACATCGAGCCCTGCTTTGTCGTCTTCGAGCTTTTCCACTAAAGGAAGCATCTTAACCTCATGCTCATGTACAGAGGATCCTTCGGTCATCTTTGTTCCAAAGAACGCCTTCGTATCGATATACCTCGTATGCCGGTCCGGGACTGCATAGCAATTCTTAAGACGAGCCATTATAGAAGGAATATCGTCTAGCCTCTCATACTATTTCTGCATCTCAGTGGTCATCGATGCAAGTATATGCTACGGACTTTCTGGTTATCCTGTTGCCAAATTTTGAGCATCTCACATTCTTCCGGCGTGGATTCTTCCGGCAAAGTCTAAGGAAACGACTTGTCCACAACATAGCCTTGGTTCTCATAATCGAGGACTATTCTCAGATTGCGCAACCAGTCGTTATAGTTTGTTCCATTGAATTTGCTTGTCTCAAGTATGCAGGAGGATTCTTAGACATGTTTAAATCTATATTTAAAATAAAAAGCAAGCAATCAACAAAAATAAAGTGGTGCTAAATAACAAATTAAAGACTTGGACTTCAGTCATTTAATGCTCCCACTATTTCTACAAAAACACGCCACTCTCAAACGTTGTTTTCTGAAAACCTTTTCCTAGTGGGCTTGGGATCCACAAATGAAATTCTCCATACCTCACTTTTACGATTCGCATGGAAAATAACCTTGTGGGAGGTATTCCATACCATTATCGTCCAACGAGATTCCCAAGATATTTCGCCTCACCCTTTTATGTGATCCCAAGGACTCCAAGCGAATCACGTTATTCAGGCATTAGACCCGACCCATCAATCGAATCATAGCACTCACTGCTGCTCCCACGACTTGTGAGATGGGAAACAGGAGTGTATTCACTTCGTTCGCAATAAATGTGCAGCTTATTTTCAGGACAAAAGACATGCCACGACTCATGAGACCACACAATTGACTGAAGCTAGCTTCCTCACTTTGTCATGGATGGAAGGCTTGGATGAATAACATAGGTTCTAGTCCATTTATTAGGGGTCTAATATTTTAGCTTGGTCCAACCAAGTGAGAGTTTTGATAGACCGAGACCTCATCACACAACATATATATGCATATATAATTTGCATGCTTCAACAACAACATGATGAATAAACTATTCATCCATCATATATTCCATATGAAAAAGAAAAGCTTAGCACATCCCGTTGGATGATCACAAGCTCGAGTCCTATGCAACCCACTGAGCCCGCAGTGGATCTATCGTCAATCTAGGGTGGTCCTACACTATTACATTTAATAGTAGCAATCCATCAATACACTGATCAGACTTGCCTCTTCATTCACCGGGCTTCCAAGGCTTCGGATCTCCATGGATCTCCTTGGGCTCCTCCTTCTGGGCCTCATTTGGACTCTTTCTTGTAGGCATTCCTTCGTTTTCTTCATTTACAACAATTAAATGAAAACAACCTCACTTCTACATACTCTCATTATAATTGAAAAAGAAGCCCGACAAACACCCGGGGGGAGTACATAAGGACGGAGAAAAAAAGCCTTATTATTCTAAGGCCACAAGAAAGAGAGGACAATAATTAAATGGAGGTACAAAGGCCCAATAGAAAATAAACCATAGATTTAGTCTAAGGGCTTTGTGATCATCCATTGTCAATCTCATCAAAGGAAATAGCAATTCACATACCCAAGTAAACATGCTATTCACATAATCACATGATAACCAATATCATCCATTGCATAAAATAAACGCGAAATTTCTACACAAGAAATTCGACCATCGGTGCAACCATTGCAATATTTTCTTGCTAGGAAAACCTTTTCTCATTATTAAGATAAATTAAATTTAGGTGGTTCCAAACCAAGCCAAAAATAAAATATTTTAAAATAATGTTCTTCAGAAAAAATACAGAAAATAAATAAAAAATAACCCAAAAATAAAAATTCCGAAAAAATAATCACAAAGACGAAAAATGGTGATGGCTACCACAGCTGGCAGCGCCTGCCTGGCCTGGTGCACGTGTGCACGTGCCAGCCTGGCTGGCAGGCCACCGGGCGGCGGGCTGAAGCCCCATGCACGCGCGTGCCCATGGGAACGCTGGTCGGGCACCCCGCGCTTAGGCTTCCCCTTACCTGCGCGCGCGGCCTGACTGGCCACGCCTGTCCTCCGGGTGCGCTGCGTGCACAGGCCGGCATCCGCAGGCAGGCACCCTTGCCCGCGCGCTCATTTGTCCGCGCGTCTGCCGACTGCGCATGCTGGGGCGGGCTGGCCAGGCGGCATCACGTAGCCTCCCCTGCCTGCGCGTGCGCCTGGCCCGCACTCCTTGCGCGGTGTCGGTAGGTCGGCCGTTGGTTTCCGCCGTCTATGTTTTCTGTTTTCCCATTATTTTCTGCATGTTTTCCAAGAAACCAAGAATATAATTCAAGAACAACATGAATTCAATGATCAATATTTCTAGTGCAAAATTAACGCGATGAATTATAATATACGACATGCTTTAATTCAAAAATAAAGCTCATGTAATGCATGCTTGTACACGTATAGCACATAAAACACTAGGCATATACGCCGAACCGGGCTCTGATACCACTATAACGCAAAGTGGATCATCCCGAGAGAGGGCGCGTGTGGAAGCACGATGTATTAAAACGTAGACGTAAATAAAACATGCATAAACGACGGAATTAAAGAAATGTTCAAGGGGTGTTCCTTTGAATCTCCTGGGTATTTGGTGTATCTCATGAAGAAAAGAAAACAAGCATGCTCGAATTCATGGAGGCCATAGGGTTGGAATGAAAGTAAATACTACGAACATTACTTACCCGTTGTAGACTTCTTCATTCGGCTACAAGCGTTGTTCCACGTTTTGCTACCAAGATCTCAATGTAGGAATCCTCTAAATCGTCCACGCAATTCATCGGATCTTGATTCCCTCGTGCTAGCAAGAGATCAAGAAGAAAAGGAGGAACACTCGACCAAACGCTATTAGTTTAACATGATCGATCGTTAAACATTTGTATCAAAGACAAGAGAACATGAGAGAGCTTTGAAGTGGTGAGAGAGAGAGAGAGAGAGAGAGGGTCGGACGAGAGAGAGAGGGCGGCGGTCATGTGTGTGTGTGTGTGTGAGATGAGAGTAGTGTAGAGAATTAGTGTGTGTGTGTGTGTGTGTGTGTGTGTGCTATTAGTATTTATAAGGAAGTGCTCTTCCTAATCCTACTCAAACTCTTCAAAAGAGGCACACCTTACACAACTAGGACTTTGACCTAGTGAAATCCTAGTCAACCTAGGGTTTGATTAAGTCAAACTTAATCCTAGCCCTTCATCTCAACTAGCCCCAAGATTTGATCTCGTCTATTCATCCCTTGACAGGCTTTGTGGAACGGACTTTTAAATCCTATTTAATAGTCCAACAATTTCTAATGGGTTTGTAGTAAATATCAACTTAATACTTAAGCCCAAAATTAATATTTCCATCATCATTCTACTTAAAGACGAAAATAACCCTTCTCTTTAATTCATAAATCTAATTTATGAACCAAGCGTAATTAATCCAATTAATATTTAAAGGCTTGACACTCCAAAAGAGAATCAATTTAATCTAATTAAATTATTTGACCTCCCGAAATTAATTCCTAATTAATTCCTCCATTTCCAGTGAATTGAGTGTGACTCTTTAGGTTCACCCTCAGCTAGACTTGGGTGAATTTCTAATCATCACATGATAGGAATTCGTGCATCACCATGGTTGGCCGTATAGCAACAGTCCATGACACTAGAGACTTAGGTGAAATTATGGCGTGAACGTTTAGGTCCCTAATGTGTATGAGCATTGTCCTTCGGTCTACTATCTCACAGCTATTAGTCTATGGTATGGATGTTGGATGTCGGTACCCATCCTTGACTTAAGCCTATACTCGTTTACTCACTGAAATGTCACTGGGATCTTATCCCACTGTTCCGTCACCGTGGCCACAGATTTTATAGGGAATGAGTCTCAGAGTATAAGTGAGACACTGTTGTCAATCGTTTGATAGGAAACGAATTCTGTCTTGGGACCTACTGTCCACACTACACATCTTGACTGCACTAGATAGGCTTATAGCAACCAAGTCTCTTGATTTGGTAGTCTCTTGGCAAACCTAAGATACAGACATATGTGCATGAAACTACAGTAGTCCCTCAAGTCCGAGGACCAATCTCGTACTGTCAGAATCGGGAATGCAAGTCATACCGACCAACCTACTCAAGATTTCCCATATGGCGATTCCTATGTGTCACCTCAGTTAGCCGGCACCGAGCTGGCCAACCCACTAATCTTGCATGGACGACTTTCATCACTTGTCGATGAAACGAGACTGCAATCATTTAGTGCAAGTCTCAAATGGACCCTCGATACCTAATCTCGAGGTCCTTTGACTTGGAGTATTTCAGACCGATCCACAGAAATTTATTTCATGATTGCCAACCTATGCACAGGCCAGTTTCTTAGATTAACCTTTCCGGTCTGTGGGCTTTGGTTGTGCATTGAACAATTATGATATTAAGCAGTAAGTGAACACAATCAACGTACTAATGCCGTAACAGAACATCACTTTTATTCAGAATGAATTTATTTACACCACAAATGTCAGAAATATGTTACATAAGCTTAACAAGATTGGCTTCACGGTCACCTATTCTAACAATATCGAATTGTCCCGAACCCTAATCTTGTGACAATTCCCAGCGAGACAACTCATGGAAATCGGTGGAGCCGCACTGCGGCCTCCACCATTGACGAAACAAGAACCCCAGGCTGAGCGTCCACTAAAAGGCGCTTAATCGAATGAGAAAACAAACCTAGATGAAACGACTTGGGTAGGCCGTGCTTAGAACTTAATACCGTTGGTCAGTGCACATCACCTCCTCTACCTCGACGCCCACGCCCAGGCATGTGACCCGACGACCTCCAGAACCATCGGTCTGGATCCATCCGCCATGGAGACAAGGAAAGATTTTTCAGTGAGGGGAACAACCACCAATTTTAAGTTCCGAGTCAACGACATTTTGCGACCAGCTAGGAGAAATAAACATAAGAAAACGTAATAAGGGAGGGACGCTTTTGTTGGTGAAAGCATGCCTTCGAAATCGTTAGTGTTAGTTGATGGTAGCATGACAATAAATCGTGCTTGAGAAATAGCACGTAAACAGTTACGGGATAAGGAACCCACCTGAGATGTATAAATACAATTGAGTTGTCACGAGGAGGGATATAATGCATTTTTTGGTAAGTTCTTCCTCTCTGTTTCCTATTTTCTATTAAGCTTGGAGTAGAGAAATTGCACCAGGACTGATTCGAGCTCTCTGTCCTCTGAGTTTCTCTCTATTTTCTATATCCGATTGTTTTAACTGGTACCAAGTTTGGTATCAAAGTCAGGTTGATCCTTAAGGGGAGCCAACTTGGCTGATTTGGTGATGGCAGAGGGAACGCGAGTAGTAGAGCTACACAAGGATGTCGAAGGCCTCAAGGAACAGGTGCGAGTGAGTTTCGAATGTGTGGAGAAATCGATTGAAGAGTTGAGGGGATGGTTGCTGTGATGGCGACTGTAATGACTGGTAACACTGACAACAACAATGATCATGGTCATGTAAGGGATGTTAGTGGTGAATCACAGGTTAATCGAGGTCAATATGCCGGGGAAAATGGTTATCATTTACCTACTAAGTGTTCGCAAGTTGAATTTTCGAGATTCAACGAAGAAGACTTGCGAGGGTGGATCTACATATGCGAACAACTTTTGGAGGTTGACGAGATGCTGTATGAAGCCAAGGTAAGGCTGGCCGCTATGCATATGGAAGGTAAGGCTCTCCAGTGGCACCAGGTCTATATGAAATCACAATTAACGAGAGAGGCACCACACTGGGAGGAGTATGTACATGCCTTGAACGATTGGTTTGGAACCTTTCTCTATGAGGATCCGATGTCGGAGTTGATGAATTTGAAAGAGACCGGAGTGGTCCAAGAATACATGGACATATTTGACGAGTTACTGAATTGCCTTCAGTTAACTAAAACCTATGCAGTAAGTTGTTTATCAACGGACTGAGGAATGAGATTACGCTTCGAGTTTGGATGTTTAATCCTAAAACAATGTAGAAAGTAATAAGCTTAGCGAGGTTGCAGAAGCAAGCATTACAACTGAGTAATAGCAACATAAATTTCCGAACGTAAACAACCATAAATCACCCTCGCATTTCAGCAGACCGCTTGCACTTACTGCACCATCAAAGCCACATGTATCTAACCTTTCCACTTCATACACATCCAACCACTTCTCATAGGTACCAACTCATATGTTCGCCAACCAAAATCATAAACCGATATTACAATCTAGAAGAATGAGCCCTCAGGAGATGAATGAGAAGAGATCAAAAGGTTTATACTATTAGTGTGAGGACAAGTAAGTATACTCTTGGTCATGAATGCAACAAGAGGAAAATACATATCATGGAAGTATTAGAAAAGGATAAGGGTATGGTGAAGGCAGTAGAAGAAGAAGAATTGTAGCATCAAAAGGTGCCTACCGAGGAAGATGACTGCTCAAACTTTCATATTTCAGTTAATGCCATGATTGGTGTACATAACTTCAATACAATGAGGGTAACTAGCTACTACAACGGAAAAGCTATCAATATTTTAATCGACACATGAAGTACTCACAATTGTGTAGATTTTCAAGTAGCTAGGAGACTTGGTTGCAAGTTGGAAGCTACTGATCCGTTCCAGTGGCAATTGCTAATGGTAACAAGGTGTATACCACACATAAGTGCAAGAGTTTTAATTGGAGAATGCAGGGAATAGACTTTGTTGTAGAGATGATGACGTTACCCTTGGGTGGTTGCGATGTAGTCCTGGGGGTAATGTCTTGTGACACTTGGAAATATTAACGGGAACTTTAGAGAACTCAAGATAGAATTACATATGAATAGAAGAAAGATATCGTTTAAGGGCAAGCAACTGCCAACAGCTAATTCAATAGATGCTAAGGGTCTGTCAAGGATTTTGCAGAAATTGGGGCAAATATCTATGCTCAGTGTGGGGATATTACATATGAAAGAGACAACAGATTCCATGTAGTTTTCTCTAGAGGGACGGACAATAGAAGAGCAAGGATAGTTAGACACATTACTATCGGAGTATGTGGATCTTTTTGAAGAACCTAAAGCACTACCACCTAAGAGAAGGCACGATCACAGAATTAATTTACAAGAAGGTAATTTTGCAACTAATATCAAACCTTACAGATATCCTGTTGTTTAGAAAGACGAGATTGAAAGCTCGTTTAGGAAATGCTTGATTCGGGAGTTATAAGAGAAAGCAACAATACATACTCTTCTGCTATGGCCCTAGTTAAAAAGAAAGCTGACTCATGGCGGATGTATATCTATATAAAAGTATGAATAGGGATTTTGGTTTCTTTCGTTTTTTTGATTGGACTAAATTGACCTTATAATATTATTTTTCTAAGGATAAAAATATAAAATAATATACTTATTGTTTCCTATTAATTATTGTTCACATTGTATATATTTACTATTATTAATTACTTTCACATTATCCATAGTTATTCCTATTAATTACTTTTCACATTATACTTATTTACCCATATCATTTTTGTGTATATTATATTCATAATATAATACAATTACTAGATCAAAAATAGCCCAATGATATAACATGAAATGACTAAAAAAAATCATGAAAATTGAAAGAATTTAACGTTGAGAATTTTTCAGTCATAGATATAAATGATAATTAGTTAGATCACTAGACATATTAAAATGTATAGGTTAGATGACAAATGAAATCAATTAAATGAATTGTCATATAAAACAAACATTTGGAAGAGTAAAATAGGTTAAGAGCAAAATGAAAATCAATTAAATTACTTATCATGTAGAGTGAATACTTTTTGTTGTAAGAATGTAATTTAAGCATTTGAGATGTCATTAATAGGTATGTTGTATGATTCTTTAATCATCTCTAATATAATAGAAAAAAATGGCAGTGTACATATTTGATCTTTTCAACAATATACGATAAAAGTAGCTTGTAAAAATATATCAAAAGGTGTAAATGTTACTCCTAAATCATCACCGCACATATCGTTTTTCTAAAAGAAATTGAAAAAGAAGAAAAAATGGGCATACAACAATAGATAAATATTGTCTATATCTATGTATATTATATAAGAGTAAACGAGTTGCCATGTTTTATGTTTCTTTCTATTTTGTGATGTCAAGTCTATCATTTTTATAGAACATTAGATTATAAATTTATGTGCACAAATAAGTAATTTTATAATAGTTGTTCATTACTTAGATAGTTGAATTGAGATAGAAATATAATAAACATAAATTATGATAAAGAGTTTGATTCATAATACAAAGTTTTATTTATAACTAATTAAATAAAATTAGTTAAAAATCTAAATACTAACTAGGAAAAAATATATAGGTTATAGAATTAGGAGAAGATACGCTTTAAAAACTTGAAGAAATATCTCTTTGAAAGCAAGGAAAGCAATTCATGGGATAATTTGCCATTAATTTAATGTAAGTTAAATTTTATAAAAAGATATTATAAAAAATATGAGCTATTTGAGATGTTTTATATTTTTTTATATTTTTGTGCTGATTAAAAATATTAAAATTGCACAGAAAGTATAATTTCATATGTCCATAAAAAATATTTCGGGGTACGTAATTTATAGTACAATACCACACATTCAACGAAAATAAATTTCAATGGAAACAAGCACATTTAAGTTTATCTTAGAATTAATTATTTATAAAAAATAAACTTAGAATACGATAATTATTTCATAAGTGGTTCTACAATTAATTATCTTTATAATATTTATTCTAAAATCATAATAATATTATTCAAACTTATTTTATGAATTAAACGAGTCTCTATGATTTTTTCAATTATTTAATGCACAGATTACTTGGTCTATAAGATTTCTACTACATCATTTTCAATAATAAGTAATTTAATTTATGCAAATTTATATTTTTAATTTGACCCTAACTTATAAAATTAGTCAATAATTTTTATATTTATTCCATTTAATTCATTCCATAAGATACTATTCGTGAATTTAAACTATTTTCTACCAACATGAGGAATAAAATAAAAGGTAAAGAGATTATTATAAGAAAATTACATTATGAACAACTTTATTGATAATTAGTATAAGATTTCAAAATTAATTTTTATTTATTCTTGCTTTGCACAACTTCAAAAAAAAAAAACTTATTTCATTCATGAAGTAAATTTAGAATATGGATTAATTTAAATGGTAACTTTTATTAAAAATATAGGCATATAAAAAGTAAAGTAATATTTTATAAGAAAAACAAATATAAGGATGAAAATTTAATATTATAAAGAGAAATAATTATAAGATCTAAAATTTCAATAGAAGGCAAAAGAACAAAATGATTAATTATCGATGTATTCACATAAATAACGGTAAATTTCTCATCACAAATATATAGATGAAAGATAAGTATCATGGGGAGAATTATTTTTTAAAATCTAAAAAGTTTATAAGAGAAAATATCTAAAATGTCAAAATACCTACCTTCTTTTGTAAAACTGAAGATCATAAGTCAAATGAAACATAAGAGAAGATCCAAGGAGCTATCACTACAAAAAAAATACGGGAATTGAAACTGTATTAGGAATGATTTTTTTCCCCCATAGGAACTGTCAAAAGATCATTGGATGATGTTGGACCACGCTTAGGAACGGTTAGCGATCCGTTGAAACTGGAGGCGTTCCTAATATTTAGGAACGGTGTCACATAAACCGTTCCTATTTTGGAACTGTTTTTGGCGTACAAGATAAAAAACCGTTCCCGATTAGCTTTGTGTGTATGAATATATAATTTGTATATTTGGAAAACATGGTTAATATTTGGAACGGTCACATGTTATGTGATTCACATAATTTGGAATGGTCGTCGGAACTTTGTTTGCATCGCACTAAGTATATGGTAGATGCATTTTTCCACTGACTCTGGAGTACACATTGGAACGGTATACTATTTGTTTGGGGATAGATTTTGGAACGGTAGGTGGAACACACTTAGACCTGCTTTGATAAGGAACGTAGGAACGATTGTTTAATCTTTATTTGGAATACGTCTTTGAACCGATTTTAGGTATTCTATTTGGAACACTAACACTACCAAAAAATCATTGAATTTGGGCTAATTTTAGAAATGGTTGGATGCTTATTTGGAATGCTATTTTTGTATGGTATTAGGAATGGTCGTCTCATTCAACCGAGCCTCTGTTGGAACAGATACGTTGATATTTTAGAAATCCGTGAACGAGCAAAAGGCCGTTCCTAAATAATTAGTATTTTTAAAATGAAATTTAAATTATTAATAATATTATTGAATTTGGTTAAATAATTTTTTTTAAATACCAAAAATGCATAATTTTGGAAAAATACATATTAAAAAAATATTATCCAATTTAATTAAAAAAATTATTAAAAAATCCTAAATCTACACCTCATCCCCCTCATCCTTGTCTATGTCGTCATCGTCTGGAGCAGTGGGTCTGTCGGAGGCTGTGATGGGCCGACAACGGAGTTGTTGGTCTGCAGAGTCTTCATTATGCCCATCATGTCGAGCATCATCTCCTCCAGCTGGACCATGTGATCCTCCAAGTTCGACGGTGGCGGTGGCAGTGGTGATGGCGAGGTAAAGGTCTGGCTAAGGCCGTGGGCTTCAGAACCAAAACCGAATACTGGGCCCTTGTTCTTGCCCCTGACTGTAGCCAGCCAATAATCTTGCTCGGTGTGCTCTTCGATTCGGCTGGACGATCCCTAGGATCGTCCGTGGCCTGATACTGGTGATCCTCCAACAACTTCTGGAACGTCTCCTGCATAACATAGTAAATGTAATACAATGCTTACCGCCACCTCCGCTGCCATCGGGCCTCCCCAACCGTCGTCGTCCTTCTTCTTGTAATATCTGGAGAATAACTCCATCTGCTTGAATGGCCGACCGAGCTGTGTCTCATGTAAAAAAAAAGGAACATTTATTAAAGTTTAAATTTAATAATGATGAATACTTTTAAAAAAATTTAAATTTCTTACCATCTTCATCTTGTGCATGATGGAGGCAGAACCCCCATGGTCGATAGTAGAGGATGCTGCTGGGTTGGCTGACCGGTTGGCCTTGTTCTTGGTGCATTCCTCCTTGAACTCGTCGCTGCCCCAATTCAGTAGGAGCTACCGTCAGACTTTGTTTGCCAGCCAAAGAGGCTTCACTAGAGACTGTCTGGCGAGAACGAACTTCTTGCGGAGGAACTTCCCCGCAAACATGTGGAAGACGCGGAACATGGACTCATCGTCACAGTCCCACCAGTACATCACTGAAAAAAAAAAGAAATTGTTAAATATTTAATAAAAAAAATATCAATTTATACCATTAAATTGAAAGTACAGTACGTTACCTTCAAGCTCTCGAAATAGAAATGTTAGTGCTCTGGCAGCACCTGGCACAAACAGCCCCAAGGGTGCGGATATTGTCCTCGCACCACCGCGTACATGCGCTTATGTATCTTGCGCTTAGCCCTGAAATTATATAATAGATAGTGTGACAGAAAAATAATAATTTAAATAAAAAAAATATTTAAAAAAAGTTATACCTGGCGTTGGCGAGGGTGATATACTGGCGCACGGATGGTAGGGGGACTGGTGGTGGTGCTGCAACCTATGGACGGGCCGGATCTGTCGTCGGTGCGGGAGTAGATGGTCCAGCATCCTCTGGGACACGTGCAGGAGTAGACAAACTGGGCTCCTAATCCGGCACCAGTGCGACAGCTGATTGCTCTGCCGTGGTGGTGGTGGGGGTGGTCGGAATGGTCATTATATAGTTTAGCCGTTCCCAATACCGTTCCCACTAAGTGAAATGGCGTCATTTTGAAGGACTGTTTGCATTAACCGTTCCTATAATGTTGACCGACCATTCCTATTTGTATTGCAAATAAAATTTCATTCACCTAGAAAATAAATAAAAATTAAGAAAAACACATTTCGATCACGTGTATGAGCAAAGAAAGGTATGTAATGTGCCATTTAAAGAATTGATAAACATAAAATATTTTTCAATGTTTAGACACATGCTCACAAGATGAAGTATATTTGTATATTTAAGGTTGTTAGTATTTCACAGATGTAACTAGCATCCTGTATTGTTGTACTGCATCGCCTAATCAGACCGTCAAAATTCCAATCAGACCGTTAGATATGATGTAGCACATGAAAGAATACATTATATGTAGTTTCGAAAAAAATTTCGGTGTGTGGATATCGAGATATCGTTCCCGGTCAGTATTCGTCATCATAAGAACCATTGCATCCTTCAATCCGGCCATATGATTGAAAATCAGACTGGTAGATATGAAATCTTATTCACAATCTTATATGTGTTTAAAACCGGTGTCGATCCGGCTCACGGATGTTGAGATATCGTTAGATTAGGTAAAATACACAATATAGTAACACAATTTGGAACGGTTTTAATTGCCTTAGGAACGGTTTATTATAGTAATAACATAGGAACGGTTAGTGGTTATATATAGGAATGGTCAAAGCCACTTAATATTAAGAACAGTTGGATATAAAACGACCGCTCCAAAATTCGATTTTTCCACCATTTTTTCATTGGACGCCAAAACAAAAAATTGGACCTACATCTAGAACGATCACTCAATTATTCTGACTGTTCCTAACTCAATTTTGGAGCCTACTTTTCAGTGAGCGCCTAATTGAAAATTTGTGCCTGTAATAGGAACGGTCATGGGAATATTTTGACTGTTCCTAGTTTGAAATTTGCCACATTTTTTTTTTCATTTGGTGCCTACTTGAAAAAAATTGTACTTGTACTAGGAACAGTCGTGGTATATAATGACCGTTCTAATTTTTAAAATTTAATCTCTTTTATTAATATATAAAAAATTAATAAAATTTTTAAACTAAGGTATATAAAAAACTAACACACCGTTCCAGAGTTATATTCTTATATAAAAAATTATAATTAATACAATGCTCAAAAGGTAAGTACGCACTGAATTATCAATAAGTCTCTTCCTCAGTCTCAGCCTCGTCAAAGCTATCTTCGTCATCTTGATAATCGGATTGACCATTTGGCAAGGGCGATGTACCTGCTCCATGTTGTGACATGGACAGATCAACGACCAACTATATTTTCGCTGAATCATGAAATTCATACATTTGGTTATCTGTACCAACATCTGGTGTAGGTACAACTTCATCCATCTGATAGGCGACCTCGGTCCATTGCGAGTCATCGATTACTCTTCGAGCCTTGATTTTGCAAATAGCTTTTCTGTCGACTTTGTCTCGGGTAATCCGCATAGTACACTTGTACTGCTTGTTGGGCTAGTATGAATGGTTCATTCTTTCGGTAGAGCTTTTTAAAATTGACATCAACGATGTGATAACGAGGGTGTATCTTCATGCCTATAATCGGATCGACCTAACGACAATTGAACAGTAAAATGTGCATGTCTGGAATAAGTGGGTAATCTAACTGAATTATCTCTTCCAGTATTCCATAGAAGTCAGAATCCGTGTCTGTATATGATGAGCTTTTGACACAAACACCACAATTCAAGCTTCCAAAAGATGTTTTTCTTCATCCACTTATGGTCGACACCATACCCTTCTGGTTCACTCAACGGTTGTTCGACTGCAACACTAAACGCATTGACACGGGTTCGGATCTGTTCTCCAATCAGCCTCGGACGTGCAACTTTCCTCTCTATTTGATTTTTAGTGAAGGCTTTCTTGTTCCTGCGATAAGGATGGTCCGGTGGGAGGAACTGCCTGTGGCAGTCAAAATAGCATGTCTTCCGACCGTGCTGTAAATAGAATGCCCGTGTGTCCTCCATACAAACTGGACACCCCATAACACTAACAGTACTCCACGCAGATGCCATCCCATAGGTGGGAAGGTCGTTCACTGTCCATATTAATGCGGCTCGCATCATGAATGCCTGGTTTGTCCGAGTATCGTGCGCACGTTCACCCACATGCCATAAATTCTGCAACTCCTCAATCAACGGCCCAGGTAGACATCGTTAAGACGTTTGGCATTCGATGGCCTAGGGATCACCATTGCTGGGAACATATACTCAGACTCATGCACATTCTCGGTGGGAAATTGTACGGTGTAAGTATCACGGGCCAACATTAGTAAGTTTTATGATACTGGCCGTGTGGTGCAAACCCATCTATGCACATCCCTAGTTTAACATTACTGGGCTCGGCTGCAAAATTAGGATACATCTGTTCGAAATGCTTCCAAGCCTCTGCATCGGATGGATGGCACATAGATCTCTCCTCTGTCTGATGGTTGGCATGCCACGTCATATGCTCTGTAGTGGCCTCCGATGTATACAACCTCTACAGCCGAGGGGTAAGCGACAGATACCTAAGAATGTAATACGGGGACTTCTTGCGTCTACGATTTTTGTCCTGGGTGGGCTTGTATCTAGCTTATCCACAAAACTTGCAATATTCCATATCAATATCGTCCTTCTAGTAAAATATGCAGCCGTTTTTTGCACGCATCAATATTCTAAACTGGTAAACCCAATTCTATTATCAATTTGTTTGTATTGTAATAATCGGAGGGGGGGGGGGGGAGAGTGTGATCGCGGGGCATTATATGATCAACCCACTAGCACAAGCGATCATATGTATACTCGCAAAAACCCCCTTCGGCCTTGATATTCACCAAAGTAGCAATTGATGCCAACTGAGATTGAGTGCAGCCGTTCCACAACGGTTGGTCGGCAACATAAACTACATCAAAAAATGGTCTGACAACCCAGACACATAATCATAGGGCCCCTTACTTAATATGAACTAGGACCCACATCAGAAGGACAATACTGAGTACCATCATCAGCATGTCCCTCTTGGTTATAAGAAGACCAGAAAGACGGCCTGACGGCATCAAATACCATCCTCTGCGCCCAATCCATCTGAGCCGCATCACCCCAATGCGAACTACCCTCCTCCTGAACGGGTGGCATTTGCTGTTGCTGCACAGAGGGCGCGGTCAATGCATCCAAGTATTTCTGCACCCTCTCCTCACCATTCGAAGTCCAATTATAATACTCCGGCATAAACCCTTTCATACACAAGTCAAAATTTACCTCGTCCGGTATTTTGAACCGTTTATTTTTGCACTTTTGGCAGGGACACTTAATATTCTCCCCGTCCATATATGTACGCTGAGATTGGGCCCATTCTAGAAGTGTTGTAACACGATCCTCAAACTCCGACGTCCCACCCAACAGGTCTCGATCATACATCCATCTCCTCAGGCCATTCACAACAGTAACTACATGACCAGAACAAATTATATATATATATATGTATATATAATTAACCATTAAAGAATTTCAACTTGTTACCTAAACAAAACACCTTTAAAGATCAATGCAAATTTAGAGGAGATTGTTGATATTTTCGCTTTTACGTATAAAGAATCAAGAGAGGGAGTTGGAAGAAAAGAATTGGAGAGAGAGAGAGAGAGTATAAGAACAATTAAATAAAGGGGACATATATATAGAAAAGTATTGGAACGGGCATTGAAATATTATTTGGAACACATAACTAGCCGTTGAAATATAGCTGTTGCTTCATCATTAGGAGTGGTCTTTGGAACGAACACACGAACACTAAAGTAACCATTATAATATAGCCGTTGGAGCATATTTGGAACGGTAATCGGAATACATAATCTATTATGTAAATGCCGCCATTCCTAATAGTAACACATGTTGGAACGGTAGTTGGAACTAAACTTCATTTTCACAAGACCCACAATTTGGAACGGTGTTGCATTACATTGTTCGCACAAGGCATAAAAAGGTCTCATTTAGCACTACATGTTGGAACGGTCTACCATGTGTTCCAATTCGTGTCGGGTTGTTGAACATGGGTAGGAACAGTTATTTTCTCAGGTGAAATAACCGTTCTAATTTCCACATATGCGTTTCAAATGGAACGCCAAAATATAACCGCTCCCTTTTTGGGACGGTTTACAGATTGACACACATATTTTGGCACATAATCAGGAACAGTCTTGCTGTTCCTACATGTTTTAACTCCAAATAATACAAAAGTGACGTCAGCAACGGGTTACCATTCCACAACAGTTCCATTTACCGTTCCTATTTGGACCAGGCTTTGGAACGGTCCTAGTAAATCGTCCCAATTGCCGCATTTTTTTGTAGTATATTAATTAAGTGATTTTTTAAAAATGAAGTTAATCATTTGATTTTTAATGGTTACCAACTAGCATAATATTTACTGAAATTTTAAATTAAAAGTCCTAATTTTAATCATCATTTGATCACAGACAACTTTATTTTTTAAGTATAAGTACAGATTTGTACATACAAGATATTTATTTTATATATAAGATTATATTGATATCTATATCACAAGACTTTTGAAATATTCAAAAAGTTTCTTGAAACAGATTTTTTTAATACCCAATAATATAATAACTATCATGTATTAAATAATAGAAAGGAGGGATACTTTGGCTTTCTTTTAATGATAATATAGTTTAAATATAATACCAAGGGTACTTTCTATGTTCTAAATTCCTCTATTAAAATAATTAGCAATGTGGTTTCATTCTATCATAACATTTTGATTACATTAGATTTTCACATAAAATCAATTCGTGTGAAACTAGACTTCAAGAGCCTTTTAGTCATAGGTGATAGTCATATAAAGTACTTCCTATGAGATAATTGTGCTTGTTTAAATTAATATTTTTTATAATTGGGGAGATGATATGATACTTTTCTAATTTTTGACACTAATGAAATATTGTCCATCTGCTATAATTCGAAAGTACAAATTAAGATGAATTTATAGGAACAATAAAGAAAAAATATAAAATTTTAACTCTTAAAACATTGCTATTAAATAAAAAAGAACTACTGATTAAATAAGTAAATATATATATATATATTAAATTATAATATTATTTGGATATACACCTTTTCAATTCTATTTATCCAATTAATTATTCATTATATATTTATTTACTTCAATAATACTATAATTGTTGTAATATAAACTTAAATTTGTAAAAGTACATATTCATGTTAACGAGCTCAATAGAGTAAATAATTTTGAATCTTTTTATTTTAGTTTGTAATTATTCAGATTGAGAAAAAGACTTAAAAGTAAGAAAGGTAATCTTTTAATACTATTACATTTTCTTTTCATATTTTTTCTTGATTAGACTAATCAAATCATATATGGTCCTCTAGAAAATATAAAAAAGATAAATGATAAAAGAAAAAGAGAGACTTTTAAAAGAATTAATAATTTGTTTTTCCTTTTTTCTAATATACTTTTTCTTCTGGTGTATTTGTAATTTCATTTTATCATATTTTTTTATGAAAATATCAGAGAAAAAGGCATAGATAATATTTTTCCGAACCATTACATAATAGCTACAATTTTATATGGCAATAAAATAATATTATGGATGTCTAATTAAAAGTGTAATTAGACCAATAATTGGACTCTTAAATATTTAATAAATTGATTTTTTGATCCTTAAAAATTTAAAATTGAAATAATTATTTTTATATCATATAAGTTAAAAATTTAATACTTATTATTTCACTTTAAATCGTTTTATAGACGGTTTAATCAACTTGGACCTTTGTTCTAGAATCTCTTTGGACAATATGATGAATAAAATATTTTTTTTTATAATAAAACTATTAGTAGAAAATTATATTGTAAATAACTTTAAATATAGTTAACATAAGGAGTAAAAACATAAAAAAAAAAAAAAAGAAATGACTAATTAGTATATTTTTTTCTTTTCAAAATTTGCACAGCCCAAAAAGATTAAAATAGTCTTTCATAAGTGAAACAGGTTTAGAATAACCACAAGTAAGTTCAATTAGAAACAATGATTTTTATGCTTATTCTATAATACAATATTAATTGTATTTTCTTTTTATGCTTTAATTTTAGTTAGAGCTAATTAATAAGATGAAAGATTTAAAAGTTTATTTTCATTGTTTGTTCCTGTAATGTGATCATTAATGTAAAGCAACATTTATTGAGAATATAAGAGCCTTACTAAACAAATATTTGATAACAAACATTAAACTACAATTAAAAAGCACCAAGTCAAAAATAAATACATAAATAAATATATATGTTTATTCTACTTTGATATATTTATATATCGTAAATGATGCAAGTACTTAAATTTTTGGGTAAATTACATCTATCTCCCCTAAGGTTTGACAGAATTACAAATACCTCCTCGTTGTTTTGAAAAATTACAAATACCCCCTTGAGGTTTGTAATTTTTAACCAAAGGCCTGAAATTGACTATTTTGCCCTTAAATTTTTTATTAGAATTATAGAAAAATCACTCGAGGCAAATTGCGTTATTCCTCCTCTGTGTAAAAAACTTAAAAATCTTCTCCCTACGCATTGTAGTCCAAAAAATTTTAAGAATTAAATATCAGTTTATCCATAAAAATAGATGGAAATGGGTTATTTGTTAGATGGTTACAAACCTCAGGGGGGGGGTGTTTGTAATTTCTCAAACAACGAGGGGGTATTTGTAATTATGTCAAACCTCAGGGGAGGTAGATGTAATTTACCCTAAATTTTTATATGCATTACTTTTCTATTTAAAAAAATCAATCACTATATATTTTTTATTTATCAGTGTTAGTAATTGTATATCCTACACACACATACATATAGTGCGTTTTAATCTTTTTGTGTGTTTGTTATGTATGTATATGATTATCTTGACCCAAAGTTACTTATAAGAATGTGATTTATTTGTATTAAAATAAATGCATATATTGAAATTAGAATAAATATAATTGTAATATTAAATACTAATTAAAGTGGAGAAAAAAATGTTTATTTTTTAACTATATTCTTTTACTTTGTAACAATAATAATTTTTATTTATAAAGTACCTATTAAATTTAGTTAATACATTCTTATTATAAATTTATTTAATTGTTACAATGTAACAATTTATTGAGATAATATGAATCACGTGCAATGCACGTGCTTCTGACTAGTACTTATAAAAGTATGAATGTGTCTAAAAGTTTTAAATTAACCCTATAATGTTATTTTACTAAGGATAAATATGTAAAATAACATACTCTCTTCATTTTTCTTAATTACTTTCACATTATATTTATTTACTCTTATTAATTACTTTGATAACATTTATCTACTCTATTAGTTACTTTTCACATTAGTCATATTTACTCCTCTGAATTACTTTCAAATTATAATGAGTTATTAAATTTTTTATATTATATTCATAATATAGTTTACTTATTAGATAAAAAAAATACTCTTATGGTATTAATTACCTTCACATTAAATTTATTTTTTCTTATTAATTACTTTCACATATTCAAATTTACTCCTACTATTTACTTTATTATTATTATTCTTATTCTTATTATTATATTATTATATTCATAATATAATTTACTTATTAGTAAAAAATTCCCTTATGGTGTAAAATAAAATGACTAAAATAAAAGGATTTGATGCATTTAGAAGTTTCCTAGTATAGTTTCCAAGCACATGTATAAATGAAAACTATTTAGGTCACTTGTCATATTAGAATCGATTAATTGAATAAACTGTCATGTAAAGCAAATATTTTTTGAAGAGTAAAACATATTAAACGACAAATGAAAATAAATTAAATGACTTATCCTATAAAGTGAAGACTTTTTGTAGTAAGAGGCTAAAATATAATTTGAACATCTGAGGTGTGACTACCACGTGTTATATGAGTTCTTATTCATCTATCATATAATAGGAATAAAATATTAGTGTATAAAATTCAAGCTTTTCAACATTTTAAGATAGAAATTGCTCATTCTAAAAAATATAGATGAAGGTGTAAAAGCTACTCCTAAACTATCACGACATATACCTGTTTTCTGAAAAAAGAAAAACGAATAAAGAAAATGGGCACACAATAGATAAACATTATCTATGCCATTAAAAAAAAAGTATGACTGGTTTAATAGGTCAATTAAATTTTTTGTATTACACATCATAGTTTTATTAATATAGTTACTAATAACATTGTAAAAATTATCATAAAAATTGCTATTAATTCGATCATTTAATATGTTTTTTTTTTTTCGAGCATAAGATTACACATTTTATTAAAGAGAGATCAATCAAAAAGTAGTCCAAATGCAGAAAAGTATGAAAGAACTATGGAAAGATAGACTCTCATGCTGACTCCTAACTTAATGCAGAATATTATAAAAGAAAATGGGACGATAGGCTTTAGCGCTGACTCCTAACTCAATTCTCTCGCCCCTACTCAAGCCTCTCAACCTGGGTCGAAGCTCAGCCATGATTCATCTGCTAGGATCTGCCGGCGAGCCATGGTCAGGACTTCATGCTCCTACGAAGACTTGCCGTCAAAGATTCTCCAGTTGCAATTGTGTCACAAGCTACAACATGCAGAAAGGAAGAGGGCATACTCATCCCGATCGATCCTTCACCCCACACCCCTCAGCCATGCCTCTGCCGAAATGCCATAATTCGAGATAATTGTCCACGGTAGGTGCGAAAGCGCTCAGCCAGCCTAGAGAACGGGCACGTTAGGAAGACATGCTACAAGGTCTTGTCCGACGCCCTACATGAGGCACAACCACCATTTAGCTCCAACCCCCTCTTCCTCAGATTGGTCACTGTAGGGAGCACGTTGTGGCACAACCTCTAACCCAACAGCCGAATCTTGGGGGAACGCTCGCCTTCCAAAAGAACTGCCAGTTTGTAGACCCCCCAGTCGAGCTAGACACGCCCGAAGCGGCACATGCCAGTGACTAGGTGCTCCAGAAGAAGAAGGCGACCGATTTTTCAAAGTGCAAAATTACCTCATCTCACCCTGGATTCGGCAGCAACGGAGTTGACAGAATACAGTCCGCATTGACACCCTTGAACTCTGCACGGATCATATCCACATTCTAGTCACCATGAAGAATAAGAGAAGCCACTTTGTGTGGCTGGGTAGCGAATGCCGTAGAAATTTAATCTGGAAAGTGTGGGGTGTCGGAAGCCAAAACACCCTTGAGATAGGAACAGAAACCCCATCCTGCACCCGCCTTCGGAGCCCAGTGACCAGCAATTCTCGCGTGCGAAACAGAGATTGCCAAGTAAAGGATCGGGAGCAGCTAAGACGGGCGTTGAAGAATGTGGCATCGGGGAAGTATTTTTGCCGCAAAATCTGGTGCAACAAACTCATCGGCTGGGCAGCCAGCGTCCAAGTAAGCTTAGCGAACATGGATGTATTGTGTTCTCTTAGTTTCCGAAACCCCAATCCTCCGTCCTCCTTGTCGCGGCACAATCGGCCCCAGACCAACCAATGTATCTTTTGCAACCGCCATGCCTAAAGAAATTAGCCATCATCCTTTCAAGCTCCTTAAGCAGTGCATCCAAAAGCTCAAAATAGCCCATGACGTACGCGGCAGTGCTTGCAACATGATTTTAATGAGTACCGCTTGCCCTGTTGGGATAATTGCCTCATAGAATAGCCTTGCATCATCGCCACATATGCTCCTTAACCTCCTCGAACACCCCCTTTTAGACTGCCCTACCGCAGTCGGCAAGCTGAGGTATTTGGCGTGCTGAGTTGTGACTTGAACGTCGAGGATGCTGGCCAGCATTGCCCATGAAGCCTATGGTGTGTTTTACTGAACACGATGGCGGACTTATCCATGTTAATCCAGAGACCCAACGCACGTTCGAGCCGCTCCAAAATCTATTTGATGCACCCCATGGCAGCAATGCTAGCTTGACAGAAGATCAATGTATCGTCCGGGAGAAGCAGGCGCGAGACCGGCGATGTGTGCCGCTCATAGCCATGCCCTGGAGCACCCCACGGAGTTCGGCTTGGTGAGTTCAGCTGCTAAAGGCCTCTGCATAGAAAAGAACAAGTACGGGGGCAAGGGATACCCTTGTTAGAGACCTCGACTAGGATAGACAAAACCAAATTGCTTACCGTTGAGTAGAAAAGTATATGTAATACAACTAGGACAAAGCATAATCAACTCAAAAAATCTAGTGTGAAATCCTAATCTAAGCAAAACACTCCGAAGAAAATTCCATTCGATTCGTTCATACGCCTTACTGATATCAAGCTTCAAGGATACGTGGCCAGCGTGCCCCAGTTCTTTTCCGTTAGGAAATGATTGAGTTCATAGGGAATGAGAACATTATCCGTGATAAATCATCCTGGGACGAAGTCTAATTGTGTGGCAGAAATAAGAGTATTTAGGAATTTCTTGAGCCGATTAGCTATAGCTTTAGACGCAATGTTATATATAACATTACACAAGCTAATGGGGCAGAATTCAAACATTGACTCCGGGTTAGGGCACTTTGGTATAAGAACAATTTATGTGAAATTAAGCAAAGGCTGAATAGCGCCGTTGTTAAGGATATTAAGCACACAATCAGAAACATCATTACCAACAATATACCAATATTTCTGGAAGAAAAGAAGGGACATACCGTCGGGTTCGGGGGATTTGAGAGATGCATTTGCATTAAAGCAAGGTAGACCTCCACCTTGGAGAAGGGGCGGACAAGCTCGTCATTCATCGCCTCCGTAATATGAGGCTCCATCATGCCCAAAACTTCATTAATCATAGCACTATCCGATTGGTGGACCTAAAGTGGTGCCCAAAGTAGCTCAGAACCACCTCCCTAACCTCCGTGACGCTTTCCACAACCCGCCCCTATCGTCTTCCAACCTTTGCACCGAATTTTCTTGCCTTCCGTTTGCTTGCCTGGGCATGAAAAAAAGGAAGGATGTATTCCAATCGCCTTCCTTAAGCAACAACGCCTTTGCTCACTGCATCTACAACACTTACCCCCTACCCCTTAATTCCTCCAATTTATTGTGTAGACTATCGAGCTATTGCTTTTAATTAAGACTGAACCCATACCTCCAAATCCTTCCGCCAGAGTAGTGGTAGGCCACTAGATTTGCCAACCGAGTTTACCCCAACACAGTAGCAATTTAACCATTCCTTAATCCTATAACATCTCTAGGTTTTGCACTTGGTCTCGGAGAGAAAGGTCAACCCGAGGCTATGAAGCCAAACCAGCTCTATGAGAGTACGAACTGTCCAAGGGGCTCCCAGCCCCTGACAGTTCCAGACTAAGTTTTTAATGGCTCCCAGTGGGATTGCATAGCAGTCTCCGCCGATATCTGATCTAAATCCTCGTCGAGCAAATGCGAACGACGTTTACTAGCTGGTACTAGCCCAGATTTAGGCTCAATTATGGTAATACCATGGCTCCATACCAGCATCGCGACATTGATCGCCACCGTTGGGGGCCTACACCACCCCTCGTGAACCCACGAGCGACAAACTGAAGTGAAATAGTGACTAGTGTGTCGCTGCTGAACATGGAGGATGCCTGCCCCTGAAGTGTGGTCAAACCTGGAGTTTCCCCCATTGTAGATTTAGTCTGTCCCTCTGCCTGACCGAAGGCCGAGTCCCTTGTACCCTCATCGCGTCCCCCCTCCTTCCTTGGAGGGACATCAACAGGTGGATGTGTTTCCTCAACAGGCTCCTCATGAGCAAGCTAGACCAGCTGCTTTCCTTTCCCCAAATCCTGCGGGTAAGACATGACGTTGGCCCCCCCTCGACCGTGACCTCCTGCGGCTGCATAGACTGGTCATGAAGTCCAGTCCCCGGTGTAGAGAATCCCCTAAAGATCGCAGGGCCTCTTTTCGATAACTGCTACCGCTACACATATAGTGGTGTGAAACTTGGTTGGGGTTCTGGGGCAGTAGGCCAGGGTTTAGTTGTATTAAAAAATGGGGCCTTAAGCCACGGCCCGTGCGATGTGTCGTCCCCTGGATCCACTAATCCCGAAAGCGTACCTCACAATATTTGGAAATGTGTCCGAGGCAACCACACAAGTAGCAAAAAGTTGGGAAGACGTTTATAAGTGAACGTTACCATATGTTCCTCGCCCATAGTCGTGCAAATTTCAATGCTCGTTTCAGTAGTAGATTAACATCAACGCCCATCTTCAACCTCGCCAACCCCCCCAGGAGCACCTGGAAGCGTCTATGTCCATGTCTTGAAACTTGCCGAGTGTATCCCTATAAACGTGGCAAGCCCTAGATTCCTCTTGCTCAACGGTAAGTCATGCACATGCACATAAAAAACACACCAGTTGAGGTCAACATGCATGGGATTATGCTATTCCCCAATACTGTTGAGGATCAATAGATTATGCTCAAAATTCCAAGGACAACCCTCTAACGCCCGATTCCTATCAATCACGTGATTAAAATGCAATAGCAAGCAACCACCTGACGACTGATGAATGTCCATACCTCGAACTGGCAGGAGCATACTCCTTACCGACGCACTCAACCCCTCGAAGTTTTATGCACGACTAGTGAGAACTTGCCCCACCAGACATAAATGGAGCCCTTCCGAATCGAAGTGCCATAACCCATGAGGGATGACCAGGTCAGCGCTCTCATCATCTAGCTAACCCAATGGTCAGGTTCCAACACCCCCCCCCCACCGCCCCGCCCCCATAGTGCTATGGAAGTAAAACCGCAGACCTGAAGGTGCCCGGGACCAGGGCTGTTCGTGAGATTTCGTCCAACTCGTCCCTTGACAAAGGCACCTTACCTTGAAGCGACGAAAGAAAAGACAAAACAAAATTGGTAATAGAAAACAATCAACGATATAACCCTAACCCTAAGACTATCGGACGTGAGCTACAGAACCACAACCTGAAGAAAGAAAGGCACAAAACCTTAAAAAAAGAAATCAAGTATGCTAAACCCTAAAGAGAATAAAATCAAGAATGTTGAACCCTAAACGCAAAATACCCTACAAAATAGAAAAAGTGAAGGGAAAACAAAGTGAAAGAAAGGGGAAATGAGCGTAAAAGAATCTGGGAGCTGCTTGCAACGCCCAAGCCTGACTGCAGTAAAAGGTATTCCTTAGTGGAACGAACGGCAAAAAACTCCCTGAAACACTATACTGACGATCAGGCATATGGCTTTTGATGATCGCTCACGCACACTAGACTATTGATGACGCTAGGACTCTCATGCAGAGAGAACGCAAACCCTCATGCAGATAGAAAAAATTAAACATACATTAGGTAGTAAACTCATTAATCTCAATCCAAGGTCATTTGGTGGGTTATTCATAGAGATATAAGAAGTTAAATAAGTGTAGTTATAAGAAAAACCATTAGTAAGAAGTTAAATAAGTGTAGTTATAAGAAAAACCATTAGTAAGAACTACAATATGACATGATGTTATTGCATGTAAATTAAAACTGTTTTTTAAACAAAATCAAATCAACCACTTGAAATTTTAATAATAAGAGAAAGTGATAATTTGTTAAGAAAAATTTCGGTGCATTTATGAAGAATTTGTTGAACTAAAAGAAAATAATGGGGGTACTAAAAGTGATTTAGTGACTACCTTAGAAACCAAAAATAAAATTCTCTTTATTTAAATATATATATGTATATATATATACACTTGTTATAACGCGAACTCAAGAATTTATTTATAGATTATCAAAAAAGCAAAAATGAAAAGGGAAAAATAATCAACAACTTCTTAAAAATGGTCATGGTAAGAATTGGTCATGGTAAGAACGATTCAAGAATTTAATTAATATATGCACATGTTGGAAAATGGTGAATGATAAATTAAAGAATAAATCGTGACAAGTGATTGGTTACGATGTGCAACGCATAACAAGCTCGTGATAGCTCATGAAAGCTTGTGACACGTAGATGATGGTTGATGGGCCCCAATCATCATCCGATCGTCTATGATCAACCTAATGAGTGTGTCCTTTGGTTCAAATGATGTGTCCATTGGGTGAAACCCTTTGGATGAAATGATGCATTCATTTGAGTGAAATGGTATGTCCTTTGGTTGAAATGATGCGTCCATTCGGATGAAAGGTCATAACCTTTCAAAGGCATATTTTCTGATTGGACATGTCCGTTCGAAATGCCTTTTCAACACCTATAAATAGGCCCTCTCATTTCATTTCGCTCATGGATGATAGAAATTCAACTTATTCATAGAATCTGTAGGCATAAAATCATTCTACAAATAGAGTTTAGCAAGAGAGTTTTAAAATATCGCTTTGTTCGTCGTTTCTCAAAGTTTGTAGTGCTGCTACTTTGAGATAGAAAGTCGTTGTACCTTGAGAGACAAATTGTTGAGTACGTGAGCACCAGAGCGGGGTAATAATTGTCTTAAAGATAAAGAGTCTAACTCTTGACTCGAATTTATAATACACAATTTCCCGCACTATTCATCTCATTAAGAATCATGTCTGGTTTTGGGGGGAAATTGAACACGTGAGTTTTCAGGGTCAAGTTACAAGACCAATTTTGGATTTAATCCAAGTTCTGGAGTAGATTATTCTAACTATGTATAATTATTTTAGTTGATGATTTATTGTTTTTATTCAGACAAACTATGTATTTGTCAAAGTTGTTCCTCCTTGAGAATAAGTTTTTTAAATTATTCAATGATATCTTATTAAGTGCTTTAATTTTCTCTTTCATACTTAGCTCGAATATTTTTTTATTGGGAAAATCGAATTTTTGGTCCCATATCTTAGGGCCTCTTTTGATTTGGTCCCGTTTGTTATATTTTTCTCACAGTTAGTCTCATTTGTTCAGTTTTTTCTCAAATTGGGTCCGAAACAATATTTTCATCAAATTGTTAAAGGAGGAATCACGTGCCACACGCGTGACCATTAAATGTCTGGTTTTGGGGGGAAATTGAACACGTGCCACTGACTTGAATCGTCCTTAGTGCCTTTTTTATTGCTAAATAGAAAACTCTTGTCTGTAGCACGGTGTTGCCTGGTTGGGAAGGAAGTGCTCATGATACAAGAATTTTCTATTTAGCTATAAGAGATCCATCTTAAAAATTTCTAATGCCTCCAAAAGGTACGCTATAGTGGATTTTTTTTTCTAACTAAATAAATATATTATTAATTATATCTTGATATTGTTATTTTTTAAATGTATAGGAACATATTATCTTGTTAATGCTGAATAACCAAATATCAACGGATTTCTTGCTCCATACAAGGGACATAAATACCATATTCCGGAATTTCAGTGTGCATCATCTTATTCAAATCACTTTGAAGCATTCAATCATGTGCACTCCTCATTGCGTGGATCTATTGAACGTTCTTTTGGCGTCTGGAAGAAAAACTTTTATACAATGAATATCTGTCAATATTGAATGGCCAGATCAAGTCGCTCTTGTCTCAGTTACAATGGCAATACACAACTATATTTGCAAGCATGATTTGGAAGATGAAGATTTCTTATTTTTCGATAATAATTCTAATAATGTATTGCATGATGAAAACGTGATGATACGGGTAGTGGATGTGTCAACAGGGGTGACAATGACAAAGTGATGATTCGATGAATAAAGTAAGGGATGATATATGTGCATCAATTACCTTTCAACGGATTGGTATTCCGGGTCTATTTTACTGAATTACGCAAAGTTATTGAGTTAATGTAGTCTTTTATTTATGTATAGAAATGTTCAATTCAATGTTGAGTCTTCAAATTGATTTTTGTTTTCGAACTCTTATATAGTGAGAAATGGATCAAAAAATTGCTTTATTGTCCAATACAAGCTCCAATCTAAATATCATTCTCAATGATAAATGCATAAGTTATAAAAAGATGACCAATTTGTTACTAATTTGCTAATTAAGCTATAAGTTCTATTAGTGGTCTTAAATGGACATTATTTTCTCCTCTAATTTCTCTAAACCCTTGAGTTGAGAGGAAAAAGAAGAAGATAGATACACTTTGTTAGTTTACTGTTATATTCAAAAAGTTCATTTACAATTAATATATGTTACATGTACTTTAATATGTAAAATTCATACTAATTGCACTTTAGGGGAAAGAAAACTCTCGTCCAGCTCGGAAAAAAAAAAAAAAAACTATCCTTAAAAGTTTATTTGTACATATATGAGAATTGCTCATTTCGTAAAATAAAAAACATTTTCTTAGGAGAATCGCATTCTCTCATGTTGCAATTATATTGCAAAACATTTTTTATTTTAGGGATAAAAAAGTCATATACTAATTAAGCTCTACCAATAAGCACTTTTTTTTCAAACACTTCCTTATTTAGCTTTTTTCAACTTTTCACTTTTTTTTCCTAACACTACCCACTCTTGTTTCTGCTTTAACTTCTAACTTTCTCTACAATAATCACTTTTCTAAAAGCAGACGTTTTCGCAAACACTCCCTATGAGTTGGTGGTGAGTCGGGCATGACTAAAAAGAGTGCGATGACGGAAAAGGGATCAGGTGGGGATATGTCCATTGTGAGGAGGCGAATCAAGGGGTGATTGTTCGGCAGTGAAATGACTGCCAACAATAGGGAAATGATGGAAAAGTCGAAGGGGGAATCACACACAAAGAGGGAGAGAGATCCAGTTGGAGAGGTGACAAAAATGGATGGGTGTGGGCTCAAAAAGTTCGCCGTGAGCAGGGGAATCTTTTGGTGGTGGTGCGGCAGAAAAGGTAGTCGAAGAACGGCGAATCGACGACAAGGAGGAAAAGGGATCTAGGCCTTGCAAACCTATTGTTTGGTGCGAGTGAGGGTGCGTTACAGCTCCGATTGGGGCACGTGCTGCATGGCGGGATCGACACTAGGAGGCACTGTCAATGGTACAATGTGTGGCCGGATACGCACCAAAAAATATTTTTGACCACGGCGCGACAATGGCGGTGGTCAGCGATCAGTAGCGGGGTGGTGGTTGGTGGGTCAGTTAGGCCCGACTCACCAACTCACCAAGTCAGCAAAGGTGACGTGGCAGTTTTTTGCCATATCGTTTTTTAAGTCAGCACTAGCTAACACCACATCAGCATCTAGCAACCAATCAGAAGTCAGGCCTCAATTTTAGATCAACACGTGCAGTCCATTTCCAATTTTCTTGGGGTTTTAAAATTTTTGATATCGAAGGTCCTTAAATCGTGACTTTGAAAAAGTTGGAAAATTATTTTGCTACCCCAGACATATAAAGGACGAAAATGCAAATGGGGTCAAGTTACATGACAAATTTTGCATTTAATCCCCGGAACTTTGAATGCAACAACATGAAATCAGAAAGAGGAAGAAATAACGTATAAAAAATGAAAATTTTAATAATAAAAGAACATGATATTCTATATGTAAAATCAATTGTATTATACTATAAAAATAGATGAATATATCACTAATAATGCAGCTAAGTAATTTTTATCTCAAAAGAAAACCGTCATCCATGCATTAAAATGGCTAAGTTTGAAAGAATGAGTGATATAATGTTGCACCTTGGGTTGGCCTTTGCTCTCATTATGAAGTTTTGAACAGTTTTCGTTAACTATTGGTTGTCTTTGGTATTCTTAAAACATACTAATTCGGATTTTCTTATTTTCATGCAAATTTTTATGGATTTAATTTGTGAACTAGTTTATTTTAAAGAAATAAATTAAAATTCCTGATAAAATTAAATAAGCCCATTATATTTTTCTTCCTGCCAAATTTAAAAGATTTAGTTTGTTAATTGATTTTCTTCTAAATAAAGAAATTAAATTTCCGCAAAAATTAAACCAACCAATTAGATTCATTATAACTAAATAATTCAAAATTCTAAGAGTGATGTAAGTTTGGAACAATGAATGATCGATTAAAAAGTATATGGTTAAAACTAAATATAAATGATAGTCATAAGCTAAATAATATTTATAAAAATATTACAAAATCCTCTAAAATCTGAATTTGTTTAAGATAAATACAAATTGAATTAGTATGGTGACCTTGAGGATAAGATAAGTACTAATTTTAAAATAAAATATTGTGTAGATGATTTAATTTGTAGATAAATACAAACTAAATTCTTAATTTAAAATAAATGAGATTTTAACCAATGAGATTTTTTTTACTAAATAAAAAATTCAAATTATCAAAAATAATATTGAGTCAAAATTACCTTAATTGCAGTCAAAGTTACCAATTATATATTTCCTTTATAATAAAAAAAATTCAAAATTACAATATATTTAGTATGGAGTCAAAATTAACTTAATTGTGGTCAAAGTTCATTTAGTGCCCTGGCGTCGAAAACCTGTTTGTGAAGATTATAAAGCACATCCATATATCTCTCTCTCTCTCTCTCTCTCTCTCTCTCTCTCATGGGGACAGAAAATTCCAGTTGGAAAGTTATGATGTTGCCAAGGCTGGCCTATGGTCACATCTCTCCATTCCTAGAGCTAGCCAAGAGACTATCACATAGAAACATCCAAACATACCTTTGTTCCACACCTGCAAATCTGAGTTCCATTAAGAACAAAATCCCTGGAAAATACTCCTCTTCTATTCATTTTCTAGAGCTCCATCTGCCTGATTCCTTTCCTCAACTTCCTCCTCACAACCACACAACCAATGGCCTCCCACCCAACCTGATTTCCGCCCTCAGAAAGGCCCTGGATTTATCGGAACTGGATTCTCCAGGATCTTGAAATCCCTCAAGCCTGACCTGTTAATCCAATTCTGATTGAATGGGCTGGAGGAACAACCTTTTCAAACAATATCCCGTCAGTTTCTTTCTTAACATCAAGTGCAACAATGTTTTCCTTCTACAATCATTCCCTGATGAATCCTAACGAGTGGAGTACCCTTTCCCAGCCATTAAATTTACAGGTCCTGAACAAGATGTGATAAATGGTTATATTGAAGCCTTTAGAAAGAGGAGTAAGGAGAGAGACCTTGATAATCAGGGAGCAAGTGATCAAATTGTGCTGATCAAAAGCTCCAAGGAAATTGTAGGGAAATATATAAACTATCTATCTCAACTTACCGAAAGGAAAATTGTTCCTGTGGGGCCACTAGTCTCTGCTAATCCAGGACCTGATGATGAAAATTGTGACCTGATGGAATGGCTTGGAAAAAAAGATGAGTTCTCGACTGTCTTCGTATCGTTTGGGAGTGAGTATTTCTTGAAAAAAGAGGAGATTGAAGATATGGCTTACGCGTTGGATCTCAGCGACGTGAACTTCATATGGGTCATCAGGTTTCCAGGAGACGAGAAAATCAGGGTTCCGGAGGCGCTGCCTACAGGGTTTCTTGAGAGGACGCAAGAAAGAGGTAAAATTCTAGAGAAATGGGCACCACAGGCAAAGATTTTGGGACACTCAAGTGTTGGTGGATTTGTTAGTCATTGTGGTTGGAATTCACTATGGAGAGCGTACAGTTTGGAGTTCCAATAATCGCCATGCCAATGCAGTTCGATCAGCTCGTTAATGCAAAACTCGTTGTGGAATTGGGAGTTGGTGTGGAAGTTGATAGAGATGAGCGAGGGAGATTTAGGAGGGAGGAGATTGGAAAGGTGATCAAAGATGTTGTGGTTGGGAGAATTGGCAAAGGATTGAGGAGAAAAGTTTGGGAAAAGAGAGAAATTTTGAGGGCTAAAGGTGAAGAAGAGATTGATGGACTTGTACAAGAGGTAGCGCAATTGTGTGGGAAGAGTACTGTTAAGACGGAAACTTAATCAAGTATTTGAGGTGCAACAAAATTGACGTGCTAGCAATCAATAGTTATGGATGGAGATCATGTTATATATATGTTCCCGTCGATGCATAGGAATGACTTAATTAGTATTTTAGAGTTGTGTGTTAACGTTTGCTTATGTATTGGTTAGTTTGCAAGGCACTAAAAGAAATATAACTATAGCTTAAATTTTTGTCTTGCTAACACTACAAAAAATAAATTGGGTTTTGGAACAGATATTTTGTAATGGCCATGAAGCCGTTACAATATAAACGATCATTGTAACATTTTTGGAACGGAGGAAGTAATATGGCGGCTTAATCTCGGATACGAGAAAATTGTGTACCGAGCGAGTGAAAAACTGGTTAAAATGCCGTTACAAAAACGTGATGTATGTATAGCCATTACAAAAATAAGGCCGTTACTAATTGTAACGGCCTTTGAAATTGCCTCGTAAACTTGTAACAGCCAACCGACATTTTAAAGACCTTTCTTACAATAGCCGTAAGAAAAACATAGCCGTTACAATATTGTAACGACTCTTTAAAGGGTGTTACAATTTTGTAGAGGTTTCTATTAAATGTGATTCTCTGTTACAAGAACTGTAGCACAAAACCGCTACAAAACGTAAGTAGGAGGGGCTGATGCAAAGGCAGTTACAATTGGAACGACTAATTTTTTGAAAATATAACCGTTGCAAAGACCATACCAAAAATTATTGTATCTAACGGCTATATTCCAACGGTAATATTTCAACGGTTATTTTGTTGCCACTAAAGCCGTTACAAAAGCAGGTACATATGGTTCTATATATTATGTTGCATGATATTTTTAATTTATTTCATTTGTTCTACTCTTGATTAACCACACATACTCTCAATCTCTCTCGACTACAATTAGTGCACTTACGCTTGTTCGGTTATCGTTAATTCATTGAGTTGCTCTGACCAGGTAACAACTTCAACCCTTTTTTTTTTTAAAGTAAACGCCGTTTAATTATTTTTATTCTAAATGTATGTTTGTGTATATGTAGTTCTAATCATGTTAAGGCAATTGAGAAGAAGGATGTATGAGAAGAACCTCCCGAATAGGGTGTGTCTTACACCGCAGTTTGAGGATGCTGTTAAAACTTTCATAGAGTGGGCTCAGTCCCAGCGTCAATTTATGGACGGAGATAAGATTAGGTGCCCGTGTGTGAAGTGCAAAAACGGAAGGTTCAAAACACCCTACGAGGTAAATTTTGACTTATATAGGCGCGGGTTTGTTCCAAAATATTATAATTGGACTTGTCATGGAGAGGAGAGGGTGCAGGAGTACTTTGATGCTGTGACCGCCTCTCCAACGCAGGAGGACCAAACCCCATCTACTTAGGAGGAGGGTAGTTCGCATTGGGGTGATCAACAACAGATGGATTGGGCGTAGAGGATGTTTTATGATGCAGTCGGGCCAGGTTATTTTTCTTCTTACGACGAAGGTGCGCCCAACGATGGTACGAGGTCATGTCCTACATGGTACGGGGATGGGCGATATGATTATGTGTCAGGGTTGTCAGACCATTTTTTCGATGTAGTGCGCGCTGCCAACCAGCCGTTGTGGAGCGGTTGTACCCAATCTCAGTTGGGGGCGGTTGCTAGTTTGGTGAATATCAAGGCTGAGGGCAATTTATCCGAGCGCACATATGATCGAATGTGCAAGTGGGCTGATCATATATTGCCCTGCAATCACACTTTCCTTACTGATTACTACAGTACGAAGAAATTGATTAGAGATTTGGGGTTATCTGTTGAGAAGATTGATGTGTGTAAAAATGGTTGCATGCTGTACTGGAAGGACGATATTGATCTGGAGTACTGCAAGTTTTGTGGAGAGGCTAGGTACAAGCCGACCAGACAGCGAGACCCCCGCCGAAAGAAGTCCCCGTATGCCATTTTTAGGTACCTGCCACTTACTCCCCGACTGCAAAGGTTGTATGCTTTGACAGCGACTGTTGAGCACATGATGTGGCATGCCACACATCAGACAGAGGGGGGCTCCATGTGTCATCCGTCCGATGCAGAGGCTTGGAGTCATTTCAACCAGACATATCCTGACTTTGCATTGGAGCCCCATAATGTTAGGCTAGGCCTGTGCACAAACGGGTTTGCGCCGCACGGTCAGTATGGTAAAACTTACTCATGTTGGCCCGTTATACTCACACCGTACAATCTCCCGCCGGAAATGTGCATGAAGTCTGAGTACATGTTCCTCACATTGGTGATCCCTGGCCTGTGAAATCTGAAGCGTCTGATCGATGTTTATCTAGAGCCGTTGATCGAGGAGCTTTTGAAATTGTGGCATGTGGGCGTACAGACGCACGATAGTGCTATGAACCAAGCATTCATGATGCGCGCGACATTGATGTGGACCATGAACGACCTACCTGCTTATGGGATGACATATGGATGGAGTATCACTGGTATTATGGGGTGTCTAGTTTGTATGGATGACACACAGACATTCCATCTGCAGCATGGTAGGAAGGCGTGCTACTTTGACTGGCACAGATAGTTTTCACCACTAGATCATCCTTACTGCAGGAATAAGAAAGCTTTCACTAGAAATCGAGTGGGAAGGAAAGTTGCAAGCCCGAGGTTGACTGGAGAACAGATTCGCGATTGGGTAGCAGACTTCAATCCTGCTGTCGAAGAACCTATGACACTCCCACCAGGATATGGAACCATCCATAAGTGGACGAAAAAAAGCATATTTTGGGATCTTCCATACTGGTCAACGCTTTTGATACGGTATAACCTTGATGTCATGCACATTGAGAAAAACGTGTTTGACAACATATTCAACACCGTGATGGATATAAAGGGAAAAACCAAAGACAATCTGAATGCACGCAAGGATTTGAAAACTATATGCAATCGGCCAGAGCTTGAGTTGGACGAACAAAGACCGAACGCGAGGCCAAAAGCGGTGTATACCTTGACGAAGGAGCAGAAGAGGAGGATATATGATTGGATTCGTTGTCAGAGTTTCCTGATGGTTATGCATCTGACATTGCCCATTGTGTAGATTTCACGGAGTTAAGGATGTATGGCTTGAAAAGCCACCACTGTCACGTATTTATGCAAAGTTTATCCCAATTGCCTTCCGTGAGATGCTTCCGGAGAACATGTGGAATGCATTAACGGAGGTGAGTTTGCTATTCCAGCACATATGCTCGACTACGCTTGACATCACAAAACTACAGGAGTTGGAAAATAGCATAGCTGTGATCATGTGTAACCTTGAGAAAATCTTTCCGCCAGCTTTCTTCGACTCAATGGAGAACCTCATTGTTCATTTTCCATATGAGGCTCGTGTGGGAGGGCCAATGCAGTATAGGGGCATGTACCCATTTGAGAGGTAATTAACGCTCACGTATTTAATTTGTTATTCCTAATATTCATCCGTATGTTAATAATTAAATATGTTTCCTGAATAGATTCCTTCACGGTTTGAAGAAGAAGGTGAAGAACAAAGCACATGTCGAGGCGTCAATTGTGGAGGAAATCGGGCTATTCACTTCCCACTACTTTGAGCCGTATGTTCTTTGCAAGCGCAACAGACCCACTCGAAATGACAATATGACGACCAACAAATGACAACATCCAACGGTGTATTTTCAACTACCTTGGCCGACCTAGTGGTATCTCAAAGAAGAGATGGCTAAGTGGTGCAGAACGGCATATAATTGAGACGTATGTGTTGTGCAATTGTGAAGTAGTCATGCCATATTACGAGTAAGTATTTGCACATATATATAGCCACAATCTTTGTTGTGAGACTGCTTTTCCATTAATATGTATTTGCAACCAGGGAATTCTTGAACGAGTTATATGGGCGTGGCCATCATTCGGAAGATCGAATTATTGATCAACTAGTAGCAACTGATTTCAAGGATTGGTTCAAACGTCATGTAAGTTGATGTATTTTTCGTATGGCCTTATGACGTGGTTCCAATGTCCTGTTATTAATTTGTATTAATACGAATTTGCAGGTTTATCCTGAATTGAACGACACAGATTAGGAGCTCCTTAAACGTCACTATTCGGGTCCATGCGGTGAGGTGACAACATTCTCGTGTTATTTTGTGAATGGTTTCAACTTCCAAACGAAGCGACACAACATGGGCAAGTCAACAATGAACTATGGGGTGTGTGTGAAGAGCTCATCGTACACAGACACGGACAATGACTTCTATGGAATACTCGAAGAGATAATTCAGTTGACATACCCACTTATTCCGAACTTGCATGTCGTGTTGTTCAAGTGTCGTTGGGCCGAGCCGATTAGAGGCATGAAGGTACACCCTTGGTATCACCTTGTTGATGTTAATTTCAAAAAGTTGTACCAGAAAGATGAACCATTCATACTGGCACAACAAGCAGTACAAGTTTACTACATAGAGTTTTCAAGCATGAAGAGAGGTAAAGCGGATTGGATGGCTGTTTGCAAAACCACGACTCAGAGAGTAATTGACGAGTTTCGATGGACCAATATCGCGTATCAACCAGATGAAGACATACATGTCCCTGAAGTTGCTTCGGACAATCAAACCTACGAGCTACATGATCTTGATGGTATACAACTTTTTGTTGATCTTCCAGTAGCACGCCAACAAGGAGCAGGAACTTCTCGGATGGCCCAAGATGATGATGAAGAAGACGAGGATGATGAAGATAGTTTCGAGGATTATGAGACTGATGAAGATGAGTCACCTGGTTTCTAGTGTTTCGTAACGAACTAGTTAATATTGTTGTATTTAGTGAATATTTAATATTTTTTTTTAAAAAAAATTTAAACTTTGGAATGGCCTTTTTAATAATGGAGGTGCAACAAAAGCCGTTCCTAATAGTCGAAAAAAATGGCGCCTCAATTTCCCGTAACATGAAAATTTTAGAGGGAAATAATTAACTATGTAACGTCCTTCATATAAGCCGTTACTAAAACCGTTTCAAAATGAACGTGTTGGCGGAAAAGCCAAAAATTTGGGGGCATTTTGAAAATTTTCACTAATATTATTATATACATTACAAAGGCTATTACAAAGTATAGAAATAATGGTGTATTCCTAGTGCCGTTACAAATAGTGTGTATGTCAAAAAATATCATTCCCGGTATGATATCTTTAAATATGTGCACTCGATTCTTACCAAACTTGATTATATTTAAGAATTTGGTCTTTTCATCACATCTGACGGTCCGATTTCAAATCAGATGGCTCATTTCAATGATGCACCGGATTCACTCGATTATATTATGCACCTGATACCATATCTCGACATCCGTAAATCAAGTTAGTACAACACTTCATCAACTGTATTCTTATACCAATTTGATTATATCTAACGGTTGGATCTTTAATTTAACGGTCTGATTATGTGATGCAGTACACCAATATATAATCTAAGTTACATCAACGAATTACTAACCATTACGTGTATACAAATTTATTTCATTATGTGACCACATATCAATCTGTATTCAAAATATATTGTGATTTTAATTGTGTTATTTACACATATATACACTTTATCTAAGATTAATAATTCTGAAAATGGAATTAAAATCTTTTTAATGGTTACTTTTTAATAGTTCTAGAAATCATTGTAATTTCATGTAATTTTTGGAATTTTTGTAATTTTAGGAAATCTATGTATTTCATGTAATTTTAGGAATTTTTGTAATTTTAGAAAATCTATGTAATTTCATGTAATTTTATGAATTTTTGTAATTTTTGTAGGAAATCTATGTAATTTCATGTAATTTTATGAATTTTAGGAAATTTGGTAATTTTAAGAAATATACGTTGTTTTATGTAATTTTTTGAAAAAACATGTAATTAAATTTCTTTAATTACGTTGTCAATTCACTAACATTTTGTAATTTTAGGTCATATATGTAATTTTAGGGAATTTAAGTTAATTTATTAAAATTTTGCTAAAATATAATCAAACATTGACAACTTTATACAAAATATAATCCATATTTTTTAAATGTCTAGATATTAGGACAAACGGTGCTTCGGTCCCTCCCGGATGTGGTCGTGGCAGCGGTCGTGGCCAAACGAGTCCGGCTCCACTAGCACAGCCTCCAGTGCCATAGGCCCCGCCCGTTGACCCGGCCACTCCGGTGTCATCGACCGCGGAGGTCGGCACTAGATAGCCCCAGGTGGCCTCGAGTTCTCAGGCACCGGGGGCCTCCGATTCTTAGGCCCCGGGGCCTCGGCCATGGGATTTACCACCACCACCACCACCACCATCGCCTGAATTGCCACTCCATCTGCACGTCACTACATCAGCCTCCGCGATGCGAGGTAATCTAACACAAATATATTTAATTATTTTCAGTTGATTTGTTCTTATGTTTTTTAATTTGGAATTAGTTTTTCAGGTCTGACCGAGATTTTCATAGTTTTATAAATGCGACGGTGAAAAACTACTACCCTCACCCTTGGGGATGCATCAAGAAGATTCCATAGGAGCACATCCTGTTTTGGTAAGATAATGTTAAGGTAACGCCATGTTTTATTATGTTTTATTTGAGTTTTAAATATTTTACTAATTCTTTTCTTTTTAATATGTCAATATGCAGCTTAAATACTGGTGGGACTGCAACAACGAGTCGATGTACAAGGTCGTCCGGTGGCAGGCCGAACGGTTCCTGCGGAAGCGGTTCTCCGACGCCCGAGCCCAGCTGTCTCGTCCGCTTTGGCTGGCCGAGGAGATTGTTGTCGACAACCAGGACTTCAAGAAAATGTCGGCCAAGAATAAGGCCAATCGAGCAGCTAACCCCACCGCCGCAACGACCGTCTACAGAGGGGGCTCCTCGTCTGTTGGCCACCACAAGAAGAAGATGGTAAGTGTACAATTTATTTCAAGTGATTCATTATATTAGATGCTTTAATTAATTATTTAAATTTATCTTTGACAGGAGGCACAAATCGGTCGCCCGATCAAGCAGATGGAGCTCTTCTCCAAGGTCTACAAGAGAAAGGAGGATGGCCAAAGGAGCGGCCCAAGGGCGGCACAGGTGGCGCTAAGTTTTTTTTTTTTTGAATTTCCTTAGGTATTTATATTATAATTTTATATTTTTATACTAAGTCCAGTATTCCAATTGCAGGAGGAGTTCGAAAGGATGGTGGAGGAATAACAAGTCGACCAACCACCCAATGCTCAATCAGATCTTCCACCATTTTCTCAAAGCTGGGTGGCTATGACCGAGAACCAGATGTGGATGACGGAAGCAGACGGGGGGAAGAGGGGTCGGTATTCGGACTTGGCTCAGAGGCCCACCACACGATTGCTAGACCCTCGCAGTTGAGCTCGTCATCTACTCCACCGCCCCGGCCACCACAAGAGCAACGCTCGGACTACGATGATCGGCTCGCTAGGCTCTAGGAGATTGTCCACCGTCTGGCAAATGAGATGTTCCAACCTCCATCGGCTCTACCGTCCCAAGATCTAGTTGATCCCCCACAGCACAACGATGAGGTAGAAGACGAGGAGCTCAGAGACGATCAAGCAGAAGACGGGGATCTACATTAGGGTCGGATTTCATGTTTCCAAAATATGTATTTATATTTTAAAAATAATTTTGTAGAAACAATTTTAATTTCGATATTAATATTGTTATTTCTTCTTGCTACCCGATATATTTTTATATTCAAAAGATTAAATAATAAATTATAAAAATAATATATAAAATAAAAAAAAATTAAAATTAATTTTTGTAAACAAAATTAAAATTAATTGTTTATAAAAAAAAATTAAAATTAATTTTTTATACAAAAAATTAAATAAAAACTTTTGGAACGGCCTTAGCAATAGCTATAGGAATGTAACATGTTAAAAATATGACCGTTATAAAGGCCGGTATAGAATTTACAAGAAAAACCGTTACAAAAACCGGATGTAAAGCAATTACAAGAAATGAAACCAAATTACATAAGCGATCGTTCCACGGGGAGGTACAAAAACCGTTTAAAAAACTGGTACAAATCATGAACAACACGCACAGGGGAGTGTAGCAATAACCGTTACAATATATGTTATATGTGCATTATCGTCCGAATTACAAAAACCATTATAAAATAAAAAAGCACGTGTTACAAAAATAGATGAAAAAATCGTTCCAATAGTGATACACAATTATCATAATCTTTGTAACAAAGGCCATTCCAATTTAGGAATTTATAATTACCTTGAGTCATTACAAACGGAGATACAAAATTATTTCCCGTGATAGATCAACGGGTGAAACGGCTCGGCGACCGGTACAATAACCGGTTCAATTTGTAACGGCTTTGTCAAATAGCCGTTACAATTATTTTGTAACTCATGCAGTTGGCTCGGATTACCGACCGTTACAAAAACGACTATAAAAATTACAAAACCGTTCCAACGAAAATTTTAGCCGTTCCTAAAACCGTTACAATTAATTAATTTTTTTGTAGTGTAATTAGTAAAATAAGAAAATATTGCAAATGGATCAAATTGAATTTAATTTGTGTTTACAAAATCTTTCCTTGAAATATTTGATTTTTCACTTCAAGAACGTAATCTTTGATCATAATGATCTTCTTTGAGGTTGATTCGAGTTTTCAATAACATTAATTAGGGTTTTTTTGACTTATTCCAAAATTAAATATTATGAATTAATTTGGAATATTTAACTTGAACTTGAATATTTCTCGGTGGAATCAGTGCTTTGACTTTGTCTTTTTGTCCTTGACTTGTATTTTCTAGTCTCTTGACTGGTCGGAAAAATTATAATTAGTAGAAAAAGTGCACGTATTGTAGACGTGAGCGGATTTGGGGTTTTCCATCGATGTTGATGATGTGGCTCTTTGACATGGCTCTTTGATGGTGGAAGAGAAAACACTTGAGGCAACTTTCCTAAATCTCTAACCTTTCTCCCTGCTCAATGGTTCAATGGCAAAGCCATGTCAACCTGCTCCGTTCTCGATACTGTAAGTGTTATTGGCCCCAAATCCATTTAATTTTTTTTCTTTTTTGTTTTTTTAATTTTTTTTAGGAGTACCATTATTGTACGTGCCCCCCTAAGTGTCGAATATTGTTTTTTTGTCTTGTTGTAACTATTTTTTCCAATTATATTTTTACCTATTGTTGGTTTGTCTAATATACTGAAGAACTGAATGCTCCTTTTTATATGAGACTATTTGTTTTTCATTGTGAAAACATTATTTTGATATTGTAATGGTTTCTATTTGTGTGTTTTTGTTGGTTGTGATTTGTGCAGATCCTTGTATTAATTCTATTACTGTGAGATTGTATTTTGGGGATGAGTTCATTGATTTACATGAGGCTAAGTATAATGGTAGGAGTGTAAATTCTTTTGATTATGTGGAGGCCCCTACTCTAACAAGTTGAACCTTTATCTTTTTTATGGACAAAAATAGGCAAGGAAAGGACACCATATTATATTATAATAAACAAGGGTTTAGACTTTTGATTAATGATAAATACATAAAACTCAAGTTTTAAATCATGTTAGGGTACTTGAAATGTATGTCCATGTTGAGATTGAATAGGTTGTTAAGGTTTTGCCTTCTGAACTCGTTGGGGGGGGGGGGTTGTGAAGAAGCTATTGAGGTTAATAAGGACAAGGGGATTGTTGTAGTACTCCTCTGGACACTTGAATACCACCAAATCTAACAGACCCTCCATAAATATAACTCTTCTCATAAGAAATTTACCTAAAAATCAGTAAGAAATCATCAAAATCTTGTATATAATAGTCAATAGGAGCATTTATAAATAAAACCAAAAAGGGGAAAAGTGAAGTTCCTAGGTATTATAAAACTTGAAGTACAAATTGATCAATGAAAGTTTAGTATCTCCATAATTATATAGTTATAACTCTCAGCTAAAGATGTCACTATTGACCCACCAAATAAGACTGAAAATCACTTTTACGATTTAGTTAGATAAGTCACTACGATCTATCTCCTAAAAATAAAACAGGTGGCAAGAAATATTTCCTACTCAATAAGTATTTTTAATTAGCTTATATATACACATATGCGCAATAAGACAAATTTCATGCAAATGGCACCATCCAATAATTTTTCATGATGCAATCAACCCAAATTGACAAAGTAATCAATATGAACAATCATACATCAGTACAAAGTGTAATACACATCTTAGGGCCCTGCTTAGCCACTACAAAAGAACAGACCTATAGCAACGAATTTTTGCAATGGATTTCATAAAAAATTCGTTGCAAAACAGATTTGCCATGGAATTTTGCAATGGAATATTTTTCGTTGCTATAGGTATCATTGCTATATAGCGACGATTTTTTGTCCGTTGGAAAATAATGCAACGGTTTTTTAACTGTTGCAAAATTCCATTGCAACATTCGTTATTTAAAAAGTTGACTTTTTATATTTTTGCAACGACTTTGGGATGATATATTCTTGGCAAAGTTGATGGCAATTCGTTGCAAAATTGGTTTTATTTCCAACTACATTTGCAACGAAAAGTCGTTGCAATATTGCAATGGAATGTTTGCAACATCATTCCATTGCAGATTTTGCAAAGAAATATTTAACTACAATCCGTTGCAAAATTATTTTATTTGCAACGACATTTGAAATGGAAGTCGTTGCAATATTGCAATATTTTTTGCAACGACATTCCGTTACAAAATTTACAACGACATAATTTACTAAATTCGTTGCAAAATAATTTTCATTTACAACGACAATTGCAACGACAATCCATTGCAAATTTTACCACGATAATTGCAACAACAATCTATTGGAAAAATATTTTTGTTTACAACGACAGTTGCAATGACAATTTCATAAGTTATATTCAATAATAAAAATATATTTAATTTAACTCTAACAAGTTATAAATTCAAATGTGACAATATATTTAAGCGAAAATACTTATAATAAAGACAAATTCAACATTCCAATCCACAAAATAAAAGTATTGAATTTTAAAGCATACATATTTAAAAAAGTGGATCAAATTCATTTTCACAATCTTGTGAAGGTGGGTGGTCAGGTGGTATATCAAAGGGACTATCTTCAAACTCGCTCATATCACCTTCAAGCGCAATACAAATTTATCGGACATGAAACTCATTATTTTCTCCATCTTTTTAGTGTTGCAATCTATTTGTCATTTCATGTTCTCGTTTTCACAAAACAACTTTTGTACCAACTCTGATTCATGATGTTCCTGTACTGGAGTGAGATTGGTTGTTCTAGTCGAGATAGAATAAGTATAGATCCTTGCCTCCGAGCCTATCCCCCAAACTCGACCCTTCTTTGCTCCTCCAATTGCTTCCAACTATAGTTGTTGATCGTTAACCGATGTGCTCGAAGATGACTCCGGTAGACTTTGAGAAGCAATATTATGATCATCACTCAACTTTTGAAATTTTTCCTAATAATTAAGAATATTATAATTTGGAAATAAATTAAATTACTTACTTTGATTTCAATGTAAATAATATAAACTTACAACCGCATCCACAACTCTTGGACTTGCCCAATTGCCTTCTTTTATTTTCCAACACTTCTCCATCTGCTCAATAAATATCGTCGGGCGACCGAGGGATTCCTCCTAACAAATTTTTTTAAAAACAAAGGTCAATCTTGAGTAAAAGAATCAATTATTATCTAGAAAACAAAAAAATAAATTATTTATATCTGACCAACTTCCGTTTGTGTTTTGAAACAGAAGCAGAACCACCTCGATAGATAGTAGATGCAATGTTTGTTTGTTGATTTATTTTATTAACTTCTGAGATGGCTTTAAATTTTGCAATACCCCACTCTTTTTGCAACCTGGCCCAAACTTGATCGGACATCCAACCAGCTCTCTTATTGGTCTTCCTACACCGCGACATCACCTCTTTGATCCATTTTCCGACCCTAAAATTATAACTCTTGCGGATTTCGGTTTGAAGCCTTGGATCCCACTTGTAGCATTTCTGCAAACTATAATACAACAATATGATACCAACACAAAAAGTAAATAATATTCACATAAACTAAGAGTTAAACATTTAAATCTTACACTAAATTTTTGAAACCAAAACTCCATAGTCTCTTCGGGAAGCTTTTACAAAGAATGACATGGCTCTAAATAATAGCCTGTAATAATATCCTTGATGACATCTCGAACTTTCGAATCCCTAAAAAGTATCAAATAAATAATTATAAAAATAAACATAATATAATAGTTAAAAATATTTTTAAAACAATCCAGCATTTTAAATTTTGTTACATGATATCCGCCGGAGTAATGACATTCAATGGAGTTGCATCGGAAGGAACATTATTAGAGATAACTTCAAGCACTGATGCAGATGGTGGTGGTGGTGCTGATGAGGAAACTGCAGGTGATGGTGATGGAGCAACACATGTATTTGCCATCTCAACATGAAAACGAGGTAGAGTAGGGATGAGGAAGGTGTCTCTCGAGCTACATGTGTAGCTGGAACAAGCGGTGGGTAGATGATGGTCTAGCCCTACAACCTCTGTAGTCAGGGAGTTATCGGCAAATACCAGAGTGTAGCATATGCAGTTCTTTTACGACGAGGGTTTTGAACCATGGCAGGTTTATCCGTAGCTTACTCACAAAATTTGCAGAAATCCAAATGCTTATCTTCTTTCCAGAATAACATACAACCAGCTTTACATGCGTCAATTTTCTCAACATGTAGCCCAACTCTCTTATCAACTTTTAAGACTATAATAATCATTGGATAACGTTTGATGTCGTGGCAACATCTCCCCTATTACTTGTAAATACTGATCATGACAACTCTGTGATCATTGTGTTCAGATTTGATGTTTACTAGCCTCGCTATCGCAGATAACTGAGAGTGAGTTTCGCTCCCAGCATATAACGGCTGATCTGCAGCGCGCACGACATCAAAAAACTTTTCAGACAATGCTCCTACATTGTCAGCTTCATCATAATTAGTACTCGGACCAACCTCGTTTTCATATGATTGATCGTTAGGATATGTCGGATCATTGAATACATCCCCTATGGACGAGATATAGGACCAACTGCATCAAACACCATCCTCTGATCCCAATTCAATTGCTCATAGTTATTCCAATTTGTCGTTCGATCTGCAGAGTTGTCAATTGACATTGGATGCTCACAATCCATCTGTATAGGCTCACTTTGAGATGTCCAACTGTAGTAATTTTTCTTAAAACCTTTCTTATAGAGGTCGCATGTCACCTCCTCCGTGGATTTGTATTTACGATTTTTACATACACTACGTGGAGAACGAATTTTCTCCCCATCCATAAAATCATGTTGTGTTTATGCCCAATCTATAAACTCAGTACCCTATCTATAAATTCTTTTTTTAAGATGACGATTACTGGATACATTCTTCTCATACATTCACTTTCTCAATTCTCTCAACATCTTGTTCTAAAATCAACAAATATTATACATATTCATTAACATACATACATAAAAAACTAAAATTTCAAGAATAAAATGAATATATATATATAAATAAACTAGTAAAAATTTTGTACTAACCTTAATATAAGTCAGTTAAATGTCCAATTGTATGACTCGTTGCACTAATGTGATCATTAACGAATTAATGCAAAGATTGATTAAAAAATCGGTTGAGTGGAAGGAGAGAAGAGGAAGAAGTTGTTACGGACGATTATAAAAATAAGTGTGAAATAGAACGAAGGTTTTCTTATATTACAATGGATTTTGCAACAGACTTTACCATGAAATGATATTTCCGTTGCAAAATTCGTTGCGAAAAATAAAGAATTCCAAAATAGTGGATTACAACTGTCACAAATATATTGCAACAGACAGATTCATTGCGAAAACCGTTGCAAATCCAACACCTCAATAATTAATGCCTATAGTTGTATGTACGGATTGCAACGACTCATAGGTTGTTGCAATACCATTGCAAAATTGTCGGCTAGCGGAAACATATCCGTCACTAAATCTGCTGCAAATCACAAAATTCATTTTGCAATGGCACGTTTTCGTTACAAAGTCTGTTGCAAATCTTTTGAAATGGATGCAACTAGAATATTCGTTGCAAAGTATGCAACGAAAGATTTCCATTGCAAAAACCGTTGGAAGTTTGCAACGGAATTTATCGTTGCAACATTTTGCCACGACATCGTCCTCATTCACAACATCATTTTTCAGATCATATATCACATCATCAATCGCATCGTCCTCATTCACAACATCATAAGCCATTTAGTATGCCACGGGCTAGGTAAGTCATCTCTTCATCTAAATTTACCATATCCCCATTAATAACTTCATCATTCAGTTCCATTGAACAATCAAATATTGTATAGCTACAATCACTCGTCCACCTTTGTTAGACGCATAACCATAGAAAAACACATGATTAACAATTTCACTGGGTAACATTGTAATCAAGACAAGTAAACAACAATAGTACATATACAAATCTAATAACTACACTTACCTAATCTCACAACAACTTAGTTAATGAAGGAGAAATTGTCTAGTCCTATAATTTATCCTCGTATTTTATAATAAATTATAATGCATAAATATATCAATAATATTGTAAATTATTTATAAAATATTAAATAGTTTCCTTACATTTCTCACTAGACATTCGATATCTCATACTTGCAAAATTCGGATCTTCCTAACGTTTTTTTTTTCTAAATAAAATATACATCCTATCCTTTCCAAGGGTATATAATTTGTCTATTAACTCATAAAATTATTGTACTGAAAAACCCTTATAACCATATACCTATTGATCTTGACAATATCTTTGAATTAACTTCTAAAATTATTTAAAAAATCATACACTCTTTGAATAAGCATAATATTTCTCAAATATAATATTTTATATTCCTAGTAATAAACAATAATTATTTTTTTAGAGTAAAAATCATCTTCTATGTTCCTATTAATAAACAATAATTATTGTTTGGGGGCAAAATAATTATTTTGGGGAATAAGCAATAATAATTTTTTGAAAATTTGAAATTTTGGGTGGATCACGAATAATATTAATCAAATGCGGCATACGTTGGTGAGGCCAGTTCCATTGTGATTCCACTATGAGTGATCGTAGCATGGCCTGTGAGCCCACCATGACTAATCGTAGCATGGCCTGCTGTGGAATTCCAGTGACCCGCGGCTCTCTTGGCCGACACTACAGGCTCGACTGCTATGCAATTTTCTTTATATATGTATGTATTTTGGCTTGGTTGGCACCAATGTTTTGCTTTGGAAAAACTGGTTTCGCAATTTTTGTAATCTTAGTGAATTGTTGGTTTAGGGTGGAACCGAATTAAGTGAATTTATTCTATTAAATTCAAGGTTAATTTTCTACCTTTATTGTAATTTCTTCTATTCGCTGACTGGTACATAACGAAGACGGACGACACCTGTAGCAAGAAGCGGGCCAAGGAGGTCGGAGTAAGTTCTTTAGCATTTTTCTTAAAATAAATTTTAGTTATTTAATAATAAATTTTATTCATCATTTAATAATAAATTTCATTATTTATTAATTAATAAAGTTTACTTAATTATTTTCAGGATTCATATCAGAGGCTACTTTAGAGCGGAGCCTCTCAGCCCGTGTCGGGGGAGGTGGCCTCACCAGCTGGCAGTGCCTCAGTTGTCCAGGAGGAACAACTATGAGCTAAGGCTGCCAGGGGAGGAAGCGAGGCCGAATCTTTGGCATGTGGTCCGATGCGTTGATGTCTATCGTTGCCCGAGCGTGGACCACAGATGCCCGACCATCTTCGTCCACTGTTGCCCCATCACAGACTGACCCTGGCATCAATACCGAGCTCGATAAAATAATGTTGGTCTTGAGTGCATTGTGCGACAAGATGCGGCTGCCATAAATGTTTCCCGAGGTGCAGCCGGTGACTGACGCCCTAGCCGAGACAGTTGAGGATGTTGTAGATCTGGAACCGATTGACGAGCTAGTTGCCGCCAGAGCCATTAGATTAGGATTTATTTTAATTTTTAATTTATGTCCTTTCTAAAACAAAAAATATTTAGTTTCATAATTAATCAAAATTTTATTGGACAAATTATGGTCCACAAAAATTTATTTTTCATAAAATATTAAAAAATAAAAATAATATTTTTATAAAACATTGTTGGTATATATTGCATATATATATATATATTGCATTTTAATATTAAATTCATAATATGCCCTTTCATATTCTCTCCATTGATGTTGAGGTTAGTGGTGTTGGCGGATGTTTATGGCATTAATATTTGTAATATTTCTCTTCAATTACGTCATCCCACTACTACACCATATTCATACACACTTTACACCCACTTTCTAACCATTTATACACCTACTTGTCCAGAGTGTGTTAGAGCCATATGACGTTGTCGAATTGTTGCATCTTTGAGGGGACAAGTCAAGAGTGATACTGCAGGACCAGTGATAATATCTTACTGTAGTGGGCTTTTTATTATCTAAGTCTTCTCAAGGTTTCTTATATTCTCACTGAAAAAACCCGAGCAAGATCGATGACACTAACATGAATGGTGATGAGTATGCTATCCACGAAGAAAAATGGAGAACTACAACAACGATGCATTCAAATGTCGGTATTATCTCCTCAACTGTCTATCTGATAATTTTTTATGATTATTATGATAGAACATACTCTACTGCAAAGAAAATTTGGAAAGCATTGCAAAGTAAGTATGATATCGAAGAGGCAGGTGAGAAAGAATATGCTGGTAGCAGATTTTTTCGATTCCAAATGGTGGATAACAAATCAGTGGCTCACCAAGCTCAATATTTTATCATGATTGTTGGAGAGCTCAGGTTGGAGGATATCAAAATTGGAGATAACCTCGTCTTTTGTGGCATCAATTGACAGACTTCCACCTTCATGGAAGGAATTTCAGAAAACAATGCGCCACAAATAGAAGGAAACAAAACTTTAAACATTGATAATGCGAATTATCATGGAAGAAGAAGCAAGGGGCCAAGATGCACTAATGCAGCCACCGGAGAGCACTGCGCAACCCATCTCAACAAAGGTAAATTTAATTTCATCAAATAATGTTGCACCCAACACTCACAAAAATACCTATTTGAAGCCAAAAAAAAAGTTTTTCAAGAAAACTTAAGGTAAATTAATTCCCAAGAAAAATAATGGGAACAACCAAGCACAAGAATAAAATCCAAGAGCATATTATGTATGTGGCAAGAGTGGGCATATTGATCGATTTCGCAAATATAGAAAGCGTGAGCCTACTCCGCAAGCTAACGTAGTTGAGGAGCCATCTGTGGCAATGATAACAGACATACACATGGTTGAAAATGTTGATGGTTGGTGGGCGGACTCTGGTGCAATCTCCATGTTTATTATGAGAAAAAAACTGGTTCAAAGTATATACTCCCTTTGACATGCCGAGAACTATTATGCTTGGTGATTCTCATACCACCCAAGTTCTTGGAATTGGAGAAATTGAGTTGAAATATACCTTAGGAAGGATATTGACCTTGAAGGATGTGCTATATACGCCTTCCATGAGGAAAAATTTGATGTCGAGTTTTCTACTCAATATGGTTGGCTTCAAGCAGATTATGGAATCTGATCAATATGTAATTACGAAAAGAGGTGATTTTGTGGGTAAGGGGTATGCATGTGATGGGATGTTCAAACTGAATGTTGAGATGAATAAAGTATCTTCTACTTCTATTTATATGCTCTCTTCTACTAATCTTTGGCATGCTCGTTTATGTAATATTAATAATTCTTATGTGAGAATCATGAGTAATTTGGGATTAATTCCAATGATTAAAAAGGATTCTGAGAAATGTGAATCTTGTAGTTAAGTGTAGATCACTAAAAGGCTCATCCAATTATTAAACGAAAAACCGAATTGTTGAAGTTAACATTATGATTTTTGTGAACTTGGAAGAATTTTAACTCGTGGAGGAAATCGTTACTTTATCACTTTTATTGATGATTTTTCTAAATATACATATGTTTATTTGATGAAAAACAAAAGTGATGCTTTTGACAAGTTTAAAGATTATCTCCATGAAGTTGAAAATTAATTCGGTAAGAAAATAAAGAGAATTAGAACTGATAGAGGCCGAGAATATTCAAATGAGTTTAATTCTTTTGTTAAATCATTGGGAATAATTCATGGAATTACTCCACTATATTCTCCTGCATCTAATGGTGTAGCTGAGAGAAAAACTAGAACGTTGGTTGATTTAACAAATGTCATGCTTATTGAATATTGTGCAGCTTCAAATCTTTGGAGTGAAGCTATATTAATAGCTTGTTATGTGTTGAATAGGGTGCCACATGAAAGAACAAAATTAACGCCTTTTGAAGTGTGGAGAGGTTATAAACCAAAATTGGGATATCTTAGAATTTGGGGTTGCTTGGTTATGCTTCTAACAAATCCTAAAATTCCAAAGTTGGGACTAAAAGTTACAATTTGTACTTTTTTTTGGTTATGCTTCTAATAGTACAACCTATAGATTTTTAAATCTGAAAGATAATGTGGTTATAGAATCAGGTGATGCTATTTTTCATAAGAAAAGTTTCCATTTAATTCTAAAAATATTGGGGGTCAAAATATTGAAAAAAATATTTTATCTTTACCTAGCTCTTCCACTTCAGTTTTGAAAAATGAAAAAAATGTCTTTGCACTAAGAAGTAAAAGAGCTAGAGTAGAAAAAGATTTTGGTCCTGATTTTTATGTTTTCAATGTTTAAAATGACCCTCTTACTTTGGAAGAATCTTTTTCATCACTTGATCCTATTTTTTGGAAAGAGGTTGTGAATGATGAGATGAAGTCTCTAATTTCTAATAAACTTGGAAATTAGTTGAATTACCACCAGGTTGTAAGATGATTGGGTGCAAATGGGTCTTCAGAAAAAAGTTAAAACCGGATGGTTCAATTGACAAATTTAAAGCTAGACTAGTTGCTAAAGGTTTCAAGCAACTTGAAGGTCTAGAGTTTTTTTATACATATTCTCCGGTAACACGAGTTACATTCATTAGACTTTTAATTGCAATACTGCAATATTTGATTTGCATATTCATCAAATGGATGTAAAAACTGCATTTTTGAATAGGGACTTAAATGAAGAAATTTATATGGACCAACCCGAGGGTTTTGTGGAAGCAGGCCAAGAAAGCAAGGTATGTAAATTAACTAAATCTCTGTATGACTTAAAATAGGCACCGAAGCTGTGGCATGAAAATTTTGATTCCTGCATGATTGAGAATGGTTTTAAACCAAATGAGTGTGACAAGTGCATCTATCGTATGTCTTGGAATAATTCACATGTGATTGTTTGCCTCTATGTGGATGATTTGTTGATCTTTACATCTACTGTGCATGTTATTAAAGAGACAAAAAATATGCTTAGTAGTCATTTTGATATGAAGGATCTTGGTGAGGCAAACTTTATTTTGGGCATGAGAATTACTAAAACATGTGATGGAATTTTTCTTGACCAGTCGCATTAGATTGATAAAATATTGAGAAAATATAATTTTATTGATGGTAAGCATGTTACAACTCCTTTTGATCAGAGTGGTTCTATTGAAAATGATGATGATGTGATAAATCAAAAAGAGTATGCTGGCTTAATAGGAATCTTGAGATATGCGACTGATTGTACTCGGCCTGATATTGCATATGCTGTAGGAGTACTTATCAGGTTTACAAGCAAACCAGGCATTGAACATTGGCATGCCATAACAAGAGTTATGAGATATTTACTTGGTACAAAAAATTATGGCTTGTTTTATAAAAAATATCTTGCTATACTTGAAGGCTTTTTTTATGCATATTGGCACACCTTATCAGGTGATTCGTGTTCTACCATTGGGTATATTTTTATTTTGGGTGGTGGTGCTATTTGTTGGAAGTCTAAAAAAGCAAATAATTATTGCTAACTCTACCATGGAGGCTGAGCTTATTGATTTAGCTTCGACCAGTGAGGAAGCAAATTGGTTGAGAGATTTATTATTTCAAGTACCTTACTTTGAAAAACCAATTGCTCCAATTTTAATACATTGTGACAGCACTGCTGCAATTGGTAGAGTACAAAACCGTTACTATAATGGTAAATCCAGACCTATAGGAAGAAAACACAGTATTGTGAGATCATATTTGATAAGTGGTAATGCCAATGTTGATTATGTTAAATTTTGTGACAATCTTGCAGATCCATTAACCAAGGCCTTGGCAAGAGAAAAGGTTTGGAACACATCGAGGGGGATGGGGTTATAGCCTATACAATCATAAGTCATGTATGAGGAAACCTAACCTGGGGACTAGAGATCCTATAACCAGGTTCAATGGAAAAAACGAATCATATGATGGCTTGTTTTGAAATGCACTATCTTATTTTTTTTCATCCCTATGATGTGAGTGCATTTATCCTGTAACAGTTTGTGGAGGTTGAATTTATTAAACTCTTATGAAAATCTGTAGCTTGAATGACTGGGGTCTCAAAGTTACAGGAGCACCCTTGTTATATGGGTAAATCTTGGTTGTGATATGCATTTTCATTAGTATGTATTTGCAATCAGGAAACTCCTGAACGAATTATTGATCAATTGGTAGCAACTGATTTCAAGGTTAGGTTCAAACGTCATGTAAGTTGATGATTTTTTATTATAACTCAATTTGGTTCAAAAGTGTCTCGTGTGCTAAATGTGTATATAAACGAATTGCAGGTTTATCCCGAATTAAATTACACGAATCAGGAGCTCCTGAAGTTTCATTATTGGGGTCTAAGCGCGCAGGTGACGACATTCCCGTTTTATTTTGTGAATGGTTTCAATTTCCACACTAAACGTGACAACATCGGCAAGTCAATGATGAATTGTGGGGTGTGTGTGAAAAGCTCATCATATACAGAGATGGATAATGACTTCTATGGGATATTTGATTAGCTAATTCAGTTGGAGTACCCACTTATTTCGAACTGCATGTCGTTCTGTTCAAGTGTCGTTGAGTCGATCCGGTAAGAGGCATGAAGGTACACCTTTGCTATCACCTCGTTGATCTTAATTTCAAAAACTTGTACGAAAAAGATGAAACATTCATACTAGCACAACAAGCAATACAAATTTACTATACACAGTACCCGAGCATGAAGAGGTTCAAAACGGATTAGATGGTTGTTTCCAAAACCAATATTGGGTGAGTAGTTGATCAGTCTCAATGGACCGATATCGCATATCAGCCAGAGGAAGTCATACCTGTCCCTGAAGCTGGTACGGACAATCAGACGTACGACCTGCATGATCCTGATGGTATACAACTTTTTCTTGATCCTTCGGTGGCACAACAACAGGGAGCAGGAACATAACACCCTCCCAATGTGGCACGGATATTGAAGAAGACGAGGATGACAAAGATAGCTTTCGAGGACGACGAGACTGATGAAGATGAAATTCCATCTTTCTAGTGTTTTGTAATGAAATATTTAAGTTTGTAAATTTTATGAATAAATTTTTTATTTTATTTATTAAAAATATTAAATAAATAAAATTTTGAATGGTAATTGTTAACAGTCGCCGTTCCAAAAATCACTCCAAGCAAAAAAATTTTGGTGATTGTTTTGGCCCCACCTGAAAATTTAGAGGGAACTTTCAATATGGGAACGGCCATATGGTACAAACCGTTACTAAAGCCGTTACAATTGATTTGTTTGGCGGAAAAATTTTGAAATTTGGGGGGAGTCCAAATTTAAAACCAGCATTCCAATGTTTGTAACTAAGGCCCTTCTAATTTAGTTAAATGCATGCTGTGTAAAAAAGCCATTCCAATAGGTGTTTAAATTTGAAAACTTATTGTTCTAGGTGCAATATCTTGACATCTGTGAACCAGATTCAGACCAAACTAAAATGGATATAAGATTTTATCCATTTCATCAAATCTGACGGTACGATTTAAAATCAGATGACCTGATTCAATGATGCACCGGGTTGAAAGACTACTCTTATGTTCCAAATACGATATCTCGACATCCGTGTACCAAATTAGTCTAAAACTTCATCAAATGTATTCTTTTAGCTGTTTGATCATATCTAACGGTCCGATCTAGTCTTTTACAGTCTGATTAAGCGATGCAGTAAACAATGTATAATGATAGTTTGATCAGTCTAATACTAACAATAATGAATATACAAAGTTATTTCATATTGTAACCATATATCAATCTCACTTGCAAATGTATTATATTTTCAATTGTGCTATTCACACATTATATACATTTATTTAACATAACGTGTTTGGTACGGGTTTTTATTAATTTCTAATGAATTTTTTTAAAAACGTCTTTTTTGTAATTTCATTGCAACGGCTTTATAAACGGTCTATCAATAAAGCTATGTACACATGTTGTGTAGCTCTCTTTGGAGCGGTCTTTTACACGTGTATTCTTTTCTAACTCCCATTAATGGAACGACTATATGAATGGTCAATATTTAGGCATATGTTCGTACGATGTCGTATTGCATCCGAACGTCATCGTTTTGCAATGGATACGACGTCGTTTGTAATTATTTTAACGGCTTTAGGAACGATTATTTAAGTCAACAACCGTTCCAAATGTTGGTATATAAACGACACTTAGGCAGAATTTCAGACGCCTCTCTTACTCTCACAATCTTCGTCTCTCCTCTGTCTCTCTTTCTCGAAAAATCTACCCCCTCCATCACCAGTCGCAGCCACCACCATCACCATCGCTTCCACCAAAACCCCATCTTTGTCTCCCTCTCCCTCTGTCTCTCTGAAAACCCGAACCCCCCTTCAAAGATGCCTCTCCGCCACCAGTCGCCGTCACCACTGCCGCGTACAGTCGTCGGCCACCACTCGCCGTCACTACTCTCCTGTACAAAATACCAGGTCAGTTCTACAAGTTTTTTTTTTTTTTTGTAAATATGTGTAAATGTGTATGAATTTGTGTAATATATTGTGTGGATTTTCTATAAATACTGTAAATGTGTATGGAATTTGTGTAATATATTGTATGAAATTTTCTGTAATTTTTTTTTTGTAAATTTTCTAATTTCTTGTAATTTTATGGAAAAAAATCTTGACAATTTCGGTAAAAATTTAAAATTTCTATAAATTTGCATTTTCTGTAAATTGGGTAATTTGTGTAAATGTAGTTTGTAATTTCTATAATTTTATTGGGTTTTTCAATAATTTCTATAAATTTTCTGCAAATTATGTGAATTCTGTAAATTTTGTTAAATTATGTAAATTTCTGTAAATTTAGGAAATTTGTAATTTTCTGTAAATTTAGGGAATTTGTAAATTTTCAGTAAATTATGTAAATTTCTCTAAATTCTGTAAATTTCTATAAATTTTTTGAAAATTATGTAAAATTCTGTACATTATGTAAATTTCTGAAAATTATGTAAAGTTCTGTAAATTATGCAAATTTCTGTAAATTTTGCAAATTTTCTGTAAATTATCTAATTTTCTGTGAATTATGTAAATTTCTATAAATTTTGTAAAATTTCTATAAATTTGGATTTTCTGTAAATTTATGCGAATATTATGAAAAGTTATGTAAACTATGTAAGTTTTTGTAAATTTATGGAAATTTGTGTAATTTTTTTGTAAATTTAGGGAATTTTCTATATTTATTGGATTTTATTGAAATTAGTGAATATTCATCAAAATAGAAAAAATTAGACAAATTGAAGAATTTAATACAAATTTTAGGAAATAATATAATATCCAAGTTTATAATATATTCAAAGGAATTTTAATATTATAATATAATTTGGAATAGTTTATAATAATTTTTAATATACTATATAGAAAACTGTTATTATGATAGATTTTATAATTATTATATATAATGTTATGATGAAGTTTACAATACATTATAATATATTAAAAGCAAATATAATAGTAGTATAAATTTTAGTGAAAATAATATAATATAGTACAAATTTCAGAAAAAATATGGGATTTAGTACACATTTAGTAATATACTGTAAGACAATAATATAATACAATTAATTAATTTACTTTAATTATTTTTTAATTAATTAGTTTTTAATCAATATAATAGATCCATGACAATCGGTCATCCGCTCCCCCCGCAACGTGGTCGTGCCCGCGGTCGTGGCCAGGCACCACTAGAGCCAGAGCATCCGGTGCCACAAGCCCTGCCAACTGAGCCTCTAGTGGCACAAGCCCTACCAGTAGATCCGACCACAACGGGGTCTTTGATCACGAAGGTTGGCATTTCACAGGCCGGGGGGCAGTTTCACTGGCCCCCTTGACCGTGGGATTTAACACCACCACCACTAGCGCCTCTAGTGCCACCACTGTCTGCACGTCACTACATCAGCCTCCGCGAATCAAGGTAACGTACAAAAATTTATTTAATTATTTTCATTAAATTTATGCAATTCCAATATTTAATTATTTTTTGCAGGTCGGGCCGAGATTTCCATAATGTGATCAATGCCAACCACTATCCTCATCCATGGGGATCCATAATGCAGATTCTGCAAGAGCACTAGCTGTTTTGGTTGGATAATCTGAAGGTAAGATTTATCCGGATCTCTAATTATGTTTTCATATCTCAAAATTTATTCTTTTATCGATTACTTACAATTTGTTTTGACTATGTGAATCTGCAGGTTAGTTGCTGGTCGGACTACGACGATGGGTCGATCTTCAAGGTCTTTAGGTGGCAGGTCGGTCGTTTCCTGCAGAAGCGGTTCTCACGCCCAGTCTGCACATAATAGGGCTAATCGGGCAGCCAACCTGGATGCAGCAACGATCGTCTACCGTGGGGGGTCGTCGTCCGTTGACCACCACAAGCGGAAGATGGTAAGTATTTTTGCATCATTTCAATTTTTATTTATTTTAATGCCACTTATTATATTTTAAAGTTGTCTTTGACAGGAGGCACAACTCGGCTTCTGGTCAAGCAGATGGAGTTGTTCTCCAAAGTTTACAAGAGGAAGGAGGATGGGCAATAGAGCGGCCTGAGGGCAGTGCATGTGACGGTAAGTAGATTTTTGTTTTTGTTTTCAATTTATATTATTAATTGATTTTTTTTTTGTACTAATCCACTATTCCGTTGGCAGGAGGCGTTCGAGAGGATGATGGAGAAACAACAAACCCAGCTACCAGATGATCAGCAAGATACTCCAACGTCCTATCACGCCTCGGTAGCTATGACCGAGCAACATTTGTGGCTGTCGGAAGAGGGGTCGTATGTTGGGTCTTAGTTCTGAGGCCCACCACACGGTTGCTAGTCCATCACAACCCAGCTCGTCCACTGCTCCACCAACCCGGCCACCACAAGAGCAACGCCCCAGACCTCGATGATCGAGTCAGGAGGCTCGAAGAGATCCTAATGCGTTTGACGACCAATTCGTCCGAGCCTCCACCGGTCTCACCATATTAAGAATACATTTAATAGCACCCAACCAGGGAATAATTTCAAAAGCCGCTCCAAACTATGTACGTAGCATCCACAAAGTCATTCCAAAGACTGCATATACACAAGTTAGAAGCGCTAGTACAAAACCTTTTTAAATAAACGCTCCGAAAAGAAGGGGAAAATCCATTCCAAACATGCGCAAGTGGAGTCACAAACGCACGTTACAAGTGTGGTCAAATCCATAATACAACAAGAGCTCAAAAAATCGTTACAAAAAGAGTCCCACTCCGTGACAAAAGGTGTAGAAAAGACCACTCCAATTGTAATATAAAGTTATCACCACATGTGTAACAAATGCCGTACCAAATACCTATCTTATTAATCCACCCTGGCCGTTCCAAAGAGTTCCACTATCAATTTCTGAATTAGGTCAATCTTTGTGACGGTTATTCTTACCGTTACAAGGTACGCGACAAGTTGGAGCGGCTTTTCTAGTTTTCGTTACAATTATTTTGTAAGTTGTGTAATAGGAACGGAATATTTGTTGTTAAAAAGACCACTACAAAAATTTAGAAAGCCGTTCTAATTTCTTCTTCAAATCGTTACAAAATCCGCAACAATCAATTAATTTTTTTTATAGTGAAGTGAACATATATTGAAGAGGGATCTGTAATTCTCAAAATTTCATTTTATTTAGGAAAAATCTAAAATAAATTTCTCACCCCCTAGTGTAAACAATTAAAAAAGAAGAAGAAGAAAAAACATAATTACATAAGGATAATTACATAAATTAGATAGTTGTAAGAGAAAGAATAAAATGAAATAAAATAAATGAATTTATATGAGAAACTCATTATACATGTCTTTGTATTGGGGGGAAAATAAAAAAGAAAAAAAATATGCAAATAAAGAAATATGAAACTACAGATATAAAATAAGATGATTGAGCACAATCAAATTAGAGAAACAACTGAAAAAAAATATACTTTAAAATGTAATAAAAATAATAATTGAACTAAGTATGAAGGAGAAAATTAGAGCACGTGATAACTTATCACTGAATAATTTAAAAAACGTATTCTCAAAGAGGAACAACTTTGATAAATAAATAGTTTGTGTGAGTTAAACAATAAATTGTCAACTAAAATAATTATACATCATAAGAATAAACTACTCCAGAACTTGGATTAAATGCAAAATTAGTCCTGTAACTTCACTCATGTTGGCATTTTAGTCCTTTAATTATTTAGAGTAGCAAATGGTCCTATAATTTTTAATTTATTGCAATTTTAGGACTTACGTTGCCGGCAAAATTTTTAAGTCACCGGAAAAATCGCACATGGCTGCACGTGATGCAGAAAAATTAGGGGTTCTTTACTCATTGGTTGATTAATTGATGACCTGGATAAGAGAGGTGGAGTGTGTGTTGACTTAAAAAAAAAAATGAGGGGCGGCATTGGTTTAGGAGTACTATGAGTTGGTGGTTGAGCCGGGCGTGACTGAAAAGAGTGCGATGATGGAAAAGGATCGATGGGATAGGTCCACCGTGAGGAAGCGAATCCAAGGGCGGTTGTTTGCTGGCAAAACGACTTCTGATGATAGAAAAATGATGAAAAACCCGAGGGGAGAATTCGTGCACAAAGAGGAAGAGATCCGCAGGAGAGATGACCAAAATTGATGGGTGTGGGCTCCAAAAGTTCGCCGTGAGCAGGGGAATCTTTCAGTGGTGGTACGGCAGAAAAAGGTGGTTGAACGGCGACGAATCAACAACGAGGAGGAAAGGGGATCCAGGGCTTGAAAACCTGTTATTTGGTGTGAGTGAGGGCACGTTACAGCTCCGAGCGGGGTGCGCACTGCATGGTTGGGATCTGCACCAGGAGGCGCTACCGATGGTGGTGAGCATGGCCGGATACGCACCAAAAAATGTTTCCAACAGAAATGCCGTGGTGGCAACGATGGTGGTGGCCGGCGGTCAATGATGGAGTGGAGTTGATTAATGGTTTTAACCATATACTTTTTAATCCATCATTCATTGTTCCAAACTTACATCACTCTTAGAATTTTGAATTATTTAATTATCATGAAAAACTCCAATTAGTTGGTTTAATTTTAGTAGGACTTTAATTACTTTATTTAAAAGAAAATCAATTAACAAACTAAATTTTTAAAATTTGGCAGGAAAAAAATACAATTGGCTGATTTAATTTTATCAGGAATTTTAATTTTTTCTGAAAAAAATAAATTAGTTCACGATCTAAATCCATAAAATTTTGCATGAAAATACGAAAACCTGAGTAAGTATATTTAAGAACACCAAAGACAAGCAATAGTAAACGAAAATAGCAAAGGCCAACCCACGGTGAAGCATTATACCGCTCATTCTTTTTGATTTACTAAAACTTAGCCATTTTAATGGATGCATGATGGTTTTCTTTTGAGATGCAATTTACTTCGCAACATGATTAGTCATATATTCATATATTTTTGTAATATAATATGAATTGATTTTACATATAGAATATCACGTTCTTTTATTATTAGGATTTTAATTTTTATACGTTATATTTTCCTCTTTCTGATTTCATGTTGTTGTGTTCAAAGTACTGAGGATTAAATGCAAAATTCGTCATGTAACTTGACCCCATTGGCATTTTAGTCCTTTATGTATCTACGGTAGCAAAATGGTCTTCCAACTTTTTCAAAGTCGCGATTTAAGGACTTCCAATATCGAAAATCTTAAAACTCCCCAGAAAATGGCACATGTGCTGCACGTGCTAATGTAAAATTGAGGCCTGGCTTCTGATTGGTTGCTATGACGTTGATGTGGCGTGGGCCACTGCTTACTTAAAAAAAAAAAAAAAAAACCGATGTGGCAAGAAACTGCCACATAACCTTTGTTGTCTTGGTGAGTTGGTGGTGAGTTGGGCATGACTGAAAAGGGTGCGATGATGGAAAAGGATCTGTGGGATAGGTCTACCGTGAGGAGGCGAATCCAAGGGCGGTTGGTCGCCGGCAAAATTATTGCCGATGATAGAGAACGATGAAAAACCTGAGGGGGGAACTCACGCACAAAGAGGAAGAGATCCAGCTGGAGAGATGACCAAAATTGATGGGTGTGGGCTCCAAAAGTTCGCTGTGAGCAGGGGAATCTTTTGCTCGTGGTGCGGCAGAAAAAGGTGGTCGAACGACGGCAAATCGAGGCGAGGAAGAAAAGGGATCTAGGGCTTGCAAACCTATTGTTTGGTGTGAGTGAGGGCGCGTTACAGCTCCGAGCGGGGCACACACTGCACGATCGGGATCTACACCAGGAGGCGCTGCTAATGGTGGTGAGCATGGCCGGATATGCGCAAAAAAAGATTTCCAACGGCGGCGACGATGGTGGTGGCCGACGGTCAATTGTGGAGTAGAGCTGATTAATGGTGGTGGGGTGGTCGTTAGTGGGTTAGTCATGCCCGACTCACCACCAACTCACCAAGTCAGCAAAGGTGATGTGACAGTTTCCTGCCACATTGATTTTTATTAAGTCAGCAGTGGCCTACGTCACATCTGCATCATGGCAACCAATCAGAAGCCAGGCCCCAAATTTACATCAGCACGTGCAACACATGTGCCATTTTCTGGGGAGTTTTAAGATTTCGATATTGGAAGTCCTTAAATCGCGACTTTGAAAAAGTTGGAGGACTATTTTACTATCCTTGATACATAAATGACTAAAATGCCAATGGGGTCAAGTTACATGACGAATTTTGCATTTAATCCCCGGAACTTTGAACACAACAAAATGAAATCAGAAATAGAAAAAAACAACGTATAAAAATTAAAATCCTAATAATAAAAGAACGTGATATTCTATATGTAAAATCAATTGCTATTATATCATAGAAATATATGAATATATCACTAATAATGTAGGTAAGTAATTTGCATCTCAAAAGAAAACCATCATGCATCCATTAAAATGGCTAAGTTTGAGTAAATCAAAAAGAATGAGCGGTATAATGCTACACTGTGGGTTGGCCTTTGCTCTTTTCGTTTACTATTACTTGTCTTTCGGTGTTCTTAAAATATAATTTTTTGGGTTTTTGTATTTTCATGCAAAATTTTATGGATTTAGTTTGTGAACTAATTTATTTTCTTTAAAAAAAATTTAAATTCCTGATAAAATTAAATCAGCCAATTGTATTTTTTTCTTACCAAATTTTAAAGATTTAGTTTATCAATTGATTTTCTTATAAATAAAGAAATTAAAGTCCTGCTAAAATTAAACCAACCAATTAGAGTTTTTCATGATAATTAAATAATTCAAAATTCTAAGAGTGATGTAAGTTTGGAGCAATAAATGATGGATTGAAAAGTATATGGTTAAAATTAAAAATAAATAATATTTCCAAACATAATACAAAATCCTCTCAAATCTGAATTTGTTTAAAATAAATACAAATTGAATTAGTATAATGACCTTGAGGTTAGAATTTTATATGGATAAGTACTAATTTTGACAATAAAATATTGTGTAGATGATTTTATAGATAAATAAAAACTAAATTCTTAATTTAAAATAAATGATATTTTCTAACCAATGAGACTTTTTTTAAGTAATTAAAAAATTCAAAATTATCAGAAACTAGTATTGAATCAAAATTACCTCAATTTGCATTTAATTTAAATAAATGAAATTTTCTAACCAATGAGATTTTTCTTAGAAATTAAAAAGTTCAAAATTACGAGAAATTAGTATTGAGTCAAAATTACCTCAATTGCATTTAAAGTTACAAATTAGATTTTTCCTTTATAAAAAAATTTAAATTACCAGAAATTAGTATGGAGTCAAAATTAACTCAATTGTAATCTACCATCGTTTTGCTATATATATAATATATAGATATGGTTTTGTGCTTAGCATCGAAACCTGTTTGTGAAGATTATAAAGCTCCAAACAGGCGAAGCTGATATCTGCACATCTCTCTCTCTCTCATGGCGACAGAAAATTCGAGTTGGAAAGTTATGATGTTTCCATGGCTGGCCTATGGTCACACCTCTCCGTTCCTAGAGCTAGCCAAGAGACTATCACATAGAAACATCCAAACATACCTTTGTTCCACACCTGCAAATCTGAGTTCCATCAAAAACAAAATCCCTGGAAAATACTCCTCTTCTATTCATCTTCTAGAGCTCCATCTGCCTGATTCCTTTCCTCAACTTCTTCCTCACAACCACACGACAAATGGCCATCCACCCAACCTGATGTCCACCCTCAGAAAGGCCCTGGATTCATCGAAACTGGATTTCTCTAGGATCTTGAAATCCCTCCAGCCCGACCTGTTAATCCATGATATTATAATTGAATGGGCCGCGAGCGTCGCATTTTCGAACAATATCGAATCAATTTCTTTCTTAACTTCAAGTGCAGCAATGTTTTCCTTCTTCAAACATTACCTGGTGAATCCTGAAGTGGTGGAATACCCTTTCCCAGCCATTAAATTTATAGGCCCTGAGCAAGATATGATAAATGGTAATATTGAAGCCTTTAGAAAGTGGAGTCAGGAGAGAGATCTTGATAATCAGGGAGCAAGTGATCAAATTGTGTCGATCAAAAGTTCCAGGGAAATTGAAGGGAAATATATAGACTATCTTTCTCAACTTATGGAATGGAAAATTGTTCCTGTTGGGCCACTAGTCTCTGCTGATCCAGGCCCTGACGATGAAAACTCTGACCTGATGGAATGGCTTGGAAAAAAAGATGAGTTCTCGACTGTTTTCGTGTCGTTCGGGAGTGAGTATTTCTTGAAAAAGGAGGAGATTGAAGAGATAGCTTACGCATTGGAGCTCAGCGACGTGAACTTCATATGGGTCATCAGGTTTCCAGGAGACGAGAAAATCAGGGTTCAGGAGGCGCTGCCTGGAGGGTTTCATGAGAGGACGCATGAAAGAGGTAAAGTTCTGGAGAAATGGGCACCACAGACAAAGATTTTGGGACAGTCAAGTGTTGGTGGATTTGTTAGTCATTGTGGTTGGAATTCACTGATGGAGAGCATACAGTTTGGAGTTCCAATAATCGCCATGCCAATGCAGTTGGATCAGCCCGTTAATGCAAAACTGGTGGTGGAATTGGGAGTTGGTGTGGAAGTTGATAGAGATGAGAGAGGGAGATTTAGGAGGGAGGAGATAGGAAAGGTGATCAAAGATGTTGTAGTTGGGAGAATTGGCGAAGGATTGAGGAGAAAAGTTTGTGAAAAGAGAGAAATTTTGAAGGCTAAAGCTGAAAAAGAGATTGATGGACTTGTACAAGAGGTAGCACAATTGTGTGGGAAGAGTACTGTTAAGGGAAAAACTTGATCAAGTATTGAGGTGCAACAAAATTGAAGAGATAGCAATCAATTACAAAAACTTTAAGTTATGGATGGAGATCATGTTCTATGTTCCCGTGGATGCATAGGAATGACTTCATTAGTATTTTAGAGTTGTGTGTTATCGTTTGCCTATGTATTGGTTAGGTTACGAGGCACTAAAACAAATATGACTGTAATTTAAATTTTTGTGCTCGTAAATCAATAAAATAATAAGAAAATATTACAAATGGATCAAATTGAATTTAATTTTGTGTATACACAGTCTTTACTTGAAATATTTGATTTTTCACTTCAAAAATGTAATATTTGATTTCTTTACATTATGATCTCCTTTGAGGTTGATTCGACTCTTCAATAACATTAATTAGGATATTTTGACTTATTCTCAAATTAAATATTATAAATTTGAAATATCTGACTAGAACTTAAATATTTGTTGGTGGAATCAGTGCTTTTACTTTGTCTTTTTGTCCTTGACTTGTGTTTTTTAGTCTCTTGACTAGTAGGAAAAATTACAATTTTCCTGCCGAAACTCATAAATTGGTAGAAAAATGCATGTGTTGTACGCGTGACGAGCTAATTTGGGGTTTTCCAACTATTTTGATGATGTGGCTCTTTGACATGGCTCTGGGGAAGAGAAAACACCCGAGGCAACTTTTGCCTCCCTTTTCTCTCCAAATTTTAAATCTAAAAAGAAAAAAAAAAGTGATGCTTCAGTGGCAAACGCACGTCAACCTGCTTCGCCCTCGATACCGTAAGGTGTTATTGGCCCCAAATCCATTTTATTTGTTATTTTCTATTTGTTTTTGTTTTTCTTTTTTTTTTTACAAAATTTTTTAATGGTCATCTCTGGCATTGAGCGTGTTTTTTAATGGTAGGAGTGTAATTTTTTTTTTTATTATGTAGTGCCCCTAACCTAACAAGTTGAACCTTTATCTATTTTTTGATAAAAATAGGTAAGGAAAGGACATCATATTAGGATTAAATATGTTTTTCATCCTGTATCTTTTATATTTTGGTATTTTAGTCCTTTATCTTTTCAGGGTAGCAAATAGGTTCTGTAATATTTTAATTTTTCGTAATTTTGGTCCTTTAGTTGCCGGAGTTTGCAAATATTGCCGGAATTTTTTTTAATTTGGGACTTTTGTTCCCATTGGTCAATTTAATGGACCAAAATCGCGAAAAATTATAAGTTACAGGACCTATTTGCTACATTAAAAAGATAAAGGACTAAAACCCCAAAATATAAAAGATATAGGATGAAAATTTGGTTCCATGCTGACAGTAATTTGACCAATGGGAACAAAAGGCCAAAATTAAATTTTTTATAAAACTTGAAGTACAAGTTCAATGACAGTCTAGTATCTCCATAATTATATAGCTATAACTCCCAGCTAAAGATGTTACTGTTGACCCACCAAATAAGACTGAGAATCGGGCTTACAATTTAGTTCGATAAGCCATTGCGCTCTATCTCTTGAAAATAAAACAGGCGATAAGAAATGAGTTGACTACTCAATAAGTATTTTTAATTAGCTTATATATACACATATGCGCAATAAGACAAATTTCATGCAAATGACACCATCCAATATTTTTTCATCATGCAATCAACACAATTCACAAAGTAATCAATATCAAGAATCATACATCAGTTCAAAGTGTAGAACACATTTTAGAGCTCAGCTTAGCCTAACTTGAGTATTCAATGGTTTGCTCACTATCACTATCTCAATTAATGTCATATAATATACATCACATGATATTTGTCGAACATCATATCTCCATACCACCCAAGCATGTAGCAGTATCAACACAAAACATCACATGGATATGGTACCCACACACCACACTAGTGTGTAAGAATCAAAATAAGATATACCTCGCTGCTCGGAATACTTCGATACCCTACGGGTCCTGGTACCTACCAAATATACTCCTCTTTTCAGATCTTATATCACATCATCATCATTCACAACATCATAAACCATTTATTATGCCCCGAGCTAGGTAAGTCATCTCTTCATATAAATTAATTTACCATATCCCCATTAATAACTTCATCATTCAGCTCCATTTAACAATCAAATATTGTATAGCTACAATCACTCATCCACCTTTATTACACCCATAACCATAGAAAAAAAATGGTAACATTCACTGGCTAACATTGTAATCAAGACAAGTAAACAACAATCATACATAGATAAATCTAATTAACTACACTTACCTCAATCTCATAACATCTTAGTTAGTGAAAGAGTAATTGCCTGGTCCTATAATTTATCTTCGTATCATATAATAAATTATAATGCGTATAATTAATATATCAAGAATATTGTAAATTATTTATAAAATATTAAATAGTTTCCATAGACTTCTCACTAGTCCTTTGATATCTCATTCCCCCAAAATTCGGATCTTCCTTATGTTTTTTTTTTCTAAATAAAATATACATCCTAACCTTTTCAAGGGTATATAATTTGTCTATTAACTCATAGAATTATTGTACTGAAAAACCCTCATATCCATATACCTGTTGATCTTGATAATTTCATTGGATTGACTTCTGAAATTATTTAAAAAATCATACCCTCTTTGAATAAGCATAATTTTTCTCAAATATAATCTTCTATGTTCCCAGTACTTTGTCATCAATTCCCCATTGTTATAGCAATTAATCGAGTGTACATACTCATATGGTTAGGGAAAAATATTTTTTTAGTCCCATAAGATTAGGATTTTTTTTTTTTTTTTGATACCACAACTATGGCACATGTCCCTTTTAGTCCATGAAACTCAAATCACACTTTTTTAGTTCCAAAAACTCATGTGCGTTGCATATGGCTGTTAACTTCCGTTAACTCCATTAACTCCCCCTTTGGGAGGGTAAAATGCATGTGACCTACCAAAAATAAAGGAAAAAATTAACCATAATTAGAGTTGACTCATGTTGAAAAATATTTTAATTAACTTTGACAACAAACTATAACAAATAAAATTTATTCTTTTTAAAAAAAAATATTAGTGAAATTTTATTTTAATATAAATAATAAAATAGTTTTAAAAATTATAATTATTTGTATTTCAGATAACTTCTAGGATCTTTATATCAATTTTTATAATTAAATTATTAAAATATTTTACCACAAACTCTAGAAAATAAAATTTATTTTTTAAATAAAATCGTAAAAAAATTATAGAATCTTTTTATTAATTTTTAAAATTAAATTATTATTTGGTTTGAAATGTTTTTAATAAATTTTGACCTCATACTATATGAAATAAAATTATTTTTTAAAAAATATTCGATAAATTTAATTTATATATAAATAATTAATTATTTTGTAAATTGTGATTATTTGTATTTGAGATAAATTTCAGCAAAGTTTTATTATTTTTAAATATAAAATTTAGTTTATTATAAATTATTATTTATTCTAAAATAACATTTTCCTAATTTTTTTATTTTTAAAAATAAAATTCCTCTTATAGTTTATTGTAAAAGTTAATTAAAGTAATTTCAAATCAAATAATAGTTTAATTTTTTAACAAATAAAAAAGATGCTAGAATTTATTTAGAATATCAATAATTCTAACTTTAAAATTCATTAATTATTTATATAAAATTAAAATTTATCTGATACTTTTATTTACTAAAATAAAATTTATCTCTTATGGTTTGTGGTAAAATATTATAAACTTTTTAGACAAAATACTAAAAATATCCAAGAAATTATCTGAAGTTCAAATTAATAATTATTATTTTAAAATTATTTTATTATTTATATTAAAATAAAATTTCACTAATATTTTTATTTTTTTAGAAATAAATTTTATTTCTTATACTTTGTGAAAGTTTGTTAAAATATTATTAAACATGAGTCAACTCTAATTATAGTCAATTTTCTCTCCTTTTCTTGGGAAAAGGTTAATATTATAAAAATGACATCACAAATCAGCCTAAGGGATTCGCCAAACTCTATAGAGCATGACAGGAGTTATTTTTATTTTAATCCCTGTATTTTTAATTAATTTTTAAAATGGTCTAATTTTATTTTTTATTTTTCAATTTCGTCCTTCAAGTGGAATTTTGATCAATTTTTCGGTCAAAAAATGGTACTTGCCAAAAATGCCCCTAAAAGTTTTGGTAAAATAAACACAATTGCAAAAGCAACCCTTTGTTTTCAAATTCAGTTTCAACTTAGTTCTTTATGACGGTTAGGAAATTACGACCATTGAAATTTGACCATTTGAAGGCCACTATTGACGGTTGGAATTTGGCTTTTTACCAAACATACTCCCAATAAGTAATTACGGTGAGTTGTGCCAAACCTTTTTGAGAAATTGTTGCTAAAATTTTAACATTTATTGAGAATTATTGTTGAGTCTTTTGAGAATTATTGTGAAATTATTGAGAAATTGTGAGAATTGTTATGAAATTATTGCTGAAAATGTTGAGAATTTGCTGAAATTATTACTGAAATTGTTATGAAATTGTTGCTGAATTTGTTGAGAAATCGTTGAGAACTAAAGACAATCAATAAATATTTTTGTTGTAATGGATCAATTTTTGAATTATGTTGATGTTTAGAAATTTTTAAGACTATTTTTCTGTATTTAATGAATGGCTTATGTATTATTTATGACTTTTATGACATTGTTTGGTATTTCTATGACTTGTGTACTTTTGTTGAGTTTTTGAGAATTAGTCTTGTGGAATTTTTATGATTTTTGTATTCGATTTGTTGTTTGGGGCTAATACAGCACTTTAGAAATGTTTTGAAAAATTTGAGAGGCTTAAAAATAAAAAAAAAAAAAGAAAAACTTGGGGCTGCTACGGAGAAGTGAAATAAGTAAAATTTTGGGTTAATAAAATCATAAGCCATAGACTTGGCCCAGTGGTAATAGGTTGATTTTGTTAAAAATGTGACTCAAGTTCAATCCCTTTTGGCCCAATGATGTTTACCCTTTTAAGAAAATATTCAGAACAAAATATTTTTATAAATTATATTATTTTATTTCTTTAGAGTGAAAAATTACCTAATATATATATATATAAGATAAAAATACATGAGAAAAAAACTACCGAAATGTAGTTTTTGAAGATCATAATGAGTGAAAAAGTTAAAAATAATTGATTAATTTAAAAAAATGACAGACCAAATTAATTTTGACACCAAGATGATCCCCTCTAATACTATATTGTATAGATGGTGCAATTAGAAATGAAATGCACAAATCAAATTTGACAAAAGCAAGAAAAATGCAGCAAGAGGTTTGCAAGTATTCAATAGCAATAAACCCATAACTTTTTTTAACTACTTCACATAAAAATCAGTCATCAACCACGTATCATTTCCAACCAATTACTTTTTATATATTAGTTATGTCTTCTTCAGTTCAACCAACAACAACAACAACATTAATGGAGCAATGATAAAAAATATAAAATATGTCATAATATATGCTATGCCAGTATATTTAGATCTACTTAGCAACCCAAAAAATATCTATATCTGTATCTTTATACAATTGAAGAGCACCCTTTTAGTGCCTTCAATTATTTCGTATGTCAATTTTTTAATTTTTTAATTTATTTTGTTAATCTCCATTTTACTCTCGCCCTACTCAACTTCCCATTTTCGATTTTATCAATTTTCACATTTTTTTCCTCTCATTTTTTCAGTAACTCCTCATAAGTTTTTTATATATTCTTATAGCATTTTTATTTATATAATTAATATATATTTTTAAAAATAAAAATTAGTTAGTTTTTTAAGTTTAAAAGTAATTTTGCACACATATTTGAGTGCGCAACATATACTAGTATAAGATAATACCATCATATATAATATGCCATAATATTTACAATCCAATTTTTCTTTTTCTCTTTTATAAATATAAAAGAAAGTAAAAGAACACCCTTCAATTGAAGGTAAAAGTGGTGAAAATTCCATTAGAAGAATGAGAATGAAAAATCAAAAAAAGAATTGGACCATTTTAAAAATCAATTAAAAACACAGGGACTGAAATAAAAACAACCCAGCATGACAGTAGCGATGTTGTCCTTCCTATCCAAACTCAAAATTTTATTCCTAACCTACTCCAAAGCCGGTGAGACAAGGACACCAGATTCGCTCCGTTCCTGCCGAAATCACCTCCATTAGGTTCTTGCCAAATATGGTAGACTAAACTAGCTAGCAATTGCTGATACATCACATTCACCGGGTGTTTCGCCCTCTATCTACGTGCCGCCCACACAACGCCTCTGTCCCATTCTGGGTGTGGTCATGCAAACCGAACTTGTCTTCTGCAAAGTGCAAGAGCTTGGCTTGCGTATGAGCATTGGAAAAAAAGATGGACAAAGGTTTCTTCCTCTCCGCTGCCGCACAACCATGGTTTGTCCATCGTTGAGAGCTTATGTTGGATAGCTAGCCATAGTATAAATGTATTTCGTGGTATTTTCATAGGCTCTTGTAGGAGCGTATACCAACTAACAATCTTCGTATCAGCTGTAAATAGCGTCAGAGCTGACGCCGTGCTAAACTCTCCCCTTGGACTGACCTTCCACTTGATGCGCTCCACATTTTCTAAAATTTGGGGCTGAATGCGCATACGTTGGTGAGGCCAGTTCATTCTGAGCCTACTATGACTGATCGTAGCATGGCCTGTGAGCCCACCATGTCTGATTGTAGCATGGCATGCTGTGGAATTCCCGTGACCCGCGGCCCTCTTGTGCAGGCTAGACTGTTGTGGATTTTTCTCTCATTTTTTGGTGGTTCACATGCATTTTTCCCTTCTAAAGGGGGGGAGTTAATGGAGTTATTGGCAGTTAAAATCCTTGTGCACTGAACATGATTTTTTGGGACTAGAAAAGTGTGTTTTTGAGTCTTATGGGACGAAAAGCGACACCTGCCATAGTTGTGGTACAAAGAAAAATTCTACTCTAGTCTTATGGGACTAAAAAAGCATTTTGCCCCATACGGTTAAGTGTTTAATTGATAAATCAAAATACATTAAATAAGTTACGATAAAAATAAGGGATAACTACACTCCCCTCCCCTGAGTTTTGGTGTAATTACACGTCGACTGTAGTTTGAAAAATTATATCTAGTACCTCTGGTTTAAAAAATGTCAAGACCCCTAACAAGAGTAATTAATTTACCTTTCTATCCATAATATGTGGCTAAAAAGAACATGAAAATTTGAAAGACTAAAAAGACATCGCCCTATATTTGTAGAAATAAACAGATGCTTTAGACTAAGAAGACAAAATTGCAAGAACTATTTTTTGCTATTATTAAAGTATTACAAGGGATGTAAATATTATATTTATATTATCATAGTGATATATTTTTATGATTGAGTTATTAGTATATATGCCTTCTAAATATTTAGTTAAATCACATAATATAGTGTATATATAGTTTTATAGTATATAAATATGTTCAAAATAAAAAATAGTGGATATATATACTTAAGAGCTAAATTTATTTTGACCGGTCTAATTTATTTATTAATTAAAAATTATTTCATATAATAATACTTTAAATATATTAAATATATATTACACTATTACTCTTATGATTAATTTACTTATGAGAACAAACACATGCATAAGTGTGTGAAATGTATAAGGGTAGTTTGATAAAAAAAAATATATATTTATTTGATTTGCAATAAGTCACCAAGGGCAAAAATGGATTGTCATTCAATTTTTTTCTGTTGATATTAGCAAATTTCAATTGAAGGATCTATTTTTTGGATCAAAATAAAAATAAGGGTACTAAGTGTAATTTTTCAAACCATAAGGAGTTTATGTGTAATTACATCAAACCTCAAGGAGGAAGGTGTAATTATCCATAAAAATAACTAATGTGGATGAGAGCTATTCTCACCAACATACATTATTTTTATAACTAAGTAAAATAAGGATGTTAACAACTACAATTAACACATAGTCAAAATAATTTAAAGATATCATCAATTTCAATTAACATAGATGATTGAAGGAATTTAGGGAATCAGTGAAAGAATTAAGAAAATTACTTGTGGAATTGCTGAGAGCTGTAGTTTGTTTTTTGTGTGTGTGTGTGTGGGGGGGGGGGGCGGGGGGGGCGGGCTTCTTTCTTCCTTTACTTTTGTGTGATAAGTGTGTGAATTCATGCACTTATACATATCCATATATAAACTATCTATATATATATATATATTGATGTATACCGGAGTCCAATAACACCATAAAATATCGAGGGATCTTCTTGAAAGTCCCAAAATTGTAGGGGAGACTAACCTGCAGAGAGGGGTTAGCACTCCGATTCTTAAGTCAGTAATGTTCGACTTGAAAATAAATAAAGAACACTTGAAGGGGACGAGAATAATGGTAAAAGTATGATAATTGGTGTGTGAATATTCTGAAAAGTGGAGAGAATTTCGTGTGTAAAAATTGGAGTAAATGTTACTTGAAAAGTGTCAAGTTGTGAGAGAATGAATCTGAAATTGAAGTCCCTCAAATGACTGCATAGTGTGCTTATTTTATAACCAGTGTTGAGCCTGATTTTGGAGGAGTTTGTTGAGTGCCATATACCGTTGGAAATCCTGAAGAGTCAGCTTCCTAACCCCACAAACCGCGCACGAATCGGAATTGAATTGGTGGAGATGTATCCGTTTCAGTTGACCTTGCCACATCTGCCAGATTTTCAGGGAAAACAGTTACTTGCTGAGAAACATCCGGATTCTGTCCAATCTACTGGGAATCCGGATGAGATATTTTAACATGAAGTGGCTTGATGTGTTGGCTGGTTGTGTGACGTGGAACCCGAGCTGTTGGATGACTAGGCCTACTGTACGAGCCTTTTCCGCGGGCCTGCCAGGTCAGTTATTCGAAACTGGGCTTATATATGAGAAAAAAACCTTATTTTTGGGCCTGTTGGTGTCGGCCTGCTGGGCTGCCCGACCTGTTTTGTCGAACTGGGTAGAGTAGAAATAAGTAGCCTTGTGAAAGGTCAACACGAGAGCTGTATACCTGGTTGTGCCAGTAGGGGCTGTCTGGCCTGGGCTGGTTTTCCCTGTTGTGTTGAGCACTCTCTGCTGAACTTGCACACGTAATAACATGTGGATTTTGAATTGATTTTGAACTTATATATAGAGAAGATTTAGCAGGATAATCATTGTTATCAAAGGAAAGGAAAGAAAATTTCTACTGCGCGTGTCTGTGCACGCGTTCTGTGATTTGGGCATGTCCGCCAAGCGCGGAGGAGAGAGACCGAGCCCTGCGCGAATGGGACTTTTCGTCTGCCAGGGTATAAAGCCCCTTTCTTGGGGAAGTTACCTTCTCCATCATTCTGCCTTCGTCTGAGTAAGTTTCTCCCCCTTTTGTGCGAATTTTTCTCTCTTTGTCTCCAAGAAATTTTATGAAATTGATTTTTCCTCTTGCAGGTTTCGAGACTCTCTAGAGCTTTCCTCTAATTCCTTGCTTCTCCCTGATTTGGAACTTGGTACGCCCTCCTGCTCCCCTCTATTTGGTAGTCATGTCCACGGGTAGCATATATAGGGACGCCATAGAAGATGAATTGATTGATCTGTTGGAGCCTTCTCATGAGGGTGGTGATAATCCCACACCTTCTGACTCCGCCTCCCATCATGGAGGTGAGAGTGAGGAGGAGGGAAACAACAAGGAGGAGGGGAACAGGAAGCGCAGGGAGGACCTCCTTAGTTGCGATCGGAGCTGCTGCTTTCCACATATATAGGTCTAGGCTGACCGAGCAGGAACTAGTGGGGGTTAGGGAGAAGTATGGAATACGTAGTGATTTCGTGATCTAGGCTCCTGCACTACAAAAAAAATGCAGGAATAGGAATGGATACGGACGACTGTTCCAACCACCGTTCCTAATAGGAATGGTAATCGGAACTGTTGTGGAATGGGAAATTATTAATGACGTTATTGTCGTGGTAATTGTAATACAAATTAATAGGAACGACACGATCGTTCCTATTCGAGTGCCAACATATGTGAGCCAAATTTGTACACCTATAACCGTTCCTAAAAGGGACCTGATATATTTTGGACTTCAATTTGGAACACATGTGTCAAATTTGGAACGGTTAGTCGACCGGGAACACTTACCGTTTCTATATGGGTTCCTATGGCCGTGTCTATTTGGACCGCTCGGCTAACTGTTTCAACATGTAGTCCTACATAAAACCCTTTTACGCCATGGGAAAAAATGTAATGCAATTACCGTTCCAAATTGTGGGTATATAGTAAGTGCAATATTGTCACAATTACCGTTCCCAATTATACTCCAATTAGGAACGGTCGTGTTGCGTGTGCCTCATACCGTTCCTAATATACCCTAACGACTATATTACAACGGTAATATTACCGTTCCTATTACCCCACCTGCGACTGTTCCTAAAGCTGGAACAACAGCTATACTTAAACGACTAGTTTTGTGTTCCAAATAATATTCCAATGACCGTTCCAATATTTTCTATATATATGTCCCCCTTCTTTGTCATTGTTCTTGTAATTACTCTCCAACTCATTTTGTTGTAACTCCCCCCCTTGATTCTTTATACAGAAAATCGAACATATCAATTACCGAGCGCGAATTTTGCATTGATATTGATAGGTGTTTTGCTCAGGTAAGTATGCAAAATTCTGTTAAGACAGTTGAGGAAATGGATGTATAATCGAGACATCCTGGGTGTGACGTTGGAGTTTGAGGACGGTGTTACAATATTTTTAGAATGGACCTAGTCTCAGCGTGTATATATGGACGGGGACAAGATTAAGTGCCCGTACCAAAAGTCCAAAAATGAACGGTTCAAAACACAAGACGCGTTAAATTTTGATTTGTGTATGAAAGGGTTTATGCCAGAGTATTACAATTGGACTTCGCTTGGTGAGGAGAGGGTGCAGGGATACTTTGAAGCATTGACAACGCCCCCTATGTAGCAGCAGGAAACGCCACCCATTCAGGAGGAGGGTACTTCGCATTAGGGTGATGCGGCTCAGATGGATTGGGCGCAGAGGATGGTATTCGATGCCGCGGGGCCGTCATTCTGGTCTTCGTACAACCAGAAGGGACCGACTGATGATGGTACTCGGTATTATCCATCTGATGTGGGTCCTAGTTCATATTACGATTCGGGGCCCTATGATTATGTGTCTGGCTTGTCAGACCATTTTTTTAATGTAGTTCATGCTGCGGACCAACCGTTGTGGAATGGCTGCACCACCTCTCAGTTGGCGTCAATTGCCTCTTTGGTGAATATCAAGGCCGAAAGGGGTTTTTCCGAGCATACATATGATCAGTTATGCCAGTGGGCTAATACTGTAATGCCCCACGATCACACTTTCCCCGCCGATTATTACAATAAGAAGAAATTGATAAGAGAATTGGGTTTACCAGTTCAGAAGATTGATACTTGCAAAAACGGTTGCATGTTGTACAGGATGGACGATATTGATTTGGAATATTGCAAGTTCTGTGCAGATGCTAGGTACAAGCCCACCAGGGACAGAAATCCTAAACGCAAGAAGTCCCCATATGCCATTCTTAGGTATCTACCAATTACCCCTCGGTTGCAAAGGTTGTATGCGTCGGAGGCCACAACAGAGCATATGACTTGGCATGCGAGCCATCAGATGGAGGAAGGATCCATGTGTCATCCGTCCGATGCAGAGGCTTGGAAGTATTTTGACCGGACGTATCCTGATTTTGCAGCTGAGCCGATGAATGTTAGACTTGGGTTGTGCACGGATGGGTTTGTACCACACGGCCAATATGGTAAAACTTACTCATGTTGGCCCGTGATACTTACACCGTATAATCTCCCACCGGGAATGTGTATGAAGTTTGAGTATATGTTCCTAAAGATGGTGATCCCTGGCCCATCGAATCCCAAAAATGTTATCGATGTCTACTTGGAGCCGTTGATCGAGGAGTTGCAGAATTTATGGCATGTGGGTGTACGTACGCACGATACTGCGACAAACCAGGCATTCATGATGCAGGTGAACGACCTTCCTGCTTATGGGATGTTGTCTGGATGGAGTACCGCCGGTGTTATGGTGTGTCCAGTTTGTATGGAGGACACACGGGCATTCTATTTATAGCACAATCGGAAGGCATGCTATTTTGACTACCACAGGCAATTCCTACCACCGATTCATCCTTATTGCAGGAACAAGAAAGCCTTCACTAAAAATCGAATAGAGAGGAAGGTTACACGTCCGAGGCTGACTGGAGAACAGATCTGAACCCGTGTGTGATGCATTTAGTGTGGTTGTCGAACAACCGTTGAGTGAACCGGAAGGCTACGGTGTCGACCATAAGTGGACGAAGAAAAGCATATTCTGGGAGCTTGAATACTAGGGGGCGCATCTGATACGACACAATCTTGATGTCATGCATATTGAGAAAAATGTGTTTAATAATATATTCAATACTGTGATGGACATCAAGGGAAAAACGAAGGACAATCTGAATGCACGGAAGGATCTGAAGATCATATGTAATTGGTCGGAGCTTGAGGTGGACAAAAAGAGACCGAACGTGATGCCCAAGGTGGTATATACACTGACGAAAGAGCAAAAGAAGAAGATATATGAGTGGATCATTCTCTTACGTTTCCTGATGGGTATGCCTCTAACTTGACCTGTTGCATCGACCTGAAGGAGTTGAGGATGCACGGCACGAAGAGCCATGATTGTCATGTATTCATGCAGAAATTGATTCCGGTTGCCTTCCATGAAATGCTTCCAGAGCACGTGTGGCGGGCCTTGAAGAGATAATTCAGCTAGATTACCCACTAATTCCAAACATGCACATTGTACTGTTTAATTGTCGTTGGGTCAATCCGGTCAGAGGCATGAAGATACACCCTCGTTATCACGTTGTTGATGTCAACTTCAAAAAGCTCTACCAAAAGAATGAACCATTCATACTGGCACAACAAGCAGTACAAGTCCAATGAAGATGAAGATAGCTTTGACGAGGCTGAATCCAATGAAGAGACTTATTGAATTTTCCAAAATATTTCTGTAATTTTTTTATTACAGTTATTGTAAAAATTGTATTCGATAGATGTATTTTGATTATTCTAATAAATTAGAATAAATTTTAAAAATAGGAACGAATATTTTATTCAACCACCGTTCCTAATACAGGTACAACTATTTGAATAGGTACCAAACAAAAAAAATGAGGGAAATTTGAATTAGGAACGGTCAAAATCTATCAGGACAGTTCCTATTTAAGGTACAAATTTTCAAATATGGCGGCTAATTAAAAAAAATGAGGGAAAATTGAATTAGGAACGGTCCATATTTATCAGGACTGTTCCTATTTGAGGTACAATATTTCAAATATGGCAGCTAATTAAAAAAAATGAGGGAAATTTGAATTAGGAACGGTAAGTGAAAACCTACGACCGTTCCAAAATGAAGTAATATTTCGTTTTGACGCCTAATGAAAAATTGGTGGGAAATTCAACTATTGGATCGATCAATTTATAAACAACCGTTCCAAATGTCAATAGGAACGGTAAATACGTGCGTGCATTAAAACGACATCATCCTTTCCATTAGGAATGATATTGGGAACACCTTGTCTATTAGGTGACAGTTCGTAGTATTACATTTCCAACCAATTGGTCTGATATCTCAACATCCGTCAGCTGGATATATGACCATGTAGCCAATCTTGGTAGGCGAATTGTAACCTATGTCTAAACAATTTCGAAGTTTTGTTGATAAAACCTTAATGAATAAGAAAGTGAAATTCATTTGGCGCATACTTTGTTTGTGTCACTTTATCTGCTTTATAACTGTTCGCTACACAAACAAAGCCCACAGACTGAAATCACATTTCGGGGACTGGGACTACACTTGGAGGTAGGTCTATGAAATCAGTTCTGCTGAATCAGTCTGAAAATCTCCAAGTCAAGGAATCTCGAAAATGGGTACCGAGATTCCCCTCGAGACTTGCACTAAGCATCTGCTGTCGTGTTTCATCGACGGGTGACGAGGTTCGTCTAAGCAGTGTTAGTGGGTCGCCCTGCTGGGGAGCAGCTGACTGAGGTGACTCGCGGGAACCGTCTTACGGAGGACCTTGAGTAGGGTCGGCTAGGTATGACGTGAGTTCCCGGTTCCAATGGTACAGGTCAAGTCCTTTGACTTGAGGAATTGCTGAGTTTACCTGTACATCGAGACTGTATCTTAGGTATGGTGAGAGATTGCCAAAATGCACTTGAGTAGTCATAAGCCATATCTAGTGCAGCCACGGTGTATAACGTGACAGTAGTTTCCAAGAAAGGATCCGTCTCCTGTCAAAAGGTGTTGACAGTTATGTCTCACAAGACTCTATGTGTCTTGTCCCTAAAATCTGTGGCCACAGTAACTGAACAGAAGGGAAGGTTTCCCTATGGTGTTTGGCAAAGGACAAATCGATACTTAGGTCCAAAATGGGTACCTACATAATCCGTGCCCTAGACACTAAGTGGTGGGACCACAGACGGAAGGATAGATGTACTGTAGAGCCTAAATGTTCATCCCCACGCATATTCACCTAGTCTCTAGTGCCATGTACCGTTGCTAGACGGCCACCCATGGTGACGGGCGGATTCTAGGAATCCAACCAAGTCTAGCTGAAGGTGAACCTAAAGAGTCACACACAATCCGCACACATAACGTATTTAATTTAGAATTAAATATTTGGAGAAATGGAATGATTAAATTGGATTTAATCGGGTCCTTCTTTTCTTGGGAAGAAATTAATTCCTTTTATTAGATGAAAGGAATTTATTTAATAAATTAGATTTATTGAAAATTAATTTAATAGGCTTGGAATTAATATTTATATTTGATATATTTATTTATTGCCTTTTGGATTATTTAAATAAGATTTAAATATTCCATTAAATTAATTAATAGTTGAGATTAAAGAGAGAAATCAATGGCTAAGATTGGTTTGACCAAGAAGCTAGTAGTTGACTAGGATTTAACTAGGTCAAATCCTATTCAAGGAGCAGTCTTCAAAAGAGTAGGAATTAGAAGAGGAATAGGATTCCTCCTCTATAAATACTCTGAGGTGCTCTCTTCAGAAGAGGTGATGAAATTCCAAACACACACACACACACCACCGCCGACTCCCTCCCCTCTCTCTCAGCCGAATCTCTCTCCCTCTCTTCCAAGAAACTCTTCCAAGTTCTCTTGTGTTTCACAATTGAACTTTAGGAGGGTTGATCTCGTTAATCAATAACGTTTGATCGATCCGTCATCTCCAAATATCATATACACTTGTTCTTTCGCTAGCACGAGGAGCAAGATACGTGGGCGGATTGTGTGTACGAAATAGAGGGTCTCAAAGTCGAGATCTTGGAGCAAAACGGAGAACAACACGAGTAGCGGCTTGACGACAAAAATGAGAATCGGTAGGTTTCCGATTTAATGTTTTCACCCTTTTTTCTTTTAATCCCTATGGCCTCCATGAAACTTTTATATGTTTTGTTATTCATGAGATACACCGAACACCCGGGAGATTCAAGGGAACACCCCTTGAACGTGTTTATTCTATTTCGTTTATGCATGTTTAAATTCTTGCAAATTTTAATCATACCGCGCTTCCGCATTCGCGCTACTCCCGGGCCGATCCACACGCCTTCCGCAGGCTTTCACCTAGTATTACACTTCCAACCAATTGGTCCGATATCTCAACATCCGTCAGTCGGATCGACACCATTTTTTAACACATACAAGGTTATGGATATGAATTGATGTCCAACGATTTGATTTTCAATCAGCAACCCGGATTTAAGGATGCATCTATTTTTGTTTCGATGAATACTGACCGGATACGATACCTCGAGATCCGCACACCGAAATATTTCAAAACAACATATAGTGTATTCTTTTGTGTGTTATATCAGATCTAACGGTCTGATTGGAATTTTGACAGTCTGATTATGTCGTGCAGTACAACAATATAGGATGCTAGTTACATCTGTGAAATACTAACAAAATAAATATACAAATATACTTCATATTGTGAACGTGTGTCTATTTTTTGGAATTTACTATATATTTTTAAATTCTTTAAATACCCAATTGTATATCTTTATTCAATCAAATGAGTGTTCGGAACATGTTTTTTCTTAATTTATATTTATTATCTAAGAAAATTTCAAAAAAATTGCAATACATATAGGAACGGTTCTATATAGAAATAGGAACGATTACTATGTACAGGTAAAACAAACGACGTCATTTTCATAAGTAGGAACGATACTTGTAACACAGGACATATTACATGATCGTTCCTAGTAAGTTTATTATAAGTACTATGTCCTAAAACGTCGTCGTTTTAATAGCAAAACGACATCGTATTTGTAAATTGGACTGGTCTTACGAACGGTCTCTACAAAATCTGACCGTTACAAAATTCTAATATAAAAATCAATCCTTGGCCGATTTTTACCCATTTTCTTCCTCTCCCTCTCAATCTCTCTTTCCCTCTCAATCTCCCTCTCCCTCGAACTCTCACTCTCCCACCGCCACCGCAGCTGCATCAGTCGCCGCTAGCACCCCCGCCACCGCCGTCTCTGCCTCCGTTGCATCAGCCACCGCCGGGTCAGCCTCCCCTGCCTAAGCCTCCCCCCGCGTCAGTCGCTGTTGCCCAAGCTTAGTCTCCCCTGCGCCAGCCTCTGCCGTCGTCGTACTACAGCAGTACCAAGTAGGGTTTCCAAAAACCCTACTTTTAATTTTCTTTTTTCTGTTTGTTCTTTCTGAAAATGCATGTAAGAATCTGGTTGTAATTTTTGTAATTTTAGTCTGTAATTTCCATTCAGTTAAGGGAGTAATCTGTAAATTCTGTGATTTTCTATAAATTTATGGTGTGATTTTCTGTAAATTTTCTGTAATTTCTGGAATATATGATATTATTTCCTGTAATTTTGTAACTGTGTAATTTATGTAATTATGTAATTTTTGTAATTGAGTAATTATTGTGAATGTAATGTAGTTTATTAATTTTTTGTAATTGTAGGTAATTTCTGGTAATTTTGTGGTTAATTTTTTGTAATTGTAGGTAATTTCTAATAATTTTTGGAATTTTGGTTCATTTTTCTGAAATTTTGGGTATATTTCTGTAATTTGGGTGTAATTCTGTAATTTATGAAAATTCAGAAAATATGGAAATTTGTATTTTTTTAAAATTCTGGAAATTTGTATTTTTGAAAAATCTGGAAAATTTATAATTTTTAAAAATTTGGAAATTTGTATGTTTTTAAAAATCTGGAAATTTGTATTTTTTTTAAAAATCTGGAAATTTGTATTTTTTAAAAATCTGAAAATTCAAAAAAAACTGAAAATTCAGAAAATCTGTAATTTTAAAAAATTTAAAAAAATTTCTGAAATTTTCTGTAAATTTCTGAATTTATGAAAATTATGTAAATTTCCAGAGCAGCAGCATTTCTGGTTTGAGAATTTGAAGGTAATGACAATTAATTTTTGTTTTTAAATATTTTAACAATCTAAGTTATGATATATATATATATATATATATATAATACAGATGATGTACTGGTGGGACGCCGACGACGAGTCGATGTTCAAGATCTTTCACGTTTGGGTGGGGAAGTTCCTCAGGAAGAAGTTCGTTCTCGTCAGACAGTCCCTGCAGAAGCCTCTATGGCTGGCGAACGAGGTCTGGCGACAGCTCCTCCTATACTGGGAGTCGCCGGAGTTCAAAAGAGGATTGCGAGAAGAACAAGGCGAACCGAAACGCCAACCCAGCCGCATCCGCTACTGTGTACCGCCGGGGATCTATCTCCGTCGGTATGCACAAGCAGAAATTGGTAAGATATTTAATGTATTTTCAATTATTTAATATTATTAAATTAAAATGGTAATAACTGTTTCCCATTTCTTTTTACAGGAGGAGCAGCTCGGCCGGCCAGTGAAGTAGATGGAGTTATTCTCCAAATGCTACAAGAAGAAGGCCGACGGCGGCTGGAGCGGGCCGAGGGCAGAGGAGTGGCGGTAAGTTGTACTTAATACATTCTAGTTTATTTTTTTAAATGTTTGAAAACTTTCTAATTTATTCTAATTATTTTTGCAGGAGATGTTCCAGAAGATGATGGAGGATCATCAGTCTCAGGCCCCGTGCAATGGATCCTGCTCCCGAATCAGAGGGCTCGGTGGCGCAGACCGAGCAGCAGATGTGGCTGGCTTGCGTCGGGGGCAAGAACAAGGGCCGAGTATTTGGTCTTGGTTTTGAGGCCCTGGGTCTCAGCCAGACCATTACCTCGCCATCACCACCACCGCCACCGCCAGAGCCTGCGCCTTCGTTAAACATGGAGGGTCGGATGGTCCGCCTCGAGGAGATGATGATGGACCTGATGGGCATGATGAAGGCCATGCAGACCAGTCACTCCGGCGCCAGCCCGTCACGGCCTCCTAGAGACCCCACCCTTCCAGACATTGACGAGATGGACGAGGCCGATGGGGACGATGAGTAGATTATCTATTTTTTTATTATTTTTTTTTAATTAAATCGGATAATATTCGTATTTAATATAATTTTTATTTCTAATAATTTAATTTATATTTAAATGATAATAATTATTACTATAAAAAAATTAATAATTCATTTGTTAGGAACGGTACTTTAGGCGGCGTTTCAGTGCCAAATACCGTTCCAATATTTGACTGTTTTAAAAAATTTACCGTTCCCAATGCCAATGAAATATCCATACCAAAAATAGAAGCCAACCATTCCTAAAGACGAGACGTACCGTGCCTACATGTATTACAAAATCAATTCTTTCATGGTTATGCTTTCGTTCTAAAGAAAATACCAACAAGCGGTCCAAAGTGGTATTCCAAAGTTATAGTGCTAAAACCATTCCTAAGGAACGCGACAAAATATATTCCAGTTACCGATCCTAATCTATACACCTTACCGTTCCTACATGTATTCCAGATACCATGCTAAATTGTATCTACAACATAAGGTGACAATTCCAAAATGTGGTCTAACTACCGTTCCTAATTGCGTGATTTAATTTTGATGCTACCGTTCCTAATGTTTATAAGTTGTTCCAAACGTAAAAATTATAAATTTATACGTACAAAGGTAATTAGGAACGGTACCCCGGAAGTATGCTAAAAATTGTTCCCAAATATGAACGGTAGTTTCGTTACCATTCCTAATTGTTAGGATCGCCCCTCATTGCCACGGATTGCCTCCCGTTCCTTAACCGTTCCTAATTGCAGTCCAAAAGGTTGCAGTGAACTATTTACCGTTCCAAAAATTAAAAAAACCGTTCATGTTACCGTTTCAATTCCCGCATTTTTTTTGTAGTGCTGCTCCTGCAGCCCGTCCTGACTCATCTCCTGCTGGCTTTCTGTGCTTTTATCTAGCCCAACTGGAAGCAGGCCTTCGATTTCCAACTCCTCCCTTCTTCTGTGAGGTAGCCACACTATTTAACATTCCTCTGAATCAGTTAGTGCCAAAATCTTTAAGTCTATTGTCTGGGTTTTACATCATGGTGAGAAATTTAGGGAGGTTTCTTCCGCTGCCTAATTTCATTCATTTTTTATGTTGAAGAGGGTTGGTCCTGGTCTTTTTTACTTCACCTCCTAAGGGAAAGCTCGAATTTTTTTCCAGCGAGTCCTCCGTGAAGGAGTGGAAACGAGACTACTTTTTTATCTCCTCTCCGCAGCCTTGGAGGCTGCCTCAAGCATGGGTTGTGAACCCTCTTAATTAGTTACAATACTTAGCCCAAAACAGGCCTACTGCCTTCCAGGCTTTTCTTGAACATTTGAATGCCTCCCTTTCTGATCCTCGCAAGATTGTACACCCTGCTATTCTCCACCAGTTTGGTCTGAGCCCTAAGGTGGCAAGCATGGATCCTACTACTGGTATGCAGTCCATTTTTTGTTGCTTGCCTGCTGCAAGAATTTTGATTAGAGAAAATGTATGTTAATATAAGTGTTGGTGTTTACCTGCTGTGTGCAGGAAGAATGTTCCTGAAGCTGCTGCAGGATAGGGCAGAGGCGACTCCTGGTGTTGGCTCCTCTGCAAGGCGAACCCTGATCAAGAGTTCTCTTTCCACCCCTGCTAGCTCAGTTTCTACTAGAGACCCCAAGGGAAAATGCCCTGCTAACCCCCTCCCAACTCCTACTAAGAAAGCTAACAACCAGTCAGGTCCCTCAGTGCCACCTGCTCCTCACCTGGCCCCACGAGCAGGAACTCCCCATCCTGTTGAGGAGAGGGCGGCACGAAAAAGGCTCTCTCCTGAGTGGACCTTGCAGGAGGACTACTCCCTGCTGTTGGATGAGGGGGAGCCCAACCGGGCTAGTGAGTTTCTGAAGGGGGGTTATGCCTCCCCCGGACAAGACATATGCTGACAACCTGCCTCGAGCTCAAGCCCTTGGGCTCTTTGCTACTTATCTCAGCAAGGTAAGTACCTGTATCAAACAAGTTAAGGCATAATGGTAAAAAGATGGTATTAACCTGTTTTAATTTTGTCGTGCGGGCCTTTGTGCTGGGGTGCAGCCTCAGCTGGTTAGTAGGGAAGTCCTTTATTCGAGGGCTCCCTTAAGAGGGTGGAGGAGTTGGAGGAGGCCAACCATAGGCTGAGGGAGGCGGTTCAGAAGAGAGACGAAGCTTGCCAGGAGGATGTTGCCGACCTGCGCCATCTGCGGGAGGAGGTCTCTACCCTGCACGTCCATTGTAGCAGACAATTCTGCAAGCTGAGAGGGAAAAGAAGGAGTTGATTCGCCAATACCCTGAAACCGAGGAAGGTCGAGAGATGTTGGAGGGTATTTGGCAAAGTCATCTGGCTGAGCACACCAAGACCCCGGAGTTTCAGAGCATGTTGGTGGATAAGGCTCTGAAATATTATTACCATGGGTTCCAGACCTGCAATTAACAGTTTGCTGCGGGTGGCTATCCTCCAGCCAGTGCTGACACCTCCTTCCTGGATCAAAAATGCAGGTTTGGCCACAGCTCCAGACCCAGATGATGATGGAACTTCTTTAGTGTCAGAGGTCCCTCTCGTTGAGGAAGACCCTATGTCCTTGGACCTCACTATGCTGGTGGTAGAAGATGTGCCCCCCCTGAAATTAGAGCCTCCTGCTAAAGGAAGTGTGTCCCCTCCTGCTGGTAACTGAATTTGCTCCCCTTTCAGATAACAATTTTACTTTTTCCTGCTGAACAATTGGTACCCCCTGCGCGGGGTTGTTGCAAGTGCCCGTATGTAGGCTTTGACTGATTTTTTGTTTTTGCTGGCACTTTAATGCTAAGAATCCTGTCTTTCCCCTTCCCTGCTTTTATGAGTAATTTTGCTTTCTTGTCTAGCTTATTTTGTGCTTACTGTCATGCTTTTGCTTTCATGCATGTTAGTGTGAATGTTTTGCTGGGATGGGCTTAGTGTACCCAGAAAATGAGGTGTTCACCTGCAGGTAGGTACTTGCACATAGGAGGCTTTTTAAGCCTTGATAGTAAAAAAAGAGATTCACTCAGACTGCTTGTTGCAAGCAAGGAAGGTTTTGACATAACCAAATTATCATAAAGAGATGTTTCACATCAAAAAATACGTGTAAGTATAAGAGTGATGTAACCAGCTAGGAGGTTCCCAACTCAAGTAGTAGAAACACATGCTATAGCAAGGTAGCAGACTTGAATGTTGGCCAAAGGCCAGTTTATGTGTGATTTCCCTGCTGATGGAGCAGGTTGGTCAGCAGGGCAGGTGTTGGCCCGGCTTGGTGGCCTTTTATTGGCAGCCTTATCCAGCAAGACTGGGATAAAACCTGCTGCAGGAAGCAGTAAGTAAATGCTACAAAATAGCAAGTCAGGGGGATAATCCGATCAATAAGTAAGTATGTGCGCACTTATTATCAAGAGATAAGTATGCCATATGAGGGAAACTTATTAAGACTTCCAGTCTAGAAAAAGGAGCAAGTATGTGGCCTTTCTGGGGTGACTTATTAGGGCTTTTGCAGCCAGGGGAGGTGTGCCAACATGGCGGCTTATCAGGGCTCAAGGCCAGCAAAGGTGCGCCAGTAGGGTGACTTATTAGGGCTCGAGGCCAGCAAGGGTGCGCCAGCAGGGCCGCTTATCAGGGCTCAAAGCTAGTAAGAGTGCGCCAGCAGGGCAGCTTATCAGGGCTAGAAGCCAGTAACAGTGCGCTAGCAGGGCGGCTTACCAGGGCTCGAAGCCAGTGGGCGTCTACTCACTAGTCTTCTGCCTGCTCCAGCCTGGTTTTGATACCTTGCACAAGGATCCTATTTGTAACTTCTGCCTACCCGTTAGCTTGGGGGTATTCTACGGAAGTGAGGCATTGCTGGATGCCCAGGTTGGCACACCAGTCCTGAATTCTCCAACCCTGAACAAACCCTGAACATGGCAACCATTGTCAGAAATACGAACGCGAGGTAAGCCATACCTGCATATGATGCTTTTCCATAGGAATTTAATCACTTCGTCCTCTATGATTTTGGCAAGGGGTTCTGCTTCCACCCACTTGCTGAAATAGTCCACTGCTACAAGCAGGAGTTTCCGTTGTCCTTGTGCGATTGGGAAAGGACCCACTATATCCATCCCCCACTGGCAGAATGGGCAAGGTGCTGAAAGTGCTTTGAAGGGCTCAGCTGGCACGTGGATGAGTGGGGTGTGCTTCTGGCACTGCTCGCACATTCTCACCCAAGTTATTGCATCCTTTCTGAGAGTGGGCCAGAAATATCCGGTTCTCAAAACTTTTCCTGCAAGGGCCAGGCCACCTATATGGGACCCACAGGCTCTTTCGTGGATTTCCTGGAGCACGGTTCTGCCCTTCTCAGTTGACAGGCATCGGATGTAGGGCTGAAAGAAGCTTTGTTTGTAAGGGATTCCTCCCAGCAGGGTAAACCTAGCTGCCTAGCTTCTTAAGCAGCCTGCTTCATTGTCGTCGGCAGGAAGAATTCCTCCTTGCAGGTAATCGATGAGGGATTTCCTCCAATCTGTGCTAATCTGCAGATTTGCACATTAGTATCAGGAGTAGCCTTAGCAAGGGTCCTTACTGTAATAGTACGAGTGTTGCAGTTGGCTAGAGAGCTAGCCAACGGGGCAAGATAATCGGCCTTGGTGTTTTCAGTGCGGGGAATCTGATGAATCTGGAAGCTTTTCAGCCTGCTCTTGAGGTCGTTTATTTCCTGGAGGTATCCTTTCATGCGGTCCTCCTTGACATCGTAGGTGCCTCCTACCTGGTTCGTTACCAGCTGGGAATCGGAGTAGGCAATTACGTTCCTTGCTCCTGCATCCAGTGCAATCTTCATGCCTGCTATGAGGGCTTCATACTCGGCCTCATTGTTCGAGGCTTTGAAGTTAAACCTTAGGGCAAATTCTAGCTCATCTCTTTCTAGGCTAGTCAGCACGATACCTGCTCCTCTGCTCGTGTAAGTGGAGAAGCCATCCACATGGAGTAGCCATGTTTCTTCCTCTTCTTCAGCCGTCGCTGTTTCAGTCATGAAATCAGCAAGGGCCTGGACTTTGATAGCCGTTCTAGGTTGGTAGAAAATATCATACTCGCTGAGCTCAACAACCTATTTAATCATCCTGCCAGAAGTCTCAGCTTAACCCAGTGTAGTTTGCAAGGGGGTGTTAGTGCGCACAGTTATGGAATGAGATAGAAAGCAAGGACGTAATTTTCTAGCAGTTGTTACCAGGGCAAATGCCAGTTTTCCTACCTCAGGGTAGCGCACCATGTAGTACCTTACTGATGTAGTATATAGGCTTTTGTACTCCGTCTTCCTCCTTGATGAGCATGGAGCTCACAGCGTGCTGCCCTGCAGCAAGGTGTAAGTACAATATCTCCCTTGGTGAGGGTTTGGTGAGTAGAGGTAGCTCGACAAGGTATGCTTCAGATCCAGGAAGGCTTGCTGACAAGCTTCGTCCCATGCAAAGTCTTTAGCCTTCCTCAGAGCTTTGAAGAAAGAAAGGCTGCGCTCAGCAGAGCGGGATATGAACCTGCTAAGGGTAGCAATGCGGCTAGCAAGTTTATGTACCTCATTGAGGTTAGCAGGAGGTCTCATCTCTTAGATTGCTTGTATTTTATCCCGGTTGACCTCAATGCCCTTATCTGTCACCATGTAGCCGAGGAATCGGCCGCTGCGAACACCGAAAGCATATTTGGCCAGGTTCAGCTTCATTTGGTATTTCCTGAGAATGCTGAAGGTTTTAGCAAGATCTGTGATGTGCTGGTCAGCCTGCTGGCTCTTCACCAGCATGTCATCCACGTCCACTTCCATATTGCGTTCGAGTTGCTCTGGAAACATGCGGTCCACCAGGTGCTGGTATGTGGCACCTGCATTTTTTAGCCCAAAGGGCATGACAATATAACAATATGTTCCCCCTGACGTGATGAAACTTACATGCTTCTGGTGATCGGGGTTAAACATAATCTAAGGTAACCCTATGAGGCATCCATTAGACTTAGCAGTTCATGACCAGAGGTGGAATCCACCAGCTGGTCTATACGAGGTAAGGGATAGAAATTCTTAGGACATGCGCCATTTATTACCTGGCTTGGGAAAAGCACCACATTGGATAACCACTGGGGGATTGAATCTCCTTGATGTGCCCTGCATCAAGGAGCTTGCTTACCTCCTCCTGGATGACCTTGTCCTTCTCAGGACCGCAATGTCTTTTCTTCTGCTTCACAGGAGGGAAGGTCAGATCCAAGTTCAGGCTATGCACTACAATGCTGAGGTCAATACCCACTAGGTCCCCGGCTGTCCAGATGAAGACATCTACATTCTCCTGCAAAAAGGTGGTTAGTTGCCCTGCTACCTCAGGGCTTAGCTGGGAGCCGATCCTGGTAGTTTTGTCGGGCTCTCCAAGTACTAGCTGAATGTTCAATAGCTCCTCGGTGGGCTGGACTCGAGCAGGAATCTCGTTTCCTTGCTCATCGTGCTGCATAGGTCTTTTCCCTTTCTCCCTGCTAGGTTGGGGAAGATCTATCTTCATGTCTTTCCTGCTGCCTCCTTTCACGGATTCGACGTAGCATTTCCGGGATGTGATAGGTGGAGACAACAGCTTAGAAGGCCTTCAGAGCAGGACGCCCTAGAATGACGTTGTAAGCTGAGGGCATCTCCACTATGAGGAAGCGGATCATTTTGGTCCTTTGGTTGGGCTCTACCCCTAAGGATAGGGGGGAGCAGGATCAGTCCCAGGGGATGCACAACATCCCCTGCAAAGTCATATAGTGAAGTGTCTACCGACTCCAGCGGGATATCACCAAGCTCCATCTGCCGGTAAACCTCGTAGAAGAGGATATCTGCAGAACTGCCAGAATCCACAAAAATGTGTTGGACAGTGTAGTTAGCAAGAGTAGCAGAAATAACAAGTGCATCAATATGAGGTAAATGAACCCCCTGTATGTCAGCAAGTCCGAAATGGATCATAGGATCCCGTGCTGGTGATTTATGGTCAAGCTCCATCACTGCTCTGGCAGCGTGGGCGTGGGCATGCCGGGCTCTACTGGAGTCCCCATCAGTAGGCCCTCCTGCAATCATGTGAATTACTCCCTTGGCAGGGGTGTTTTTCCGGGCTTGGTTTCTCAGCCGAGAACTTTTCCCTTCTGTGTTCCCTTCTGGAAGGATCAGCAACCTGCTCCTCGCTGTTGCGAGAGCCGCGATGACGGGATCGTTCTTCTTTATGTTCGCAACGTCGATCCTTGTCGACGTAGTGCTTTAGGTAGCCGACTTAGATGAGCCGTTCTATTTCCTGTCTTAGCTGGCGGCACCTGTTGGTGTCGTGTCCGTATTCCCTGTGGTACCTGTAGAAATATTTAGACTTAGGCTACTGAGGGCCTTCCTCAGAGCCTTTGGGCTATTGTAAGGCAGGATGGTGATCTGTGGCCATCAACATCCGTGCTGGGCATGCTCATTCCTTTGGTTGAGGGGTTTCAACCGCCCTCAGGGTTCTCCTCTACTCCGCCAGACGGAGGAGGATTTGATCGGTTGTCGAAGCCGTCAAATATAAAAACTAATTCTAAACTCTAGTAGTCGTGGAACCAGGTCGAATCCCAACGGAACTATCGATTAATTTCTCGATCTAGATGTAGTAACCAAAAGGGGGGTATGAATTGAGTACTAATTATGAATAAACTAAATTAACAAAAGCAAGAGTAAAATAACTAAGATGAGATTATAGATGAAAAATTCCAATTCAAGGGGGTTCGTCTCACTAATCGTTATGTTTATCATAGATCACTAAGGGTTAATTCCATAACCAAGCATTCAACTCTGGAATTCATCAGGATAGCCGTAACAAATTTCCATTTTCCTATCGTAGTGGATTTGACTCAAGCATCTAGATCCAAACTTATTATATCAAGACTGAGCACGATAGCGTTCCATATCACATCAATAATAGCATTTGCATCAATGAAAACAGTTGAATCCAGATCAAATAACCGAGATAGCTGCAATTATCTAATCTAGTTTTCTCGTCCCCACAAATAAATCATGCAAAGCACATAATAAATTTGCTCGCTACTCATACCACTCATTCATGACAATTACGGATCACTGAACTCATAGATAGCAATAGAATAATTAATATCGAATCAAATTGTCAGATCTATCAATAATAATCATTCCGTTCATAGTAAATCAAGACGAGAAATACTTGGCGAAATCAGATAAATTCAAGACCTCAAAACATAACAATAGGGTTTAACGTTTCCCTTGAATCAGAATAGAAAATTAGCTACTAAACAAAAGCATGAATTCAGAGGAAGAGAGAAAAACGATGATGAGAAGATGATTTTTTCTCTGTGTTCTAGTCTCCTTTTTATAGTTGAGAGTCCTCGTCCTATGCAACTTCAGAGTCTTCTTTTCGTGCCAACTCTAGAGTCCTCTTTTGTGCCAACTTCTAACCCGCGCAGATCTGGATGTCGGTTAAGGCGTGATCACGCCTTAGAGGTTGTTCAAGTCTGCTCATTCAAAAACTCTTCTTCTCTTCCCGCGCAGACTCGGGTGTTGGATAGGGCGTGATCACGCCCTAATGTTTGTTCAGGTCTGTACATTGTTGTTTTGTTCTTGATCACTTTTCTGTCTTTATTTGGGCTTTTTAACTCCTTTTCTTCACAACGGGTGAATCTTGATCCTTTATTCAAAACTGCATAACTCGATTAAAAATGTGAAGGAAACCTTTAAAAATCATTCGAGTTAAGCATGCATATGAGAGATGAAATGCACCCTATCAGGATTCTCCTTCCTTCTTCCGTACTATCCCCTTTCCTGACCAGCCGGGCATCCTCAAGGTTCATGTACTTCTCTACACGAGCTAGCACTTCATAGAAGCTAGTTACAGGTTTCTTTGCCAAGGATTCGAAAAGTGGTCCTACGCGCATGCCCTGGGTGAGTGCACTGATCAGCAGCTCCTTGTGGGTTGTAGGGACCTCCAGGACATCATTGTTGAAACGTTGTACGTAGGCTCTTAGCGTCTCCTTTTCCTCCTGCTTGACTCCGGAAAGGCTAATAGCCAATTTTCGGTATTTCTTGCTGCTAGTAAACTGATGTAGGATAAGGGAGCTGAATTATGCCAAAGATCTAACTGATCCAGCTGGAAGCTGGTCGAACCATTGTTGAGCAGAATCGGTTAGTGTAGTAAGAAAACCACGACATTTAATGCCATCGGTATAGCTGTGCAGCAGGGCTGCATTTTTCAAACTTACACATGTGCTCAGCCGGATTAGTAGTGCCATTGTAGGCAGGTAGATGGGAAGGTGCTCGAAAGTGAGTAGGAAGCTCTTCAGCCATGATGTCCTCACTTCACCGAAAGGAATGCCACGATCTGCCGGCAAAGTATCCTTGGTTACCTGCTGGCGAAGCTCGACCACCTCCTTCCTGAGGGCTTGCCAAATCTCAGGAGGCTGAAAAGGAGCGGCGTCTTTGTTGGCAGAGCCAGTAGGGATAGATCTATCTTGCTGTTGCCCAGTAGAGGCCGGTTCATCCATCGGTTGACTTCCTGGCATTCCTTCTCGTTCCCGCTCGGAAGAGGGTCCTGCGTCACTTGCTTGGGAGACACGAAAAGTTGAATAGATGGTCTCCATTATAAACTGGCGGAGGTGCTCGTATAGGAGTGGATCCAAGACAGCAGGAACAACAACGGGGTTGGACACAGGGCTGGAAGGTCGCCACCTAGAGCAGCAGTAGCGCCAGCTGGAGCAGGGAAAGAGACTACTGGAGTAGAGGGTGCACCAACTGGAACAAGAAAGCCAACAGCCGGAGCAGGAAAGACCGCAACTGGAGCGGGACAGTCGACGACTGGAACTGGGAGACCACTTCCTGGAGCAAGGTCACTAGCTAGAATGGGAGCACTGGTAGTGTTCCTCATATGTTCAGAAGGTAGGATGGCGGATCTTACTGGAACAGGGAGAGAATCATCTCCCGAGAAAGATCCAACATTGTCTGAATCGGCCATTACTCACACCAAAGCTCAAGTGTTCCTACAGACGGCACCAATGATGCGTACTGGAGTCCAGCAGCACCACAAAATATCGAGGGTTCTTCTCAAAAGTCCCAAGATTGTAGGGGAGACTAACCTGCAGAGAGGGGTTAGCACTCTGATGCTTAAGTCAGTAATGTTCGACTTGAAAATAAATAAAGAACACGTGAAGGGGACGAGAATAATGGTAAAAGTGTGATAATTGGTGTGTGAATATTCTGAACAGTGGAGAGAATTTCGTGTGTAAAAGTTGGGGTAAATGTTACTTGAAAAGCGTCAAATTGTGAGTGAATGAATCTGAAGTTGAAGTCTCTCAAATGACTGCACAATGTGCTCCTTTTATAGCCTGTTTTGAACCTGATATTGGATGACATTTGATGAGTTCCGTATACCTTTGGAAAGCATGAAGAGTAATGTTCGTAACCCCACAAACCGTGCATGAATCAGAGTTGAATTTGTGAGATATATCCATTTGAGTGGACCTTGCCACATCTGCCAGATTTTCCGAAAAACAGTTATTTGCTGAGAAACATCCAGATTCTGGCCAATCTACTAGGAATCCAGATGAGATCTTTTAACATGATGTGTGTTTAGGTGTTGTCTAGCTGTGTGACATGGAATTCGAGCTGTTTGATGACTAGGTTTGTTGTACGAGCCTTTTCTGTGGGCCTACTGGGTCAGTTATTCGAAATTGGGCTTATATATGAAGAAAACCTTACTTTTGGGCCTGGTGGTGTCGCCCTGCTGGGCTGGGCGCCTGGGGGCCTGCTCCTAGCTCTTGGGCTGGCTCGGTGGATTTTGAGGGGGCATCATATATATATATATATATATATATATATAGAGAGAGAGAGAGAGAGAGAGAGAGAGAAAATTGCAAATTTGATCCCGAAATAAATGGTGATTTATAATATTAATCCAACGCTCTATGAAAACGTTGCAAAGTTAGTCACACATTTTGCAAAAAATATTATAAAATTAGTCTCAAAGTTAGTCCCAAAAGTTAGCAATTTTTTTACGGTGAGACTAACTTGTCAGTGTTTTCCTAAAGTGTCGGACTAATATTGGCTATTTCATAACGTATGGGACTAATATTGCAAACCACCATGTACTTTTGGATCCAAAATTGTAATTTTCTTTATATATGTATGTATTTTGGCTTGGTTGGCACCAATATTTTGTTTTGGGAAAATTGGTTTTTGCAATTTTTATAATCTTAGTGAATTGTTGATTTATGCTGGAATCGAATTAAGTTAATTTCTTCTGTTAAATGTAAGGATAATTTTCTATCATTTTTGCAATTTCTTCTATTCGCTGACTGCTACAAAAAGAAGACGGACGACACCTAGAGTGAGAAGCGGGCAAGTAAGTCGGAGTAAGTTCTTCATTTTTTTTTAAAAATAAATTTTTCTTCATTATTTACTAATAAATTTTATTATTTATTGAATAATAAAAAAATTTAATTATTTTCAGGAGACATATCAGAGGTTACTTCAGGGTCGAGCCTCTCAGCTCGCGTCCGGGGTGGCGGCCTCACCAGTTGGCAGTGCCTCAGCTATCTAGGAGGATCAAATGTGGGCTAAGGCTGCCGGGGGAGGAAGCAAGGCCGAATCATTGGCATGTGGTCTGATGCGTTGATGTCAGACGCTGGCCAAACGTGGACCACAAATGCCCGACCATCTTCGTCCACTGCTGCCCCATCGCAGACTAACCCTAACGTCGATACTTGGCTCAATAAAATACTGTGGTCTTGAGTGCATTGTGAGACAAGATGGGGTTGTCACAAATGTTTCCCGAGGTGCAGCCGGTCAGTGACGCCCCAATCGACACAGTTGAGGATGTTGTGGATTTGGAATCGGTCGATGAGCTATTTGTCGCCAGAGCCATTAGATTAGGATTTGTTTTAATTTTTAATTTATGTGCTTTGTAAAACAACAATATTTAGTTGTATAATTAATTATAATTTTATTTGACAAATTATGGTCCACAAAAGTTTATTTTTCATAAAATATTAAAAAAATAAAAATTATATTCTTATAAAACATAATAAATGTTTGGGATGGATTTTAGGACGCAAACCGTCGGAAATGCCGTCCTAATAATATATATCATGTCCTATACTAAATTGGTATGGATTTTGGAATGACAGTCGTTGCAAGTTACGTCAAAATATTTTGGGACGACAATTGTGACCAATTCGGTCCACTATTCCGTCCTAAATGCATTCCAATTGTCAAAATAATTTGGGACAGTTTTCGACGATATTTTCGACAATAAAATATTCGTCATAATTTTTTCGACTAACTTTCGGACAAACCTTACGACGGATTTTCTGATAAAATATATTAAAGTTTCTTGCCCAAAATTCATCGTAAATACTCAATTTGTGTCCCAAAATCCATCCCAAATGGCGTTCCAAATAAAACATTAACTTATCGTCCTATAGACGAATTTTCTAACGGCTTTAACGGACCGTCGAAAAACATTACAAATATTGCGATGAAAACGCTTGTTCTTCGAAATTCCGTCGAAATTTTTTAGTGAAGTCTATTTTCGAAACGGTCTTCCGTTTTTTCCCAAAATCGTCGTAAATTTCGTTGGAAACCTTCTTAGCGATAAGTTCGGTCGGGAATTCTGTCCCAATTTCTATCCCTAAAAAGCCTTTCTTTTGTAGTAGTGATCGAACCGAAAAAATTACCGGGTTGGTTAGATCGGTCGACTAGATTGAAAAGTCAATTGGCCCAGAGCCTATTATATACATGTATATATATGTAGCATATCAATAGATTATATATAAATTGGATGGTACAGTTGTTTTGAGAATGAAGTTCATGAAGGGATTAGGGGTGAACAAATTAAATGAGGGGTTGATATATGTTATGTTTATGATATCCTGATAAATAGTGAGTAAGACATGGAAGATGAGAGCAAAGATGATGATATTTTATTTGATAAATATGTGGATAATAATGAAGGGTTAAACATAGGGGATAATGGGGAAGAATCTGGTGATGATTCTAGTGAGAAGGATGTATAGTTGATAGTGAGATGATTTAGATGAGAGATTGTCTTAAGGGGAAGTGCAGAAATAAAAACCTTCTTGTAAATCATATTGACCTGTCTGATCCAACCTTTGAGTTGGGGATGATTTTTAGTACCAAAAATGAATTTAGAAAATCAATCTAATCACATGCAATCAAGACATAAAGATCACATAAGTTTAGAAGAAAATGTAAAACTAAGGTAGATGTGTACACTTGGAGGACTGGGCTCATGTGATTAATGGAGAATCACTGCAGCGAAAGTAAAAAAATGGGTGTACATTTCAGATCAATTACTAGGGAAAATTATTTTTTTAGTTTGCTAAGTATGCCCAATATTAATTTTAGTTTGGTAACTATCCCAATTTTTTTTTAAGTCCAGTAACTTGCAAAATTGATGAGATTTAGTCCTCTGGTGGTCGATTTTTGATTTCTTGACTGGAAATATTACATGGCATGTCAACTGGATATATTTTGAGAATTTTTAAGCCTACATGGCAATTGAAATGAGGTGGATTTTAATTTGAATGCCACCTAATACATGTGGTTGTACAAGTGGCAACTAATACATGTAGTTGTACACGTGTATAAGTTGCCGTAAATTAACCAAATAGTTGCCACGTGTGCATTTTCCAGCTGATTTTCAAAATATCGCAGGAAAATTGAGTAAAAAACTTTAATTCGGACTAAATCTCATCAATTTTGCAAGTTACTAGACTTAGAAAAAAATAGGGATAGTTACTGGACGAAAATTACTTAACGGACTAAAAAATTAATTTTCCCTCAATTACTACAATCCTAAGCGGACCTATCCATGCTATTTCATCTAGAAAATGTGAAAACAAGTTGATTGAGTGAAACGTATGTCAGAAATCAAAATCTGATCCAAAGAGAAATGCAAGGGGTTTAGAGCTGATGTAATGAATGAAATGAGGTATCATGTGTTAAGAGATCAAGCCTACAAAGCAAAAGAAAATCATTAAAAAAAGATAGAGTGGATTCCAAATTACCAACAGTAGGCTTTAGAATTATGCTGAAGAGGTTAAGAAGAAAACCCTGGTTCCACTTTCAGCTTGGGGACAGAGAATGAAAATGGAGATGTTAGGTTTAGTAGGTTGTGCGTATGTTTCAATGCATTGAAGCAGGACTTTCTTGTAGGACGTAGATCCATAATTTGAGTAGATGGTTGTCATTCAAATTAATGAGATAAGAAAATATTACAAATGAATTATATATATTGAACTTTTAATTTGTGTTTTGTATGTATAAAATCTCTACTAAGGCTCTTATTCTTCACTTCAGTATTGCAATCTTTGATTTGGTAACTTCAAAGGTGGAATCTTGATGTTTTGATCTCATTTGAGGTTGATTTGAGTCCTCAATAATGTTAATCGAGGGCTTTCCAACTAATTCCAGAATTAAATGATATAAATTGGAATATTTAATTTGAACTTGAGTATTCTAATTGGTGGAATCAATTTTGATCTTCCACCAAGGTTGACTTTGCATCGCAATAGTTTTAATCCATGGGCTTTGCATCGCAATGAGAAATTACATGTTGAAATTTCTTATCGTCAAAATGAACACCTCCATTTTGTCTTAAACTCCGTGGAATTTCTTGAACTATGCTTGAGGGAATCTTGGAATTTCTTAAATGCCCCTTTTGCTTGTCTCTTCACTTATGTCATCTTGTCATTGACATGTGTTTTCACTTGTGTGTGGTTGAAATATATTTAACGAAAACGTCGACCATGGTTCCAAGTATCGGTCAATATCCGATGATATCGGCCGATATGTATCCGGATTGGCCGGCTTTGATCTGAGAACAACGAACGATACATCATATTATCCGATAGTGCTTCGTCTGACCGATAATTTTAGGAAATATATGTAATTGTCTGTAATTTTAGGAATTTTTGTAATTTTAGAAAATACATATAATTTCCTGTAATTTTAGAAATTTTTGTTATTTTAGGAAATCTATGTAATTTCCTGTAATTTTAGGAAGTTTTGTAAATTTAGAAAATATATGTAATTTTATGTAATTTTTTGAAAATAAATGTAATTAATTTTCTGTAATTACATTGTAAATTCACTACTTTTTTTATAATTTTAGGCCATATATGTAATTTTAAGTAATTTGTAATTTTAGGGAATTTATGTTAATTTAGTAAATTTTTTGTAAAATATAATAAATCATTTACCACTTTATAGAAAATATAATCAATATTTTTTATATGTATAGATATTATGACGATCGGTGCTCCGGCCCCTCCCGGACGTGGTCGTGGCTGCGGTCGTGGCCAGACGACTCCGGCTCCAACCATTGGAGCGACTCCACCAACACAGCCTCCAGTGCCACAGGCCCCGCCAGTCGCCCGGCCACTCCAGTGTCATCGACCGTGGAGGTCGGCAGTGGACAGGCCCAGGTGGCCTCCAATACTCAAGCCCCGGGGCCTCGACCATTGGGATTTACCACCACCACTACCATCACCACCACCACCAGCGCCTGAAGTGCCACCTCTGTCTACACGTCACTCCATCAGCCTCCGCGATGCGAGGTAATCCAACACAAAAATATATTAAATTATTTTTCAGTTGATTTGGTTTGAATTTTAATTTGTAATTACTTTTTCAGGTCGGACCGAGATTTTCATAGTTTCATAAATATGACGGTGAAAAACCATTATCCTCACCCTTGGGGATGCACCAAGAAGATTCCACAGGAGCACATCCTGTTTTGACAACATAATGTTAAGGTAATTAATATTTTATTATGTTATAATTACGTTTTATCGATTACAAATTACTAATTCTTTCTTTTTAATATGTCAATATGCAACTTAAATACTGGTGGAATTGAGACAACGAGTCGATGTACAGGGTCATCCGGTGGCAGGCCGGACGGTTCCTGTGGAAGCGGTTCTCCGATGCTCGGGCCCAGCTATCCCGACCTCTTTGGCTGGGAGCAGATTTGGCGACAACTGCTAGAGTACTGGGACAACTAGGACTTCAAGTAAATGTCGGCCAAGAATAAGGCCAATCGGGCAGCTACACATCAAGGAATGAGGTTGCCAACTCGACCGTCTGAATGGGCATGCATGGTGATCTCCTTAATCACAAAATGTAATTTAGAATTACCAAATCTTTAGCATTTTCTTCCTTTGTTGCCAAGGCAAGATTTGAATTGCTATAAATACTTTAATGTCATACATGACAATATTTGATATATCTATCAAATACTTTAAATCTGATCCAAAGAGAAATAATTCCATACTTTTCGAAAGAGCTGTTATTGATCCTATATATTAAATGTTTGTTGAAATAAAATCGCTTTTCCCCCCTTAAAACTCATTAGCTGCACATGCATTGCACATACTGCTTTTCCCTTCAAAATCTCCTCGTCCAGTTTTCCCCTTTCAACCAACTGATCACTTAACGACTACGTGCAATTTCGTTCAAATTTTAACAATGGGATAAGAAAATACTACAAACATTTAAAATATAGGATCAAGAATAATTATTTCGAAAACTCAATAACCATTTCAGCCCGTTTGCCCCCTCAACTAGCTGGTGACTTAACAGCCATGTGCAACATGTGGCCATTCCCTCAAAGAACCAAAATTACAATAAACTGTTAAGATACGTAGTAGACCAAAAATCAGTATTTCGTAAAACAAAAGACTATCTATCTATATCTATATCTATATCTATTTCTATATTCTATATAAAAGTATGAATAGAAATTTTGGTTTCTTTCGTTTTTTGATTGGACTAAATTAGCCTTGTAATATTATTTTTCTAAAGATAATATACTTAATGATTCCTATTAATTACTTTGCACATTATACATCTTATTAATTAGGGAGAATTACACTTTTGGTCCCTCCATAATACCACTAAAACAATTTTGGTCCCCCTTCATTCCTGAGTTACACTTTCAGTCCCAATTAGACATATTTTGAACACTTTTGGTCCTACCGTCAACTCTCCCTTAAGAGTTAATGGAAAACACACGTGGTGCGCATGTGAGGCTGATTTTGGGGGAAAATTTGTTGCACTTTGGCACCTATATTGGTTGGCCTTGACTATAAAGTCATTTTGGCACCAAATCCTCTCCAAAAAAATTACAACCCCATCCCTAATCTCACTTTTATTATTTGACTGCAATTTTGTTGTTCAATAACTTCAAAATCATATTTCTAGTCATGAGTAGAAGTTATTTTTTACTGATTTCTAGCCATGAGTAGAAATTAATTTATTTATAAAAAAAAAATAGAAAAACCAACAAACAATATTAAAAATTAGAACTTCACAACCATCCCACAACATCAAATTACTAATATAGAAAATCAACAACATTACATTATCATCATCCATAATAGTTTAAGAAAACGAAACTCACAAAATTCAAAATTACACATATTATCAAATTGGCCAAATCAGTATTTGAATAACTTCTACTCATGGCTAGAAATCTAATTTTGTAGTTATTGAACAACAAAATTTTGGTCAAATTATGAAAGTGAGAATAGGGATGCGGTTGTAAATTTTTAAGAGAGGATTTAGTGCCAAAATGGCTTTATAGTCAAGGCCAGCCAATTTAGGCGCCAAAATGCAACAAATTTTCCCCCAAAATCAGCCTCACATGCGCAACACATGCATTTTCCGTTAACTTTTAACGGAGAGTTGACGGTAGGACCAAAAGTGTTCAAAAATGTATCTAATTGGGACCAAAAATGTAACTCGCGAATGAAGGGGGACCAAAACTGTTTTAGCGGTATTATGGAGGGACCAAAAGTGTAATTCTCCCTATTAATTACTTTCACATTATCCATAGTTATTCATATTAATTACTTTTCACATTATACTTATTTACCCATATCATTTTTGTTTATATTATATTCATAATATAATACAATTACTAGATTAAGAATAGCCCAATGATATAACATGAAATGACTAGAAAAAATCATGAAAATTGAAAGGATTTAATGTTGAAATTATATTCATAATATAATACAATTACTAGATTAAGAATAGCCCAATGATATAACATGAAATGACTAGAAAAAAATCATGAAAATTGAAAGGATTTAATGTTGAAAATTTTTCGAGCATATATATATATATATATATATATATAAATGAGAATTAGTTAGATCACTAAACATATTAAAATATAGAGGTTATATGACAAATGAAATCAATTAAATGAATTGTCATGTAAAACAAATATTTTGAAGAGTAAAATACGTTAAAAGAAAAATGAGAATCAATTAAATTACTTATCATGTAGAGTGAAAACTTTTTGTTGTAAGAGAGACTAAAATGTAATTTGAGCATTTGAAATGTCATTAATAGGTACGTTATATGATTCTTTAATCATCTCTAATATAATAGAAAAAAATGTCAGTGTACATATTTGACCTTTCAACAATATCAATAAAAATCGCTCCTTGTAAAATAATATCAAAAGGTGTAAATATTACTCCTGAACCAACACCACACATATCTTTTTTTCAAAAAAAAAATGAAAAAGAAGAAAAAATGGGCATACAACCATAGATAAATATTTCTATATCTATGTATATTATAAAAGTGTGAACGAGGTTCCATGTTTTATATTTCTTTCTTTTTTGTGTTGTCAAGTATATCAGTTTCACAGAATATTAGATTATAATTTATATGTACAAATAAGTAATTTTGTAATAGTTATTAATTACTTAGATAGTTGAATTGAGATAGGATTATAATAAACATAAATTAGAGTTCCATTCATAATACAGAGTTTTATTTATAACTAATTAAATAAAATTATTTAAAAATCTTAATACTAACTAGAAAAAATATATGGGTAGTATAATTAGGAGAGGATACACTTTGGAAACTTAAAGAAGCATCTCTTTGAAAGCAAGAAAAGCAATACATGGGACAATTTGCTATTAATTTAATGTAAGTTAAATTTTATAATAAGATATTATAAAAATATGAGAAATTTGGGATGCTTTATTTTTTTAATTTTTTTGTGTTAATTAAAAATATTAAAATTTCATAGAAAGTATAATTTCATATGTCCATAAAAATATTCCGGGGTACCTAACTAAAAGTATTATATGTATAATACCGCAAGTTCAATGAAAATAAACTTCAATGAGAAACAAGCACATTATATAAGTTTATCTTAAAATTAATTATTTATGAAAAACAAACTTAGAATATGATAATTATTTCATAAGTGGTTTGATAATTAATTATTTTTATAATTTTAATTCTAAAATCATAATAATATTATTCAAAACTTATTTTATGAATTAAATGAGTCTATGATTTTTTTAATTATTTAATGCACAGATTACTTGGTCTATAAAATTTCTACTACATCATTTTCAATAATAAGTAATTTAATATATGTACATTTATATTTTTAATTCAACCCTAACTTATAAAACTAGTCAATGATTTTTTTGCTTATTCCATTCAATCCATTCCATAAGATACTATTTGTCAATTTAGACTATTTTTCCACCAACATGAGGAAAAAATAAAAAGTAAAGAGATTATTACAAGAAAATTACATTATAAAAAACTTTATTGATAGTTAGTATAAGAGTTCAAAAATAAAATTAAAAATCAAAAGCTAATTTTTATTTATTTCTTTCTTTGCACAACTACAAAAAAAACTAAAATCTTATTTCATTCGTGAAGAAAATTTAGATTATGGATTAATTTAAATGATAACTTTTTATTACAAATATAGGCATGTAAAAATTAAAGTAGTATTTTATAGTAAAACAAATATAAGGATGAAAAATTAATATTATAAAGATAAATATTTATAAGATCTAAAATTTCAATAGAAGGCAAAAGAATAAAAAGATTAATTATCGATGTTTTCACATAAATAATGGTGACTTTCTCATTGCAAATATAGAGATGAACGATAAGTATCATGGAGATAATTAATTTTACAATCTAAAAGTTTATAAGAAGGAAATATCTAAAATGTAAAAATACCTACCTTCTTTTGTAAAATTGAAGATCATAAGTCCAATGAAACATAAGAAAAGATTCCAGGGAGCTATTAATTAAGTGACTTTTTTTAATGAAATTAATCATTTGATTTTGAATGATTTCAACTAACGTTATATTTACTGAAATTTTAAATTAAAAGTCCTAATTTTAATAATCATTTGATCACATTTTTAAGGTTCAGATTTGTACATACAAGATATTTATTTTACATATAAGATTATATTGATATCTATACCACAAGACTCATGAAATGCTCAAAAAGTTTCTTGAAACATATTTTTCTAATACCCAATAATATAATAACTATCATGTACTAAATAGTAAAAAGGAGGGATACTTGGGCTTTCTTAATGATAATATAGTTTAAAGATAATACCAAGGTTACTTTCTATGTTCTAAATTCCTCTATTAAAATTAGCAATTTGATTTCTTTCTATCGTAATATTTTGATTACATTAGATTTTCAAATAAAATCAATTCGCATGAAACTAGACTTCAAGAACATTTTAGTCATAGGTTATAGCATATAAAGTACTCCCTATGAGATAATTGTGCTTGTTTAAATTAATATATTTTATTATTTGGGAGATGATATGATACTTTTCTAATTTTTAACACTAAATTAGATATTTTCCATCTACTATAATTCGAAAGTACAAATTAAGATGAATTTATAAAAAGAATATAAAATTTTAACTCTTTAAAACTTTTTACTACTAAATCAAAAAGAACTACCTATTAATAATTAAATAAACATATATATTAAATTATAATATTATTTGGATATACACTTTTTTAATTCCAATTTATTATTCATGAAATATTTATTTACTTTAATAATACTATGATTATTGTAATATAAACTTAAATATATAAAAATACATTTTCATATTAACGAGCCCAATTGAGTAAATAACTTTGAATATGTTTATTTTAGTTTTTAAGTATTCAGATTTAGAAAAAGACAGAAAGGTAATTTTTTTATACTATTACATTTTCTTTTCATATTTTGTCTTGATTAGACTAATCAAATCATATATGTTCCTCTAGAAAATATAAAAAGGATAAATGATAACAAAAAGGAAGGCTTAAAAAAATTAATAATTTCTTTCTTTTTCTTTTTCCTAATATATTTTTTCTTCTGGTTTATTTGTAATTTGATTTTGTCATGTTTCTTTGTGAAAATATCAGAGAAAAAGACATAGATAATATTTTTCTGAATTATTATACAACAACTACAATTTTATATGGCAATAAAATAACATTATGGATGTCTATGTAAAAGTGTAATTAGACCAATGATTGGACTCTTAAATATTTAAATAAATTGAAGTTTTGATCATTAAAAATTGAAAATTGAAGTAATTATTTTTATATCATCTACGTTAAAAAATTTAATACTTATTATTCCACTTGAAATCGAATAGGAACAGTAAGTGGAACTGTTGTGGAACGGGAAATCGTTGATGATATCACTTTCGAGTTAATTGTAGTACAAACGAATAGGAACGGCACGACCGTTCCTATTTATGTGCCAACATATGTGTGCCAACATGTAAACCTATTACTGTTCCTAAAAAGGACCGGACATATTTTGGTATTCCATTTGGAACACATGTGTGAAAGTTGGTACGACTTCTCGATCGGGAACACTGACCGTTCCTATATGTGTTCCAAACCCCGGTTCTATTTGGATCGATAGCCTGACCATTCCAATATGTAGTGCTAAATGAGAACGTTTTACGCCATGAGCAAAAATATAATGCAATGACCGTTCCAAATTGTGGGTATATAGCAAGTGCAATGTTCTTACAATTACCGTTCCCAATTGTGCTCCAATTAGGAACGGTTATATTTTGTGTGCCTAATACCGTTCCTAATATTCCCTAACGGGTATAATACAACAGTAAGATTACTATTTCTATACCCGTGCCTGAGACCGTTCCTAAAGCTGGAACAACGGCTATATTTCAACGGCTAGTTTTGTGTTTCAAATAATATTTCAATGCCCGTTCCAATAGTTTCTAAATATATGTCCCCCTTCTTTCTCATTGTTCTTATAATTACTCTCCAACTCATTTTTTTGTAACTCCCCCTGTTGATTCTTTATATGAAAAATCGAACATATCAATTACTTGCACGAATTTTGCATTGATATTGATAGGTGTTTTGCCCTGGTAAGTATGAAAAATTCTGTAATTCCTAGTAATATATATATATATATATATATATAATATTCACGTCATTTAATTACGTACTGTTGTGAATTATACGTAGGACCAATCATGTTAAGACAGTTGAGGAAATGGATGTATGATCGAGACGTCCTGGGTGTGATGTCGGAGTTTGAGGACGGTGTTACAACATTTTTAGAATGGGCCCAGTCTTAGCGTGCATATACGGACGGGGAGAAGATTAAGTGTCCCTGCCGGAAGTACAAAAATGAACGGTTCAAAACACCAGACGGGGTAAATTTTGATTTGTGTATGAAAGGGTTTATGCCACAGTATTATAATTGGACTTCGCATGGTGAGGAGAGAGTGGAGGAATACTTTGAAGCATTGACAGCGCCCCATGTGCAGCAGCAGCAAATGCCACCCGTTCAGGATGAGGGTAGCTCGCATTGGTGTGATGCGGCTCAGATGCATTGGGCTCAGAGGATGGTATTCGATGCCGTCGGGCCGTCTTTCTGGACTTCGTACAACCAAGAGGGACCGGATGATGATGGTACTCGGTATTGTCCATCTGATGTGGGTCCTAGTTCATATTACGATTCGGGGCCCTATGATTATGTGTCTGGCTTGTCAGACCGTTTTTTTGATGTAGTTCATGTTGCACCACCTCTCAGTTGGCGTCAATTGCCTCTTTGGTGAATATCAAGGCCGAAGGGGGTTTTTCTGAGCATACATATGATCGGTTATGCCAGTGAGCTGATACTGTAATGCCCCGCAATCACACTTTCCCCGCCAATTATTACAATACGAAGAAATTGATAAGAGAATTGGGTTTACCAGTTCAGAAGATTGATGCTTGCAAAAATGGTTGCATGTTGTACTGGAAGGATGATATTGATTTGGAATATTACAAGTTCTGTGCAGACGCTAGGTACAAGGCCACCAGGGACAGAAATCCTAAACGCAAAAAGTCCCTGTATGCCATTCTTAGGTATCTACCGGTTACCCCTCAATTGCAGAGGTTGTATTCGTCGAAGGCCACAGCAGAGCATATGACTTGGCATGCAAGCCATCAAACAGAAGAATGATCCATGTGTCATCCGTCCGATGCAGAGGCTTGGAAGCATTTTGACCGGACGTATCCTGATTTTGCAGCTGAGCCGAGGAATGGTAGACTTAGGTTGTGCACGGATGGGTTTGCACCACACGGCCAGTATGGTAAAACTTACTTATGTTGTCCCGTAATACTTACAACGTACAATCTCCCACCGGAAATGTGCATGAAGTCTGAGTATATGTTCCTAACTATGGTGATCCCTGGTCCATCTAATCCGAAACGGCTTATCGATGTCTACTTGGAGCCGTTGATCGAGGAGTTGCAGAATTTATGGCATGTGGGTGTACGTACGCACGATACTGCGACAAACCAGGCATTCATGATGCATGCCACATTGATGTGGATAGTGAACGACCTTCCTGCTTATGGGATGTCGTCTGGATGGAGTACCGCCGGTGTTATGGGGTGTCCAATTTGTATGGAGGACACACGGGCATTCTATTTACAGCACGGTCGGAAGGCATGCTATTTTGACTGCCGCAGACAGTTCCTACCACCGGATCATCCTTATCGCAGGAACAAGAAAGCCTTCACTAAAAATCAAATCGAGAGGAAGGTTGCACGTCCGAGGCTGACTGGAGAACAGATCCGAACCCGTGTCGATGCGTTTAGTGTGGCAGTCAAACAACCGTTGAGTGAACCGAAAGGCTACGGTGTCGACCATAAGTAGACAAAGAAAAGCATCTTCTGGGAGCTTGAATACTGGGGAGCGCATCTGATACGACACAATCTTGATGTCATGCATATTGAGAAGAATGTGTTCGATAATATATTCAATACTGTGATGGACATCGAGGGAAAAATGAAGGATAATCTAAATGCACGGAAGGATCTCAAGATCATATGTAATCGGCCGGAGCTTGAGGTGGATGAAAGGAGACCGAACGTAATGCCCAAAGCGGTATATACACTGAGGAAGGGCAAAAGAAAAAGATATATGAGTGGATTCGTTGTCTTAGGTTTCATGATGGGTTACCTCTAACTTGGCCCGTTGCATCGACATGAAGGAGTTAAGGATGCACAGCATGAAGAGCCATGATTGTCATGTATTCATGCAGAAGTTGATTCCGGTTGGCGCGCCTTCCGTGAAATGCTTCCAGAGCACGTGTGGGGGTCTTGATGGAAGTGAGCCTTCTATTCCAGATCCTATGCTCAACAATACTAGATGTGGCCAAGGTAAAAGAATTGGAAGATAGTGTAGTCGTCATCCGGTGCAACATCGAGAAAATATTTTCTCCATCCTTTTTCGACTCAATGGAGCATCTAATTGTTCACCTTCCATATGAGGCGCGCGTTGGGGTCGATCCGGTCAGAGGCATGAAGATACACCCTCGTTATCACGTCGTTAGTGTCAACTTCAAAAAGCTCTACCAAAAGAATGAATCATTCATACTGGCTCAACAAGCAGTACAAGTCTACTACGCGGATTACCCGAGCATGAAGAGAGAAAAAGTCGACTGGAAAGCTGTTTGCAAAATCAAGGCTCGGAGAGTAATCGGCGACTTGCGATAGACCGAGGTCGCCTATCAGATGGATGAAGTCGTACCTAATCCAGATATTGTAATAGATAATCAAACCTTTGAACTGTATGACCCAACGAGAATACAGTTGGTCGTTGATCACGGAGCAGGGACATCGCGCTCGCCAGACAGTGAATCCGATGAAGAGACTTATTGAATTTACTGAATTTTTTTATAGACCTTATTGTAAAAATTGTATTAGATATAGGTATTTTTATTATTTTAAGAAATCAGAATAAATTTTCAAAATTGGAACGGATATTATATACTACGACCGTTCCTAATACAGGTACAACTTTTTGAATAGGCGCCAAATAAAAAATAATTGAGGAAATTTGAATTAGGAACGGTCCGAATTTCATAGGACCGTTCCTATTTCAGGTACAATTTTTAAAATATGGTGGCTACTTAAAAAATGGCTCCAAGTTCGAATTAGGAATGGTCATACCAATTGGTAGACCGTTCCAATTGGAGGTCCAATATTTTGTTTTGGCACCCAATGAAAAATTGGTGGGAAAATCAACTTTTGGAGCAGCCCGTTTATAGATGACCGCTCCTAGAGAAAATAGGAACGATAAATATGTGCTTGTCTAAAGACGACATCGTTTTTTTTCTTTAGGAATGGTATTAGGAACACTTGTTCTGTTAGGTGACCGTTCCTATTAGTACAATTCCAACTAATTTGGACGATATCTCAACATCCGTGAGCCGGATCGACACTATTTTCAAATACATACAAGATTATGAATATGAATTGATATCCAACGGTCTGATTTTCAATCAGCATGTCAAATTTAAGGATGCCTCTATTTTTATTTACGTTGAATACTGACCCGATACGATATCTCGAGAACCGCACACCGAAATTTTTCAAAACTACATTCAATTGTAACTTTTTGTGTGTTATATCATATCTAACGGTCTGATTGGAATTTTGACGCTCTGATTATGCCGTGCAGTACAACAATATAGGATGCTAGTTACATCTGTGAAATACTAACAAATATAAATTTACAAATATACTTCATATTGTGAACGTGTGTCTATTTTTTAGAAATTACTTTATATTTTCAAATTCTTTAAATATCCAATTGCGTACCTTTATTCAATTGGAACGTGTTTTTTCTTAATTTATAGTTATTATCTGAGAAGATAAAAAATGATATTGGAATACATATAGGAATGGTTCCACATAAAAGTAGGAACGGTTACTATGTGGGTGTCAGGAAACGACACCGTTTTTTTACTTTAGGAACGGTATTGGGAACAATTTTCCTATTAAGTAACCGTTACTATTAGTGCAACTGCTAATAATAAATATTTGGAATTGTTATAGGAGTGGTATACTGTAATTCAGGAATGGCCTTTGTTGGGAACGACACTGGGAACGGTAATACAATTAATTGACCGTTCCAATTTAGGTCAACATGAGTACACGATATTAAAACGACGTCGTATTTGTCGTTTGGACTGGTCTTAGGAACGGTCAATACCAAATACGACCGTTCCAAAAATCTTATATAGATTAAACCCTTGGCAGATTTTCTCTCATTTTTCTGCCTCTCACTCTCCATCTCACACTCAAACTCTCTCTAAGCTTGCGGCACCCGCCGTCACCTCCACCATCCACCATCAACCCGCCGCCACCTCCACTGGCCACAGTCGTCACCTCCACCATCCACCGCCGCCGCTCTGATCAACCTCCGCCGCCGCCAGCACCATCACCTTCACCATCCACCGTCTTCACCTCCACCATCCATCGCCTCTCTCAGAGTACCTCCTCCACTGTCCACCGTCCACCTCCACTGTCCATTGTTCGCTATCGCCTCTCTCTCTCTCCCGCCTCCACTGTCTGCCGCTGCCACCTTCGTCGTCCGCCCCACCAACACCACTGTCCGCCGCCACCACCAGTCAAGTAGGAAAATAGCTTCCATTTTTAATTTTTTTTCATATTGTTGCATTTATGAAATTTGATGTTGGGGTTGGTTGTTTGTTGAAATCGTTGAAATTATTGTTGCAACTTCTAAAAATTCTTATTGTAATTTCTAAAATTGTTGTAATTTTGTTGAAAATGTATTATGAAATTATTGTTGAAATAAATTATTTTTTATTTGGAATTAGTATTCATTTTCTGTAATTTCTGTAATTTTGTTGTAAATTTGTGAGTTTTTCTGCAATTTCTGTGAATTATTTGTATTTCGTGTAAATTTATGTTACATTCACAATAATATAGGATGGAAATATATTTTTTAATTTTCAGCAATTTTTTACATATTTATTGTTATTTTTGGAATTTATGTAATTAATTTTGTAATTAGTGATGGAATTTTCTGTAATTGTTGGAAATTATGTAAATGTTAATTTCTGCAATTTTTGGTTTCTTTTTAAAATTCTCTGAAAATAAAATCTGTATATTAAGTAATTTTTTTCAACAAAAATACTGTAAATTTTGTAATGTTTAAATTTTTTTTGTAATTTTGATATACTTTTTGAAAATTTTCTCTAATTTCCTGAAAGAAAAAACCTATAAGTTGTATAATTTTTCTGCAAAAAAGAATGTAAATTCTGTAATTTTGAAAATTTTCAGTATTTTTTGAAAATTTTCTGCCATTTTCTGTTTTTTTTCTGAAAAAAAAATTGTAAATACTATCTTTTTCTTAAAAAAAATCTGTACTTTTGGGGTAATTGTCTGTAATTTGTCAAAAATTTGTTAATTTTCTAAAATTTATGAAAATTTGAATAATTTTCTATAATATTTTATAAGGATATAGGCAAATATTGGTATTTAGTATAAATATATAGGATAATAGAAGGATTTAGTGCAATTTCAGGGTAAAATTATGGTATTTAGTATAAATATATAGAAAAATATAATGATTTAGTGCAATTTTAGGGAAAATTTTGAGATTTAAAATAAATATATACGAAAAATAGAAGGATTTAGTGTAATTAAGCGTCAGTTTTGAGTTCTAGTATATATTTAGGAAATAATTTTAGGATTTAGTAAACATTGTACGAAAAATTTCAAAAACAAAATTGGGATCCATTATCCATTTATCAGATTTATTTTGGAACTTAGTATATAATTTTAGGATTTAGTTTGCATAAATATTTTAAAAAATTAGAAAAATTATCATTATTCAAATAAATTGATACTTACATGTATTTTTTTAACTTCATACCACTAATATTTTTTTAAAAAAAATTCTACATCATGTCTGGTCGGGATTTCCCACCTAGAGGAGGTGGACGTGGCCGCGGCCGTGGTCATGGCCGCGATCGCGGCTCACCGGCCAGTGCTGCTTTCCAGGACGGGGAAGCAGTGTTCCGACCACCACCACCACCACCACCGGCAGAGCAGGCACCTGCAGCACCTGCGCCAGATCAACAGCCTGGTCCGTCTACCATTGCACCCGTCGAGGAGGGTGTCGGACCATCCACTACCGCACCGGCGATAGATCCGGCCTGTCCATGGGCTGTCCTACGACCACCACTCCCACTTGCCCACCACTCCCGCCACCATCCGCCCGCCAATATATCACACTCACCGATGCAAGGTATATTTCTATTTGTTTATATTTTTTTTTTGTAATTTAAATTATTATTTTCATGTCACACTAATTATTATATTATTTCAGGAGGGATCAAAAGGTACACGAGCGCATCAATGTAGTGGTGCAAGGATACAATCCCCACCCTTGGGGCAGTTCGCGCAAGGTGCCACCAGAGCACCAACACTTCCAGTTAGGTAAAGTTAATTTCAGTTATCAATTAAATTTTTATTTTAAATATTTTAACAAATCTAAGTGTGTGTATATATATATATATATTTTAATACAGATGACGTACTGGTGGGACTGCGGCGACGAGGCCATGTTCAAAATCTTCCACATCTGGGCAGAAAAGTTCCTCCAAAAAAAAGTTTGTCCTCGCCAGACAGTCTCTGCAGAAGCCTCTATGGCTGGCGAACGGAGTCTGGCGGCAGGTCCTGCTATACCGGGAGTCCCCGGAGTTCAAGAAGGAGTGCGCGAAAGATGGTCCGCCAACCTAGCCGCATCCCCTACTGTATACCGCGGGGGTCTGTCTCCATCGGTATGCACAAGCGAAAGATGGTAAGATATTTAATGTTATTTAAAGTATTTATTATTATTAAATTAAAATTATAGTAAATGTTTTCCATTTCTTTGTACAGGAGGAGCAGCTCAGCCGGCCAATGAAGCAGATGGAGTTATTCTCCAAATGCTACAAGAAGAAGGCCGACGGCAGCTGGAGCGAGCCGAGGGCAGTGGAGGTGGCGGTAAGTTGTAGATTAAATATTCTAATTTATTTTTTTCATGTTTGAAAATATTCTAATTTATTCTAATTGATTCTAACTATTTTTGCAGGAGACGTTCCAGAAGTTGCTGGAGGATCACCAGTCTCAGGCCACGGCCAATCCTGGGGATCATCCGGCCGAATCAGAGGACTCGGTGGCGCAGACCAAGCAGGAGTTGTGGTTGGCTGCGGTCGGGGGCAAGAACAAAGGTCGAGTATTCGGTCTTGGTTCAGAGGCCCACGGTCTCAGCCAAACCGTTACCTCGCCATTACCACCGCCACTGGCACCGCCAGCGTCAAACTTGGAGGGTCGGATAGTCCGCTTGGAGGAGATGATGGTGGATATGATGGGCATGATGAAGGCCCTACAGACCAGTCATTCCTGCGCCGGCCCGTCACGGCCTCCTAAAGCCCCCCCCACTTCGCTTTAGAAGTTGACGAGATGGACGAGGACGAGGAGTAGATTTAGGAATTTTTTTTGTAAATAAATTGGATAATATTCTTATTTAATATAATTTTTATTTCTAAATTATGCATTTTTTCATATTTAAATAATAATTATATAAACAAATTCAAAAATATTATTAATAATTTAATATATATTTTAATTATAATAATTATTACTATAAAAAAATTAATAATTTATTATTTAGGAAAGGTACTGTAGACGGTCATGGAACGCTTACAAACCGTTCCATTTTTTGACTGTTTTAAAGAAGTGACCGTTCCTATTACCAGGTAAACAACCATTCCAAATTTATATGACAATCATTCCTAAAAGCGGGTAAAAACGAATTCCAGATTATGGACAGACCGTTCCTACATGTATTCCAAATTTCGTGGTTAGGTTTTTGTTCTAAATACAATACAAAAAATCAATCCAATATCGTATTCCAAATTAGGAGTACAAAATTTGTCCCCAAGGACCATGTCAAAATGTATTCCAGTGACCGCTCCTAATTTGTATACCTGACCGTTCCAAGACATATTCCAGAAACAGTGCTAAAATGTATCTGCAACTTATGTTGACAATTCCAAAATGTGTTCTAACTACCGTCCCTAATTGCGCGATTTACTTTTGATATGAATGTTCCAAAAATTTATAAGGTGTTCCAAATGCAAAAATTATAAATTCATACATACAAAGGTAATTAGGAATGGTAAAACTGTTGTATGCAAAACACCATTCCTAAACTGGAACAGTCGCCTTATTCCCGATCCTAATTATTAGGAACGCCTCTCCTTGCAATGGATAGCCTCCCATACCTGAATCGTTCCTACATCCAGTCCAAATGAATCCAGTGATCTATTTACCGTTCCAAAAGTTAAAAAAACTGTTCCTATTCCCATTGTAATTCCCGCATTTTTTTGTAGTGAAAGATGCATATATTGCAAGTAGAAAAAATATAATTATAACATTAAATAATACTTAAAGTGGAGAAACAATTGTTTATTTTTTAACTATATTCTTTTACTTTGTAACAATGATAACTTTTAATTATAAAGTGTCTGTTAAATTTAGTTAATATATTCTTATTATAAATTTATTCTATTGTTACAATTTAACAATTTATTGAGATAATACGAATCACGTGCAACACACATGCTTCTGACTAGTTTCTACAAAAGGTCTAATAGTATGGGATCAAAATTGTAATGAACTCTTAATGGTATTAAAATTCATATTTATTGCGACTACATTAATAGATTTTATTAAGTATATATGATTTCCACTTTCATATACTTTGTGTCTGATTTCACTGATTACATTCATGGTAATAACTGCAATTTACTTGTAATTAATTACTAAAATTTGAAAATATTATTAGAAACGGGAGGTTATCCGTTGAAAGGAGAGGCGTTCCCAATAATTAAGAACGGACATCGGGCGATTGTTCCAATTTCGAAACGATTTTTGGCATACAACGGTTTTAGGAACGGTTGTCACCTAATTTTGAATAATTATTTATCTGGTGATAGGAATGGTCACTTCATTAAAATGGACAAATGTTGGAACGGTAATCACGATTTATATGCGCTCCCTGACCGTCTAAATTACCGTTCCTAAATAATGAATTATTAATTTTTTTATAGTAATAATTATTATCATTAAAATATATATTAAATTATTAATAATATTTTTGAATTTGGTTTTATAATTATTATTTAAATATGAAAAAAAATACATAATTTAGAAATAAAAAATATATTAAATAAAAATATTATCCAATTTAATTATCAAATAAAAAAAGTCCTAAATCTAATCCCCGTCCCCCTTGTCCTGGTCCATATCGTCAACGTTTGAAGGGGAGGTGCTCTAGGAGGCCGTGAGGGCCGACAACGGAGTTACTGGTCTGTAGGGTTTTCATCATACCCATCATATCCACCATCATCTCCTCCAGTCGGGCCATGCAATCCTCCAAGTTTGACGCTGGCGGTGGCGGTGGTGATGGCGAGGTAACAGTCTGGCTGAGACTGTGGGCCTCAAAACCAAGACCGGATACCCGACCCTTGTTCTTGCCCGCGACAGCAACCAGGCACAACTCCTGCTCGGTCTGCGTCACCGAGCCCTCTGATTCGGCCGGACGATCCCTTAGATTGGCCGTGGGCTGAGACTGGTGATCCTCCAGCAACTTCTGGAACGTCTCCTGCAAAAATAGTAAATTATTATTATTGTTATTTTGAAACATTGAAAAAATAAATTAGAAATTTTAATTTCCAACTTACCGCCACCACCGCTGCCCTCGGCCGCTCCAGCCGTCGTCGGCCTTCTTCTTGTAGCATCTGGAGAATAACTCCATCTGCTTCACTGGCCGGCCGAGCTGCTCCTTCTGTAAAAAAAATGGAAAACAATTATTATATTTTTAATTTAATAATGATAAATACTTTAAATAATATTAAATATCTTACCATCTTCCGATTGTGCATACCGAAGAAGGCAGAACCCCCGCGGTACACAGTAGCAGATGCGGCTGGGTTGGCAGACCCGTTGGCCTTGTTCTTGGCGCACTCTTCCTTGAACTCCGGGTTGTCCCAGTACAGCAGGAGTTGTCACCAGACTTCGTTCGCCAGCCAAAGAGGCTTCACCAGAGATTGTTTGGCGAGGACGAACTTCTTGCGGAGGAACTTCCCGCGCAGATGTGGAAGATCTTGAACATGGACTCGTCCTAGCAATCGCACCAGTACGTCATCTGTATTAAAAAAAAAAAAAGATATATACTCAGATTGTTAAAACATTTAACATAAAAATTTAATTGATACCATTTAACTGAAATTAACGTTACCTTCAAGCTCTCAAACCAGAAATGCTGGTGCTCTAGCGGCACCTGATGCAAACAGCCCCAAGGGTGGGGATAGTTTTCTCGCATCACCGTGTTGATGCGCTCGTGTATCTTTCGATCCATCCTGAAATTATACAATAATTAGTATGAGATAAAAATAATAATTTAAATTATAGAAAAATTTAAAAAAAATAAACATATACCTCGCGTCGGCGAGTGTGATATACTGGCGCACGGATGGTGGCGGGAATGGTGGGGCAGGTGGTGGTGGTGGTGGTGGGGCAACTCATGGACAGGCCTGATCTACCGCCGGTGCGGGAGTGGATGGTCCAACACCCTTCTCAACGGGTGTAGTGGTAGACGGATCGGGCTGCTGATTCGGCGTAGGTGCTGCAGGTGCCTGCTCTGCCGGTGGTGGTGGTCAGAACATTGCTTCCCCACCCTGGCAAGCAACACCGGCTAGCGGTATGGCCGGTGAGCCGCGACCGCGGCCACGTCGACCTCCTCGAGGTGGGAAATCCCGACCAGACATGATCTATAATTTTCTTTTAAAAATATTAGTGGTATGAATTTAAAAATACCTGTAAGTATCAATTTATTTGAATAATGATAGTTTTTCTAATTTTTTTAAAATAATTATGCAAACTAAATCCTAAATTTTATACTAAGTCCCAAAATTAATCTAATAAATGGATAATGAATCCAATTTCGTTTTTGAAATTTTTTCTACAATGTTTACTAAATCCTAAAATTATTTCCTAAAAATATATACTAAAATCCAAAATTGACGCTTAATTACACTAAATCCTTTTATTTTCCTATATATTTATATTAAATCCCAAAAATTTTCCCCTGAAATTGCACTAAGTCTATTTTTCTATATATTTTATACTAAATACCATAATTTTACCCTAAAATTGCACTAAATTCTTCTACTTTCCTATATATTTATACTAAATATCAATATTTGCCTATATCCTTACAAAATATTATAAAAAAAATACCCAAATTTATGTAAAATACAGAAAATGATCAAAATTTTCATAAATTACAGTACATTACCTAAATTTTATGAAATTGCATAAAATTGACAAAAATTATGTTAAAATTACATGAAATCTATTATGTAATTTCACCAAATTTCATAATTATCCTATATTCCAAATAATTTACAGAAATTGCAGAAAAATTAACAGAAATTAACACAAAATATTACAGAAAATTTACAGAAAAATACAAAAAATTACACAAAAAATTTTAAAATTTCAGAAACTTTTCAGAATTTCACAAAAAAATTTTAAAATTAAAGAAATTTTTCTGAAATTTTCAGAATCTTCATAATTTTGGAAATTTACATAAAAATTTTGAATCTTTTTTCAATTTACAGAAAATGACATAAAATTTACAGAAATTTACCGAATTTTAAGAATTTTAAAAAATAAAAATTTTCAGATTTTGAAAACAGAAAAAATTACAAATTACACCAAAGAGTACAACTAAATTACACTAATTACACCAAAAAATTACACCAACAAATTAGAACTAAATTACACTAATCAACAAGAATTACAGAAAATAAAAAATTCCATAGATTAATTATAGAAAATTCATAAAAATTATAGAATAATTACAGAAAATACAGAAATTACAACTACAATCCCTAACTAACAGAAATTACAACTAAATCCCCTAACTATACATAAATTACACAAAAATCCTACCTTTACATAAATTACATAAAAACACCATAATTGTACATAAATTACATAAGAAAATTACAGAAAAAATTTAATGAAATAAAAATTAAAGAGGGTTTTTTCATACTCTACTTGCTAGAGGCAGTGGACGGTCGGCTACAACGGAGGGGACAGAGGCAGCGGACGGTGGGGCGTCAACGGTGGAGGCAGAGGCGGACGGACGGACGTTGGGCGTCGAGGCGGAGGTAGAGGCTAAGGGTGGTGGACGGTGGGCGTAGGCAGAAGGAGAGGCGGCGGGAAAGGCGGCGGACGGTGGGCGTTAAGGCGGAGGGAGAGGCGACCGACGATGGGCGTAGGCGGAGGGAGAAGCGGCGGACGGTGGACCGATTTTTGAGAGAGATTGAGAGTGAGAGATAGAGAATTTGAGGGGGTGAGGCTGAAAATGTGAGAAAATCGGGCAAGGATTTAATTTATATTAGAATTTTGGAACGATCGACATTGTACCGACCGTTCCTAAGTTCGGTCCTGATATTGAAAACGACGTCATTTCGGTACCCAAACGACGATGTTTTAGAACTTAGTACTGACATTGACCTAAATAGGAACGGTCAATTAATACGTCCCCTGTTACTATGACCGTTCCTAAATTTCAAAACGATGTCATTTTGATATGTAGTACTGGTATTGACCTAAATTGGAACGGTCATTTATTATGTCATGTGTTACTAATACCGTTCCTAAAAGACAAAATGGCATCGTTTGCGGACATGGAAATAGTAACAGTTCCTATTTTCATATAGAACCTTTCCTATATGTATTGCAATATTTTTTTTACCTTCTTAGATAATAAATATAAATTAAAAAAAAACACGTTCCGAAAACTTATCTGATTGAATAAATGTATACAATTGGATATTTAACATATTTAAAAATATTTAGTAATTTCCAAAAAATAGACACACATTCACAATATGACGTATATTTGTATATTTATGTTTGTTAGTAAATTACAGATGTAACTAGCATCCTATATTGTTGTACTGCACGGCATAATCAGACCGTCAAAATTCCAATCAGACAGTTAGATATGATATAACACACAAAAGAATATAATTGAATGTAGGTTTTGAAAAATTTCGGTGTGCGGTTCTCGAGATATCATATCCGGTCAGTATTCATCGTAATAAAAAAAAAGTACAATCCTTATATTCGGGTTGCTGATTGAAGATCAGACTGTTGGATATCAATTCATATTCATAATCTTGTATGTGTTTAAAAATGGTGTCGATCCGGCTCACGGATATTGAGATATGGACAAAATTAGGAAAAATACACTAAATAGGAACTAAATTTGGAACAGTCGGGATTTCAGTAGGAACGGTTGGTAAGAAATTCATATAGGAACGGTTGAGTATAACATGACCGTTCCAATATTCAAATTTTCCACCAATTTTTCATTGGGCGCCAAAACAAAAATTTGGACATCCATTTGGAACGGTCACCGAATTATTATGACCGTTCCTAATTCGAAGTTGGAGCCTATTTTTCAATAGGTGCCAATTGAAAAATTGTACCTAGAATAGAAACGGTCTTAGGTTTATATCGATCGTTCCTAATTCAAATTTTCCATAATTTTTTTTTAATTAGGCGCCAAATTGAAAAATTATACTTGTAGTAGGAATGGTCATATGAAAATCTGACCATTCCTAATTCAAATTTCCCTCAATTTTTTTGGTTTGGTGCCTATTCTAAAAATTGATCCTATATTAGGAACGATCGTAGGGAATTAGGACCGTTCCTAATCCAAATTTCAGATTTTTTTTTTTGGCGCCTATTCGAAAAATGGTACTTGTAGTAGGAACGGTCGTACAAACGAGTATCTGTTTCAATTTTTAAAATTTAATCTGATTTCTTAAAATAATAAAAATACATATATATATATATATAATACAATGCTTACAATAAGGTTTCTAAAAAAATTAACGGCGGTGTGAATTTTCAATAAGTCTCTTCATCGGACTCAGCCTCGTCAAAGCTATCTTCATCTTTGGATTCACTGTCTGGCGAGCGCGATGTCCCTGCTCCATGATCAATGACCAGTTGTATTCCCGTTGGGTCATGCAGTTCAAACGTTTGGTTATATGTACCAACATCTGGATTAGGTACGACTTCATCCATCTGATAGGCGACCTCGATCCATCACGAGTCATCAATTACTCTTCGAGCCTTGATTTTGCAAACAACTTTCCAACTGACTTTGTCTCTCTTCATGCTCGGGTAATTCGCGTAGTATACTTGTACTGCTTGTTGAGCCAGTATGAATGGTTCATTCTTTTGGTAGAGCTTTTTGAAGTTGACATCAACGATGTGATAACGAGGGTGTATCTTCATGCCTCTGATCGAATCAACCCAACGACAATTAAACAGTACAATGTGCATATTTGGAATTAGTGGGTAATCTAGCTAAATTATCTCTTCCAATATTCCGTAGAAGTTATAATCCGTGTCTGTATATGATGAGCTTTTCACACAAACACCACGAATCATTGTTGACTTCCCGACATTGTGACATTCAGTGTGGAAATTGAAGCCATTGGCGAAGTAAGAGGGGTATGTCGTCACTTTTGCTCTAGGGCCCCAATAATGCAACTTCAACAATTCGTCATTTGTGTGATTCAATTCGGGTTTCACCTGCAATTCATCATATAGCAATTAAAATAATTGATTACAAAAGAGCAGATTGCATTTATAAGAAAGTGACACTTACACGACACTTAAACCAATCCTTGAATTGTGTTGCCACTAGTTGATCAATTATCGGGTCTTTCATTCAAGAATAACCTGTTACAGTAAAACTGTTAGTTATAATTATACATGGAATTGAAATTGAAATGAAGGCTTGAAATAATTATGTTTGTATAAGACACTTACTCGTAGTACGGTGCAACTACTTTACAATTACACAAAACGTATGTCTTCATAACATGAAGTTCCTCACCGCTTAGCCATCTCTTCTTTGAGCCTCCACTTGCTCGGCCCGGGTAATTGAAAATGGACCGAACTATTCAATCGTCGTTGCTCGTGAGATCGTCGTTCCAATCGGGTCTGCTTCACTTGCAGAGAATGTGCGATTCGAAGTAGTGAGAGAAGAAAAGCCCAATTTCTTCAACAATATAAGCCTCTACAATTGACGCCTCGACGTGTGCTTCGTTTTTCACCTTTTTCTTCAAATTGCGTAGAAATCTATTCATACGAGTATTTATTAAAATGCAAATTAATTGCTACTTAATAATAATATATTTAACAATAGTTAATTACCTCTCAAATTGGTACATCCACCTGTATTGCACGGCCCCCCAACGCGCGCCTCATATGGAAGGTGAACCATTAGATGCTCCATTGAGTTGAAAAAAGATAGAGAAAATATTTTCTCGAGGTTGCACAAGATGACGGCTACACTATCTTCCAATTCTTTTACCTTGGCCACATCTAGTGTTGTTGAGCATAGGATCTGGAATAGAAGGCTCACTTCAATCAAGGCCCCCCACATGTGCTCTGGAAGCATTTCACGGAATGCAATCGGAGTCAACTTCTGCATAAATACATGACAATCATGACTCTTCATGCCGTGCATCCTTACCTCCTTCATGTCGACGTAACGGACCAAGTTAGAGGTATACTCATCAGGAAACCTAAAACAACGAATCCACTCATATATCTTCTTCTTTTGATCTTTCGTCAGTGTATATACCTCTTTGGGCATCACGTTTAGTCTCCTTTTGTCCACCTCTAGCTCTAGCCAATTACATATGATCTTGAGATCCTTTCGTGCATTCAGATTGTCCTTCATTTTCCCCTTGATGTCCATCACAGTATTGAATATATTATCAAAAATATTCTTCTGAATATGCATGACATCAAGATTGTGTTGTATCAGATGCACCCCCAGTATTCAAGCTCCCAGGAGATACTTTTCTTCGTCCACTTATGGTCGACACCTTATCCTTCCGGTTCACTCAATGGTTGTTCGATTGCCACACTAAACGCATCGACACAGTTTCGGATCTGTTCTCCAGTCAGCCTCGGACGTGCAACCTTCATCTCCATTCGATTTTTAGTGAAGGCTTTCTTGTTCCTGCAATAAGGATGATCCGGTGGTAGGAACTGTCTGTGGCAGTCAAAATAGCATACCTTCTGACCGTGCTGTAAATAGAATGCCCGTGTGTCCTCCATATAAACTGGACACCCCATAACACCGGCGGTACTCCATCCAGATGCCATCCCATAAGCAGAAAGGTCGTTCACTGTCCACATCAATGCGGCATGCATCATGAATGCCTGGTTTGTCGTAGTATCATGCGTACGTACACCCACATGCCATAAATTTTGCAACTCCTCGATCATCGGCTCCAAGTAGACATCGATAAGATATTTCGGATTTGATGGGCCAGGGATCACCATCGTTAGGAACATATACTCAGACTTCATGCACATTCCCGATGGGAGAGTGTACGATGTAAGTATCATGGGCCAACATGAGTAAGTTTTACCATACTGGCCGTGCGGGTGCAAACCTATCCGTGCACAACCCAAGTCTAACATTACGAGGCCCAGCTGCAAAATCACGATAAGTCCGGTCAAAATGCTTCCAACCTCTGCATCGGACGGATGACACATGGATCCTTTCTCCGTCTGATGTCTCGCATGCCATGTCATATGCTCTGTTGTGGCCTCCGACGCATACAACTTCTGCAGCCGAGGGGTAAGCGATAGATACCTAAGAATGGCATACGGGACTTCTTGCGTTTAGGATTTCTGTCCCTGGTGGTTTGTACCTAGCGTCTCCACAAAACTTGCAATATTCCAAATCAATATCGTCCTTCCAGTACAACATGCAACCGTTTTTGCAAGCATCAATCTTCTGAACTGGTAAAACCAATTCTCTTATCAATTTCTTCGTATTGTAATAATCGGTGGGGAAAGTGTGATCGTGGGGCATTATAGTATCAGCCCACTGGCACAAGCGATCATATGTGTGCTCGGGAAAACCCCCTTCGGCCTTGATATTCACCAAAGAAGCAATTGACGCCAACTGAGAGGTGGTGCAGCCGTTCCACAATGGTCGGTCCGCAGCATGCACTACATCAAAGAAACGGTCTGACAAGCCAGACACATAATCATAGGGCCCCGAATCGTAATATGAACTAGGACCCACATCAGATGGACAATACCGAGTACCATCATCAGTCGGTCCCTCCTGGTTGTACGAAGACAAGAAACACGGGCCCAGCGGCATCGAGTACCATCCTTTGCGCCCAATCCATCTGAGCCGCATCATCCCAATGCATACTACCCTCCTCCTAAATGGGTGGCATTTGCTGTTGCTGCACATAGGGCGTTGTCAATGCTTCAAAGTATTCCTGCACCGTCTCCTTACCATGCGAAGTCCAATTATAATACTCTGGCATAAACCCTTTCATACACAAGTTAAAATTTACCTCGTCTGGTGTTTTGAACCGTTCATTTATGCACTTCCATCAGGGACACTTAATCTTCTCCCCGTCTATATATGCATGCTGAGACTGGGCCCATTCTAAAAATGTTGTAATACCGTCCTCAAACTCCAGCATCACACCCAGCACGTCTCGATCGTACATCCATTTTCTCAACTCTCTTAACATGATTTGTCCTACGTAATTCACAACAGTAATTAAATGATGAGAAATATTATATATATATATATAACTAACCATTACAGAATTTCAACTTCTTACCTGAGCAAAACACCTATCAATATCAATGCAAAGTTTGCGCAAATAATGGAGATGTTCGATTTTCCGTATAAAGAATCAACAGGGGAGTTAGAACAAAATGAGTTGGAGAGTAATTATAAGAACAATGAGAAAGAAAGGGGATATATATATATAGAAAAATATTAGAACGGGCATTGAAATATTATTTGGAACACACAACTAGCCGTTGGTCTAGCTTTAGGAACAGTCGCTAGAACGGTTGTAACAACGGTAATATTATCGTTGTAATATAGCCGTTATGGCATATTAAGAACGGTATTAGTCACACACAAAGTGACCGTTCCTAATCGGATCACAGTTGAGAACGGTTATTGTAACAACACTGCATTTCCTATATACCCACAATTTGGAACGGTCATTGCATTACATTTTTGCTCATGGTGTAAAAGAGCCTCATTTAGCACTAGATATTGGAATGGTCATGCAACCGGTTCGAATAGAGCCGAGATTTGGAACACATATAGGAACGGTACGTGTTCCCTGTCGAGTAGCCGTTCCAATTTTCACATATGTATTCCAAATGGAATACCAAAATATATCCGGTCCCTTTCTAAAATGGTAATGGGTTTACACATTGGCACACATATGTTGGCACACAAATAGGAACGGTCTTGCCGTTCGTATACGTTTGGACTATCATTAACGCGAAAGTTACGTCATCAACGACTTCCCGTTCCACAATAGTTCCACTTACCGTTCCTATTAGGAACGGATTTTGGAATGGTCGATTATATCCGTTCCGATTCCTATATTATTATGTAGTGTTATATGCGACTGTTTGTTTTTTGTTGTGAATACATTATTTTGATATTGAAATGGTTTCTATTTTTGTATTTTTGTTGTTTGTGATTTGTGCATATCCTTGTATTAATTCTATTACTGTGCGATTGTATTTTGGGGATGAGTTCATTGATTTGCATGAGGCTAAGTATAATGGTAGAGGTGTAAATTCTTTTTGATTATGTAGAGGCCCATAATCTAACAAGTTGAACCTTTATCTATTTTATGACAAAAATAGGCAAGGAAAGGACACCATATTATATTATAATGAACAAGAGTTTTAGACTTTTGATTAATGTAAATACATAAAAACTCAGGTTTTAAATCATGTTAGGGTACCTGAAATTAATGTATGTCTATGCTGAGATTGAATAGGCTATTAAGATTTTGCCTTCTGAACAAGTTGGGGGGAGGGGGGGACAAGCTATTGAGGTTAATAAGGGCAAGGGGATTGTTGTAGCACTACTATGGGCGCTTGAATACCACCAAATGTAACACACCCTCCATAAAATATAACTCTTCTCATAAGAAATTTACCTAAAAATCAGTAAGACATCATCAAAATCTTGTATATAATAATCAACTGGAGCATTTATGGATACAACCAAAAAGGAGAAAAGTGAAGTTCCTAGCTATTATAAAATTTGAAGTACAAATTGATCAATGAAAGTTTAGTATCTCCACAATTATATAGTTATAACTGCCAGTTAAAGATGTCACTATTGACCCACCAAATAAAACTGAGAATCATTCTTACGATTTAGTTAGTAAGTCACTACGATGTATCTCCTGAAAATAATAGGCTAAAATGCATAAAACCCCCCTATGTTTTGAAAAGTCGGCTAAAAACCCCCTTCTGTTTTAGAAATAGGTGAAAAACCCCCTTGTGTTTTGTAAAAGCCAGCTTAATCGCCCATCTCCGTTAAAAAACACTAATGGCATTAAGTTTTTAACAAATTGACCGTTATGCCCTTCTTTATTATATATTATTCTTTATTTTAATAATCGTTGGATCTTGATTGTTATATTTGAGCCATTAGATCTAATCTATTAATGTTGACCGTTGGATCTCAAATTTATAAGAAAATCAATGGTTAGATTTAATTAATTAAAATAATATATTATATAAAAAATATTATTATTTAATAAATAAATTCAAAATTAACCCCCCCCAAAACCCGCCCCCCAACCCCACCCCCACCCCCGCCGCCCCTCCCACCCCAGCCGCCGCCCCCACCCCCGCCGCCCCTCCCACCCCAGCCGCCGCCCCCCACCCCACCCCCTACCGCTGACCCAACCCTTACCACAGAAGGGGACGACGGCGACGCCGTCGCCCCTGCATCTGGACGACTCGCCGTCGCCCAGATTAGGGGCGACGCCATCGCCCGAGGTTTTTCTGGGCGACATCGCCGTCACCCATCGGGTAGACAGAAGGGGGCGACGGCGGCCGCCTACAATCTGGGCGACGGCGGCGACCGTCGCAAGGTTTTGTTTTTTATTATTATTATTATTTTTTATTTTTTTATAGTTTTCTAATTATTAATTTCAAAACAATTATAAATTAAAATTAATTCAGTTTTTTATAATAATAATTTAAATTTTAATATTATTTATAGTAAATAAAGATAATTATTTGTATTTTTTAATTAAATAATAATTTAAATTAATTAATAATATATAAATAATTATTAACATTTATGTTTGTAGTTTGAAGTAAATATATTTATAAAAAGTGGTTTAATTATTAAAATTTATATTAGATTTGCATGTTTATTAACACTTATATTCATTAAGATATTCAAATTTAAAAAATGAATGTATTATATTAATTTTTGTATTATAATTTTAATTTAATATTTCAATTTAAATTATAAAACTTCAAAATATTTATATACTTTTTTTGTATTTTTAAGTAAATATATTTAAAAAAATATTTAATTTTTTACATGCATTGAAAATATAAAGGAAACACACTCAAAACAAGTCAAAGATGCACTTAGTCAAATATATAGGCCCATAAGGGTATTTTTATCAAAATTACAACAAAAAGGCTAGAAAATAGCCTCACACGCACAACACGCGCGTGCAGTACACCCTCCATTAATTTTGATGCTATAATTTATCTAGATTACCAATAATTCTAATTTTATAATTAATTAATTATTTATATAAAATTAAAATTTATCTGATACTTCTATTTTAAAAAACATAAATTTATCTCTTATAGGTTGTGGTAAAATATTAAAAACTTTTAAGAAAAAATATTAAAAAGATCCTAGGAATTATCTGAAGTTCAAATAATTATAATTTTAAAATTATTTTATTATTTATGTTAAAATAAATTTCACTAATATTCTTATTTTTTTTAAATAAATTTTATGTCTTATAGTTTGTGGTCAAAGTTTGTTAAATTATTTTCAACCATAAGTCCACTCTAATGATGGTCAATTTTCTTTTCTTTTTTGGGAAAAGGTTAATATTATAAAAATGAGAGTACAAACTAGGCCCAAGGAATCCGCCAAACTCTATAGAGCATGACAGTAGCAATGTTGTCCTTCCTATCCAAATTCAGAATTCTATTCCTAACCTGCTCCGAAGCCAGTGAGGCAACGACACTAGGTTCGCTTTGTTCCTGCCAGAATCTCCTCCGATTATGTTCTTGCCAGATATGGTAGACTAAACTAGCTAGCAATTGCCAATACGCCACATTCACCGGGTGGTTCGCCTTCCATGCCACCCACACCATGCCTCTATCCCATTCTGGGTGTGGCCATGCGAACCGAACTTGTCTTCCGCAAAGTGCAAGAGCTTGGCTTGCGTATGAGCATTGGAAAAAAAGATGGGCATGGGTTTCTTCCTCTCCGCTACCGCACAATAGGCATTCGTTGTGCTGGTGCATCAACCATGGTTTGTCCATCATCCAGATCACATGGTTTGTCCATCGTCAAGAGATATGTTGCATTGCTAGCCATAATATAAATGTATTTCGTGGTATCTTCGTAGGCCCTTGTAGGAACATATGCCAACCGACAATCTCCATATCAGCTGTAAATAGCGTCAGAGCCGACGCTGTGCTAAACTCTCCCCTTGGACTGAGCTTCAACTTGATGCCGTCCACGTTTTTTGAAAATTTGGGGCAGATCACGAATAATATTAATCGAATGCAGCATATGTTGGTGATGCCAGTTCCATTGTGATCCCACAATGACTGATTGTAGCATGGTCTGTGAGCCCACCATGACTGATCGTAGCATGACCTGTTGTGGAATTCCCGTGACCCGCGACTCTCTTGGCCAACACTGCCGGCTTGACTGCTAAGGAATTTTCTCTCCTTTTTTGGTGGTTCACATACATATTTCCCTCCCAAAGGGGAGTTAACGGAGTTAATGACAGTTAAAACCCTTGTGCACTGAACATGATTTTTTGGGAATAGAAAAGCATGTTTTTGAGTCTTATGGGACGAAAAGCAACATCTGTCATAGTTGTGGTATCAAAAAAAAATTTTCCTAGTCTTATGGGACTAAAAAAGTATTTTGCCGCAAACAGTTAAATGTTTAATTGATAAATCAGAATACATTAAATAAGTTACCATAAAAATAACTAATGTGGATTAGAGCTATTCTCACCAACTAACATTATTTTTATAACTAAATAAAATAAGGGTATTAACAACTACAATTAACACACAATCAAAATAATTTTAAAGATATCGTCAATTTCAATTAACATAGATGATTGAAGGAATTAAGGGAATCAGTGAAAGAATTAAGAATATTAATTACTTGTGGAAGTGTTGAGAGTTGTACTAGTTTGTGTAAGGAGAGAGAGAGAGAGAGAGAGAGAGAGAGAGAGAGAGAGAGAGAGAGAGAGAATGGGGGGGGGGAGGGGCTTTTTTCTTCCTTTTACTTTTGTGTGATAATGTGTGAGTTCATGCACTTATACATATCCATATATAAACTATCTATATATATGTAGAGAAAATTGCAATTTCGTCCCAAAATATAGGGTGATTTGTAATATTAGTCCCACATTCTATGAAAACACTGCAAAATTAATTCCACATTTTAGAAAAATATTGCAAACTTAGTCTCAAAGTTTGTCCCAAATATTGCAAAGTTAGTCACAAAAATTAACAATTTTTTTACGGTGGGAGTTGATTAGGGAAAATTATACGATATATTCTTGTGTTTATATCCCTATTTTCTCCAATATGGTGTTTGTTTTTGGGTACATTTGTGACATTTAGAAGCGTCCGTGGAATAAAAGGCGAATTCAAGCAAAGAGCTCTAACATAAAGAAAAGAGCCAAAATTCTGCAGAAGCGAGCACAAGTTAGCCCGTGACCCATAGGCTATCAGAGATTCGATTTCAGAAATACAAATCACATAACCCGTGACCCACGGGTTATCAGACATTCGCTGGGCGGAATTCACAGACGCGTTGACATGTAAACCTAAAATTCTGATTTTAGGTCATTTAAAAAGATATTTTATTTGCTTTGTAATCTACCATAGAATTTTGATAAGAATGATCCTACTCTTTTCTTACTTCAGATAGTACTCATTATATAAGGAAGAAGGGATGAGAAGAAGAGGAGGACGATTTTCAGCAAATTCACAATGCCATAGACGTTTCCATGAGTTTCTCTCAATCTTTCTCTTTAGCTTTAGTTAGAATTAGGATGAACTAATCTCCTTTTATGCTTAGGCTTATGGAAAGCCTAATTGATACAATGTGTTAAATATTTTCCAGGTTAGTCTAGTTGCTATTGTTCGCATATCCATGAATTATTGTGTTTGTTGCTATTATTTGAGAGCTTGATCATCTCTTAGATTTTCTTAATTATGTTGATGAACCGAGAGGGAATTTAGTATAGTGGATGGAGTAATTCATGATGTGGGTTGAATGATGTGTACACATACATAGGCATGATCTATCTGGTTCCATAGGTTTTTCATAAATCTTAATGCATTATTGTCATGAGTTTTGGAGATGAGAGATCCCTTAATTCCTTGATAGTAATAGGTTCGGTATAGCTCGAGAGAGTATATCGGATTAAATTAGGAAAGACCTCCGTGTGCGAAAATACTTGTTTGCTTGATTGATCCATTAATATTGAATGCGTTGTGTTGATTAGGTGGACCTATAGCCATAACACTTCTTTCTAATTCTGCATTTTCATTGTCTCCGACTTATTCGGTTGCTATAGTTGATTTTATTGTTCTTTTAGTAGATTCATAAATCATCCAAACTTTCGAACGTCCAAATAATTAGGGATTAGTCATAGTTGTGGTAATTGTTTCATTAAATTCTCGTGGGTTTGATATTTCTTATACTACATAATAGGTAGTGCACTTGGTAGTACATATTTTTGCAATCAGGAGTACTTTGCAGTGTTTTCCTAAAATGTGGGACTAATATTGGCTATTTCATAAAGTATGTGACTAATATTGCAAATCACCATATACTTTGGATTCAAAATTGCAATTTTCTCTATATATGTATGTATTTTGGCTTGGTTGGCACCAATATTTTGTTTTGAAAAAATCGGTTTCACAATTTTTGTAATCTTAGTGAATTGTTTGTTTAGGCTGGAATCGAATTAAGTGAATTTCTTCTATTAAATGCAAGGTTAATTTTCTACCTTTATTGCAATTTCTTCTATTCCCTGGCCGCTACATAAAGAAGACGGACGACACCTGGAGCAAGAAGCGGGCCAAGGAGGTCGGAGTAAGTTCTTCAACATTTTAATAAAAATAAATTTTAGTTATTTAATAATAAATTTTATTCATCATTTAATAATAAATTTTATTATTTATTAATTAATAAAGTTTATTTAATTATTTCAATAGACATACCAGAGGCTACTTCAGGAGCGAGCCTCTCAGCCCGTGTCGGGGGAGGTGGCCTCACCAGCTGGCAGTGCCTCAGCTGTTCAGGAGGACCAAATATGGACTAAGGCTGCCGGGGGAGGAAGCGAGGCCGAATCGTTGGCATGTGGTATGATGCGTTGATGTCAGACGCTGCCCGAGCGTGGACCATAGATGCCCGACCATCTTCGTCCACTGCTGCCCAATCGCAGACTGACCCTGACGTTGATACCAAGCTCGATAAAATAATATTGGTCTTGAGTGCGTTATGCGACAAGATGCGACTGTCATAAATGTTTCTCGAGGTGCAGCCGGTCACTAACGCCCGAGCCGAGACAGTTGAGGATATTGTAGATTTGGAACTGATCGACGAGCTAGCTGCCACCAGAACCATCAGATTAGGATTTATTTTAATTTTTAATTATGTGCTTTTTAAAAAAAATATTTAGTTGTATAATTAATTAAAATTTTATTGGACAAATTATGGTCTACAAAAATTTATTTTTCATAAAATATTAAAAAATATAAATAATTGCTTTTATAAAACATTGTTGGTATATATTGCATATATATATATATGTATATATATATATATATTATATTTTAATATTAAATTTATAACGTATGCCCTTTCATATTCTCTCCATTGATGTTAAGGCTAGTGGTATTGGTGGATGTTTATTGCAATAATATTTGTAATATTTCTCTTCAATTATGTCATCCCACTACTACATCATATTCATAACACTTTATACCCACTTTCTAGCCATTTATACACCTACTTATCTAGAGTGTGTTAGAGCCTTACGATGTTGTCGGGCTGTTGTATCTTGGAGGGGACAAGTTAAGAGTGATACTGTTGGACCAGTGATAATATCTTACTGTAGTGGGCTTGAATCTCCTTAAAGAGAGCGACATATCCGCGCATCAGCCTGAAGATATTTTGTATTTTTGTTATTTCTACAATAATTTTAAGGAGATTCAAAAGGAAAAGAAACTTTAAACATTGATAATGCAAATTCGTATGGAAGAAGAAGCAAGGGGCCAAGATGCACTAATGCAACCACTAGAGAGAACTACACAATCCATCTCAACAAAGGTAAATTTAATTTCATCAAATAATGTTGCACCCAACTCTTACAAAAGTACCTATTTGAAGCCAAACAAGAAGTTTTTCAAGAAAACTTATGGTAAATTAATTCCCAAGAAAAATAATTGGAACAACCAAGCACAACAACAAAATTCAAGAGCATGTTATGTCTGTGGCAAGAGTGGGCATATTGCTCGATTTTGGAAATACAGAAAACGTGAGTCTACTCCGCAAGCTAATGTAGTTGAGAAGCCATTTGTGGCAATGATAACAGACATACACATGGTTGAAAGTGTTGATGGGTGGTGGGCAGACTCTGGTCCAACCTCCATGTTTGTTATGAGAAAAACTGGTTCAAAGTATATACTCTATTTGACGAGCCGAGAACTATTATGCTTGGTGATTCTCATACCACCCAAGTGCTTGGAATTGGAGAAGTTGAGTTGAAATTTACCTCAGGAACGGTATTGACCTTGAAGGGTGTGCTATATACGCCTTCCATGAGGAAAAATTTGATGTCGAGTTTTCTACTCAATAAGGCTGGCTTCAAGCATATTATGGAATCTGATCAATATGTAATTACGAAAAGAGGTGTTTTTGTGGGTAAGAGGTATGCATGTGATGGGATGTTCAAATTGAATGTTGAGATGAATAAAGTATCTTCTACTTCTGTTTATATGCTTTCTTCTACTAATTTTTGGCATGCTCGTTTATGTCATATTAATAATCGTTATGTGGGAATCATGAGTAGTTTAGGATTAAGAAGGATTTTGAGAAATGTGATCTTGTAATAAAGCCCAGATCACTAAAAGGCCTCATCCAAGTGTTGAAAGAAAAACTGAATTGTTAGAGTTAATACATTATGATATTTGTGAATTTGGAAGAATTTAACTCGTGGAGGAAATCGTTACTTTAGCACTTTTATTGATGATTTTTCTAAATATACATATGTTTATTTGATGAAAAATAAAAGTGATGCTTTTGAAAAGTTTAAAGAATATCTCCATGAAGTTGAAAATCAATTCGGTAAGAAAATAAAGAGAATCAAAAGTGATAGAGGCCGAGAATATGAGTCAAATGAGTTGAATTCTTCGTTAAATTATTGGGAATAATTCATGGACTTGCTCCACCATATTCTCCTGCATCTAATTGTGTAGCTGAGACAAAAAATAGAATGTTGGTTGATTTAACAAATGCCATACTTATTGAATCTTGTGCACCTTCAAATCTTTGGAGTGAAGCTATATTAACAGCTTGTTATGTATTGAATATGATGCCACATAAAAGAACAAAATTAACACCTTTTGAGGTGTGGAGAGGTTATAAGCAAAAATTGGGATATCTTAGAGTTGGGTTGCTTGGCCTATGTGAGGCTAACAGATCCTAAAATTCTAAAGTTGGGAATAAAAGTTACAATTTGTGCTTTTCTTGGCTATGCTTCTAATACAACATATAGATTTTTAAATCTGAAAGATAATGTGATTATAGAATCAAGTGATGCTATTTTTCATGAAGAAAAATTTTCATTTATTTCTAAAAATATTGGGGGTCAAAATATTGAAAAAAATATTTTATCTCTACCTAGCTCTTCCACTTCAGTTTTGAAAAATGAAGAAAATGTCTTTGCACTAAGAAGAAGTAAAAGAGCTAGAGTAGAAAAAAGATTTTGGTCCTGATTTTTATGTTTTCAATGTTGAAATGACTCTCTTAATTTGGAAGAAACTTTTTGATCATCTGATGCTATTTTTTGGAAAGAGGCTATGAATGATGAGCTAAGTCTCTAAAATCTAATAAAACTTGAAAATTAGTTGAATTACCACTGGGTTGTAAGACAATTGGGTGTAAATGGGTCCTCAGAAAAAACTTAAAACTGGATGGTTCAATGGAAAAATTTAAAGCTATACTAGTTGCTAAAGGTTTCAAGCAACTTGAAGGTCTAGAATTTTTTTATACATATTCTCCGGTAACACGAGTTACATCCATTAGACTTTTAATTGCTATTCCTGCAGTTTGATTTGCATATTCATCGAATGGATGTAAAAACTGTATTTTTGAATGGGGACTTAAATGAAGAAATTTATATGGACCAACCCGAGGGTTTTGTGGAAGCAGGCCAAGAAAGTAAGGTGTGTAAATTAACTAAATCCCTGTATGGCTTAAAACAGGCATCGAAGCAGTGGCATGAAAAATTTGATTCATGCATGATTCAGAATGGTTTTAAACCAAATGAGTGTGACAAGTGCATCTATCATAAGTCTTGGAATAATTCACATGTAATTATTTGCCTCTATGTGGATGATTTGTTGATCTTTCCATCTACTTTGCATGTTATTAAAGAGAAAAAAAATATGCTTAGTAGTCATTTTGATATGAAGGATCTTGGTGAGGCAAACTTTATTTTGGGCATGAAAATTACCAAAACATGTGATGGAATTTTTCTTGACCAGTCGCATTATATTAATAAAATATTGAGAAAATACAATTTTATTGATTGTAAGCATGTTACAACTCCTTTTGATCCGAGTGTTCACTTATTTTCTATTGAAAATGATGATGATGTGATAAATCAAAAGGAGTATGCTAGCTTAATTGGAAGCTTGAAATTGCGGCTGATTGCACTCGACCTGGTATTGCATATATTGTAGGAGTACTTAGCAGGTTTACAAGCAAACCAGGTATTGAACATTGGCATGCCATAACAAGAGTTAGGCGATATTTACTTGGTACAATAAATTGTGGCTTATTACTTGAAGGCTTTTTCTTATGCAGATTGGAACACCTTATCAGGTGATTCGTGTTCTACCACTGGGTATATTTTTAGTTTAGGTGGTGGTGCTATTTGTTGGAAGTCTAAAAAGCAAACAATTATTGCTAACTCTACCATGGAGGATGAGCTTATTGCTTTAGCTTCGGCCAGTGAGGAAGCAAATTGGTTGAAAGATTTATTATTTCAAATACCTTACTTTGAAAAACCAATTGCTCCAATTTTAATACATTGTGACAGCACCGCTGCAATTGGTAGAGTATAGAACCGTTACTATAACGGTAAATCTAGACCTATAAGAAGAAAACACAGTATTGTAAGATCATATTTGATAAGTGGTAATATCAATGTTGATTATGTTAAATTTTGTGATAATCTTGAAGATCCATTAACTAAGACCTTGGCAAGAGAAAGGGTCTGGAACATATCAAGGGGAATGGGGTTAAAGCCCATACAATCGTAAGTCATGTATGAGGAAACCCAACTTGGAGACTAGAGATCCAATAACCAGGTTCAATGGGAAAAATGAATTATATGATGGCTTGTTTTGAAATGGACTATCTTATTTTTTCATCCCTATGATATGAGTGCATTTATCTTGTAACGATTTGTGGAGGTTGAGTTTATTAAACTCTAAATGAAAATCTGTAGCTTGAATGGGTGGGATCTTAAAGTTACAGGAGCACCCTTGACAGATTTCTCCTATATGTGTGTGGAAATAGTATGTTTCTTATGAGAATCGGGATGGCACAAGTCCGTAATGTGCTGGCTATTAAAGCTCATATTAACACCTTGATTGTTATGTGTGTGCAGTGATACTTTATTTCCCTTAAGCAGTCATAGTTCAAGTCTGAGACCACTACTGACTCTGGAGTAGAGGTTACTATTTCACTAAATGGACGTTCAATGCAGAGCACACCTTCATTATGCATAATAAACTCCCTTCAGCTAGAATACTCTCTTTAATTTTAATATTAAAATAAGTGGGTGATTGTTGGTATATATTGCATATATATATTGCATATATATATATTGTATTTTAATATTAAATTTATAACATATGCCCTTTCATATTCTCTCCATTGATGTTGTGGTTAGTGGTGTTGGTGGGTATTTATGGTATTAATATTTGTGATATTTCTCTTCAATTACATCATCCCACTACTTTACCATATTTATACCCGCTTTCTAGCCATTTATCCCAACTATCTCTTATAACCTATAACATTATTGTCCACTAATTCATATTAAAATAGTGGATGATTTCTACACCTAAAAAAGGGGCACCATTCTACCTTGTTCACATATATGCACATATACAATATTTTTACATACAATTTTTCCTGTAAGAGAGAGTTATACTAGTTGAAGGAAGATGTTCTTTCTTGTGGAGCTTTGGACTTACAACTTGTCCAGAGTCTGTTAGAGTCATACGACGTTGTCGGGCTGTTGTATTCTGGAGGGGACAAAGTCAAGAGTAATACTGCTGGACCAGTGATAATATTTTACTGCAGTGGGCTTGAATCTCTTTAAAGAGAGCGAAATATTCACACATCAGCCTAAAGATATTTTGTATCTTTTTCAATTGTAATTGTTATTTCTACAACAAACATAATAAATATTTGGAAGGATTTTGGGATGCAAACTATCGGAAATTCCATCCTAAAATATTATGTCTTATACCAATTGGATGAATTTTGGGATGACAGTCATTGCAAGTTTATGTCAAAATATTTTGGGACGACATTTGTGACCAATTTAGTCTACTATTCCGGCCTAAATGCATTTGAATTGTCAAAATACTTTGGGACGATTTTCGACGATATTTCTGGTAATAAAATATTCATCATAATTTTTTCACTAGCTTTCAGACAAACTTTCCGATGCATTTTCCGACAAAATATATAAAATTTCTTGCCCAAAATTCATCACAAATCCTCAATTTGTGTCCCCAAATTCGTCCAAAATTGCGTTCCAAATAAAACATTAACTTATCATCCTATGGACGAATTTTCTAACGGCTTTAACGGACCACCGAAGACCCGTAACAAATATTGCGATGAAAATGCTTGTTCTTCAAAAATTTCGTTGGAAATATTTTCTGAAGTCCCTTTTTGAAACGGTCTTCCGTTTTTCCCAAAATCGTCTGAAATTTCAATGGAAACCTTATTAGTGATGAACTTTGGTCGGAAATTTTGTCCCAATTTCTATCCCTAAAAAGCCTTTCTTTGTAGTGGTGACCGAATTGAAAAAAATACCGGGTTGGTCAGACTGGTCAACCAGATTGAAAAATCAATTGGCCTAGAGCATATTATATACATGTATATATATGTAGCACATATCAATACATCATATATAAATTGGTTACATAATACAATTTATACCAATTTAAAAAATTGATACAATTTATAACAATGTCAAACAAAAAAAAAAAAACCAAAAAACCTCTTGGCGGAAGCAGAAATTCAAACTAGCAAAAAAACTTTGTCTCTTTCAATTAGAGGCAACAATCGTTGCCTCCATATATATATATATATATATATATATATATTTCAAAAAAGTTCCGAAAAAGATTGGAGAAGTTACGAAAAAGAAGCAGATGGAGAAAAATCGTATTGACATCGTTTTCTTTTCTTCGAGTTTTTATAATTGACAAGTTTTAACTGGTCAATGGGGGGGTCTGATTTGACTGGGTTTGACCACAACGATAATAATATCTGAACCCAGACCGGCCAAAAGACCGGATCCAAGTCGAACCGGCTAGTCCAATCTGGGTTCACAACATTATTTGGAACAATAATGTGTGGGTGAGTTGCAAGGGCATGCGTGCCACTAGCTTGCATTGATCCATAGTAGCTTCTTGTCCTTTTAATTTGTTCCCTGTCCTTATCTTCTTCTTTTTTTTTGCCAATAAACTTTATAGAAATAAAAATTTGGTCCCTTAACTTTCAAACTTACATAATTTAGCCCTAAAAACTTTATAAGGTTCTAATTTAGTCCCTTAAAGTTCTAATATATTCAAATTTAGATATATTTAGTACTTATCAATTATTCCCTCAGTTATGTATCAAAACTTTGTGGATATTACAGTTGTTTTGAGAATGAAGTTGATGAAGGGGATTTTTTTTTGTTTTTTAAAGGAAAACTGCCGGCGTGGCAGGGGGTTAGACGGACCCCTACCCATTTATTAATAAATCAAAACCTCCATAATACTTACAGAAGAATAAACAATTATAAAGCCCCTAGTCTATGTAAAGCGAAAACTTGGCAGCTCGTCCAAACGAAGGAGCCGGTGCAGACGTCCTTGTGCCAAGGTGAAAACCCCACTCGAGCGCAGGTGACAAGCCCGATTAGCCAGGTAATCGGCCGATTGAATCGCTTCTCTATAAACATGAGTGAGCCTGGTGACTAATTGCCGACGTAGCAGCCGGAGGCGCGTAAGCAAATATTGCAACCGCCAATTGCCCATGTCTCGGTGTATGATTTGGAGGATAGCCATGGCATCAATCTTTACCCAAACTTGCAAACATCCGTGTTTGAGAGCGAGTTCCAAACCCCGAACGACCTCAAACAACTCAGCAAAGGTGTTTGTTTGATCACCCAGATAATCAAAAAAAGCCACAATTAAGTTGTCCCCTGTGTCTCGAAGGACACCTCCTGTGCCCACAGGCCCCGGATTTCCTTTGGACGCCCCATCACTATTCAATTTCCACCAGCCATGGTCAGGCTTCCGCCACCAAACCATTATAGGAAGAGCTAGTTTCCTTGGGAGAAAATAGAAGCCCAGCTTCCTAGCTATATGAAGATCCCCCTTCCAGGTTCCAATATCCATCCCGTGCGCTGAATAAAGCCTCCACAAGTGCGCCAACACCCATCGGATTATGACAGCAGGGGAGAACCGCACACCATTAAACTTGGCCTCATTTCGTAGTTTCCAGGTGAACCAAAAGATTAGCGTCGGGATAACGACCCGAATGTGTCCCCGGATAGCGAACGGGGAAGAAAGCCGCCAGGCGTGGAGCATGGTGGAAACATATTCCGTTCTTGGAGGGGAGAAGTTAAACAAAGCTCCAAAGTGGTCCCATACCTGCAGAATAAGTGCGCTCTGAAGGAATAAATGACTGACCGACTCCGTATGGCGGCAACATCGACATTGAGACACAATGGTCAGGCCTTTGGCTCAGAGCCGCTCGTGGACGGGGATGAAATAATGGAGGAGGCGCCACAAGAAAATCATCATAGAGGGAGCAAGGAGGAGGTGCTGCAGGTCAGCAAGTAGCGACCGTGGGGCTGCTGGCGTACGGAGGAGCTCCCAAGCGGACTTGATGGAGAAAACCCCATCCAGCCGTGCCTTCCAGCAGGCCCTGTCTTCAGATTCACGGTCGAAAGAAACGGAGGCGACAGTGCGTACAAATGCCAGCGGAAGGATGCGATTCAGCTTGTCCATATCCCACGCATCGCCCTTCCAATAATAATGAACGCGCTCATGTGCCGAAAATCAGGGCGAACCACCTCGACGAGGGGAAGATCCCCCACCCATACATCATGCCAGAAACACGAATCACCCTGCCCCAGGGACCAAAAAATCTTCCATTCAACGATCTCTTGGGCATGCTTCAGACGCCGCCATTGCGGGGATGACGTCAGATAAGCCCGTGCTGAGGCTGGGCACGTATGGGAACAATATTTCTACTGCAAGAAAGAAGCCTATAGTGAGGAGCTCGACCGGAATCGCCACCACAGCTTGATCGAGAAGGAGTCCACCCTCAACCACTGGTTTACAAAGATGCTCCCAGGAAGACCGATGCATCTTTTTCACCGTGCCCGCCGATCCCCAGAAGAACTTATTGAGCATGCGCTCAATGCGGAGCAGAACACCATTTGGAACTTTAAGGACAACCATTGTATATATCGGCATTGTAAGGAGGACAGATTTAATGAGCTCCAGGGGTCCACCGAAAGAGAGAAGTTTTTTCTCCCATCCCCAAATCTTTTCCGCCGAGGCCGCGATGATATGGTCAAAGTACTCAATCTTCGTCTGGCCTGTGAACAACGGAGCCCCAAGGTACTTTACAAGTAATAGTTTGAAAACAAACCCTATGATACGGCGAATGCGCCGCTTGACCAGCAATGGGGCGGTGGGCGCTAATAAGAACGAGCTTTTGGTGGCATTAATGCGATGCCCTGATACCTCTTCAAAGTTATGGAGGAAAGCCATCAGTTTTTCCAGCGTCCCTTCTCCAGAATTCGTGACGACCAAGATGTCATCGGCATAGGCGAGATGGGTCGCATTCCCGCTTCCCTTGAAAGCCATCATCCGATCCGCGGCAAACAGCTGGTTGAGGCCCCGAGACAAATATTCAGCGGCCAATACAAACAAAGTGGGGAAGAGGGGGTCCCGTTGCCGTAGGCCCCGAGTAGAGCCGAAAAAACCACACGGTGAGCCATTAATGAGGACTGAGAACTTGCAATGTCTTATACAATTCCGAACCAAGGAAACCCATGGGATCGGGAACCCGAGTTGCTGCAAAACAGACTCCAAGAAGTCCCAGTTCACCCGGTCGTATGCCTTGGCCATGTCGAGCTTAAGAGCCACATTCTAGTGGTGCCGCCCAGCCGATAAAGAATGCATGATCTCCTGAGCTAATAGGATATTATCCGCAATCTGTCTTCCCGGAATAAAGCCGCTCTGATTAGGCGCCACCAGTGAGGGGAGGATTGTCTTAATTCTGTCGTTGAGCAGTTTAGTGATGATTTTATTAGTGGTATTACATAAGCTGATGGGGCGATACTCACTCCATTGCGACGGGTTCTTCACCTTTGGTATGAGCGCTATAGTAGTGGCGGTGACCGCAACAGGCAAAGGGGTAACCTGCATGAAATCCCGAACCGCTGCCACGACATCAGAATCAATAATATCCCAGCAGAATTGGGAAAAAAATGCATTGAAACTGTTTGGCCCGGCACCGCTGTTTCTGACCATTCCAAAGACAATGGTACGTACCTCCTCGTTGGGTCGGAGCAGCGCCTCACCCGCCTCCTCGGACACAAGGTGGGGAATGATAGCCTCGGCAACTGGGCACGACGTCGTATCCCCGGCCGTGAGCAGGCTGCAGAAGAATTCGGCCCCAGACGCACGAATTTCTGCGTCTGCCCTAACAGTGCCGCCGCCATTCACCGTAATAGAGGAAATCATTGTCCGGGCCCTCTTTTTCTTGACCAAAGAGTGAAAATAGCGCGTCTTGCGTTCCCCCTCAAGGACCCATTTACAAGCCGATTTTTGGCGACAGAAGTCCTCTTCAATGGCTAATGCGTGCTGCAACTGTGCCGTGAGGCGGTTGAGTTCAATAAGGTGTGTGTTCGAGGGGTCGGCATTATACAACCGCTTCGCCCTACCGATGGCCTCCTCAGCCTGCTTGAGAGATTGAAAGATATCACCGAAGACAAATTTATTCCAGTGCTTTAAGCATTGCTTAAGTCTCCGAAGTTTGGCACGAAATTGCGCAATGCTTGTGAATTCCGTAGGGAAGGTCCAATTAGCGCGAACTGTGGGCAAGAAATCCAAGTGCCGAGTCCACATATTTTGAAAACGAAAGAAAGAGAGGCCCGAGCGAGCTGCTGTCTGCATACTAATCAAAAGCGGGCAGTGGTCTAAAGAATACCGAGGTAGGTGGCGGACCGTAGTGTGAGGAAAGCCATCTAGCCATTCACTAGAAAATAAAACCGGCCCAAGCGCTGCCAGAGCCTGTGGTCGGTCCATGTATACTGGCTCCCCTCGAAGCCAATGTCTGTTAGTCCCGCATCGAAGATGGCATCACTAAACTCCTCAATGGAGTGGTGGGTGGGGTAGACACCATTCGCGCGCTCACTAACCGAGATAACAGAATTGAAGTCCCCTCCAATAAACTAGGGGATGGTAATATCACTCATACACCACATGAAATCCCATAACGCCATCCTAGCCACTTTGTTGCATTTACCGTATACGACTGTCAACAAAACAGGTTTCCGAGGAAAGGGACTGCTCTCGGGCATGGCTTCGAGTCAAAATCCGGTTCGGCCAACTAACAGAGACCGCCCACCGGTGTCGACCCCGTACCTCCACTTCCTCGAAATCGTCTCCATCTGCAACGACATCCATCACCGCCTCCCCATCTGGTAATTCTGTGGATGACCCTTCATTATCGTTTTCCAAGCCCGCCATTGTAGCTAGGGCTCCTATTGGTTCGCCCTTAGGGGGCGACTCATCCTGGGCTGCATTCGGCTAAAAAACACAAATAGTCCGAATGGGATTGATATCTGTACCATCAGAAACCGCATCACAGGCACCCTCTCCTGCCTGGCCTGGGATGTATGCATTGCCCTCCTCCTCTCTGTCTGTGTTATCACCTTCTGACGGCACCGTCTCTAGGCTCGACATCTCATTAGATCCTTCTAAATTGTCAGAGGGGGCAGCCCGCGTAGCCGCCTGACTGGCCCGATTAGTGTTATCCAGATTGTCTCTGTGTGGATTTTCTAAGTCATTAGGGGGGTGGGTTGGGCGACAGGCTTGTGACCTGGCGTCGGGGCCGGTGCTGACTCCGTTTCTGGGGCACCCCTAGGTCTGGTCAGCAGAACTCAGAGGTTGGCTGCCTCTGGGGCGGTCTGGAGGGTATCCTTCCCCTCCCTGCACTCATCATTCCCATGGCCGAGGTGAAGACACCGAGTGCAGTACTTCGGATATAGCTCATAGATTATCGGTTGTGAAGAGTACCGGCCGTCCTGACCAATCCAAACAAATTCAGGATGCGATTTCAGGAGATCGATTTCAACGCAAACCCGAGCGACGCTAAGCCGAAACCGTCGGCCGTCGCCTTATCAAGCTTGAGTGGTGCCCCAACCAGACTAGCGATTCCGAAAAGGGATTTTTTATGGAAGAGGTGCACCAGAAGCTCCGGCAGTCGCACCCACACCGGAACGATGAGGGATTCAATTTTGGGGTTAAAATCGGGGGTCCACTTGAACATTCACATCAGAAAGCCATCGATGAATAGTATCTGTTTCAGCCATAAACGCGAGAGGTCCTCCTCATTGTGTAACTTTACGATAATATGTTTTGATGTTTACGACGCCGATGGTATATGCGCCGCGTAGCACTAACTTGGCAAAGTACGACCGATTCGCTTGCATGCTCGGGTAATCGTGGGAGAACTTGCCAGTGAGGGCGAACTTAAGGTGCTCGGCCAGATGCTCCGTCTCTTCTACCAAAACATTTATGGCGCGGCCTCCCCGGTAGACGCATGGTTTGCCGTAGTAGTCTTCTATTTTGGAGAAAATTTTCTTTGCCACCCTAGGCGAGAGCGGCGCCATGATACCAGGTTGATCTTGTGTTAGCACAGCCAGAAAGGTACACCGGCGATTTAGGGGTTCCGGCGGGTGATCAGGGAGGGCACTGTGAGGCGTTTGAGTGTGCATGGACTCATAGATAGGAAGGGCTCTAGAGAGAATATCCAGTATCCTAAAGTCTTTTACATCTCACGAATTGAAGTCAACATTATTTATGAAATTGATGAAGGAGATTAGGGGTGAACAAATTAAATGAGGGGGTTGATATATGTTAAGTTTATGATATCCTGATAACTAGTGAGTAAGACATGGAAGATGAGAGCAAAGATTGATGATATTTTATTTGATAAATATGTGGATGATAATGAAGAGTTAAACATAGGGATAATGGGGAAGAGTCTGGTGATGATTCTATTGAGAAGGATGTATAGTTGATAGTGAGAATGATTTAGATGACACTGCAAAAAAAAACAAGGGATTTATAACAGTTTTTTTTGGAACGGTCTAGTGGTCGTTTCAATACACATGGCTTTTGCCACAACTTTGTAACGAAAAAATTTTCATCATGTTATTTTGAAACCCCAAAAAAATACCAAATTTTTGTTAACGGCCAAATCGATACAAAAGTCGTTACAAATATGAATTATAGAAAAAGCTGATACAAAAATTTAGACCGTCACAAATTATAACGGCTTTTGCAAATCCGTATGAATATTGGGACGAATCTATTTTTCCTCAAGTGAACAGGTGCAAAGGACGTATGAAGCGTCGTTCCAAATATATAAATGTAAAAACCGTTACAATATATTATTTTGTAAGGGTTTGTAAAAATAAGACAAGCCGTTCCAAGGGTAGCATAAAAAACCAGTAGAAAATTTTATAATGGCTACATTTTTAAACGGCTATATTTCAACGTCTAATTATATTCGCTGCAAAAGCCGTTCCAAAGGCCGCTACAATTTAACTTATATATATGAGTAATTCCAAGTTGTTTTCATTTCATTTCATTTCTTGTAGAATTATTTACCAATCACAAGTCACACTCTCAATATCTCTCTGACTTTTGTGCATATACACTTGGTCATGTAGTCTTGCTTAATTTTTGGACTGGCAACTATTTATATCCTGACTTGGTTGACCAGGTAACAACTTTAACTCATTTTGTTAATTAAATTGTAGTTTAACTATTTTAGTTTTCTGATTTTTTGATCTTATATGTTATGTATTATAATTACTATAACATAATATTTATAACTTTATAGGTCGAAATATTAATATATATATATATATATCTATATATATGTGTGAATATGTAGTGATATATAATCATATTACAACAATTGAGGAGATGGATGAATGATAAAAATTGCTCGTTGTAAAAAAATATTAAAAGGTGTAAATGTTAACTCCAAAACCATCACTACACATATCTTTTTTTCTTGAAAAAAAATGAAAAAGAATAAAAAATGGGCATACAACCGTAGATACATATTGTCTTATATCTATGTGTATATCAGAAAAGTATGAACGAGTTGTCATGTTTTATGTTTCTTTATTTTTTGTGATGTAAATTATATCATTTTGATAGAATATAAGATTATAAATTTATGTGTACAATTTTGTAATAGTTGTTAATTACTTAGATAGTTGAATTGAGATAGAATTATAATAAATATAAATTACAATAAAGAGTTCCATTGATTATACAGAGTTTTATTTATAACTAATTAAATAAAATAAGTTAAAAATTTTAGGGTTAATTACACTGACCTTCCCTACTACAATGAAAATATACAAATTCTCCCCTTTTAGTATGAAAATTATAAACTGCCCCCTCTGGCTAACAGGTGTTAATCAAATTTAATTTTATGTGCTTAAATGACCATTTTACCGTCATCTATAGAACTAAAATAATTCAATAAACTTGAAAATAAAAATGGATAAAAATATCTTCAAGTATTTTCTTTTTTCAAAATATAAGTTTACATTTTATAAAATAATATAATTTCAACAAAATTTGCAAGCTTTGATGATTTAGGAATAGAAATTAATGTCACAACCTACACATACACAATACCAGCGTGTGCCCCGTGCTATGCACATGTTTAATTTAATTATGGCTAAAATTGTGTCTTACAAAAAATTTATGTAAAAGAAAGTTGTTTTTTTTAGTTTGAATGAGATCAATAATATAAAACTATTTTTTTTTCTCCAAATCACAATTAATCAGTATCAATAAAATTACAAAATTTTACAATTATCAAAATAAGAATGAAGAGATATACATTCAATAAACTTAAATTTTCATTAATTGTTTAGCTTTATTGACTCTTCTAATATAATTATCGGATGGAACATAAATTATTTAAATAAAAAAATAGTTATTATACTAATATCTATGTAACAAATCGCATATCAGTATTACATCATCTTATTATATAATGTTACTATACAAAATAATTTTCTATCCTAAAAGTAATAGTATGGTATCATTACTTCTATATAATTGTTACCAAAAGGGAAAAAAAATATGTGAATATTACATAATTTCAAGTAACTAATAATTACTGAAGGAGTACAAATATAAAAAACATATTATTATTAGATATAAATATAATAAAACTAATAAAAAAGTAGTTTTAACAAAAGATAAGATTATAAAATATTAAAAATAATGAGTTAAGTTTTGCTTAAACGATATTATGTCTTATCCTATTTTCATAACTTTGATGTCATGGAAGCCCATTAAATCATAAGAAAAATAACAATTGATCACAAATACAAAATTATGTAATTCTTCAAATTAATATCTGAATGTTTGCTGACAAATTTACAAAGTTATCACTATAAAAAATGAATATCTTACTTGTGCATGCAAGTAATTATTAAATTATTATGTAGAAATATACATATATATAAATATAGATTATTTTATTCATTTTTTTGAGACTTTTCAATATTAATTGTGTTTTTTTTGTTCGACTATTTAATATAACATTTGTATTTTTTTTCTAATCTCAAAATTATATAGTAAACTCTCCATCGTTGTTTACTCTTTGCTACTTTTGGTCCAAATTTTCGTTGCCCCTTATGCTATTGTTTCACCCATAGACTAAAATATTAGCTCGTAATTTCGAACACACAAGACTTCTTTGGAAACTACTGAACGAATAAAATAAAATAAATAGATTTGTCGTAAGTTGCTTGGAATAGAATGCTAAAAACTTAAGCATGAAATGTAAAAAATATATTAAGCAACAAATGAAAATTCAAATAGAAGTTAAATTCATCGAGAAAACCAAAAAATAAATTAGAATTAGAAGTAAGCTATGACAAAAACTTGAACAATTTTTTTTTTAAAAAAAAATCCAACTACATATAATTAAAGGAGATGAGAAAAGGTGGGCATCATCTAATCTCAAACTCAAAAGATTTTATTGAAACATGCAAAAAAACGTAAAATAAAAGTAAAAGGGTTTATCGTAAGTTTTGAGATAGCATGCTTGAAACTTAAGCCTGAGAAGTAGAGAAAATATCCAACAAATAAAAATTCAAAAAGAAGTTAAATTCTTCAAGAAAACTAAAAATTAAATTAGAATTAGAAGTAGGCTATGACAAAACCTTGAACAAATTAAAAAAAGTCCCACTATATATAGTTAAATGAGATGAGAAAATGTGAACATCCTTTAATCTCAAACTTAAAAGACTTCTTTAAAATTTAGAACGCATAAAATAAAAGTAAAGGATTGATCGTATGTTGTTTGGAGTAGTATGCTCGAAACTCAAGCCTGAAAAGTAGAAAAAATATTAAATAACAAATACAAATTCAAAAGAAGTTAAATTCATCAAGAAAACTAAAAAAAAAATTAGATTAGAAGTAGGATATGACAAAAACTTGAACAAATAAAAAAAATCCCACTATATATATACTTGAATGAGATGAGAAGAGGTGGACATCAAATAATGACAAAATGCTTAATTAATGCATGGTATTAGGCCAAATTTTAGTAATTATTTATTAGTTACACAATGATGTCGCAATCTTAGTGATTAATTTATTTAATTTCTATATAAGATAGCCAAAAAATTATGAAAGAAAATTTGAAAAGAATAAATTATATTAGAAAGATTATATTAGCATAATTACAAATTAGTTTTACAATTGAAGTCAGTGATTCCAAAATTAATGATGCTATCCAATATGACATACACATAAATGGTTAAATACATAGAACGATTTTTTTTTAGCACAATTAGAAATTAATTTTAGTGATTGAATTAAATCATCCCAAAATTTAATATGCTACCCAATATGACATTTTAGTATTATATATAAAATAAAAGATATAATCTCAACAAAAGACAAAGTTAACAATCAACAAAATTATTATATAAAACAAAAGACAAAGATATGAAAGGGAAGATAATTACAAAATTAACATTTTATGAATAAGGGTGTCATATTATAATTAGGAACCATAGAAAGAAAATAATTTCTAAACAAAATATTATATTATAATAAAAAGTATATCACAAATTATAATATTTAGAATTTAATAATTAAGCCGATATAAATGGCATTTAATAAGTAGATGACTGGATTTTTAAAAATATATATATATATATATATATGGAAATTTGTTTGTACCAATAGAAATATTATTATAATTAAAAAATTCAAAATTTTCACAAATTAGGATTTGCAAAAATGTCAGTCAAAAAAATTACCCCACTTTTGAAAATAAGTGTTGAGCTAAGATAAAGATGATCATATCCAAAATTATGAATTTCAAATAAATACTATTGACATATGTATATAAAGTCAAATTACTCTATTTTTAAGTCCAACGTTAAGCTACACTAATTCTATGAGGAATTTATATTTCAATTAATGTTTTATTGATAAATATGAAAAAACTAATTAAATTTTGAAAATTTAAGTGGTGAACTAAAGTCAAGGAGATCATATTCAAAAGTATAAATTAAAGATAAATAATATTGATAAATATAAATAAACTTAGTTAACTATATTTTTTAGTTATATTAATGACGCTAAGTTCTCCATGCATTTAAGGAAAAAAAATAGAATGCATTATAAAAAATTATTTAAACTCTTTAAAAGAAATCGATATATACAATGCATACTAGAAATATATATGTGGGGTTGAGGATATATATATATATATATGTTAGAATTAATATTCTCAAAATAAAAAAAAATGTAACAATAAATTAATAAGGGATGTATTTTAAAGAGGCCAAATACATTGAAAGTTATAACATATGTCATTAATGCCTACCTACCAAATATAATATTCTTACAATTAAAAAAACTCAAAAATTTAAAAAATTAGAATTTTGGTCAAAATTGAAGTATTGAAGTCAAAGACTTCCTTCAAATATATATATTAATAGATGTGATTAACAAAATGTTATAAAACATATACTAAAAGTTACAAGTATACACCCTTTTTAACTTTAAAAATAACAAATTACCCCTAAGGGGTATTTGAATCATAAAAATTAATAGAGTTATTCAGGTTGAGGGTATTATAGAGTTATTCAGGTTGACGGTATTATAGGAAGTTTAGACAAATTTTTTTATGAAAATCAACAAAAGTTATTAAGTTGACTAACAGAAGGGGCAATTCGTAAGGTGGATATATTTGAAAGGGAAGTCTATGTAATTTTCATAGTACGACGGGAGAATTTGTATATTTTCATGGTAGTAGGGAAGATCAGTGTAATTAACCTAAATACTAATTAGAAAAAATATATAGGTTATATAGCTAGGAGAAAATACGCTTTGGAAACTTGAAGAAGCATCTCTTTGAAAGCAAGGAAAGTAATCCATAGGACAATTTGTCATTGATTTAAGATGTTATAAAAGTATGAGCAACTTGAAATTAATGTTTTATATATATATTTTTAATTTTTTGTGTTGATTAAAAATATTAAAATTGCATAGAAATTATAATTTTATTTGTTCATAGAAAATATTCTGGAATATCTAATTAATAGTATAATAGCGCAAGTTCAAAGTAAATAAACTTCAATGAGAAACAAGCACATTATATAAGTTTATCTTCAAATCAATGATTTATGAAAAACAAACTTAGAATATGATAATTTTTTCATAAGTGGTTTTATAATTAATTTTCATTATACTATTAATTCTAAAATTATAATAATATTATTCGAAACTTATTTCATGAGTTAAACGAGTCTATGATTTTGTCGATTATTTAATGCACAGATTACTTGGTCTATAAGATTTCTACTACATCATTTTCAATAATAAGTAATTTACATTATGTACATTTATATTTTTAATTCGAACCTAACTTATAAAATTAGTCAATGATTTTTATGCTTATTCCATAAGATACTATTCGTTAATTTAGACTATTTTCCACCAACATGGGGAATAAATATAAAGTAAAGAGATTATTACAAGAAAATTATATTATAAACAACTTTATTGATAATTATTATAAGAGTTCAAAAATAAAAATCAAAATCAAAAAGCTAATTTATTTATTTCTTGCTTTGCACAACTACAAAAAAAAAAATTAAAATCTTATTTCATTCATCAAGTAAATTTAGAATATGGATTAATTTAAATGATAATTTTTTATTACAAATATAAGCATGTCAAAAGTAAATTAATATTTTATAAGTAAAAAAATTATAAGGATGACAAATTAATATTATAAAGAGAAATCATTATAAGATCTAAAATTTCAATAGAAGGCAAAAGAACAGATAGATTAATTATCGATGTTTTCACATAAATAATGGTGAATTTTTCATCACAAATATATACATAAAAGATAAGTATCATAGGTAGAATTGATTTTTAAATCTAAAAGTTTAAAGAGAGAAATATCTAAAATGTATACCTTCTTTCGTAAAATTGAAGATCATAAGTCTAATGAAATATAAGAAAAGATTCAAGTGAGCTATTAATTAAGTGATTTGTTTAAATGAAATTAATCATTTGATTTTAATGGTTATCAACTAGCTATTCACTGAAATTTTAAATTAAAACTCCTAATCTTAATCATCATTGATCATAAACTAACTTTCATTTTTAAGTATAAGTACAGATTTGTACGTACAAGATATCTATTTTATATATAAGATTATATTGATATCTATACCACAAAACTTATGAAATATTCAAAAAGTTTCTTGAAATAGATTTTTCTAATACCCAATAATATAATAACTATCATGTACTAAATAATAGAAAATAAGGGATACTTGGGATTTCTTTTAATGATAATATAGTTTAAATATAATACCAAGGGTACTTTCTATGTTCTAAATTCCTCTATTAAAATTAGCAATGTGGTTTCATTCTATCGTAATATTTTGATTACATTAGATTTTCAATAAATCAATTCTTATGAAACTAGACTTCAAGAGCATTTTAGTCATATGTGATAGCCATATAAAGTGCCTCCTATGAGATAATTGTGCTTGTTTAAATTAATATTTTTTATAATTGGGGAGATGGTATGATGCTTTTCTAATTTTTTACACTAATTAAATATTGTCCATCCACTATAATTCGAAAGTACAAATTTAGATGAATTTATAGAAAAAAAAAGAAAAAATATAAAATTTTAATTCTTTAAAACTTTCATAGTAAATAAAAAAGAACTACTTGATTAAATATGTAAATAAATATATATTAAATTATAATATTATTTGGATATACACCTTTTCAATTCTATTTATCAAATTAATTATACATGATATATTTATTTATTTCAATAATACTATAATTATTGTAATATAACTTAAATTTGTAAAAGTACATATTCATATTAACGAGCCCAATAGAGTTAATAATTTTGAATTTTTTATTTTAATTTTCAAGTATTCAGATTAAGAAAAAGACATGAAAGTAAGAAAGATAATTTTTTTATACTATTACATTTTCTTTTCATATTTTTTATTGATTAGACTAATCAAATCATATATGGTCCTCTGAAAAATATAAAAAGGATAAATGATAAACGAAAAAGTGAGACTTATGACAATTAATAATTTATTTTTGCCTTTTTCCTAATATAATTTTTCTTCCGGTGTATTTGTAGTTCGATTTTATCATATTTCTTTATGACAATATCATAGAAAAAAACATAGATAGTATTTTTCTGAATTATTACATAATAGCTACAATTTTATATGGCAATAAAATACTATTATGGATGTCCAATTAAAAACTGTAATTAAACCAATAATTGGACTCTTAAATATTTAATATATTGAATTTTTGATCATATAAAATATAAAATTAAAGTAATTATCTTTGTATCATCTAAGTTAAAAACTTTAATATTTATTATTCCACCTTAAATCATTTCATAGATGATTTAATCAATTTAGGACTTTGTTCTAGAATCTCTTTAGAAAACATGATGAATAAAATAATTATTTTTATAATGAAGCTATTAGTAGAAAATTATGTTATAAATAAATTTAGATATAGTTAACATAAGGAGTAAAACCATAAAAGAAAAAAAAAGAAATGACTAATTAATATATTTTTTCTTTTCAAAATTTGCAACCCAAAAAGATTAAAATATTATTTCATAAGTGACACAAGTTTAGAATAACCACAAGTTCAATGAAAATATAGTTCAATTAGAAACAATGATTTTTATGCTTATGCCATAATACAAATTAATTGTATTTTTTATGCTTTATTTTAATTAGAGCTAATTAATAAGATAAAAGATCTAAATGTTTATTTTCATTGTTTGTTCCTGTAATGTGATCATCAATGTAAAGCAACATTTATTGAGAACATAAAAACCTTACTAAATAAATATTTGATAACAAACATCAAACTACAACTAAAAAAGCACCAAGTCAAGAAAAAATAAATATATATATGTTTATTCTAGTTTAAGATATTTATATATCGGAAATGATGGACATACTTAAATTTTTGTATGCATTACTTCTCCATTTAAAGAAATCAATAACTATATATTTTTAATTTATCAGTCTTAGTCATTGTATATCCTGCACACATACATATAGTGTGTTTTAATCTTTTTGTCTATTTGTTATGTACGTATATGATTATCTTAACCCAAATTTACTTATACGAATGCGATTTACTTATACTAAAAAAGATGCATATATTGCCAGTAGAACAAATATAATTATAATATTAAATAATAATTAAAGTGGAGAAAAAATTATTTATTTTTAAACTATATTCTTTTACTTTGTAACAATAACAATGTTTATTTATAAAGTCCCTATTAAATTTAGTTAATATATTCTTATTATAAGTTTATTTTATTGTTGCAATGTAATAATTTATTGAAATAATACGAATCACGTGCAACGCACGTGCTTTTGACTAGTATATATATATATAAGAATGTGTCAATTAGATCATATCAAATAGTATGATTTAAAATCAAACGGCTAGATTGAACGATACACCACCTTCAGTGTTATTCTTATATTCGGGGTGCGATATATCGACACCCATCTACCCAATAAGTCTAAAACTTTACCAAACATAATTTTCTGTCCATTAGATCAATATCTAATGGTTTGATCTGAATTTTGACGGCCCGATTAACCCATGCAGTTCAACAATTAAGATGATAAGTACATTAATATAATACTAAAATTTATGAATTTACAAATTTATCGCATATTGTGAACATATATCATTGTCATCTATAAAAAAAATTTATTTATTTCAATTGCATTATTCCACATAGTGGATGCTTTTCTACACCATTAAATTGTTAAGTACGGATTTTTTTTGGATATTTTAATAAAAAATAATTAAATATTTGTAATACTTTGAGGGACAGCTTTATGAACGGTCAAGCCAAAATGACGTCATATTGTTACTTTGAAATATCTTTTGTAATGGCTTTATATACGGCTAGACAATACGACATCGTTTTTGTTAAACACAAATATCATAATTTGCAACTCGATTTGTAACGATACACACGAATTTATTTTATAATACTCTTAGGCATGACTTTTCACTCGTTGTAAAACCCTTTGCAACGACTTTAGGGATGGTCACAGCCATTCCAAAAAAAATTATATATAAGAGGTACTTGACATATTTTCTTCCCACTTTCCCCTCTCTCCCCTTTCTTTCTCGTTGCCTAATCTCCCCTCCCACTTTCCCTCTCTCTCCCACACCGGCCCCACAGCCCGCACCGCCCCCATCACTCTCTCTCCCCTCTCTTCTCTGTCTCTATGTCTTCCCTCCCACTTTGCCTGTGCTATTTGTATGTTAGGGTTAGTTTGTTAAATTAATCGTAATTGTTTCTTGAGTGTTAGTTTAAAGTAGTTAACTAACTGATTAGTAGTCAGGTTAGTTAGTGAGATTCCAAGTTTTTGGCTCGTTAGTTTGTTAAATTAATCGTAATTGTTTCTTGAGTGTTAGTTTAGAGTAGTTAATTAACTGATTAGTAGTCAGGTTAGTTAGTGCGATTCCAAGTTTTTGGCTCTTCCTTCTTCGTCTATTTAAAGAGCCATTGTAAGTCTTATAACAGACAATTATTCAATACACCAAATTCCGCACAATTAATTCCTGAAAGTAGCTATCTTTCTGTTTGTTTTTAGCATGGTATCAAGAGCCATTATTTGAGGGCCTTGTAATTTTGCTTTTGTTCTTGAGAGCTTCTTATGGGTTTTTCTTTTCTTTTCAATTTCTTGAAATTCCTTTCTTGAGAACTGACACTATGGCCGTAAAGAAAGTAACAATGGCAGAACAAAGGAACCAAGTCATTATTGAAGCCTTGTGACTACAGAGTGGAGACCATCCAGGAATGACCATTGTGTCAGTTGTCTTGGATGGGAGCAACTATCTAGGGTGGAGCAGATCCATCCTTTTTGCGCTGAAAGTGAAGTGCAAAATAGGGTTTATTGACGGCTCCTATGAGCACCCTACAGAGGGCAAGTTGGAAATCAAGCAATGAGAGCGAGCAGACTCCGTGGTGGTATCATGTCTATTGAATGCCATCTCAAAAGGCATCGTTGAGGCTTTTCTCTACACCACTTCCGATAGAAGCCTCTGGGTCAATCTAGAGTCTAGGTTTGGTGAGAGTAACGGGTCACTGATTTATCAAATCCAGAGGGAAATAACATCATCCTTGCATCCAGGAGATATGGCGGTCTCAGTTTACTTTACAAAGTTGAAGAAATTATGGGACGAATTAACCTGTTTGTCCCCATTGCCGACTTGTTCCTGTGGGGCTAGCCAGATCTTGCTTGAAAGGGATGCAGCAGGAAGTCTCCAAGACGGGGCTAGGAGTGCAAGACTTCAAGATGGAGCAAGATAGGCTGGGTATGGCCAGGGATAGAGAAGGAGAGAAACTGTGGATAAAAGTTCTCTCTACTATGATCATTGTGATCGGACAGGGCACACTAGGGAGACTTGCTTCAAGATAAAGGGGTACCTAGACTGGTAGAAGGCATTGATGGACCAAAGAACAAAGAACAGGGTAACACCTAGAAGGGCACCCAATGCAGTGATTGAAACTAAAGGAGGGAACTCACAGGGGGGAGCCCCAGGAGTAGAAGGAGAGCACGGATGGCTGGATGCAATGAGGGCTGAGATATTAAAGCTGATGCAGGAACAAAGAGAAGCTAACCTTGCAAGCACGAACATGGTGGTTATGAGGATTTTGCAGGTACTGCACTCAACCCATTACATCAGTCTATGACACATAATGAGTATTGGATAATTGATAGTGGTGCATCAGTGCACATGTGTGGCTCTTTGTGTGCTTTTCACTCTTGGAAACGTCTTGCATTGCCTGCATATGTAAAATTGCCTGATAGGACACGAAAGGGTGTTACACATAAAGGAAATTTGATCCTTACAAATGAAATTAGGCTCACAGATGTTTTGCATGTTTGCTCCTTTAACTGCAATCTGGTCTCTGTGGACAAACTATGCATTGACAACCCTCTTAGTGTATGCTTCTCAAAATCCGGTTGCTTCTTGCAGGACCTCCGGACTAAGAAGGTTGTAGCCATAGGAAGAAGACAGGGAGGCTCTGTGTGCTGAACAAGAATTCTTCCACCAACGCTGCATTAGAAATTCCTTGAATAAAAGGCTCTATATCTTGTATGCTTTCTTTTAAAACTGCTAAGGACATATGCCATAAGAGACAGGCAGATTATGCACATTTGAGAGTATTTGGATGCCTTTGTTTTGCCATAAATGTGGCACCAAATAAAACTAAGTTTGATGAACGTGCACACAAGTATGTGTTGTCGGGATACACACATGGGCAAAAGGGATACAAATTGTTTAACACGGAAACAAAGGGGGTGATAGTATCAGGGGATGTTGTGTTCAAAACATATTTACTTTGTGGAGTCTCTGACTTCATTACAGGAGCCAAGGAATTTTTTGGAAGCTCGAGGAAAACAAGGATGGGTGGATGCGATGCAGTCAGAGATAGCAAAACTAGAGAAGAATGGGATATGGAGGATTACAAAGCTGCCTTCGGACAAGAGATGCATAGGGAGCAAGTGGGTGTATAAGCTGAAATTAAAAGTAGATGGGACAATTGATAGGCATAAGGATAGACTGGTAGTAAAAGGCTACAACCAAATAGAGGGGATTAACTATACAGATTGTTTTGCTCCTGTAGCAAAACCTGTTACAATTAGGATGGTTTTGGCAATGGTGGCATCAAAAGGATGGCCACTCCATCAGGTAGACGTAAATAATGCTTTTATGCATGGAATACTTGATGAAGACATATACATGGGCCCCTCAGAAGGTTACTCAGTGCCAGCTAGACATGTATGTAAGCTTGAGATCCCTTGAACCAGACCTTTACAGAAAAGATGGTTGCTTTTGGTTTCAGTCAATCACAACACGACCACTGTTTGTTCATAGAGGATTTAGAAGCAGGTCTGGTGATCTTGGTTGTCTATGTAGATGATATACTTTTGACAGCATCTACGGAGGGACAGATTCAAGAAGTAGAAGGATACTTACACAGAATGTTCACGATCCAGGACATGGGGTAGAGATTGCTAGGTCCGCAGAGGGCTTGGTGGCAACACAGAGAAAATACATTTGGGACATTGTCAAGGACATGGGGTAGCAAGTGCTCCACTCCCAGTTGGGATCAAGCTCAACACTGAATCAGGAGACCTTCTCCCAAATCCTACCAAATATAGAAGGCTCATTGGCAGGATTCTGTATCTAGGGTTTTCCAGATCATATGTTGCTCACGCTGCACAGCAGTTGAGCCAAAACTTGCAGCGACCTTGCAAAGGGCATTGGGACACTACAATACACTTGGTCAAGTATTTGAAAGGATGTGCATCAACAAGTTTATTCTTTCTATTTAATAATTCTCTTGCACTAACAGCTTTTAGTGATGCAGATTGGGGAACCTGTAAGGACTAAAGAAAGTCCTTAACAGGATATTGCATCTTCTTGGGGCCCTTACCAGTCTCATGGAGAACGAAAAAGCAAGTGACGGTATCCAGATCAACAGTAGTGGCGGAATACCAAAGTATGGGGTCAACGGTCTGTGAATTAACTTGGATAACGTATCTTATGGAGGAACTAAAGATGCCCATACAAAAGCCAATACCTATCTACTGTGACAATAGGGCAGCACTGTACATCACAACGAATCCGGTCTTCCACGAGAGACCTAAGCACCTTGAGATAGACTGTCACATTGAGAGAAACAAGTACAAGAAAGGATTTATCAATCCAACGCATGTGTCGTCCAAAATACAAGTAGCAGACATGTTCACAAAGGTGTTAATGGGACCTCAATTTGCTCAGATGCGTGTCAAGTTGGGCTTGATTACATTAGACCCAATTCCAACTTGCGGGGGGAAGGGGGCTACTAGAATTGTTGAAATCCAAAGAAAAGGAAAGTCACGTTTCCAGGAAGCACGACCTCGCTAGGAAGAGTCCTTCTATGCATTAGAATAAAAGTCGCTATACCTTTATGCTTTGGAAATAGAGATTGTATTTATGTGTAGCACGTTTGTACTGTTTGTATGTTAGGGTTAGTTTGTTAAATTAATTGCTACTGTTTCTTGAGTGTTAGTTTAGAGCAGTTAATTAACTGATTAGTAGTTAGGTCAGTTAGTGTGAGTCCAACTTTCAGGCTGTTCCTTCTTCATCTATTTAAAGAGCCACTATAAGTCTTGTAATACACAGTTCTTCAATACACAAAATTCCGCACAATTAATTCCTGAAAATAGCTATCTTTCTGTTTGTTTTAAGCAAGGATTCATAAAAATTTGAATATTTCTAGGTTAATTTAAGCTCATATGGATTGGGGATTTGGGAATTAGAGTTTTGAAAGAGGTGAATATGGGTGTCGAATTGAAACTTTGAGAGATTTGGGGGAATATGCTAATTTGGAGAAGAAAAACACCTCACGTGAGCCTCACATGTGGAATTTCCTTTAAGTTCTAACGTTCAGTTGACGACAGGGACCAAAAATGTTCAAAAATAATTTTAATTGGGACTAAAAGTGTAACTCGTGAATAAAGGAGGATCAAAAGTGTTTTAGTGGTATTGTGAGGGACCAAAAGTGTAATACTCCCAATCAAAATGCTATTCAATTTTTTGTTAATAAAATTTAGTACAAACTCTAAAGAAGATAAATTGTGAAATAATTGATGACAACGTATTAATATATTGATGTCCAACTTATAATTAATGGCATTTATCTTTTATATCTAAGATTCTAATAAAAGTTATTATGGCATAAAATGTAATACGGATAATATATCATTTTCTTGAGACAAACATGTAAAAATAATATTGTGTTTTTGCTCTTAATTCTTGAATCTTTATCTATTTTTTCTATCACCAAAAACATCAAAGTTATCATACTTCTCTTTAGTTTTTAATAATGTTCGTGTTGAATAAAGGATTAATTTCAAATACCTCTACCCTATGGTATCTCTTTCTAGTTATATATCACAAAAAAAAAGTAAAAAAATGGAACTAATGGAATAAATTAAGTATTAGGGTTCGATTGAATTCAACAAAATACTACTATCTCAAAATTTATTTAGCATCAAAAGCCATGTTAAGTGGAAACCAAATAAAAAAAGGAAACAAAATAAATTGAAGCAAATAGTAAAATATCAACCTATAAAAATTCTAACAAAATTTATTTTTCATTATTTTGAAAATATTGAATATATAATGTAACATAAGTATTTTAATAGATAACATGTGTTAATGAACAAAAATTGAATTTACAACAAAAGTAAGTCTATTTTAGTCATATTAATTAGTCTCCCTAAAATCAATAAAAAAAATATTGAGAAAGCACTACAAGAAAATGTGCGTTTTGTAACGGCCTCTTTGGAACGGCCATGAAACCGTTCCAATATCTATGGCCATTGTAACTATTTTGGAACGGAAACAGTTTGCTGACGCCACAGTTTTGGCCAAATGGATTTAATAATTTTCAAGCGGCATATTCGTTGAAAAGGCCGTTACAAAAATGTGGTATGCGTTTTTTTGGCATTGCTTTTTCACCTTGTAACAACTTGTCATCCTGTCCAAACTTTGTATCAGTGAGCCGTACCAAATGTTTTAGATTCTACGGCAATTACAAAAACCGTTACAAAAGTGTGAATCGTTGCAAACTTGCTATGATTTGTGTAACGGCCATATAGTACTTGTAACGGAGACGGAAGGCACCATGTTCGTTCTAAAATTCATACATAAAACTGTTTAAAAATATAATTAAACCACGTCGTTCCAGCAACCATTCCAATTTCAATGTGTTTTTCTGAAAGTTATAGTTGATACAAAACCCATTCCAATAATGGTAGTGTGTCACGACTATTTTTAAATGGCCATATTTCGACAGCTAGTTTTTTGCCATAAAGACCGTTCCAAAAGTCGGTCCATGTTCTCCTATATATATGTTGCATGTTGTTTTCAATTCATTTCATTTGGTCTAGTCTTGATTAACCACACACACTCTCAATATCTCTCGGACACAATTCTTGCATATACAATTGATCCGGTAGGATTGCGTCATTTGGAACGGCTACTGTTGATCTCTTGAGTTGGTTGACCAGGTAACAACTTGAACCCTTTTTGTTAAACAAAAAGTTGTTTAATTATTATAGTTTTGTTATTTTTATAGGCTAGAATATAATTATATATATGTTTGTGTATATGTAGTGATCATCATGTTAAAGCATTTGAGAAAATTGATGTATGAGAAAAATCTCCCGAATAGGGCGGGTCTTACGCTGGAGTTTGAGGATGGTGTTAAGACTTTTATAGAATGAGCTCAGTGTCTGTGTAGACATATGGAAAGAGATAAGATTAGGTGCCCGTGTTCGAAGTGCAAACACGGAAGGTTCAAAACACCTGATGAGGTCAACTTTGACTTATATAGGTGAGGGTTTATGTCGTAATATTATAATTGGACTCCGCACGGGGAGGGGAGGGGAGGGTGCAGGAGTACTTTGATATTGTGACCGCCCCTCCAGTGCAGGAGGAGCAAACCCCAGCTACGTAGGAGGAGGGTAGTTCGCATTGGGGTGATGAACAACAAATGGATTAGGCGCAGAGGCTGGTTTATGATGCAGCCGATCCGGCTTATTTTTCTTCTTACCTCAAGTGTGTGCATGATGATGGTACGAGGTCATGTCCCACTGATGCCAGTCTTAGTTCATGGTACGGGGGTGGGCCATATGATTATGTGATTGTCACAACGTTTTTTTGATGTAGTGTTCGCTGCCAACTGGCCATTCTAGAGCAGCGTACCCAATCTCAGTTGGCGGCAGTTGCTGGTTTGGTGAATATCAAGACCGAGGGAAAGTTTTTGACATATGACTAAGTGTGCCAGTGGGCTGATCATATAATGCCCCGCGATCACACTTTCCCCCCCCCCCCCCCCTCCCCCGATTACTACAGTATGAAGAAATTGATAAAAGACTTGAGTTTATCAATTGAGAAGATTGATGCGTGTAAAAACGGTTGCATGCTGTACTGGAAGGACGACATTGATCTGGACTATTGCAAGTTTTGTGAAGAAGCTAGGTAAAAGCTAACTAGGCAATGAGACCCGCACCGCCAGAAGTCCCCGTATGCCATTCTTAGTTACCTACGTTCACTCCCCAATTCAAGAGGTTGTATGCTTCGGCAGTGGCTTGGAGCACATGACGTGGCATGCCACACATCAGACGGAGGAGGGCTACATGTGTCATCCGTCCGATGCAGAGGCTTGGAGGCATTTCGACCAGAAATATCCCGACTTTGCATTGGAGCCCTGTAATGTTAGGTGGGGCTGTCCACAGACGGGTTTGCGCCGCATGGGCAGTATGGTAAAACTTACTCATGTTAGCCCATTATACTAACACTATACAATCTCCCGCCGAGAATGTGCATGAAGTCTAAGTATATATTCCTAACAATGGTGATCCCTAGCCCGTCTGATCTGAAGCGTCTGATCGATGTCTATCTAGAGTCGTTGATCGAGGAGCTTTTGCAGTTGTGTCATGTGGGTGTACGGACTCACGACAATGCCACCAACCAAGCATTTACGATGTGCGCGGCCTTAATGTGGATCGTGAACAACCTACCCACATATTGGATGGCGTCTAGATGGAGTACCGCTGGTATCATGGGTTGTCCAATTTGTATGGATGTCACACGGGCATTCCATCTGCAACACGGTAGGAAGGTGTGCTACTTTGACTGCCACAGATAGTTCCTCCACAAGGACCATCCGTACCGTAGGAATAAGAAAGCCTTCACTAAAAATCGAGTGGAAAAGAAGGTTGCACGTCCGAGGCTGACTGGAGAGCAGATTAGCGATTGGGTAGTAGACTTCAGTCCTGCAGTTGAAGAACTAAAGACACTCTCGCCAGGTTACGGTACCTACCACAAGTGGACGATGAAAAGCATCTTTTGGGATCTTCATACTGGTCAACACATTTGATACGGCACAACCTTGATGTCATGCACATTGAAAAAATCTGTTTGACAACATATTCAACACCGTGATGGACACAAAGGGAAAAATGAAGAACAATCTGAATGCACGAAAGTACTTGAAAATCATATGTAATCGGCCGGAGCTTGAGTTGTACGAACGAAGACCGAACACTATGCCTAAAGCGGTGTATACGCTGATGAAGGAGTAGAAGACGAAGATATGTGATTGGATTCATTACCTTAGATTTCTTGATGGGTACGCATCTAACCTGTCCCACTGTATCGACATGAAGGAGCTAAGGATGCACGGTATGAAGAGCCACAACTGTCACGTATTTGTGTAGAAGTTGATCCCAGTTGCCTTCCGTGAGATGCTTCTTGAGCATGTGTGGAGCGCATTAACGGATGTGAGTTTACTATTCCAGCATATATGCTCGACTACGCTTGATGTCACCAAACTACAGGAGTTGGAAGATAGTGTATCCGTGATCATGTGCGACCTTGAGAAAAATATTTCCTCCAGCTTTCTTCGTCTCAATGGAGCACCTCATTGTCACCTGCCATACAAGGCTTGTGTCGCAGGGCCAGTGCAATACAGGTGGATGTACCCATTTGGGAGGTAAGCACCATTGCTATTTCCTACAAGCTATTTTTTACAGTTTTGTTGTCATGCGTATTTTAATAAATATTCGCACGAATAGATTCCTACACGGTTTGAAGAAGAAGGTGAAGAACAAAGCACAAGTGGAGGCGTCCATTTTGTGAAGGCATACATTGTGGAAGAAATCGTGCTATTCACTTTTCACTACTTTGAGCCGCACAATCTTTGCAAATGAAACAGACCCGGTAGAAACAACAATCTCACGACCAACGATAATAGAATCGAACGGTCTATTTTCAACCACCCTGACCGAAGGAGTGGTGCCTCAAAGAAGAGATGGCTCAGCGGTCCAAAATGGAGTATAATCAAGATATATGTGTTGTGCAACTGTGCACTAGTCACGCCATATTACGAGTAAGTATATACATATATATTGGTAAATCTTGGTTGTGATGTGCATTTTCATTAATATGTATGTGCAATTAGGGAACTCCTGAACAAACTATGCGGGACTCCTGAAAAAATTATTGATCAACTGGTAGCAACTGATTTCAAGGTTAGGTTCAAACGTCATGTAAGTTGATGATTTTTTATTATAACTCGATTTGGTTCAAAAGTATCTCATGTACTAAATATGTATATAAACGAACTGCAGGTTTATCCCGAATTGAATTACACGGATTAGGAGCTCCTGAAGTTTCATTATTGGGGTCTGAGCGCGCAGGTCACGACATTCCCGTGTTATTTTGTGAATGGTTTCAATTTCTACACTGAACGTCACAATGTCGGCAAGTCAATGATGAATTGTGCAGTGTGTGTGAAAAGCTCATCATATACAAAGACGGACAATGACTTCTATGGGATATTCGAAGAGATAATTCAGTTGGAGTACCAGTTATTTCGAACTGGCATGTCTTTCTGTTCAAGTGTCGTTGAGTCGATCCGGTAAGAGGCATGAAGGTACACCCTCGTTATCACCTCGTTCATGTTAATCAAAAAGTTGTACCAGAAAGATGAACCATTTATACTGGTACAACAAGCAATACAAGTTTACTATACACAATACCCAAGCATGAAGAGATTCAAAGCGGACTGGATGGTTGTTTCCATTGCCAATGGTGGGAGAGTAGTTGATGAGTCTCGATGTACCGATATCGCATATCAGCCAGAGGAAGTCATACCTGTCCCTGAAGCTGCTACAGACAATAAGACGTACGACCTGCATGATCTTGATGGTATACAACTTTTTGTTGATCCTTCGGTGGCACAGCAACAGGGAGCAGGAACATCCCGAACGCCCTCGCAATGTGGCATGGATATTGAAGAAGACGAGGATGATGAAGATAGCTTTCGAGGACTACGAGACCGATGAAGATGAAATTCCATCTTTCTATTTATTTTTTAAAAATATTAAATAAATAAAATTTGAAACGGTAATTGTGGTTTAATTACATTTAGACCCCCTCTGAAAATGCATAATTACACTTTCCCCCAAAGAAGTTTTGAAATTACATTTACAACCCCTCTAAAAATTCTTTGTTTACACCTGACCTCCATTCATTAAAGTTTGGGCGGAAAATATTCATTTCAACAAAAATAATTACATAAATTTTCAATTTTACCTCTCATTTAACATTCTCGTGTAATAATTTTGTACTTATAAGGAAAAAATATAATAATATTGGCCTCACTCCATACATACATGTTACACTTATCCTCTTATAAGTACAAAAATATACATGAGAATGTTAAATGATGAAAAAAATTGAAAATTTGTGTATTTATTTTTGTTGACGTGAACATTTTTCGTCCAAACTCTACCGGATGGGGGTCAGGTGTAAACAGAGAATTTTTGGAGGGGGTGTAAGTGTAATTTCAAACTTTGTTGGGGGAAAGTGTAATTATACATTCTCAGAGGGGGTGTAAGTGTAATTAACCCTTTTTAAAAATATTAAATAAATAAAATTTGAAACGGTAATTGTTAACAGTTGCCGATCCAAAAACCGCTCCAAGCAATAAAAATTTTTGTGGTTGTTTTGGCACCACCTGAAAATTTGGAGGGAACTTTCAATATAAGAACGGCCATATGGTACAAACCATTACTGAAGCTGTTACAATTAATTCGTTTGGCGGAAGATTTTTTAAATTTGGGGGGAGTCCAAATTTAAAACCATCATTCCAATATTTGTAACTAAGGCCCTTCCAATTTAGTTAAATAGATAATGTGTAAAAAGCCATTCCAATAGGTGTTTAAATTTGAAAACTTATTGTTCTAGGTACAATATCTCGACCCCGTGAACCACATTCAGACCAAATTTCTATGGATATAAGATTCTATCCATTTCATCAAATCTGACGGTATGATTTAAAATCATATGGCCTGATTCAATGATGCACTGGGTTGAAAGACTACTCTTATGTTCCAAATACAATATCTCGATATCCGTGTACCAAATTAGTCTAAAAGTTCATCAAATGTATTCTTTTGGCGGTTTTTCAATAATTCTCTATGAATTTTCTACAAGTTATGTGAATTTCTGTAAATTTTGTAAATTATATAAATTTCTGTAAATTTAGGGAATTTGTAATTTTCTGTAAATTTAGGGAATTTGTAAATTTTCAATAAATTATGTCTATTTCTGTAAATTCTATAAATTTCTATAAATTTTCTGCAAATTATGTAAAATTCTGTAAATTATGTAAATTTCTGGAAATTTTGTAAATTTTCTGTAAATTATGTAATTTTCTGTTAATTATGTAAATTTCCGTAAATTTGGATTTTCTGTAAATTTATGCGAATATTATGAAAAGTTCTGTAAACTATGTAATTTTTGTAAATTTTGGAATTTTTTGTAAATTTATGGAAATTTGTGTAATTTTCTATAAATTTAGGGAATTTTCTGTATTTTTTATTTTTCTGCAATTTATTGAATTTTATTGAAATTAGTGAATATTCATCAAAATAGGAAAATTGGTCAAATTGTTGGAATTCAGTACAAATTTTAGGAAAAATAATATAATATCCAAGTTTATAATATATTAAAGGGTAAATTACATCTATCTCCCCTAAGGTTTGGCATAATTACAAACACCTGCTCGTTGTTTGAAAAATTACAAATACACCCCTGAGGTTTGTAACCGTCTAACAAATAACCCATTTTCATCCATTTTATGGGTGAACTGACCAAAATGCCCTTATCCATTTTATTTAATTTTTAAAATTCTTTGAATTTTTTTGGACTATAATGCACGGGGAGAGGTTCTTAAAGTTTTTTACACAGAGGAGTTAATAATGTAATTTTTCTCGGTTGATTTTTCTGTAATTTAACTAAAAAAATTAAGGGCAAAATGGTCAATTTCAGGCCTTTGGTTGAAAATTACAAATCTCAGGGGGGTATGTGTAATTTTTCAAACAACGAGGGAGTATTTGTAATTATGCCAAACCTCAATGGAGGTAGATGTAATTTACACATATTAAAAGGAAGGGGAAATAGCACTTTTGGTCCCATAAGTTAGGTTTGTTTCACTTTTGGTACCATTTATTACGGGAGTAGCACTTTTGGTCCCGTAAGTTGCAAAAAGTAACACTTTTGGTCCACATTTATAATTCCGTCTATTATTTAACGGAGTTGACCATTTTCCCTTAAATTTTTGTGTTGGAGGGAATTTTTGGCGCCATTTCTTGCTTAGTGACATTTTTTGGAGGGTAATATAACTATTTTTATTTTTTTTTTGGGGGGGGGGGATCAAAGTTTGAAGCTTTGATTGCAAAGAAAGAGATTTTTCCTCTCCTCACCCAAAAAAAATCAATCTCATCTTCAATTACCAGTTTTTAAGTCTTATTCATTATTGAAATTTAGTACAAAATAGAATAATTTTAAAGCTAAAAATATCTCCTCGCCTATTTAATTTTTTTTGTTTTAAAATTCTTCTATTTTGTACTAAATTGGTAAGAGGACTGCAAAAAAAGTCACTCGCCCATTTAATTTTTTTTTCTTTAAAATTCTTCTATTTTGTACTAAATTGGTAAGAGGACTGCAAAAAAGTCTCCTCGCCCATTTAATTTTTTTTGCTTTAAAATTCTTCTATTTTGTACTAAATTTCAACTATGAATAAGACTTAAAAATTGATAATTGGGAATGAGATTCAATTTTTTTGGGTAAAGAGAGGGAAAATCTCTTTCTTTACACTCAAAGCTTAAAACTTTGATTCCCCCCCCCCCCAAAATATATATATATATATATATATATTACCTTCCAAAAATGTCACTAAGCAAGAAATGACGCCAAAATTCCCTCCAACACAAAAATCTAACGGAAAATGGTCAACTCCATTAAATAATAGACGGAATTATAGACGTGGACCAAAAGTGTTAATTTTTGCAATTTACGGGACCAAAAGTGCTACTCCCGTAATGAATGGTACCAAAAGTGAAACATGCCTAACTTATGGGACCAAAAGTGCCATTTCCCCTTAAAAGGAATTTTAATATTATAATATAGATTGGAATAGTTTATAATAATTTTTAATATACTATATAGAAAAGTATTAGTATGATAGATAGTAGATCCATGACGGTCGGTCGTCCACTCCCCCCGCGACGTGGTCGTGGTCGTGGTCGTGCCCGCGGCCATGGCCAGGCACCACCAGAGGTTCCTTGGCTAACGACACGGTAAGAAAAGGTGAGGTCGTTAGGTCGTACCAATGACCATAACTAGTTAATCTATTTTGTACGATTGTCATCTTTGCATCTATGATCAATCGCGGAATTGAGCATGAACCTGTCTTCAAATGGAAATCTCTTCTTATATTTTGTTCACTCTTTGAATTTATCTCGTAGTTAATTAGTATCTTTCAATCAAAAACGCCACCCTCGTTTATTTTTCTTTCACTCGAAGGAATTAATTTAGAACCAATCTTTGTGGATTGGACCTTACTCACTACTTCTACAAATGTTTGTGTACGAATTATTTTTGGTGGATCCGACACTCATCAAATTTTGGCACCTTTGCCGGGGATTGGTGCTTTTAAATTAATTTCTTCCTAGTTACTTACTATCCTTACTTGATTTCATGCTACGATCTTCTCATGTAGGTGAACTTGAATTCGATCCCGAAATTGAGAAGACCGCACGGGGACTTCGGAAAGAAACCAAGCAATGAACCGAAGAGGCCTCCACCTCTTCCACCCCCGTCGCCAAAACAGAGCAAACTGAACGACGCTAATTTTCCAGTGAATCCCACGAAGAAACCATGGCTCAAATTCCAGAAAGATCGATCAAAGAGATGACTTCTCCCGACCTCAACCAACAACCTCGTTGCATCAACTACCCAACTTTAGAGGTAGATTTTGAACTTAAATCCGGACTCATCCATTTACTCCCTTCTTTTCGTGGTCTTGTAGGTGACGATCCTCAAAAACACCTCAAAGAATTTCACATAGTGTGCTCCGGCATGCGACCTCAAGGAGTCACCGAGGAGGAAGTCAAACTTCGTGCCTTCCCATTCTCCTTAGCCGACAACGCAAAGGATTGGCTCTATTGTTTGCCATCAGGATCTATCACCACCTGGAATGACCTCAAGAAACTATTCCTCGAAAAATACTTCCCCGCCTTTCGAGCCACGGCAATCCGAAAAGACATTAGTGGAATACGTCAAAATCCCAAGGAGAGTCTCTTTGAATATTGGGGAAGGTTTAACCATTTGGAGAGTTTCCCACTTCACCAACCCACCACATTTATTGATCCAATAATTCTATGAGGGATTAACATGCTCAGATAGGGCCTTGGTGGATGCGGCAAGTGGCGGTGCTCTGTTCCAAAATGCCTACTGAAGCACGCAATTTACTTAACACCATGGCATCCAACACCCAACAATTTGGCGTTCGATATTATCATCATCAAAAGGGGTTAGCGAGGCGCATATGGCCTCTGTCGAAAATCATTTAGATAAATTGACCTTACTTTTTGAAGGATTTATTGCAGGACATTCTCAACACGTGAAGCCTGTGGCCTGTGCAACACCACCGGACACCCTACCAACGCATGTCCCACACTCCAAGAGAGACCACCGAACACGCCGACGCCATAGGTGAATTTTCCGGGCAACCATACAGAAAATATGACCCCTATTCCAGCACGTACAATCCGGGGTGGCGAGATCATCCAAATCTTAGCTATGGCACCCAACCTCAGAATTTTTAGAAATTTCCGTATAGACCACCTAGACCGCCTCCTCCCCCCCTGATTCTAAACCGGGTATATCTCTCGAGGAAATAATGAAAACACTCGCCGCCAACACCCAACAGCTCCAACAGAACACCCACCAATTCCAACAGAGCGCCCAACAATTCCAACAACAGAATCGCACAAGCATTCAGAATTTGGAGTCTCAAATGAGTCAATTGGCATCCTCTTTTAGTCGGTTGGAATCCCAAGGTAAGTTACCTCTCAAACCATAGTTAATCCTAAACAAAACGTTAGTGCTATTGTCTTGCGTAGCAAAAAATAGTTGCAGCCCATCAAGGACGAAGATAGCACTAAGCGTGGGCACGCAGAATAGGGTAAAATAGAGCAGAAATTCGAGATGACCCAGAAACAAGCTGACGAGCCCAACCAAACTGACGAAGAGTATCCCAAGGTATGGGTAACCAAACCTCCTTTCCTAGAAAGATTTTCCAAGTCCAAGAAAGAAGAAGAGGACAAAGAAATCCTTGAAACCTTTCGCAAAGTAGAGGTAAACATTCCCTTGCTCGACGCAATCAAACGAATACCTCACTATGTAAGTATGGGAGAAAATGTATCCGCTATTCTTCAAAGAAAATTACCTCCTAAATGAAAAGATCCGAGTACGTTTTCTATCCCTTGCAAAATTGGTAAGATTGGAATTGAAAAGGCCATGTATGATTTGGGTGCTTCCATCAATGTTATGCCTCTTGCTATCTATGAATCTTTGCACTTTGGTCCTTTGAAAGAATCCGGAGTGGTTATTCAACTTGCGGACCGTTCGATTGTGTACCCTTACGAGTTTTAAAGGATGTTCTTGTGCAAGTTAATGAATTGGTTTTTCCTGCTGATTTTTATGTGCTTGATATGTCGGAGGATAACTCCCCAAATTCCACATCCATCTTGCTAGGAAGACCATTCTTTAAAACCTCTAAAACTAAAATTGATGTAGATGCCGGAATTCTCCCTATGGAGTTTGATAATGAGGTCATTAGGTTTAACATTTGTGGTGCCACGCAACATTCTAATGGGGTGCATTATGTTTTTCTCAAAGATTTTCTTGATCCTATGGAGGCAAAAAATGCTAAGTTCGATGGTAATTGAGCATCCAAGGCGAGCACCAATACAAACCTCACCTCAAGTCCGAGAACTTATAAAAACAAAGCCTTTCATGATAAAATAAGTTCGAGGAAGAATCCTTTCATGAACCTCAAAGTTCTCCTAAATCCACACCATCACTGAGTGCACTATGTAGAAGAGGTGGATTTAGAGTGCCCAATTTATTTAAGTTGAGGCACAACAACGTCTAGCCAAAGACGTTAAAGAACGGCGCTACGTGGGAGGGAACCTATGATATTTTCCTCTTTACTGTTCTTCTTCCTCTTATCACCTTCAATTTGTTTGAGTTTTGTGACTTACATTATTACTATTGAATTCATGCAGGATGATTCTAGGTAAAAAAACGAACTGAGCATTTAACCGTGCCCACGCCTAATGTTTCATCCAAATCTGTCTGTAGGATGATTCGCCAAGCGTACCCATGCCTAACATTTCGTCCAAGTCAGTCTGTAGGACGGTTCACTAAGCGTGCCCACGCCTAACGTCCGTCTAAGTCTGTCAACAAGATGGTTCAATAAGTGTGCCCATGCCTAATGTTTAGTCCAAGTCTATCTGCAGAAAGATTTACTAAGCTTGCCCACGTCTAGAGCTTCTTCCGAATCAATCTGAAAACACACACTCCAGCGTTCTTCCCTTTTTTTTTCCCCTTTTCCTTCTTTCTAAAAAAACAAAACAAAAAAAACAAAACAAAAATTCAAAAACTCAATTCAAAGTGAAATACCTAACCTCTCTTCTCACCCCCTCTTTGTGTCTCTTTGTGCAGCAGTCGATCACAACTGGTGAGCCGCCGTCGCCGCCATCGCCCAAAACATAACACCACCACCACTGCTCGTCACACTATCGACACCGATGCCTCGCGCTGTCCTTCATCAACAGTCAATCGTCGTTGTTCGCTGCGCACTCAGGGAAGTTTCTTTTCCCTATCTTCCTTATATTTTGTCCTTGTTATTGGTTTTAATTCTCTCTACTTCTCACATTGAGGACAATGTGTGTTTTAAGTGTGGGGATGGGACTTGCTATTGAGATATTATTGGTTGAGGTGTTGTGGATGAATTGCTTGAAACTTTTTGATAATTCTTTGAAAAAATTCATTTTCCCTTCATGATTGTTGATATAGTGTGTTCAAGCATTGATTTGGTCATATGTGATGAGATTTTGTGCCCCATGTTTTGGACAACTTATGGTTAAAAACTTGTTTTTACAATGATGATGTGATTCAAAAGCTATACATGTGAATTTAGTGGATATTACCTACCTTGAGAGGATTTTGAGCCCATACACTTGTGCAAAATTATTTTTTTTCTTGCTCTCGAGAGATATGCTTCTATGAATTTGTCTTCCTAGAACTTGCTTTGAACCTACTCGAGACCACATCAATGTGCATGTACTTAAAATGATAAAGGTAATACAAAAAAAAAACCCTTTTGGCCTAAAAAGACTACCCATATGCATTTTTTCCCTTAGTAAACCCACTTGAGCCTTTAATCCTTGTTTTCTTGTCATGAACCTTAATCTATAAACCAAAATTTGTCATTCTTTTATATCCTCTGTTTGGCCCTTCCAAGGACTAGTAGAGCATCAAGAAAAATCGTGTGTTCTAAGTGATGGGTTTTACCATAAGTGTGAGGATATTGCATCTACTGTGGTCAGATTTCGGGCTAAAGAAGTATGAGAATCAATACGCCATCTTGTTGCTTTGCTTTATGCCTTACTGCAAAAAAAAAAAAAGAGATAGGAAAAAAGAAAAAAAAATCTGGAAAAAAAAAGAGGAAAAGAAAGCAAAAAGTACAAAAAAAGTGAGAAAGTAGCAAAAGAAAAAAAATGGGAGAAAAAGAAAAGAGGAAAAATTCCTGCAAAAAAGAAAAAAATCTCCCTCTAAAGCAAGGCATAATTCAAGACATTGAGATATGGAATTGGGGACATCGGATGAATTAAATAAAAAAGTCTTGATTGTTGCATCACTTTTTTGATGCTCTATTTCGAGTCTTCTTGAAATTCACCTCACTAGCCAAAATTTTCCTACCCCGAAACCAAAGCCCCATTACAACAAAAAATAAAAGACCTTTTGATTCAAGTGCGTACATATTTATAAGTGGTGGAGAAGTGGTGTATAATCTAGCCTATGGCGAAGTATTTTCATAGCAAGTATTGAGCGAAACACATAGCCATACACATTCGAGAGTCGGGAAGGCATTGAGAGAATAATCCACTAAATCTCCGTGTTAACTTTTGATCACAATCGTTGTGTGAAAACTTGTTTGAAACTTGTTAAGTTGTCTATATCATGAAGTGCATTAATTCAACATTCAACTAGATCTTTGCTTAGACGCCTTTGCTTTTGATATCATGAAGTCGAAAAGGAACCCATGAGTGCTTAATCTTGATTTTTCCTTGAGGATGAGCAAAGGGCAAAGTGTGGGGATATTTGATGAGTTCTCAAAATGACATGGTTTTGTAGTGTTTTCAACCACCTTTTTTTATATTAAATGACTCTTAACCATGTGAAATATGGTGTTTGCAGCTAAAGAGGGACTTTTAAAGCATGAATGAAGAAATGAAGCAAAACAAGAGGAAAAGATCAACAAAAATTTTAGAAGGAAATATGAGGGACAAAATTGAAAGTTCGACTAGGCGTGCCCACGTCTAACGACATAGAGAAGCCAGCGGAAGGAAGGAAAGAGGCTAGAGTTTTATGGACTTTAAAGGCTGATACATGAGAACTTATCGAGTTTTAAAAATCCTTCTTTCCTTAGGAGTCATATTATGGGTCAACAACCCTAGTTGGATAGGAATTAGAACTATATTAGGAATCTACTTTTGGTATCCAAGTTTATTAGGATTTTAACTAGTATAAATAGAGGATGTAATTGAAGACATAGACTATCTATGATTCTCTGCATTTTTGTTAATGAAATTCTCTCTTTGTTTTATGTTTTCTTCCATAATATGCTAGGCTAGTTCTTTAATTTCTGGTTGAAATTACGGTGATTGCTTGATTCACGCATATTGTGATATCTAATTTACTCTTCATACTTTTGTGAATGTGGATATTTGTGTTTTTCTCTGCGCTTCATCACAAATAATCTGATTTATGAATGAGAAGGTCACTTGTTCATTGTCAAGAATATTCGCCTGGCTAATTAGACTTGCAAATCCATAATTGTTTGTTAGTCTAATACTTAGTGGCAACGCAGCATAATTTATCATGTTGTAGTGGTCGGTTATGTTGTGGGGAATGCACAATCTAGCCTAAATGAATCTTCATAGGAATTTGTTGGTTAGAACTAGGCCTTCTAATTATTAATGTTGTTGATAGATTAAATCTTGAGGATGTTCCCAAGGTTGTCTATTGATTAGGGAATTAGCCAACGGACGTTCCTTGGCTAACGAAACGGTAAGAAAATGTGAGGTCGTTAGGTCGTACCAATGGCCATAACTAGTTTATCTATTTTGTACGATTGTCATCTTTGGATCTATGATCAACCGCGGAATCGAGCATGAACCTGTCTTCAACTGGAAATCTTTTCTCATATTTTGTTCACTCTTTGAATTTATACCGTAGTTAATTAGTGTCTTTCAATCAAAAACACCCCCTTGTTTATTTTGCTTTCACTCGAAGCAATTAATTTAGAACCAATCTCTGTGGATTTGACCCTATTAACTACTTCTACACGTTTTTTTTGTAGGAATTATTTTTGGTGGATTCGACACTCATCAACCACCACCAGCGCCACCCCTGCCACCACCGTCTGCACGTCACTACATCAGCCTCCGCAATGCGAGGTAACGTACAAAAATTTATTAAATTATTTTTCATTGAATCTATGCAATTCCAATATTTAATTATTTTTACAGGTCGGACCGAGATTTTCACAGTGTGATCAATGCTATGGTGCGCAACCACTATCCTCATCCATGGGGATCCATAAAGCAGATTCTGCAGGAGCACCAACTATTTTGGTTGGATAATCATAAGGTAAGATTTATTCGTATCTCTAATTACGTTTTCATATCTGAAAATTTATTCTATTATCAATTACTTACAATTTTTTTTTTTTGACTATGTGAATTTGTAGCTTAGTTATTGGTCAGACTGCGATGATGAATCGATTTTCAAGGTCTTGAGGTGGCAGGCCAGTCATTTCTTGTGGAAGCGGTTCTCAAACGCTTGGGCTTAGTTGCCCCGACCGTTGTGGCTGGCTAAGCAGATCTGGCACTAGCTGCTAGAGTACTGGGCGAGCATAGAGTTCCAAGCCCAGTCGGCAAATAATAAGACCAACTGGGCAGCCAACCCGGATGCAACAGCGACCGTTTACCGCGGGGGGTCGTCGTTCGTTGGCCACTACAAGCGGAAGATGCTAAGTACTTTTGCATCATTTCAATTTTTATTTATTTTAATGCATTTATTATATTTTAAAATTTGTCTTTGATAGGAGGCACAACTCGGGCGCCCGATCAAGCAGATGAAGTTGTTCTCCAAAGTTTGCAAGAGGAAGGAGGAGGGGCAATGGAGCGGCCTGAGGGCAGCGCATATGGCGGTCAATAGATTTTTATTTTTGTTTTCAATTTATATTATAATTTGACTTTTTTTTGTACTAATCAACTATTCCGTTGGCAGGAGGCGTTCAAGAAGATGGTGGAGAAACAACAAACCCAGCCACCAAATGATCAACAAGATACTCCGACGTCCTATCACGCCTTGGTGGCCAGGACCGAGCAGTAGTTATGGTTGTCGGCTGCAGGCGGCTGGAAGAGGGATCGTGTTGTTGGGTCTCGGTACTGAGGCCCACCACACGACTGCTGGTCCATCATAACCCGGCTCGTCTACTGCTCCACCAACCCGGCCACCACAAGAGCAATGCCCAGACCTCGATGATCGGGTCAGGAGGCTCGAAGAGATTGTAATGCGTTTGACGACCAATTCGTCCGAGCCTCCACCGGCCCCACCATCCCAGGAATACATTTCAATAGCACCTAACTAGGCAACAATTCCAAAAGCCGCTCCAAACTATGTACGTAGCATCCACAAAATCGTACCAAAGACCACATGTACATAGGTTAGAAGTGCGATGACAAAACCTTTTAAATAAACGCTCCAAAAAGAGGGGAAAAATCTGTTCCAAACATGTGCAAGTGGAGTCACAAACGCCGTTACAAGTGTGGTCAAATCCATAATACAACAAGAGCTCCAAAAACCGTTACAAAAGAAGACCACTTCGTGACAAAAGGTGTAGAAAAGACCACTCCAACTGTAATATAAAGTTATCACCACATGTGTAACAAAATGCCGTACAGAATACATATCTTATTAATGCACACTGGTCGTTCCAAAATGAGTTCCAATATCAATTTCTACATTAGGTCAATCTTTGTAATGATTATTCTTACCTTTACAAGGTACGCGACAAGTTGGAACAGCTTTTGCAGTTGCCATTACAATTATTTTGTAAGTCGTGTAATAGGAACGGAATATTTGTCGTTAAAAAGACCGCTACAAATTTAAAAAGCCGTTCTAATTTCTTCTTCAACCGTTATAAAATCCACAACGATAAATTATTTTTTTAATAGTGAAGTGAACATATATTGAAGCGGGATCTGTAATTCTCAAAAATTTATTTTATTTAGGCAAAATCTAAAATAAATTTCTCACCCCCTATTGTAAACAATAAAAAAAAATAAGAAGAGAAACATGATTATATAAGGATAATTACATAAATTAGATAGTTGTAAGAGAAAGAATAAAATGAAATAAAATAAATGAATTTATATGAGAAACTCATTATACATGTCTTTGTATTGGGGAAAAAACAAAAAAGAAAAAAAAATATATCCAAATAGAAAAAAAAAGATGAAACTACAGATATAAAATAAGATGATTGAGCACAATCAAATTAGAGAAACAACTGGAAAAAAAAATACACTTTAAAATGTAATAAAAAAATAATTGAACTAAGTATGAAGGATAAAATTAGAGCACGTGATAACATATCACTGAATAATTTAAAAAACTTATTCTCAAAGAGGAACAACTTTGAGAAATAAATAGTTTGTTTAAGTTAAACAATAAATCGTCAACTAAAATAATTATACATCATAAGAATAAACTACTCCAGAACTTAGATTAAATGCAAAAATAGTCATGTAACTTCACTTATTTTGGCATTTTAATCCTTTAATTATTTAGGGTAGCAAAATGGTCCCATAATTTTTAATGATTGCAATTTTAGGACTTCCGTTATAGGAAAAAATTTATGTCCCCGGAAAATCGCACATGGGCTACACGTGATGCAGAAAAACTGGGGGTTCTTCACTCATTGGTTGATTAATTGATGATATGGATAAGAGAGGTGGAGTGTGTGCTGGCTTAAAAAAAAAAAAAAGAAAGAAAGAAAGAAAGAGGGGTGGCGTTGGTTAAGGAGTACTATGAGTTGGTGGTGAGTCGGGCGTGACTGAAAATAGTGCGATGATAGAAGAGGATCGACGGGATAGGTCCACCATGAGGAGGCGAATCCAGGGGCGGTTGTTCGCTGGCAAAATGACTTCTGATGATAGAGAAATGATGAAAAACCTGAGGGGGAAATTCGTGCACAAAGAGGAAGAGATCCGGACGGAGAGATGACCAAAATTAATGGGAGTGGGCTCCAAAAGTTCGCCGTGAGCAGGGGAATCTTTTGGTGGTGCTGTGGCAGAAAAGGTGGTTGAACAACGGCAAATCAATGGCGAGGAGGAAAAGGGATCTAGGGCTTGAAAACCTGTTGTTTGGTGTGAGTGAGGGCACATTACAGCTCCGAGCGAGACGCGCACTGCATGGTCGGGATCTGCACCAGGAGGCGCTGCCAACGGTGGTGAGCATGGTCGAATACATGCCAAAAGAAGTTTCCACCAGCGGAGCCATGGCGGCAACAATGGTGGTGGCCGGCGGTCAATGGTGGAGTAGATTTGATTAATGGTTTTAACCTTATACTTTTTAATCCATCGTTCATTGTTCCAAACTTACATCACTCTTAGAATTTTGAATTATTTAATTATCATGAAAAACTCTAGTTAGTTGGTTTTAGTTTTAGTTGGACTTTAATTACTTTATTTAAAAAAAAATCAATTAACAAACTAAATCTTTAAAATTTGGTAGGAAAAAAATACAATTGGCTGATTTAATTTTATCAGGAATTTTAATTTTTTTTAAAAAAAATAAATTAGTTCACGAACTAAATCCATAAAATTTTGCATGAAAATACGAAAACCTAAATAAGTATATTTTAAGAACACCAAAGACAAGCAATAGTAAACGAAAAGAGCAAAGGCCGACCCATGGTGCAACATTATACCGCTCATCCTTTTTGGTTTACTAAAACTTAGCCATTTTAATGGATGCATGATGGTTTTCTTTTGAGATGAAAATTACTTAGCTACATTATTAGTGATATATTCATATAATTTTGTAATATAATAGCAATTGATTTTACATATAGAATATCATGTTCTTTTATTATTAAGATTGTAACTTTTATACGTTATTTTTTTCTCTTTCCGATTTCATGTTGTTGTGTTCAAAGTTATGGGGATTAAATGCAAAATTTGTCATTTAACTTGACCCCATTGGCATTTTAGTCGTTTATGTATCTAGGGTAGCAAAATGGTCCTCCAACGTTTTCAAAGTCGCGATTTAAGGAGTTCCAATATCAAAAATCTTAAAACTCCCCAGAAAATGGCACATGAGTTGCACGTGCTAATTTAAAATTGGGGGCTAGCTTCTGATTGGTTGCTATGATGCTGATGTGGTGTGAGCCACTGCTGACTTAAAAAAAAAAAAAAAAACGGATGTGGCAAGAAACTGCCACATAACCTTTGCTGACTTGGTGAGTCCGTGGTGAGTCGGGCATGACTGAAAAGGGTGCGATGATGGAAAAGGATCAGTGGGATAGGTCCACCGTGAGGAGGCAAATCCAGGGCAGTTGTTCGCCGACAAAATGACTGCCGATGACAGAGAACTACGAAAAACCCGAGGGGGGATTTCACGCACAAAGAGGAAGAGATCCGGACGGAGAGATGAAAAAAATTAATAGGTGTAGGCTCCAAAAGTTCGACGTGAGCAGGGGAATCTTGTGCTCGTGGTGCGGCAGAAAAAGGTGGTCGAACAACGGCGAATCGACGGTGAGGAGGAAAGGGGATCTAGGGGTTGCAAACCTGTTGTTTGGTGTGAGTGAGGGCGCATTACAGCTCTGAGCGGGGCGCGTGCTGCACGGTCGAGATCTGCACCAGGAGGCACTGCCAATGGTGGTGAGCATGGCTGAATACGCGCCAAAAAAAAAATTCCAATGGCGGTGACGATGGTGGTGGCCGGCGGTCAATTGTGGAGTGCAGTTGATTAATGGTGGTGAGGTGGGGGTTAGTGGGTCAGTCATGCCCGACTCACCACCAACTCACCAAGTCAGCAAAGGTGATGTGGCAGTTTCTTGCCACATTGATTTTTTTTAAGTCAACAGTGGCCTACGCCACATCAGCGTCATAGCAGCCAATCAGAAGCGAGGCCCCAATTTTACATCAGCACTTGCAGCACTTGTGCCATTTTCTAGGGAGTTTTAAGATTTTCGATATTGGAAGTCCTTAAATCGCGACTTTGAAAAAGTTGGAGGACCATTTTTGCTACCCTAAATACATAAAGGACTAAAATGCCAATGGGGTCGAGTTACATGATGAATTTTGCATTTAATCCCCAAAACTTTTAAACACAACAAAATGAAATCAGAAAGAGGAGAAAACAACGTATAAAAATTAAAGTTCTAATAATAAAAGAACGTGATATTCTATAAGTAAAATCAATTGTTATTATATTACAAAAATATATGAATATATCACTAATAATGTAGCTAAGTAATTTGCATCTCAAAAGAAAATCATCATGCATCCATTAAAATGGCTAAGTTTGAGTAAACAAAAAAGAATGAGCGGTATAATGTTGAACCGTGGGTTGGCCTTTGCACTTTTCATTTACTATTACTTGTCTTTGGTGTTCTTAAAATATACTTTTTTGGGTTTTCGTATTTTCATGAAACATTTTATGGATTTAGTTTGTGAACTAATTTATTTTTTAAAAAAAAATTAAAATTCCGGATAAAATTAAATCAGTTAATTGTATTTTTCTTCCTGCCAAATTTTAAAGATTCAGTTTGTTAATTGATTTTCTTTTAAATAAAGAAATTAAAGTCCTGCTAAAATTAAACCAATCAATTAGAGTTTTTCATGATAATTAAATAATTCAAAATTCTAAGGTGATGTAAGTTTGGGACAATAAATGATGGATTAAAAAGTATATAGTTAAAATTAAAAATAAATGATAGTGATAAGGTAAATAATATTTCCAAACATAATACAAAATCCTCTCAAATCTGAATTTGTTTAAGATAAATACAAATTGAATTAGTATCATGACCTTGAGGTTAGAATTTTATATGGATAAGTACAAATTTTGAAAATAAAATTTTGTGTAGATGCTTTTGTAGATAAAGACAAACTAAATTCTTAATTTTAAATAAATGAGATTTCTAACCAATGAAATTTTTTCTAAGTAATTAAAAAATTCAAAATTACCACAAATTAGTATTGAGTCAAAATTACCTCAATTGCATTTACTTTAAATAAATGAGATTTTCTAACAAATGAGATTTTTTTAGTAATTAAAAAAATCAAAATTACCAAAAATTAGTATTGAGTCAAAATTACCTCAATTGCATTTAATTTAAATAAATGAGATTTTCTAATCAATGATATTTTTTTCTTAGTAATTAAAAAATTCAAAATTACCAGAAATTAGTACTGAGTCAAAATTACCTCAATTGCCTCAATTGCATTTAAAGTTACAAATGAGATTTTTTCCTTTATAAGAAAATTTTAAATTACCAAAAATTAGTATGGAGTCAAAATTAGCTCAATTGTAGTGTTTTGCTATATATATATAGATATAGATATAGTTTCGTGCTTAGCATCGAAACCTGTTTGTGAAGATTATAAAGCTCCAAACAGGCGAAGCTGATATCTGCACATCTCTCTCTCTCTCTCTCTCTCTCTCTCTCTCTCTCATGGCGACAGAAAATTCCAATTGGAAAGTTATGATGTTTCCATGGTTGGCCTATGGTCACATCTCTCCGTTCCTAGAGCTAGCCAAGAGACTATCACATAGAAGCATCCAAACATACCTTTGTTCCACACCTGCAAATCTAAGTTCCATCAAGAACAAAATCCCTGGAAAATACTCCCTCTTCTATTCATCTTCTAGAGCTCCATCTGCCTGATTCCTTGCCTGAACTTCCTCCTCATAACCACACAACCAATGGCCTTCCATCCAACCTGCTTTCCACCCTCAGAAAGGCCCTGGATTCATCGAAACTGGATTTCTCCAGGATCTTGAAATCCCTCCAGCCCGACTTGTTAATCCATGATCTTCTCATTGAATGGGCCGCAGGCGCGGCGTTTTCGAACAATATCCCGTCAGTTTCTTTCTTAACTTCAAGTGCAACAATGTATTCCTTCTACCATCATTACGTGGTGAATCCTGGCGAGGTGGAGTACCCTTTCCCAGCCATTAAATTTACAGGCCCTGAGCAAGATATGATAAATGGTATTATTGAAGCCTTTAGAAAGTGGAGCCAGGAGAGAGACCTTAATAATCAGGGAGCAAGTGATCAAATTGTGTTGATCAAAAGTTCCAGGGAAATTGAAGGGAAATACATAGACTATCTTTCTCAACTTATGGAATGGAAAATTGTTCCTGTCGGGCCACTAGTCTCTGCTGATCCAGGCCCTGACGATGAAAACTCTGACCTAATGGAATGGCTTGGAAAAAAAGATAAGTTCTCGACTGTTTTCGTGTCGTTCGGGAGTGAGTGTTTCTTGAAAAAAGAGGAGATTGAAGAGATAGCTTATGCATTGGAGCACAGCGACGTGAACTTCATATGGGTCATCAGGTTTCCAAGAGACGAGAAAATCAGGGTTCAGGAGGCGCTGCCTGGAGGGTTTCTTGAGAGGACGCAAGAAAGAGGTAAGATTCTGGAGAAATGGGCACCACAGGCAAAGATTTTGGGACACTCAAGTGTTGGTGGATTTGTTAGTCATTGTGGTTGGAATTCACTGATGGAGAGCATACAGTTTGGAGTTCCAATAATCGCCATGCCAATGCAGTTCGATCAGCCCGTTAATGCAAAACTGGTGGTGGAATTGGGAGTTGGTGTAGAAGTTGACCGAGATGAGAGAGGGAGATTTAGGAGGGAGGAGATAGGAAAGGTGATCAAAGATGTTGTGGTTGGGGGAGTTGGCGAAGGATTGAGGAGAAAAGTTTGGGAAAAGAGAGAAATTTTCAGGGCTAAAGGTGAAGAAGATATTGATGGACTTGTACAAGAGGTAGCGCAATTGTGTGGGGAGAGTACTGTTAAGAGGAAAACTTAATCAAGTATTGAGGTGCAACAAAATTGACTTAATTAGTATTTTAGAGTTGTGTTAACGTTTGCCTATGTATTGGTTAGTTTACGAGGCACTAAAAGAAATATGATTGTAATTTAAATTTTTATGCTTGTAAATCAATAAAAATAAGAAAATATTACAAATGGATCAAATTGAATTAATTTTGTGTATACAAAATCTTTACTTAAAATATTTCATTTTTCACTTCAAGAACGTAATCTTTGATTTTTGACATCATGATCTCCTTTGACATTGATTCGAGTCCTCAATAACATTAATTAAGGTTTATTGACTTATTCCAAAATTAAATATTGTAAATTAATTTGGAATATTTAACTTGAACTTGAATATTTCTTGGTGGAATCAGTGCTTTGACTTTGCCTTTTTGTCCTTTACTTGTATTTTCTAGTCTCTTGACTAGTAGAAAAAATTATAATTTTCCTGCCAGAAATTCATAAATTGGTAGAAAAAGTGCACGTATTGTAGAGGTGACGAGCTAATTTGGGGGTTTTAAGATTCAAGACTTGATATACAAGTGGGAAGTTAATATGTTTCTCTCCCCTAACTCCCTAGTGAACCCTAACTCTGAAGGCAACGGCGCGACGGCGTCGGTGGATGAAGATGAGCCAGTTGGTACAGAGGAGGTGGAGCGAGTGCAAAGTTCGTTTAAGTTTGATACGTTTTCTCATCTTGCGAAACGAGTGGTTGGGGACACGTAGTCGTTGCAAACTCTCGAGCACCTGAAAGCGCGTTGGGCGTCAAGATACGGTGGTGGCGCTTCAGGGTCGATGTTGACGTCAGTTGGTACTCTAGTTACGGCCTCTTTCTCTGGGGGTCAGTCGATTACCTGTGGCTCTACTTCCTCTCCAAGGGTTTTGCATGGGGGCGATTTTAACCTAACGCCGCCTGCGGTCTTGTTGCAGCCTGAGTCAAGTAGGAAGGGAGTTCCCTTGAGTCCATCAGTTGAGCAGGATAATGAATGGTGGAAGAGCCCTTCCATGCAGCCTCCCATACTGGTGGTCCAGTCGCCGATATATGTGGGCTCGGTGTCGTTGAACCCTAACCCTAGTGTGCCCCCTGAGACGATCACGGAGGGCTTTGCTAAGTCATCTCGGAAGACCCTTAAATTTGTGGAGCCAGAGCGGCAGCATGGCACGATCATTATATGTCCTTCTAAGCACATGGTGACCCGTGGTGCACAACGATGGCAAGCGATGGCGGTGGGATACTTTCTAGGCCGTCGATCTTACTTCCCTCATCTCCAATCCTTTGCAAAATGTACCTGGAGAAGGGTAAAGGAGGTTGTTGCGTCATCCAATGGATTTTTCTTGTTCTCCTTTACGAATGAGGGTGCGATGGAGGATGTTATAGAAGGCGGGCCTTGGCTATTTCAGGGGCAACCTATATTCCTCCAAAGGTGGACTCCGGGTATGCAATTGGAACGCAAATCTCATAAATTAATCCCTGTGTGGGTTAAATTTCGGAATCTTCCTCTTGAATATTGGACGAAGGATGGCCTCAGTGTTGTGGCAAGTGGAGTTGGTCGTCCCCTTTATCCAGATGTGGTGACGCGTAACTGCATGAGGATAGATTACGCTCGAGTTTGTGTTCTCGTGGATGTTATGACTGAATTACCTAAACAACTTGTGGTTGTGAATCCAGTTGATGAAGGGGTTGAGGGAATGGGCAAGATTCAAATTGAGTATGAATGGTTACTGCCAGTTTGTAATAGATGTGAAGCGGTAGGGCACAAGGACAATAACTGCCCCATAGTGCAGACTGCAGGGAAGGGCAAGGATCCCCCGATTAGGGTCTTCGTTTAGAAAGTGCAGCAGGGTGGGACTCAGACAACAAGGAGCACTATGACAACTCCCATGGAGCGGGCTGATCGGAACAATGATAAGGGGAAGAAAATAGTTGTTTATAACTCATTTGCAGCGCTTGATTCGTTGGAAGATGAGGTGGAAAATCGGGGTCCTAACAAAAGTAACCCCTTAGAAGGTGTTTATGATTAACATGGTGCCATGGGATGTCCGAGGTCTCAACAAGGGGGACCACCAAAGTGCAGTTAGGGCACTTATTACGGAATTTGAACTTGAATTGATTGGTTTGATTGAAACTAGAGTAGCACTCCGAAATGTAGCAAGGATACAACAAGTCATTAATATGAGATGGAGGTGGTTCTCGGATTATGGTGTTGGTCCGGGTACGAGGATTTGGTTAGGATGGAATGATAGTGAAATTGATGTGAATATTCTGGAAGCTTCGGATCAATTGGTACATTGTTGCGTTATGCGATGTTGTGATTTGGCTACGGTGTATGTGTCGATGATATATGGACATAATGATGTGCCTAGTAGACGTCCGTTGTGGGAGAGGATTAAGAAACTAGCGACAGTGCATGAGGATGATCGGTGGGTTGTGACGGGTGATTTTAACTGTGTTATTGATAGTAGAGAAATCTATTGTTTGAGTTCGGATTCCACTCAAGCGATGCTGGAATTTAAGGAATGTCTCTTACATACACGTCTTCAGACTCTTAATATGGTGGGGCAACCCTTATCGTGGTTCAATTGTAGCTTTCGGTCGTGGAGCCTATGGAAACAGCTTGATCATATGCTTGGTAATGAGATGTGGTTTCTGCATTACAGTCAGGCCTATATTTGTTCTACGTTGCGAACGTCGGATCATAGCCCACCAATATTGGTGAATGGGGGTGATAGAGGCCAATACAAACCTTACTGCAGATTCCATAACTACCTCACTGATGGGGCAAAATTTTTGAAGATTGTTGCGCAAGAGTGGCGGCATATTGTGAAGGGCGTTCCTAGGTATGCAGTATGCCAAAAACTTAAAAGACTAAAGCCTGTGTTTGTTGCTCTTAAACGCCGCAAAGGCGATCTCTTGCTCAACTCTAGTCAGGCTGCTGAGTTCTTAAGGCATGCTCAAACCTTAGTGCAGGACTTCCCGGCGGTGCGCCCCTTCATGACTTGGAGGCTTTCTATCGAATTGTGTTGGATAAGGCGACGCGTCAGGAACACGAGATGCTTCGATAGCGTGCTAAACTAGATTGGTTAAAGGATGTGGATCAATGTACGAGAGTCTTTTTTGCAGAAACTAGCGACTCAAAGGGCTCGACGTAAAATTCATCAGATTCATGACGGCGTCGGCAACCTCCTCAATGGGCAGGATAGTGTTGCTACCAAACTTGTTCGATGGTATACAGAGCTTTTGAGTGGCCCGCGGCGCTTTATTGAAGGGGGGCTGGAGCACGCGAGGCCTTTCCTTATGGGTTCGTTGGTGGAGAATCAAACTACGCAGATCCTTGCCCCTGTGTCGGATGGTGAAATACGAATGGCTTTATTTGCTATTGATGATGACAAAGCCCCGGGTCCTGATAGGTACTCGGCGGGATTCTTCAAAAAGACTTGGTTTGGGGTCGGGCCTGACATTTTGTCCGCGGTGCGCCATTTTTTTGAGACAGGCAAGATACTCAAACAGATTAATGCTACATTTTTTGCTCTAGTTCCTAAGGTAGAACAACCCCAAACAGTGGCTGATTTTCGACCCATTGCATGCTGTAACGTGCTTTATAAGATCATATCCAAAGTGTTGGCTAATCGCATGAAACCGCTTATGGAATCATTGGTGGCGGTTAATCAGAATGCGTTTGTGCCTGGACGCCGAATTAGAGATAATGTGCTCTTAGCCCAGGAGCTCCTACACGGCTACAATCAGCGCCAAGGCGCCCCTAGATGTGTGATGAAAATAGATATTCGAAAGGTCTATGATACGGTCGAGTAGGACTTTTTGTTCGAAGTATTATCTCTAATGGGGTTTCCAATAGTGTTTAACAACTGGATTAAGCAGTGTGTTTCGACAATTCGGTACTCTATTCTTCTCAATGGGCAATCATACGGATTCTTCCTAACATCGCGTGGGCTACGACAAGGAAATCCTCTATCCCCATACTTATTTGTTTTGGTCATGGAGGCTTTCCATGCAGTTGGGAAATACACAATCTCAGTTTCGAGGGGGTTTGTGTATCACTAGCGTTGTAAGGAACTTGGACTATTTATGCTCAGTTCGGCCGATGATTTGCTCCTGTTTTGTCGTGCCGATAAAGTATCCGTATTGGTGCTGAAACGTGCACTGGAAATGTTTGGTGCGGCTTTGGGTTGTGTGCTAATGAGGCCAAAAGCTGTATAATTATTTGTAAATCGGCGGAACATACTCTATCTGAATTGCAGGAAGCAGTTGGATTTAGTGTTGGTTCCCTCCCTATTCGTTACTTAGGGGTGCCGCTTATTGCTTCTAAACATACTCTTTCGGATTGTTTGTCGCTAATTCAGAAGATTGAACAGAAAATACTTGTGTGGGGATCCAAGCATTTCTCTTACGCGGGTCGCTTGCAACTCATTAAATCAGTTCTATTGTCATATCATATGTATTGGTCCTCCTGCTTTGTGCTACCTTAGGTGGTTGTTAAAGTGATGGAACAGAAATTACAAGCCTTCTTATGGAGTGGTCGAGGAGAGCAATACACAGCAAAAGTGAGCTGGGCTCAAGTCTGCTCGCCTCTTGCAGCGGGAGGACTGAGTATTCGGTCCATAGAAGTTACTAACACAGCAATCATGTGTAAAGCTCTGTGGGATGTAATCGAAGATAACCAGAGGTCGATTTGGGTACAATTGATCAAAAGCACTCAACTCAAACATCATACGGTGTGGACGGTGCCACGACATGTTGGTTCGTGGAGCTGGAAAAAGTTGATCAAAATGTAGACACTCATCCAACCGATGGTCGAATATCACATTGGAAATGGAGAGAGTATTTGGCTATGGAAGGATCCGTGGCATCCAAGAGGGCTACTTTTGGAGAGTGTACCACAGGGTCCTCGGGTAACAGGTATACAGGCTACTGCTAAACTTGTTGCGGTGATTTGGGAAGGGGAATGGCGCTAGCCTGAGTCGCGGGCTGTTGAATCTCTAGAGATCACAGCAGCGCTTCCTGTGCTGGGGTCAGGTGTGGACAAGGTGCTATGGAAGGGAGGATTCAGGGGGGGCTTTGTCAAGACGTGTGGGAATCTTATCCAGCGTCCTCCCCCCTCGGTTCCATGGAATTCTTTTCTCATGGGTCCGTTAAAAATTCCTCACAATGAATTCATATTATGGCTCGCCATACTTGAGAAATTGTCGACGTTGGATAAGCCTTGGATGCACCAACACTTGAATATTTGTTTGCTATGTGATGGCGCTCATCCGGAAAAGCATTCGCACCTCTTCTTTAAATGTGATTTTTTTTCGAAGTGTCTTGTCCTCATCCAGCATCGGATTAGATGGTGCTGGCCCCATAGACAATGGCAGGATGGGATCGCCTGGGCGGCAGCACGGTGGAGTGGTAAGCATCTAGTGAATGCGGCAAATCGAGCTCTATTGCCCTATTTGGTGTACCACTTATGGCAAGAACGAAACCTGCGAAAGTTTCAGCAGAATTTCGTGAACCCGCAGTGTTGGTGGAACTAAGCTTGGAGCAGATTCGGCAAAAACTTATTCAGCACTTTGACCCCTCCTCTATTGTTGTTATTTCAGTCTTTAAGATTTGGAAAATTGCTTGGACATAGTTCCTCTTGGTCTGGTTTCTCCTACTAGATTGGTGTTAATTGGTAGGGCATTTTTGGGGCCCTTGTTGTAATCTTTACCTATTTTATAATACACGTTTATATTCTTCCAAAAAATTTGGGGTTTTTCATCTATTTGAATGATGTGGCTCTTTGACATGGCTCTTTGATTGGGGAAAAAAAACACCTGAGGCAACTTTCCTAAATCTCTAATTAACCTTTCTCCCTTTTCTCTCCAAATTCTAAATCTGAAAAAAAAAAAAAGAAAAAGAAAAAGAAGAGGGTGATGGTTCAGTAGCAAAGGCATGTCAACCTGCTTCGCCCTCCATACTGTAAGTGTTATTGGCCCCAAATCCATTTTATTTTTTATTTTCTTTTTGTTTTTGTTTTTTTTTTTTAAACACAAAATTTTTTAAAGGTCATCTTTGGCATTAAGCATGTATTTTATATGGAATCCACTTTAATGCACGGGAAATGCATCTAATGTAGTCCCTACTTGTTTTATAAGAGTACCATTATTGTACATGGCCCCCTAAGTTTCGAATATTGTTTTTTGTCTTATTGTAACTATTTTTTCAATTATATTTTTACCTACTATTGGTTTGTCTAATATACTGAAGAACCGAATGCTCTTTTTTGTATGCGACTATTTGTTTTTGGTTGTGAATACATTATTTTGATATTGAAATGGTTTCTATTTTTGTGTTTTTGTTATTTGTGATTTGTGTAGATCCTCGTAGTAATTCTATTACTGTGCGATTGTATTTTGGGGATGAGTTCATTATTATGCATGAGGCTAAGTATGGTAGGAGTGTAAATTTTCTTTTATTATGTAGAGGCCCCTAATCTAACAAGTTGAACCTTTATCTATTTTCTGATAAAGATAGGTAAGGAAAGGACACCATATTATATTATAATGAAGGGTTAAATGTATTTTCAGTCCCATAATTTAGGTCATTTAGTGTTTTCGTCGTTTAACTTTTTAGAATAGCATTTTGGTCCTACATCTTTTTAATTTTCGTCATTTTTGTCCTTTTGTTCACCAGATTTCAGTTTCACCGGCAAGAAGGGTGAATGCGACGAAAAAAGGACCGAAGTCGCGAAATAAAAAAAATATAGAACCAAAATACTACCTTAAAAAGTTAGAGAACAAAAATGCTTGTAGAAATGGGCTAATAGGAACAAAAGCTCCAATTTAAAATGTCACGTGAGGGGCACATGCATTTTTTAGGCGATAATGGTAAACTCCGACGAACAAAAGGGCTAAAATCATGAAAATTAAAAAGATGCAAGATCAAAATACAACCCTAGAAAGTTAAAGATGAAAATATCAAATAGCCTAAGTTACGGGACTAAATATGCATTTAAGCCTATAATAACAAGGGTTTTAGACTTTTGATTGATGGTAAATACATAAAAACTGATCAAGTTTTAAATCATGTTAAGGTACCATGTCCATGCTGAGAATGAGTAGGCTACTAAGGTTTTGCCTTCTGAACACGTTCGACTAGCTGTTTTCGGGGGCGGGGGGGGGTGGGTGTGTGTTAATAAAGGCAAGGGGATTGTTGTAGCACTCCTATGGGCACTTGAATACTACCAAATGTAATACACTCTCCATAAATATAACTCTTCTCATAAGAAATTCACTTAAAAAACAGTAAAACAAATCCTATTTTTATCAATATATTATATAAGCCTCCAGTAATTGAAGACATCATCAAAATCTTGTATATAATAATCAACTGGAGCATTTATGGATACAACCAACAAGGAGAAAAGTAAAGTTCCTAGCTATTATAAAACTTGACGTACAAATCAATCAAGTCTACTATTTTCATAATTATATAGCTATAACTCCCAGCTAAAGATATCACTATTGACCCACCAAATAAGACTGAGAATCAGTCTTACGATTTAGTTAGATAAGTCACTATGATCTATCTCTTGAAAATAAAACAGGTCGCAAGGGCAATTTTTTGTTTTTTTTTCTGATACCACAACTATGACACGTGTCGCTTTTAGTCCATGAAACTCAAATCGCACCTTTTAGTCCCAAAAGGTCATGTGCGTTGCACATGGCTGTTAACTTGCGTTAACTCCCCCTTTGGGAGGGAAAATGCATGTGAGCTGCCTTAAAATGACGAAAAAATTGACCATAATTAGAGTTGACTCATGTTTGAAAATATTTTAATTAACTTTGACCACAAACTATAAGAAATAAAATTTATTCTTTTAAAAAAATGCAAATATTAGTGAAATTTTATATTAATATAAATAATAAAATAATAGTTATTTGTATTTCAGATAATTTTTAGGATCTTTTTATTATTTTTTAAACTTAAATTATTGATATATTTTACCACAAACTATAAGAAATCAAATTTACTTTTTTAAATAAAGTAGTAAATAAATTCTAGCATCTTTTTATTAATTTTTAAAATTAAATTATTTTTTGGTTTGAAATTTTTTTAATAAATTTTGACTCAAACTATACGAAATAAAATTATTTTTTTAAAAATAATAGATAAAATTTATTTATATATAAATAATTAATTATTTATTAAATTATAATTATTTATATTTGAGATACATTTTAGCAAATCTTTATTATTTTTAAATTTATTATTTAGTTTATTATAAATTATTATTTCTATTAAAATAACATTTTCCTAATGCTTTTATTTTGAAAAATAAAATTTATTTCTTATAGTTGTTGTCAAAGTTTATTAAAGTAATTTCATATCAAAATAATAGTTTAATTTTTTAAAAACTAAAAAAGATGCTAGAGTTTATCTCGAATACCAATAATTCTAATTTTAAAATTATTTCATTATTTATATAAAATTAAAATGTATCTAATACTTTTATATTAAAAAATAAATTTTATCTCTTATACACTACAAAAAAATGTGAGTGTGGCATGGATTACAACGACCGTTCCAAATTTCTGTCCAAATTAGAACGGTCAATAGGAACTGTTGTGGAATAGTAACTCATTGCCGACATCACTTCATGTTGTGCAGAATCCTAATGTATTGAAATGGCATGACCATTCCTTGTAGTGTTCCAAATAATATGTTCCAAGTGTAGTCTGACAACCATTCCAAAAAAGGGGATGAAAAAATTTTGGCATTCTATTTAGAACACATATATGCCTCTTGGAACGGTAAGTTAACCTAAAATGACTACCGTTCCTACTCTCGTCCCTAGCTACTACCGTTGCGAATTGGAACACTGGGCTAACAGTTCCAAAATGCCTAATGAAAACATTGTAATGCAATGGTAGTTCCTAATTATGGTACTTATCAAAACTAAATTAGAGTTGTAAGGACTGTCGCAAAATTTGTTACTATTAGGAACGGTCTGTGTAAATAACAGATTATGTATTCCGAATACCGTTCCAAATATACTTCGACAGGTAATTTTTAACGGATATATTAGTGTTCCTATTCCTGCTCTTGACCCCGTTGCTAATGCTAAATCAACAGCTATATTTTAACGGCTAGTTTTGGAGTTCCAAATAGTATTCCAATGTCCATTCCAATATTTTTTATATTTGTGTCCCCTTCATTTTTTTTTCTTACTCTCTCTCCATTTCATTTCTTCTAACTCTCTCTCTTGCATTTTTATACGTAAAATCAAAAATATCAACAATCTCCGCGAAATTGGTGTTGATCTTTGAAGTTGTTTTGTTCAGGTAACAACTTGAAACCCTTTATGGTCGATTAAAATGCACGTAGTTAATTAATAATTGTATATTTATAAATTTTTTCTGCTTATTTAATTATTGTTGTGAATTGCATGTGTAGGTAGGAAAAACCATGTTAAGATAGTTAAGGAGATGGATGCATGATTGAGACATATTGGGTGTGACGCTAGAGTTTGAGGATGGTGTTACTGCATTTCTAGAAAGGGCCAAGTCTCAGTGTGCATATATGGACGGGGAGAAGATTAAATGTCCTTGCCAAAAGTGCAAAAATGAAAGCTTCAAAACACTGGACGAGGTAAATTTTGACTTGTGTATGAAAAGGTTTATGCCGGAGTATTATAATTAGACTTCGCATGTCGAGGAGAGGGTGCAGGAATACTTTGATGCAGTGATCACATATTAGCCGCTCAGGAGGACGATAATCGCATTGGGGTGATGCGGCTCAGATGGATTGGGACGCAGAAGATGGTTCCGTCTTCCTGATCTTCTTGTAACTAGGAGGTGTACCTGATGATGGTAGTAGGTATTGTTCTTCTAATGTCAGGCCTAGTTCATATTACGGTGAGGGGAATGGTTGCACTCAATCTCAATTGGCATCAATTACTAGTTTGGTGAATATCAAGGCCGAAGGGGATTTTTCCGAGCAAATATATAATCAACTGTGCCAGTGGGCTGAGCATATAATGGGCCGCGATCACACTTTCCCCCTGATTATTACAGTATGAAGAAATTGATAAGAGACTTCGGTTTACCAGTTGAGAAGATTAATGCGTGTAAAAACGACTGCATGTTGTACTAGAAGGACGACATTGATCTGGAATATTACAAGTTTTGTGGAGACGCTAGGTACAGGTCGACCAGGGAGAGAAATCCTAGACGCAAGAAGTCCTCGTATTCCATTCTTAGGTATTGTCGTTACCCCTCGGCTGCAGAGGTTGTATTCGTCGGAGGCGACTGCCGAGCACATGACGTGGTATGCCAACCATCAAAGGGAGGAGGGATCCATGTGTCATTCGTCCGATGCAGAGGCTTAGAGGTATTTCGACCGGACATATCCCTATTTTACAGTTGATCCTCGTATAGACTAGGACTGTGCACAGATGGATTTGCACCGCACGGGCAGTATGGTAAAACTTACTCATGTTGACCCATGATACTTACACCATACAATCTGGGAATGTTCATGAAGTCTGAGTATATGTTCCTGACGATGGTGATCCCTGACCTATCCAATCCAAAACGTCTGATCGCTGTCTAACTGAAACCGTCGATCAAGGAGTTGCAAAATTTATGGCATGTGGGTGTACGTACACATGACAATGAGACAAACTAGACATTCATGATGCAAGCTGCATTGATGTGGACTATGAACGACCTACCCTCTTATGGATAGTGCCTGGATGGAGTACCACAGGTATTATGGGGTGTCCAGTTTGTATAGAGAGCACACAGGCATTGTAGTTTGTATGTCTGGAAGGCATTCTATTCGGACCATCCATACCGCTTGAATAAGAAAACCTTCACTAAAAATCGAATGGAAAGGAAGGTTGCACATCCGAGGCTGACTGGAGAGCAGATCTGAACCCGTGTCAGTGCGTTTAGTGTTGCAGTCGAACAACCGCTGAATGAACGTGAAGGCTATGGTATCGAGCATAAGAGGACGAAGAAAAGCATATCTTAGAAATTTGTTTGCAAAATCAAGGCTCGAAGAGTGATTGATGACTCGCGATGGACTGAGGTCGTACCTACTCCAAATGTTGGTACTGATAATCAAACATACGAACTTCATGATCCAGCTGGTATAACAGTTAATCATTGATCTATCCATGTCACAACATTGCGTAGGTACATCCCGCTAGCCAAATGGTGAATCCGATGATCAAGATGACGAAGATAGCTTTGACGAGTCTGAGACCGAGGAAGAGAGTTATTGAGCGTGCAGTGCTTAGTTATCTTTTGAATGTGTAACGAAAAACCTTAGTTTAAACATCATACTAATTATAATTTTTTTATAAAATAATATAACTTTGATTTTGTTTAAAAATTTTAAAATAATGCAAAACCAGAGATAGGAACGGTTTTGTTTTTCCAATAGGACGTTCCTAAATTAGTAGCAACACAATTTCTGTTTGGCGTGTCTTGAAAAATAGGTGAAAAATTTGAAATTTGAAACGGTCGTCAGAATATAATACGACTGTTCCTATCATAGTTACAAATTTATAATTAGGCACCTAATGAAAAAATAGGTGGAAAATTTAAAACTTGGAACAGTCCAAATATATTAATGACTGTTCTAATTATAGGTCCAAATTTTTTATTTGGCGCCTTCTGAAAAATCAGTGGGAAAATCAACGATTACTTTACTTTCAATCATTCCATTCTTCGCATTTGCATAGACCGTTCCTATATGCAATTATTAACCGTTCCTAAGTTAATATTATAACTAACAGTTCCAAAGTCAGTAGCTAACTGTTTCAAATTGTGTTCTCGTAATGTCTATTTTATGTTCCTGTGACAATATCTCAACATCCGTGAGGCAGTTTAACACCAAACTTAAACACACAGAAGATTATGAATAAGATTTAATATCTAACGGTCTGGTTTTCAATCACATGGCAAGATTGAAGGATGCACCGTTTCTTATGATGAAGAATACAGACCGGATACGATATCTGCCCACCCAAAATTTTAAAAACTACATATAATGTATTCTTTTGTGTGTTGAATCATACCTAACAATCTGATAGGAATTTTGATGGTCTGATTGGATGCTGCAGTACAACAATATAAGATGCTAATTACATATGTGAAATACTAACAAACTTAAATATACAAATATACTTTATATTGTTAACATGTGTCTATCTCACGAAAAATATTTTATGTTTTCAAATTCTTTAAATGGCACATTGTATACTTTTTTTCGCTCATTAACGTGTTCGGAACATGTTTTTCTTAATTTTCTTAATTTTATTTTATAAATAATAATTATTTGGAATTTTATTAGATCCGGTTACTCAAAATATAGGAACGGTCATTGCAACACAATTCTTTTATAAAACGTTTTGGTGCGATCATAGGACCGGTATTATACACGAGCACACAAGGTCCAATATTAAAATGATGTCATTTTTATTTTCCAAACGGTGTTTGTACTATGTCCAAAAAGACATCTTAATTGACTATTAGGAATGGTCATAGTATTTAAATTAGGAACGGTGACCGTTCCAAAATATTACTATATATTCGACACATAGCAGGAATGTCCCCCACTCTTCATCTCCAAACAATCTCTCTCTCTCTCTCTCTCTCTCTCTCTCCGCCGCCACCACCGTCTTGGGTCATTGTCCGCCATCCACCGCCAGTACCACCGTCTACCAGTCCCCCACCTTACTCAATCCGCCGTCCCACACCACCATTGTCCGCTGCCACCACCACTCAAGTAGGTGTTCTTTTCTATATTAATTGTTTTTTTGATATTATTGAAATTTTTGAAAATTAATGCAATATTGGTTTATATTGTTTGGAAAATTGTTGATATTATTGGGCATTTGTTGATAATTTTATGTATGCAATTTTGGTGATTTTTTGAAATTTCTGAAATTATTGGGCATCTGTGAATTATGTATGCAATTTGGGTAATTTTTGGAAGTTTCTGAAATTATTGGGCATCTGTGAATTATATATGCAATTTGGGTAATTTTTGGAAATTTCTAAAAATTATTTATGGATTTTTTTGGAAATTGTTGAAAATTTCTAAAAATTTCTGTATTTTTAATATATTTTCTTTTATTTTCAAAATATTATTATCTTAATTTTGAAAATAATTTTTTTATTATTTTTTTGCAAAAAAATTTCTGTTGTTAATTAAAAAATCTATTTTTTTAACAAATTTTTCAGTTATTTCTAAAAAATTCTGTTAATTTTTTTTTAAAAAAAATATGTTAATTTTTTGAAATTTCTGTATTTTTCTATAATTTCAAAAATATTTTCTGTTATTTTTAAAATATTTTCTATACTTTTTGGTAATTTTGAAGAAATATTTCGAACTTAAGATTTAATGAAAACTGTGTAAGTTCAAAAAAATTTCAAAATTATTTGGAATTTTTCTGTATTTTTTTAGGATTTTTTTGTAAGGTTCAAGAATTTTCTAAAACTGTTGCAAATTTCCTACGATTTTTAGGATTTTATAAAATTTCTGAAAATCTTTAATTTTTAACAAACTTTTTTTTTATGGATTTTCTGGAAATTTTCTGTTAATTTTCTGAAATTTTTGTGAATTTTTTGAAATTTATGTGAAAGTACATATAATAAATTGTAAGGATATAGAAAAATATAGGTACTAATTATTATAATATATAATCATATTTATACATACTATAAGGATATAGGAAAATATATAAGTATTTAGTGTAATTTTAGGAAAGAATTTCGAGATTTAATATACATTTTAGGAAAGAATTTTGTGATTTAGTATATATTGTAGGGAAAATTCCAATAATCTAGCAATTATTAGATTAATTTTGGGACTATAGTATACATTTTGGGATTTAGTATATATTTTAGGAAATATTTTATTTTATTTATATATAATAATTATTATATAATTTAAAAAAATTAATTAATAAATTATCTAGGAACGGTCTTTTTGTTCGGTTAGGGATGCTAAAATACGGAGCGAGTCGTTCCAATCGTGGATCCCACATGCAAGACCACCGTTCCTAAAACCGTCCAAACAGACCATTCCAAATGAAAGACCAACCGTTCCTAATTTTAGCCTAAAGTTAATGACTATATATCTCCATTGTCGCTCCGAATTCAGTTCCTAAACCCGGACCAAAAGTGTATTCCAAATAAAAATCAGCAATCGTTCCTACGTTTATTATAAAGTTAGGTTCAAGTAGAGTGTCATATACCGTTCTAATATTTGTCACCGAGATTTAAAAGAAATCATTCCAATGTGTATTCCAAAATTTGTGAAAAAATGCATCTTCCATACATTAACTTTGACGCAAATAAAGTTGCAATGACCATTCCAAAATATTAAGATAACATAACATACGACCATTCCAAATATTAACTGAGTGTTCCAAATGCACAAATTATATATTGACAAAGACAAACATAATCAGGAATGGTTTTCAGCTTGTGTGTTCAAAAATAGTTCCAAAATAGGAACGGTCACTGAGTAACCATTCCATAATATTAGGAACACCGTCTATAACGAAGGATGGTGCACCATTCCAAATGTAGCTCCAGGTTCATTCAGTGAGCTTTTATCCATTCCAATAAAAAAAAAATTCGTTCTTAAGGCTGTTTTAATTTTCGCATTTTTTTGTAGTGATAGTTTGTGCTAAAATACTAAAAAAAATAGACAAAATATTAAAAAGATCCAAGAAATTATCTGAAGTTCAAACAATTAGAATTTTAAAATTATTTTATTATATATATTAAAATAAAATTTCACTACTACTTTAATTTTTTTAAAAATAAATTTTATTTCTTATAGTTTGTGGTCAAAATTTGTTAAAATATTTTCAAACATGAGTCAACTCTAATTATGATCGATTTTCTCTCCTTTATTAGGAAAAGGTTAATATTATAAAAATGACAGTACAAATCAAGCCCAAGGGATTCACCAAACTCTATAGAGCATGATAGTAGCAATGTTGTCCTTCCTATCCAAACTCAAAATTCTATTCCTAACCTGCTCCAAAGCCAGTGAGGCCACAGACACTAGGTTCGCTTTTTTCCTCCCGAAATCGCCTCAGATTACGTTCTTGCTAGATATGATAGACTAAACTAGCTAGCAATTGCCGATACGCCACATTCACTGGGTGTTTCGCCCTCCATCTACGTGCCGCCCACACAATGCCTCTATCCTATTCTGGGTGTGGCCATGCAAACCGAACTTGTCTTCTGCAAAGTGCAAGAGCTTAGCTTGCGTATGAGCATTGGAAAAAAAGATGGGCATGGGTTTCTTCCTCTCCATTGCCGTACAATAATAGGCATTTGTTGTGCTGGTGCATCAACCATGGTTTGTCCATCTTCGAGAGCTTATGTTAGATTGATAGCCATAGTATAAATGTATTTTGTGGTATCTTCATAGGCCCTTATAGGAGCGTATGTCAACCGACAATCTCTGTATAAGCTGTAAATAGCGTAAGAGCCAACATCGTGCTAAACACTCCCCTTGGACTGATGTTCCACTTGATGCAGTCCACATTTTCTGAAATTTGGGGCAGATCACGAATAATATTAATCAAATACGGCATACGCTGGTGAGGCCAGCTTCATTGTGAGCCCACCATGACTATCATAGCATGGCCTGTGAGACCACAATGACCGATCGTAGCATGGCCTGTTGTGGAATTCCTGTGACCCGTGGCCCTCTTGGCCAACACTACATCAACTGCTGGAACTTTCTCTCCTTTTTGGGTGGTTCACATGCATTTTTCCCTCTCAAAGGGGGGAGTTGACGGAGTTAATGGTAGTTAAAATTCTTGTGCACCCAACATGATTTTTTGGGACTAGAAAAACGTGTTTTTTAGTTTTATGCGACTAAAAGTAATACCTATCATAATTATGGTATCAAAAATTCTATATTTGTCTTATGGGACTAAAAAAACATTTTGCCCCATATGATTAAGTATTTAATTGATAAATAAAAATACATTAAATAAGTTACCATAAAATTAACTAATGTGGATGAGAGCTATTCTCACCAACTAACATTATTTTTATAACTAAATAAAATAAGGATAGTAACAACTACAATTAACACATAATCAAAATAACTTTAAAGATATCGTCAATTTCAATTAAAATAGATGATTGAAGGAATTAAGGGAATCAGTGAAAGAATTAAGAAAATTATTTTCTTGTAGAAGTTGCTGAGAACTGTAGTTTGTGTAATGGAGAGGGGGGGGCGCTTTTTTCTTCCTTTTACTTTTTGTGTGATAAGTGTGTGAGTTCATGCACTTATACATATCCATATATAAACTATCTATTTATATAGAGAGAGAGATTTGCAATTTTGGTGCCAAAATATAGGATGGTTTGTAATATTAGTCCCACACTCTATGAAAATATTATAAAAGTTAGTCCTGCATTTTAGAAAAAATATTGTAAAATTAGTCTCAAAGTTGTCCCAAATGTTGCAAAGTTAGTCCCAAAAGTTAGCAATTTTTTTTACGGTGGGACTAACTTTATAGTGTTTTCCTAAAGTGTGGGACTAATATTGGGCTAAAATGCATAAAACCCCCCTGTGTTTTGAAAAGTCGGCGGAAAACCCCCTTGTGTTTCAGAAATAGGCGAAACCCCCCCCCCCCCTGTTTTGTAAAATTGAGCTCAATCACCCCTCTCCGTTAAAGACCACTAACGGCGTAATTATTTGTTTTTCTGATCGTTGGATCTTTATTGATTAGATCAGAACCGTTAGATCTAATCAATTAATTTCGACCATTCGATCTTAAATTTATAAATTAAATCAACGGCATAGATTTAACTAATTTGGACAAAAAATATATTATGAAAAATAATATTATTTTTCAAAAAGAAAAATTAAATTAAATTACCCCCCACACCACTCCCCTGCTGCCTTTCTACCGCCCACCACCAACCCTCATACGCGCACACAACCACCGCCGGAGCGCCAGCCCTCCCCACCCCTCGCCACCCACCGACTCCTTAGAAGGGGGCGATGGCTGTTTTGGGCGACGCAACCCAGATTTGGGCGACAGAGACGTCGCCCTAACCTGGGACCGTCGCCCATTTTTTTTTTTTTTTAATTTTTTTAGTTTTTAAATTTTTAATTTTAAAGTGAGAAAAATTTAGTTAGGGTTTTAAATTTAAGTTAAATTAAGAAAATTAAGTATTTAAATAGTTGTAAATTTTTAAAACAATAAAACACAAATTACATATTTTTTAATCTTAGTGATTAAAAAAGTTATGGTTTTAATCTAAATTAAAGTAAAAAAATTAAGTATTTAAATAGTTGTAAAATTTTAAAATAATAAAACACAAAAAATACATTTTTATATAGATGAAAATGCAAAAAAATAACTCAAAAAAGGTAAAAAAATTCCTAAAGTTAAATATATGCACATAATGAGGGCATTTTAGTAAAAAATACCCAAAATTGAAGTCAAAAGCAGCTACAAATCACCCAAAATCGCATGAGACGCGCGTGTGGCGCACCTTCCGTCAATTATTAACGGAAGGGGTATTTTTTGCTGCGTTTAACAAAACACGAGTTTTTTTTTTTTTTTTTTTTTTGCCTACTTTCCATATCACTGGAGGATTTTTAGCTTTTTCAGCAAAACACAGGGGGGTAAATGGGAGTTTAGCCCTAATATTGGCTATTTCATGAAATATGAGACTAATATTACAAACCATCATATAGGCTAAATTGCATATTGGGTCTCCACAAAAAAGGGGTAGTGTCCCTTTTGGTCCCACGATTTACTGGATTTTGTTTTTTGTCCCAAAATTATTAAAAAATTTATAAAGTTAGTCCCAAAATTCTTTCTCTGTTAAGTTTTAATGGCAAGTGGATAGAATCCGTTAATCCCAAATTGTTAAATTATTTCTTTGGTTTCACAAAAAATGGAAGTTTTCTTTTTTGGTCCCACAATTTACGAAAAAAAAAATTGGTACCAAAATTGTCAAAAAAATTACAAAGTTAGTCCCAAAACTTCAATTTTGTGATTTTCTGTCATTAATCAATAAATTAATGTACACTTTTATTCAATCATTATCAAAATAGACTAATAATTATTTCTTTATATTTATTATAATATAATTTTCAATATAAATAATTATTTACATTTATATTACATGTAAACAAATAACAATGTACGAGCCATAACTATAAAACAGATTAAGATAAAAGAAAATAGCATTGCATGTAGAAATTTTTTGTTATGTGATTGAGAAATTCATTTTCACAACAATTGTTATGTGATGGAGTAACACATATCTGTATGTGATTTGAAACTACTCGATTTTTGGAAGTTTTTACCCGGCTTGTAATTAAAAAATAAAATGACCAACACATGATATTTTGTATTTTATTAATTTTTTTATTTTATAGTTAAAGGTGATACATGGTTGTTTATTTGTCTAATTAGATATAAATATATAACAATTTATATTATAAATCACAAATATATTATAAAAAGATAAAAAAATAAATTATTAGTCTATTAAATAGTGATTGGATAAGAGTGATTGCTGATTTAATGAAATAATTCCTATGTTATTGCATTAATTTATTTATTAATGTAAAAAAATGGATGAAAATAAAATTTTGGGACTCACTTTGCAATTTTTTTAATAATGTTGGTACCAAAAAGAAATTTTTGTAAGTTGTGGGACCATAAAAGCAAACTCCCATTCTTGGTGGGATCAAAAAAGCAATTTAACAATTGGGGATTAACGAATTCTGTCCACTTGCAGTTAAAACTTAATGAAGAACGTCTTTTGTGACTAACTTTGCAAACTTTTTAATAGTTTTGGGACCAAAAATAAAATCCCGTAAATCATAGGACCATACCCCTTCTTTGTGGGACCAAAAAAGTAAATTAGCCCCACCATATACTTTGGATCTAAAATTGCAATTTTCTCTATATATGTATGTATTTTGGCTTGGTTGGCACCAATATTTTGTTTTGGGAAAATCGATTTCTACATTTTTATAATCTTAGTGAATTGTTGGTTTAGGCTGGAATCGAATTATGTTAATTTCTTCTATTAAATGTAAGGTTAATTTTCTATCATTATTGTAATTTTTTCTATTCGCTAACTGCAACAAAGAGAAGACGGACAACACCTAGAGCAAGAAGCGGGCCAAGGAGGTCAGAGTAAGTTCTTCAACATGTTTTAAAAATAAATTTTAGTTATTTAATAATAATTTTTTATCATCATTTAATTATGAATTTTATTGTTTATTAACTAATAAAGTTTGTTTAATTAGTTTCAGGAGACATATCAGAGGCTACTTCAGGAGTGAGCCTCTCAACGCGCATCGAGGGAGGTGGCCTCACCAGTTTGCAGTGCCTCAGCTGTGCAGGAGGACTAACTGTGGGCTAAGGCTACCGGGAAGAGGAAGCGAGGCCGAATCTTTGGCATGTGGTCCGATGCGTTGATATCAGACGCTGCCCGAGCGTGTACCACAGATGTCCGACCATCTTCGTCCATTGTTGCCCCATTGTAGACTGACCTTGACGTCGATACTAAGCTCGATAAAATAATGTTGGTCTTGAGTGTATTGTGCGACAAGATGGGGCTAGCTGTCACAAATGTTTCCCGAGGTGTAGCCGATCACTAACGCTCCAGCCAAGACAGTTGAGGATGTTGTAGATCTGGAACCAGTCGACGAGCTGCCACCAGAGCCATTAGATTAAGATTTGTTTTAATTCTTAACTTATGTGCTTTGTAAAAAAATAATATATAGTGGTATAATTAATTATAGTTTTATTGGACAAATTATGATGCCCAAAAATATAAATATTAAAAAAATAAAAATAGTATTTTTATTAAACATAATAAATATTTGGAATGAATTTTGGGGCGCAGACTGTCGGAAATGCCGTCCTAATCACATATTATGTCTTATACCAAATTGGGAAGGATTTTGGGATGACAGTTGTTGCAAGTTACGTCAGAATATTTTGGGACGACAATTGTGACCAATTCGGTCCACTATTCCGTCCTAAATGCATTTCAATTGTCAAAATAATTTGGGACGGTTTCCGATGATATTTCCGACAATAAAATATTCATTATAATTTTTTTGGCTAACTTCCGGACAAATATTTCCGACGCATTTTCTGACAAAATATATAAACTTTCGTACCCAAAATTCACTGCAAATCCTCAATTTGTGTCCAAAATCCGTCCCAAATTGCGTTCCAAATAAAATATTAACTTATCGTCCTATGGACAAATTTTCTGACGGCTTTACTGGATTGTCCAAAAACAATTACAAATATTGCAATGAAAATGCTTGTTCTTTCAAAAATTTCGTCGGTAGTATTTTCCGAAGTCCCTTTTTGAAATGGTCTTCCATTTTTTCGAAAATCATTGGAAATTTCATTGGAAACCTTATAAGTGACGAACTTCGCTCAGAAATTCCGTTCGAATTTTTATCCCTAAAAATTCTTTCTTTTGTAGTGGTGATCGAACCGAAAAAATTACCGGGTTTGTTAGACTAGTCCACCAAATTGAAAAATCAATTGGCCCAGAGCATATTATATATATATATATATGTAGCATATCAATGCATTATATATAAATTGGTTAAATAGTATGATTTATAACAATTTAAAAAATAAAAATAAAAAAACCTCTTGTAGAAAGCAAATTAAATTGAAATTCAAACTAACAAAAAAAAAATTGTCGCTTTCAAATAGAAGCAACAACCGTTGCCTCCATATATATATATATATATATATATCTGAAAAAAGTTCCAAAAAAGATTGGAGTAAGTTAGGGAAAAGAAGCAGATGGAGAAAAATCATATTGACATCCTTTTCTTTGATTTGAGTTTTTCTAATTGACTAGTTTTAACTGGTCAATCAGGCGGTATGATTTTGACTGGATTTGACCACAATGATTTTAATATCTGAACCCAGATCAGCCAAAGGATCGGATCTAGGTCGGACCGGTCGAACCAGCAGATGCAATCTGGTTCACAACATTATTTGGCACAATAATGTGTGGGTGAGTGGCAAGGTGTCACGGGCGGACTCTTTTGTCGCAACGGAATATCTCTTTTTCGCCCGTGATGCTTCTTAGGTTGCTCACAACCTTCGACCAACCTTCCTCCATTCGAGTCCTCTTGGTCTTCCGACCATGTGTCTTGGACACCCGCAGCTTACTAGCGCGACATCCAAACGCATCCTTGTGCGGCACCTTGCGCTCAAGCACTCGCCTATCCGGAATGCCAATGTTCGCAGAGGGTCGCGCCTCTCGCGCCTTGCGCGCCTTCATGTCCGTCCCCAACTCGGTTGTCCCTCTAGGAAATCCTTAGACCAAAGAGCCCACATATGGTGTCAGAACTTCTTCAAGGAACGTTCTCAACTCAGCTCAACTTGTGCTCCTGATAAACACACAACACGGCTTGCTGGCCTTCTTCCACACAAGCTCCGCACATGTTGCCTCAAATAACACATACGGATCTCTACCCTCTGGTTCTTGGAGCGTGTCATCTTTTCGCTCGATGCACCCCCATCTCTTCCACGAGAACTTCATCCCAACATTCTCAATTCTGTCTAAACACATTGTTCGGAATATTTCTACGCGCAACACTGTCCACATAGGGGTCTAGGCGTCCACTCCTTGCAACCCCAAGGGTGGCTTGCTCTCATGCACCTCATTGTGCAACTGTGCCTCTATACCTCAATATCTGCTCGTCCTTCCCCGCTGGAAGGTTTCTCAACAAGGTGGTACTTCACCTACCGAACGGCCTCAACGCCTTAATCGTCTCCTGACTTGCAGCATTCCTACACACAAGGTTGCTAAATCGCGCAAACGTGGCTCTCACAGTCCACCCGACTCATCGGCATGTCCCCCTCTCTCATAGGGAAGTCAAGATGAATTCTGAAAATCTAATTCTTCCATCATTATCCCAAAACATAAATTTCGAGAACGGCTGACAGCTTGCTCAAACACATATCATGCCAACAACACTGCCAACCCACACAACACAATCACAAGGTTGGACCGTCGCTACTCACTCACTGAAGCAGCTCCAACGCGGGCAAAAGGATACCACTGATTTCTCATTCTGTGGCGAACATCCCCCAAAACCGTTCTGTCTTACAATCGGCTCACAGAAACATTTCAAAGCCACACGTAGCACACCAACATAATTGTGCCGTAATCCAGTCTGATTCTATCTCAAACGGTCTTAACCCGCCTCTACCTGCCGTAGAGCTCGTGTGCCACACTTTCCTTTCAAGTGCGCACTTCATCCTTTGGGGGAGCCAACCACCAATTGAGGGAGAGGGTGTAGATAAAGTACACGGACTTCCACTTGTGTTGAGCAGGCCACTATGGGGTGCAGACGAGGCGCCATCGGGGTGGAGACAACGTGTTGTGCTGAAGAGGCACTCACGCAGATGGGCTTGAAAGAGCCAGAAGTCGGTCTGGTGCTGCGTGATACTGGGAGGAGTATCAGGCACTGCATACAATTCAATTCTTTGTGTATGTGTTGACGAAGACGTCAACAGATCGAGTGGGGGAGGATGTCACATCCCGCCCCTTAACTAGGAGTATCGGCAGTGACTTGTGGAGGATGTGCGGGCGATAAGGGGATGTCGGCCCGGCACGCAGGAACGCAACGGTTCAAGCGGTACGCAATTCAAAGTCGGACGAGGGAGTTGTGAAAAAGGTGCGCTCCTCGGCCATTTCAAGGACTTTGAATATCTACTGCTAGAACAAGGAAAAATGTTTTTAAGCCAATTATGAGGGGGACAGCAGTGGTGAGCTCCAGCCACTCCCCCCGTGCAGTGAGGCACTAAATGAGCGATTCCCTTGGGGCATGTTGGGGGCCTCAAGGGCCGGCTTTAGGCACCTCGAAGGGAGGGCTAAAGTCCTCAGTCGGTATGAGAACCGAACGGGCGGCGTGGGGCCAGGATGGCATACGTTGGGCAAGCAATGCGCCGAGAGGCTCCGTGTGATTGCGAGGATGCCCTGCGGGCTGCGGGAAGTCATAGGCAACACCTCTCGGGCGGAATGAGCGATCGAGGCGAAGCATTGAAAGACCTCGTGAGTTACTCGTGTCATGAGCTATTGGGTTCTAGCCATGCACGACGGTCCGTTGGCTAAGTTACGCGGTCGTGCGGCAACGCCGCGCTGTGGGCAAATTATGAGGCCACGCTGAAAAGGCAAGAAGGCATGTTGGGCATGCCGTGCGGGTCTGATGCGAGATGTTGGCATACGAGTTGGGCCACAGACGGATGATGCTGCCCTACTCGGGCGAGGCATGTGAGACGGGCATGGCGAAGACATGCGCTGGTAATGCACCGAGTGATTGTTGTGCGTGCGATGGGCGTTGTGGGTGTAAGTTTGGCCCATAGTGCCGAGACGGGGCGAGAATGCTCCGAGCCATTGCGAGACGTATCGGTAGGGCTCGAGATTGTGGGCGAGATGCATGATGGCAAGCTAGCTAGTTGGGGCCGGACATGAAGGCGCGCAAGGCACGAGAGCCGCAACCCTCTACGAATATAGGCATTCTGGACAGGCGAGTGCTTGGGCGCAAGGCGCCACACAGGGATGCGTTCCGATGTCGCGCTAGTAAGCTACGGGTGTCGAAGACACATGGTCGGGAGACCGAGAGGACTCGAATGGAGGAAGGCCGGTCGAAGGTTGTGAGCAACCTGAGAGGCATCACGGGCGAAAAAGAGATATTCCGCTGCGACAAAAGAGTCCGCCCGTGACACAAGGGCATGTGGTGTCACTAGCTTGCATTGATCCATATTTGCTTCTTGTCCTTTTAATTTGTTTCCTTTCCTTTATCCTTTTTTTTTTTTTGCCAATTAAACTTTATATAAATTAAAATTTGATCCCTTAACTTTCAAACTTACATAATTTACCCCTAAGAACTTTATAAGGTTCTAATTTAATCCCTTAAATTTCTAATACATTCAAATTTAGATTTCTTCAGTACTTATCAATTATTCCCTCAATTATGTATAAAAAATTTGTGGATGTTACAGTTGTTTTGAGAATGAAGTTGATGAAGGGATTAGGGGTGAACAAATTAAATGAGAGGTTGATATATGTTAAGTTTATGATATCTTGATAAATAGTGAGTAAGACATGGAAGATGAGAGCAAAGATGATATTTTATTTGATAAATATGTGGATGATAATGAAGGGCTACAAATTGGGGAATAGTGGGGAAGAATCTGGTTATGATTCTAGTGAGAAGGAAGTATAGTTGATAGTGAAAATGATTTAGATGAGAGATTGTCTTAAGGGGAACTGCAGAAATAAAAACCTTGTTGTCAATCATATTGAACTGTTTGATCCAACCTGAGTTGGGAATGATTTTTAGTACCAAAAAATGAATTTAAAAATCAATCTAATCACATGCAATCAAGACATAAAAATCACATAGGTTTACAAAAAAAATGTAAAACTAAGGGTATAGATGTGTACACTTGGAGGACTCATGTGATTAATGGAGAATCACTGCAGTGAAAGTAAAAAAATGGGTGCACATTTCAGATCAATCCTAAGTGTACCTATCCATAGTTATTCCATCTAGAAAATGTGAAAACAAGTTGGTTGAGTTATATCAGAAATCAAAATCTGATCCGAAGAGAAATGCAAAGGGTTTAGAGCTAATGTAATTAATTGAATGAATTGAGGTATATCATGTATAAAGAGATCAAGCCTACAAAGAAAAACAAAATCATTAAAAAAGCTTGAGCGGATTCCAAATTACCAACACACTAGGCTTTAGAATTACGCTGACGAGGTTAAGAAACTGACCTTGGTTCCACTTTCATCTTGGGGGCAGAGAATGAAAATGGAGATGTTAGGTTTAGTAGGTTGTGTGTATGCTTCAATGGATTGAAGTAGGACTTCCTTGGAGGTTGTAGATCCATAAATTGAGTAGATGGTTGTCATTTAAATTAAGGAGACAAGAAAATATTACAAAGGTTTAATGTATATTTCGTGTCGTATTTTTTGTATTTTGGCATTTTAGTTCATTATTTTTCTAGGATAGCAAATAAGTCCTATAATTTTTTAATTTTTCGCGATTTTGGTCCTTCAGTCACCGAAGTTTGGAAATGTTGCCGGAATATTTTTTATTTTGGGCTTTTCTTCACATTGGTCAATTCCTGGCAGCATGGAACCATATTTTCGTCCTGTATCTTTTATATTTTGGCATTTTAGTCCTTTATAATTTTTAGGATAGCAAATACGTCCTGTAACTTTTAATTTTTTGTGATTCTGGTCCATTAAATTGATCAATGGAAAGAAAAGCCCCAAATTAAAAAAATTTCCGGCCAACACTTGCAAATTCCGGCGACGAAAGGACCAAAATCGCGAAAAATTAAAAAGTTGCCTGACCTATTTGCTATTCTAGAAAGATAAAGGACACAAACGCCAGAATGCAAAAAATACAGGACAAAAATTCCATTTAATCCATATTACAAATGGGGGTAAAATGTTTTTTTAGTCCCATTAAAAAAGGCCATTATCGGTTTTAGTCACACAATTCTTGCTGGTGTCGCTTTTAGTCCCGTTAAACCCAAAAACAAGCCTTTTCAGTCCCAAAATGGCATATGCAGTCCACGTGATTTAACGGGCATTAAGAGCAGCTAACGGCATCAGTCTGTCATGTGCACCAACGTTACAGGAGTTCTTGTAAGCATCAAGGAATGAGGTTGCCAACTCGACTGTCTGAATGGGCATGGTATATCAAATCTTCAGAGTTTTCTTCCTTAATTGCCAAGACAAGATTTGAATTGTTATAAATACTTTAATGTCATACATAACAATATTTGATATATCTACCAAATACTTTAATCTGATCCCAAGAGAAATAATCCCATAGTTTTCGAAATAGCCATTATTGTCCTATGTATTAAATGTTTCTTGCAGTAAAATCGTTTTTTTTTTTTTTTTCCTAAAACTCATTAGTGGCACATGCATTGCACATAATGGCTTTCCCTTCAAAATCTCCTCGTCCAATTTCCCCTTTCAACCAATTGATCACTTAACGACTATGTGCAATTTCGTTCAAATTTTAACAGCGGGATAAAAAAATTACAACAAACATTTAAAATATAGGATAAAAAATGACTATTTCAAAAGCACGGGATTATTTATGCGAAATGCCCTAAAATGGGACCAAAAATACAATTATAACTCGAATCACCATTTCAGCCCGTTTGCCCCCTCAACTAGCCAATGACTTAATAGCCACGTGCAACACGTTGCCATTCCCTCAGAGTCTAAATGGCAGAACAAAAAGCAATAAACCGTTGAGATACGTAGAAGATAAAAAATCAGTATTTCGAAAAATAAGAGATTATTTCTACACAAGGTCCAATAGTATGGGATCAAAATTGTAATTAACTCTCAATGGTATGAACATCCATATTTATTGTGACTACATAAATGGATTTTATTAAGTATATATAATTTCCACTTTCATATACTCTGAGTGTGATTTCACTCATTAATTACATTCATAATAACTGCAATTTACTTGCTATGTAATTAATTACTAAAATTCCACAAATATTATAAATTTAAGTCAGGATTCCTTACCTTTCAAAAAAAAAAAGCCAGGATTCCTTAAAGGAGTGAGTTAAATTGAATTTATGACTAGTTCAAAAATTTAAAGGCACAGTGTTACAACAAAATAAATGAATATGATTAATGTATGAGCACATAATTGGTTGGGCAAATCGATGAAAATCACTCTTAATGAATGGCAGATTTCACAATTCATTCAAATCTCACAACATCCAATTGACAGGATCAGCCTCTTAGTATTTCCCAAAGTGAGTAATTAATGTTCTTGAATTTAAAGGAATATGATTTCGTGCCCTGGCGTCGAAACCTGTTTGTGAAGATTATAAAGCTCCAAACAGGGAAGTTGATATCTGCACATTCTCTCTCTCTCTCTCTCTCTCTCTCTCTCTCTCTCTCTCTCTCTCTCTCTCTCTCATATGGGAACAGAAAATTCTTGTTGGAAAGTTTTGATGTTGCCATGGCTGGCCTATGGTCACATCTCTCCGTTTCTAGAGCTAGCCAAGAAACTATCACATAGAAACATACAAACATACCTTTGTTCCACACCTGCAAATCTAAGTTCCATCAAGAACAAAATCCCTGGAAAATACTCCTCTTCCATTCATCTTCTAGAGCTCCATCTGCCTGATTCCTTTCCTCAACTTCCTCCTCACAACCACACAACCAATGGCCTTCCACCCAACCTGATTTCCACCCTCAGAAAGGCCCTGGATTCATCGAAACTGGATTTCTCCAGGATCTTGAAATCCCTCCAGCCCGACCTGTTAATCCATGATATTCTGATTGAATGGGCCGCGGGCACGGCGGTTTCAAACAATATCCCATCAGTTTCTTTCTTAACATCAAGTGCAACAATGTTTTCCTTCTACAATCATTCCCTGATGAATCCTGACGAGGTGGAGTACCCTTTCTCAGCCATTAAATTTAAAGGCCCTGAGCAAGATATGATAAATGGTTATATTGAAGCCTTTAGAAAGAGAAGTCAGGGGAGAGATCTTGATAATCAGGGAGCAAGTGATCAAATTGTGTTGATCAAAAGTTCCAGGGAAATTGAAGGGAAATATATAGACTATCTTTCTCAACTTATGGAAAGGAAAATTGTTCCTGTCGGGCCACTAGTCTCTGCCGATCCAGGACCTGATGATGAAAACTGTGACCTAATGGAATGGCTTGGAAAAAAAGATGAGTTCTCGACTGTTTTCGTGTCGTTCGGGAGTGAGTATTTCTTGAAAAAAGAGGAGATTGAAGAGATGGCTTACGCGTTGGAGCTCAGCGACGTGAACTTCATATGGATCATCAGGTTTCCAGGAGACGAGAAAATCAGGGTTCAGGAGGCGCTGCCTGGAGGGTTTCTTGAGAGGACGCAAGAAAGAGGTAAAGTTCTGGAGAAATGGGCACCACAGGCAAAGATTTTGGGACACTCAAGTGTTGGTGGATTTGTTAGTCATTGTGGTTGGAATTCACTGATGGAGAGCATACAATTTGGAGTTCCAATAATCGCCATGCCAATGCAGTTCGATCAGCCCGTTAATGCAAAACTGGTGGTGGAATTGGGAGTTGGTGTGGAAGTTGACAGAGATGAGAGAGGGAGATTTAGGAGGGAGAAGATAGGAAAGGTGATCAAAGATGTTGTGGTTGGGAGAATTGGCGAAGGATTAAGGAGAAAAGTTTGGGAAAAGAGAGAAATTTTGAGGGCTAAAGGTGAAGAAGAGATTGATGGAGTTGTACAAGAGGTAGCGCAATTGTGTGGGAAGAGTACTGTTAAGGCGGGAACTTAGTCAAGTATTGAGGTGCAATAAAATTGAAGCGGTAGCAATCAATTACAAAAACATTAGTTGTGGATGTTCTATGTTCCCGTGGATTAATGACATATTCAAGACATTATATGTGCACGGAATGACTTAGTTAATATTTATAATGGAGATCATCATGTTCTATGTTCTACGTTTTACATTTTTTATTTGAGATATATGTCTGATTTATATATTTAATTCATATTACAGTGTTTTTTATAAGTGACCAGCTGTCGCAACAAGTCGCAAGTTTGAATGTTTAACGAACTTACGTTAATGGAAAAAATGCAAGCAATTTTTTTTGTGATATTGCAAATGAGCAAATTATTCCCGTATGAAAAAAAACATTAAGAATTTATCTCTTTATGATTTTTAAAATAAAGCAATTTATGTACCTTTGTTTTTAAAGTGAAACAATTTAGGTAAATTGCTTCACTTCAAAAACACAGGGGATAAAATGCTTCACTTTAAAAAATAAAAAGGATAAATTGCTATTATTTTAATAGGAGATCGGTAATTTATCCATTTGCAATATAACAGGAGTAAATTGCGTTAAACCCTTATCTTAAGGTAGATACAAAAGTTTACAATAGCGTATTTATATATAGTCATTTAACTCTGTATTTTTAGTTTGATCGCTATGTGTATGTATATAGGATTTAATATAATTTTTATCCTGTATTTTTTGTATTTTTGACATTTTAGTCCTTTATCTTTCTAGGATTGCAAATAGGTCCGATAGTTTTTAATTTTTTGTGATTTTGGTCCTTGAGTCACGGAGTTGCAAATATGGATTTTTTTTTTAAATTTGGGGTTTTTGTTCTCATTGGTCAATTTTCATCCTGTAACTTAGGGGGTTGGTAATTTTGGTCCCTTTTCGTCGGAAAAGCGCATGTGCCGAGTACATGACCTTTAAAATTGGGCTTTCTAGCCAAATGGACCAAAATTGCCAAATTTTTAAAATTACAGGACTAAATTGCAAAAATTCGTGCAGGATCAAAATTGTCAACCCCTAAATTATAGAATGAAAATTATAATATTATATATATATATATAATGTGTATCACAAACACAAAATCCACAGAGAATTATGAATTTTTCTGAAAATTTTTGGCATATGCATCTCTTTCTTTTCTTAACATTAGCGCAGTTCAATCGACAAATCAATAATAAAAAATAAATTACAATAACTCTCGACCTCTACTATAAACAAATTACAATAATTTATATAAAATGAAATAAATACACACATTTGGTGTGTCTTAAATTCGGACGAAGTTTGCAATTCCAACAAATTTTGTTGTTAATATACCAATTCTTTAAAGGGTAAATTACAACTACCTCTTCTAAAGTTTGTCATAATTACAAATACTGTCTCATTGTTTGAAAAATTACGAATATCCCTCAAATTAAAAATAATTATGTAATCTATAAACGGAAGTGTAAAAAGTACAATTTTATCCTTACTGAATTTTTTACTTTAAAAAAATTGAAAAAACATAAAAAAACAAAAAAAAAAAACTGAAGATGGATAAAACAAATAATCCATAGAGAATATTAATCGATAAAAATATTTAGAACATTTTAAAAAAATATATAAAGTTACAACTTATAACCCAAAAGGACATTTTAGACCGGTCATTTACAAAAATTGGATTGAAACCTAACGCAATGGGCTCGTTGTTAGACGTACGTTAAAATCAGAAAAGTATTTGTAATTTTTCAAATAACGAAAAATTATTTATAATTTTTTCAAATCAGAGGGAGTGATTGTAATTTACTCTTTCTTTAAATTCTAAGCCCTAATTCTCCCAATTAAATTGTTAACTGGATCAAAATTTACACTGCCCTATAGCAACCGGACCAAAATGGAAACTTTACCGGAAAATTGGCATAACACCCACCTCTTTCTGGAAAGTGATAACAAAAGAAAAGATTACGTACAGCCCCAAACCCTACCCACAAAATCTGTCATGGTAACTGAGATCCTTACCGACAAACACATCGTTCTTACATTCCCTTTTCGAACAGCTCTCCTCCACTCTCCACGTATCTTATGCTTCTTCCACGTGTATATGCTAAAGAAAATTCAGTACCTTATCTAATTTTCGTATAATATATAATCATCACAACCTCCGATGTTACACCTGCATACGATCATTAAACCGAATTTTTTCCGACAAAAAATACAGAAAGATTTAAGGTTAGAGAAGAAGACAGCAATTCTACTTCATGGACACAAGGAAGGGAAGCATCAGGATTCTGATGTTCCCATGGCTTGCTCACGGCCATATCTCACCATTTCTCGAGCTGGCGAAGTCACTTGCAAAGAGGAACTTCGTCACTTACATTTGTTCTTCACCAGTAAACCTAAATTCCATCAGCAAGAACCTGTCCTCAAAAGACTCCATTTCCGTAAAATTCGTTGAGCTTCAGATTCCCGCCACCCCAGAACTCCCCCCTCATTACCACACCACCAATGGCCTTCCACCCCACCTCATGTCCAATCTCAAGAGAGCCCTTGACATGGCCCGGCCGGCCTTCTCCACCCTCCTCCAAACCCTCAAGCCCGACCTGGTTCTGTACGATTTCCTCCAGCCATGGGCGCCGGAGGAGGCTGAGTCGCAGAATATTCCGGCGATGGTGTTTCTGTGTGCCGGGGCTGCAGCGGGTTCATTTTTTATGTACGATTGGTTGAAGCCCAGATCGGGGTACCCTTTTCCGGCTATATACTTCCGGGAACACGAGTTATGCCGTCTGGTTGAGTTCGGCAGCGATACTAATGGTGCTGGGAGAGTCCTGAATTGCGTCAAACGATCGTGCGATGTGGTCCTGATCAAGACGTTTCGTGAACTGGAGGGACAATACATAGATTTTGTCTCCGACTTGATTGGGAAGAGATGCGTACCTGTTGGGCCCCTTGTTCAGGAGGTAGGGTGCGATATGGAGAATGAAGGGAATGATATCATCGAATGGCTCGACAGGAAGGATCGTCGTTCGACGGTTTTCGCCTCGTTTGGGAGCGAGTACTTCTTGTCTGCTAACGAGATCAAAGAGATAGCTCATGGGCTGGAGCTGAGCGGGCTTAACTTCATATGGGTTCTTAGGTTTCATCGTGGGGACGAGAAAATCAAGATTGAGGAGAAACTGCCGGAGGGGTTTCTTGAGAGAGTGGAAGGAAGAGGGAGGGTGGTGGAGGAATGGGCACCGCAGAGAAGAATACTGTCACATCCAAGTGTTGGAGGGTTTTTGAGTCACTGTGGGTGGAGTTCTGTGATGGAAGGGGTGTATTCCGCCGTGCCGATTATTGCCGTGCCGATGCATTTGGACCAGCCGTTGAATGCTAGGCTGGTGGCGGCGGTGGGGTTTGGTGAGGAGGTGGTGAGGAGTAGAGAAGGAAATCTTGACAGGGGAGAGGTGGCGAGGGTGCTGAAGAAGGTGGTGGTGGGGAAAAGTGGGGAGGGGCTGCGGCGGAGGGTGGAGGAGTTGAGTGAGAAGATGAGAGAGGAAGGAGAGAAGGAAATTGATTCAGTGGCGGAGGAATTAATGGTAACGTTGGTTAGGAGGAGAGAGAGATCGAACCTCAAGTCTGAGAATTCTATGAAGAAATTGAATGTGATGATCACGGAAAATAGGGGAGGAATGTTGGCTGAAAATACATGAGCTATTCGGTGAAAGGGATAAGATTTATAGTTAGAAGTGAAAATAGTTGGATACATATATATTGAGATATATATCAATAGGTTTAAATGCATTTTTGGTCCCGTAATTTAAGTTATTTAGTGTTTTCGTTCTTTAACTTTTTAGGGTAGCATTTTGGTCCTTCATCTTTGTAATTGTCATGATCTTAGTTTTTTTCTTCGTCGGAATTCACCATTATCGTTGAAAAAATTAATGCATGTGCTTCTCATGTGATATTTTTAAATTGGTGTTTTTGTTTCTATTAATTTATTTTTGTCAGCATTTTTGTTCTTTAATTTTTTAGGGTAGCATTTTAGTCTTGTGAATTTTCATCATTTTGGTTCTTTTTTCGTCCAAGATTACCGTTCTCGTGCGATGTGATGAATTTTGGCTAACAAAAGGATTTAAATCGCGAAAATTAAAAAATTAAAGGATCAAAATGTTACTTTAAAAAATTAAAAAATGAAAATACCAAATGACCTAATTAACTTTAACTAAAAAAGTATTTAATCCTATGTCAATATATTAAACTATTGATGATGTTATTTCACTATTACATTAATTTTGTTATAAATGCAACAGAATAATGGATGACTATCAATAGTGTTAAATATTATTTATACATTTTAATGTACTTACTGTGATAATTTTGTGTTGGTTATGGAGCTCAACACAGTAAAGCCTACAATATGAAAATGCTTGAAAGTAGTTCTTAGGTTATAGTTTTTTGGTTTGTTCTATGCGAATATTTCCTTTTTGTTTGCTAAGTATGTTCACTCTGCATTTTTTTTGTTTGCTAAGTATGTTCACTCTGCATTTTAGTTTGATAATTATGTTCATTTTTTTTTAATCTCAGTAACTTATAAAATTTGTTAGTTCTGTTTATTTTTTTAACTCTAGTAACTTGCAAAATTAATGAGATTCAATTCGAATTAGGACTTTTGTTATTCAATTTTTCTACGATATTTTAAAAATTACCCGGAAAATGTCCACATAGTAATTATTGTGTAAATTATATATATTTTTCGTCCGATACCTGTTTCTAATTTTAGTTCCATATTATAGATTATTCACACATGCATTCTATATGTGCATTTTTTTTTTCCAATTTCAGGATGCAAGAGAAAAATTGTTAAATTACTAATGGCAGATTTTTTTTCCATTAGATGGGTGCAAATTTGGAAGGAAAATTGATTGGAAAGGCTTACTTCTTTGGTTTCTTTATTTCAATAGCTTTTTTTTTTCGGGCGAGGGGGGGGCTCTTCCATTTAGCAGGAAAAAAAGTGTAAATATAGTTGCAAATGGAAAAAAAATTTATCGATTTATTCCCGATCTCATATTAATAATGGCTAAATTTCTTCCATGAAAATAAAAAATATAAACTGCAACAATTTGGAACCAAATTAAGAATTATTCAGATAAGTATGCTGCAGTAAACGTTTGATCAACAATTATAAAATAGTGAAATCAAATATATTGCATCCAAGATTACATAAATGTCCAGCTTTGACCAATATTTTAAAGCAAAATTTTAATCGGTTTTCAACATTTTGCTCAATATTTTCGACCAAAATGTCTACGTGTCAATCAAATTTTGCACCAAAATGTTGCAGTTTATATTTTTAATTTTTGTGGAAGAATTTAGGCATTATTGACATAAGATTGTGCATAAAATTGGCAAAGTTTTTCTCCATTTGCAGCCATGTTTACAGTTTTTTCCTACTAAATGGAAGAGCCAAGAAAAAAAAAAAAACTATTTATATAAGGAAGAAGAAGAAGTAAGCCTTCCCACTAATTTTTCCTTCAAATTTGCACCCACTTAACAGAAAAAAACATTAGTCGTTAGCAATTTAACGGGTTTTTCCTCTTGTGTCCTGAAATTGAAAAAAAAAAACTCGCATACGGGATGGATTGTGTGAATCATCTACAGTATGAATCGAAATTGGAAACATATCAATTTATGTGATCAAAAATGTAATTTCTCACAACTATTTGATTAATTTTCAAATGACACATGACTATTAATACTAATTGGACATTATTTAAAATATCATAATTCCAAAATAATATATAAAATATTAACTGATTATAAAATTTATATTTTATTAATTAATTTGAATAATTATTTCGATAAATGTATTTTATTAATTAATTTTTCTTAATTTTTTTAATGATATTTAATTAAATTAATTAAAATATATTAATATGATTTTCCTGCAGGGCCGACGACGACATCGAGCAGATAGAGGGCGACGCTTCATCGCCGTCCTCACCTCTGGGCGACGCCGTCACCCAGATCTATTATGTCTGGGAGACTAGCGTCACCCAAATTGGGGAATGATGACACCCTCAACGTCGTCGTCCCCTTATGTGGCACTACAAAAAAATCGAAATTTGGAACGAATTTTATGACCGTTCCAATGCCCGTTCCTATTAGGAATGGTCATTGGAACTATTAAGCAACGGAATCACATCACTGACGTCGCATTCCTCCTATATTCGATCTTTTCTTTTTGGAACGGTCAGACCGTTCCCAAAACCATTCCAATTCTTGTATTACAAGTTATGTTCCTACGACCGTGTCAAAAGTAGAATAGTAAAATATTGTAACACGGTTTGGAACACTTTTATAACCATTGGAACGGCCCACCAATGGCAGATGTTTATCGTTCTAAAATGAGGTCCAACGTCCGTTGAAATATGGACAGTTGAAAAAATCGTTCCAAAATGAGGTACAATTTGAAACGGTTTAAGTACTTAGAAATACTTGTATTACAATACCCGTTCCTAAATATGGTATTTGTGAAAAATAATATGCGTTCCAAGGATCGTTCCAAAGTGAGCTACAATTTGGCATGGATTTAATAAATAGAAATGTTGTATTACAGTATCCGTTCCAACTACGTTACAGTTATATGTTACAAAACAGTTCCTAATTACATTTTTAAAAAATGGTTCCTAACTCTATAGACCGTTCCAAATGTTACTCAAAACCGTTTCAAAATGTGTGGAAAAAATATCTAGTGTACGTTGCGATTATGATATCTCAATATCCGCCATCCGGATTAATTCAAAACTTAACCACATATAAGATTTTGTCTATTTAAATATATCTAACCATCTGATTTAAAATCGCATGGCTTGATTGAAGGTTGCACCGTCTTGAACCTCACTTATTACGAACCAGGTACGATATCTCAGTATCCATATACCAAAATGTATAAAACTTCATCGAATATAGTCTTTTCTCTATTTAATCATATCTTACGGTCTGATCAAAATTTTAATGGTCTTATTAAATGATGCAGTACAATAATATAAGATGTTAGTTACATCTCTGTAATACTAATAAATTAGAATATACAAATATAATGAACATATATTTTATAGGAACGGTTTTTAACAAATAGGAACGGTTTTGTTACTTCATATAATGAACATATATCAATCTCATGAAAAATATTTTATGTTTTTAATTGTCTTAATCCACATATTGTATACTTTTCTTCGCTCATTAACATGTCTGGTACGAGTTTTTATTAGTTTTTTTTTTATTTTCTTGAAAAATGATTAATTATTTGTAACTCTAATAGGAACAATTTTTAACAAATAGGAACGGTTTTGTAATACGGATCTTTATACGTAATCGTTTTTATGATAAAACGATATCGTTTTCTTAGTTTTGGAACGGTAACAGGAACGGCTGGGCCAAAAAATGACCATTCCAAAAAGAGTTCCAACATAATTTCATTTGTCCTGGAGAAATTAAAATTTGAAATGGTTATTTCAAAATGGCCGTTCCAAAAAGAGTTCCAACATAATTTCATTTTGGCGCCTTTTGAAAAATAGGAGGAAAAATTAAAATTTGGAATGGTTAGTTCAAATTGACCGTTCCAAAAAGAGTTCCAACATAATTTCATTTCGACGCCTTTTGAAAAATAGGAGGAAAAATTAAAATTTGGAGTTATTTCAAATTGACTGTTCCAAAAAGAGTTCCAACATAATTTCATTTGGCGCCTTCTGGAAAATAGATGGGGTAAAACGGTGCCGTTTTCTTAGCTTTGGAACGGTCATAGGAATGATCGGCTAAAAAATGACTGTTCCAAATAGTTAATATAAAAGTTGCACTTAGCAGATTTTTGGTCACTCTTCAACTCTCTTTTTCTCTTTCTCTCTGTTCGTCACCGCTCCCACCACTGCCGCCTCTGTCCGCCACCACCCTCCATTTATGTTGTTCGCCACCATCGTCCGCCACCCCCGTCCGATAGCAACACTCCATTCACCCTAACGAGAAGTTAGTAATTTTATTACATGTGTTTTCTTAAATTTGTAATGTATGAATTTTGCAATTTGTAGATATTTTGGGATTATTGTTGGAATATTGTATATATATTCAATGTATGAAATATATCATTGTATATATATTCAATGATTTCTGTTAAAATTTGTTGAAGTGTATGAAATATTTTTGGATTATTTTTGGAATATTCTAAATATTTTGGGTTTTCTGTAAATATATGAAATTAAACATTATTGGAATATTGTTGAAATATTACTGGTATTTTTTAGATTTTTTTTGTATTTTTTCAGATATTTTTTGTAATTTTTCAGATTTTTTTTATATATTTTCTCTATAATTTATAAGAATTTTCTGAAAATTTTCAGAATTTTTCTATATTTTTTCAGAATTTTCAAAATTTAGGACTTTATGAAAAAAATATAATTTAAAAAAACTGAAATTATTTAGAATTCATTGTATAAATTTCTGAAAATTCTAATTTATGAAAATAATAATTTTCCTTAATTTTTGGAAAATTTTATGTTATTTTCTGCAAATTTTGGAATTTTGGGAATTCATTTATGCAATTTTTGGAAAAGGGAATCCATTTTCTGCAATTTTTTTGGAAATTATAATATTAAAATATTTTCAGAAATGCATTTCATTTTTTACAATTTTTTGATATTTTTCTACAGCCTTTTTGTTTAAATTTTTTATAATTTTCTGATTGTTGGGTTAATTAGTGTTGATATGAAATATTAAAAATGCATTTATGATATGAATTGTTGGGTTAATTAGTGTTGATATAGTAATTGATTAATTGTATGTTTAATTGTTGGTTAATTGCTGATAAAATTAGTGTAGAATTCATTGTATAAAATTTTAAAAATAATAATTTTCCTTAATTTTTGGAAATTTTATGTAAATTTATGCAAATTTTGGGAATTGATTTATGCAAATCTTGGAAACTTGGGAATAATTTTTCTCGTTGTAATTTTGGAAATTTTATGTAAATTTTTAAAAATTTTATGTAATTTTAATTCTGCATTTTTTTGAAAATTTTATGTCAATTTCAGATTATTTTAGAATCGGATGGTTCGGCTGGAGACGATGATGGTCGACATGATGAGTATGATGAAGTTGATGCAGGACCATGCTGATGAGGGGGGTGGGGTGTAGATTAGGATTTTTTTTATATTTGTAAATGTAAATTTTTTATATTAACATAATAATTTTTTCCTAATTATCCATTTTAATGTTAATTGCATTTCATTATTCAATATTTATTTAATTAATTAAATTAAACTAAAATAATTAATTTTACTAATTAATTATAATTATAAAATTATTATTTTAAAATTAACAAAAATATTTTTTTAGTAAATATATAATTTAGAAACGGGCTTTTGAACGGTTTGTGAATAACAAATGTTGTTCCAAATTTAATGACTAAATATCGTAGGAACCGTTCCAAAATAAATCATACAACCATCCCAAACATGTATTCCAAACAAAGGATACAATCGTTCCAAAGTATATTCCAATGGAAGGTTCAAACTGTGTTCCTATGCCCGTTCCAAAATAGTGTTATAATGACCATTCCAAATATAAACAAAAGTGTTCCAAAAACTAAATTTACATTTTTAGATAGTCAAACGTATTTAGGAATGGTTTATAAACAAGTAGTACAAAATTCATTACTAATTAGGAACGGTCACCACCCATTCGTTCCAAATAATTAGGAACGCCGTCTATTACGACGGAAGGACTCCCGTTCCTTGGTCGTTCCAAATGTTGGTCCAACAGTGTCCAACTATTAAAAACCGTTCCTAAACCCGTTCCAAATCCCATATTTTTTTGTAGTGTTGGGGCTGCCAGGGGTTGGGGAGGAGGGTCGACGGTGGTGAGGGAAAAGGGAGGGTAGGCAGCGGGGATCTAGGGCAGGGGGCGAGCGTGGGGTGGGTAGGGGGTAATTTTTTTAAATAATAGTTTTATTTGTGTAAATTAAAAGTATATAATATAATATTTTAAATTAAAATCCACCCCATTTCAATTGCCACGTAGGTTTAAAAATTCTCAAAATCTGTCCAATTGGCATGTCATGTAATATTCCCGGCCAAGAAAGCAAAAATCGACCATCGAAGGACTAAATCTCAGCAATTTTACAAGCTACTAGACTTAGAAAATAATGGGCATATACTAGAAAAAAAATATTATTTAACCATGGCTAATTTCCATGGTTAAAATAAATAATTATGGTAAATAGTCATTCTCCCTGGCCATGCAACGGTTGTTGATCATGGTTTTTGCGAGTGTGGCGAAAGCATTTGCCATGTCTTTTATTTGCTATGACTTCCATTGTGGATAATCTAGGTTTTTGCAATGATTTTTGTTTAACCATGGCTAATAATAAGTATTGCCATGGTTTTGGTCCATAGCTAATACAATTGTAGCTATAATTTTTTTTCTAATGATAATTACCAAACTAAAATTAATTTTGAGCATACTTAACGGACTAAAAAAATAATTTTCCCTTATTCTATTACTTCTTAATTGAGTATTCTTTGCTGAATTCCCCATGATGTATTAGGGATATTGTTATTTTTGTTTGTGATAGGAATTTGAGATGATAAGGTTATGAAATGTACTCACATTTTTGTGCTCAAATAAATTGTAGGGTAAATTACAATAACCTCCTTTAAGGTTTAACATAATTATGGATATCTCCTCATTATTTCAAAAATTGTAATACTCCCTTGAGATTTGTAATCGTCTAAAAAATAATCCATTTATATTCATTTTATAGGTGATATGACCAAAATGCCCTTATGCAAATCTAATTATTTTTTAAAATTTTCTAAATTTGTTTAGACAAAAATGGGCAGGGGAGGTTTCTTGCATTTTTTTTTACACATAGGAGCAGTAATGTAATTTATCTTGGCTGATTTTATACAATTGTAAAAACAAAATCTAGGGCAAAATGAACCATTTCAGGCTCTTGGTTAAAAAGTACAAACCTCATGAAGTATTTGTAATTTTTAAAATAATAAGGGATATCCGTATTATGTCAAACTTTAGGGGAGGTTATTGTAATTCACCCTAAAATTTATATCAAGGCTTATGTACCAATATGTATATTTATGTACCAATATACAAATGATACCAATTTTCTATTATGTACCAATTTTCAAATGTGCATAATCAATATAAAATAGCAAATAAATTGTAATGGAAACATAATGTCTTAGCATTCGAAAGCACACAAAATGTGCATGTTTCTCTGTTTACATAAAAAAGAGGGTTTATTGCAATTTTCGTCCTGTAATTATAGGTATTTGGCGTTTTGGTCCTTTAAATTTTTAGGATAGCAAAATAGTCCTTTAATTTTTTAGTTAATTGCAATTTTCATCCTGTAATATAGGTATTTTGCGTCTTGGTCCTTTAAGTTTCTAGGATAGCAAAATAGTCCTTTAACTTTTCAATTTTCGCGATTTTCGTCCTCTGGTCGCTGAATTTTTTAAAACTTGCGGGCATAATGGTACGCGATGAGGTTGATTTCTTCTTGAGTGATACCACATTCAGGCATTGCCCCTTCTTTCCGCGGGTTTAAAAGCCTCACATGTGAATCGCGTGCCATTATTTCAGCGAGTTTTAAAAAATCCGGCGACCAGAGGACGAAAATCGCGAAAATTAAAAAGTTAAAGGACTATTTTGTTACCCTATAAACTTAAAGGATCAAAACGCTAAATGCCTATAATTACAGAACGAAAATTGCAATTAACCCTAAAAAAGATGCACAGTATCCAAAAGCACCAGTTACAAACTTATATGTAAACTGCACAAGCATTGGTGCATCTGCCATTCGAAAACACAATTGCTAAAGTTCCTAATATGTTGTAATCTGGCTCAAGTCTAAGAATTTTTTTTTTATTATTATTAGAATCATATAGCTGTAGATGGCATTCTTGCTATGGAAGAAAATACTGGAATGTGTCGATGGCCAATCATGAGTGGAAGGGCTCTAATTTGCATTCTTGGTTGTAGAGAATTATGTTGGTTTGGCACGGCCAATTTTTAGTAGTGCAATAACCTTCCTTTTTCTCTTTTGTGATAGGAAATCACAAGATGACATCTTAGGACAGAAAATTTCCAATTTGCATGCATCTCTTCTTATCCTAACAGGTGGTTCAGGGGCTTCATTTCGTTCATTTTGGTTCAGTTGAATCATGGTTTTCAATTGATTCATGGGCCTCAGTTTGTTCATGAACTTCAATGTCCTGCATTGTTAAAAAAATGAAAGGTTTATTATGGAAAATTATAATTTTAGTCCTGGAACTTAAGGGGGAGGCAATTTTGATTTTGTACGAATTTATTTTTGTAATTTAATCCTGTAATTATAAAATTTTGGTAATTTTGGTCCTTTTTAGCTGGAAAAATGCATGTGCTGAGCAAATGACCTTGATTGGCGCTTTCTGGCGAGATCGAACCAAAATTGCCAAAATTTAGAAGTTACAGGACTAAATTGCTAAAATCAATTCATACAGGACCAAAATTGCCATTCACCTAAGTTACAGGATGAAAATTACAATTTTTTCCCTAAAAACCTCATATTTTTTTGCTGAAAATTTCACTTTTTTTACTCCTCTTAAAGAAATAAATTAATAATAACGTTTACAATTGAAAAATTAGAATGTTAAAAATATATTTTTCAAGCTCTGTAAATCAATATGCCCCCAGTTTGGTGAGGGTTGTGTTTATAAAAAAACTATAAAAGTATTATTTTTACAATAAAATCACCTATTTTTTACTTTTCTTAGAGAAAATAAATGAATAAAGTCTATATTTCAAAAAATTAGATCCATACAAATTTAAAATTTTAAGCATTGCATATCAACATGCGCTCAATGTGGGGTGTGTTCAGGGAAGTGCTGAACAAATAAACAATAAAAACTCATATTTTTTTGCTGAAAATTCCACTATTTTTTCCTCATAGAGAATATAAATAAATAATGTCTTTTAATTGAAAAGTTAGAGCCATAAAAGTATATTTTTCAACATTCGCAAATTAACATGCCCAACAAGGGGTTTGGCGATGGTAGCGCTGAACAAGTAGACTATAAAAAATTAATATTATTTTGTACTAAAAATTCACCTATTTTTTACCCCTTAGAGAAAATAAATTCATAAAGTCTATAATTCAAAAATTACAAGCATAAAAATATAATTTTCAAACACCGCAGATCAACGTGCTCCTAGCATAGAGTTTGTGTCGAGGGCAGTGCTGAACAAATAGCCTAAAAAATAAAAAATTATAATTTTCATCCTGTAACTTAGGCTTGGCAATTTTGGTCCAGCACGAATTGATTTTCGCAAATTAGTCCTGTGACTTTGAAAAATTAGCAATTTTGGTCATTTTTCGCCGAAAAAATACATGTGTCAGGCACATGATCTTTATATTGGAGCTTTCCGAAAATTGACAAATTTTCAAAATTACAGGACTAAATTGCGAAAATCAATTTGTTCAAGACCAAAATTATCACTCTCCTCAAATTACAGGACAAAAATTATAATTTTTTCAATTTATTATATAGCAATACAGGAAAGATTAACAAAAAAAACTCACATGGAGGTGGAGGTCGGGAGACTATCTTGGGACCACACACATTAAAAATAATATCAACATTTACAGCAAGTCAACAGAAAAAAAAAAAGAACAAAAACATTTTTGACAAATAAAAAGCAACAAAACATTTTTAAAAAATGAATAATCCTCATGTGTTGCACTTCTTTTGAACGCCATCGTACTCAAATTTGTTGGGAATCTTCTGACAAATCTCTTTTCCAGCCGAAGAACTCTCAAAAAAAGCAATTTTTTCACTCGGGATTTAGTGGACTAAGAACGGTGGCATGGAAATTAGGGATTTTGAGGAAAAGTATTTGGGAATCTTTCATTTCACACTCAAATTAGGTGAGAACGCAAATGTAATCTTCGTGTGCCTGTCACGGGGATGTCATTTTTCCCTCCCATTCTAAGTCAGCAAGTCTGACGTTGCTATTTTAATGCCACATCATTTTATTTTATTTTTAACACAGTACTCCCATGCCACGTCTACAATATAACAGCCAATTAGGGTGAAATTCCTAATTTTCTATCGGCATGTGCATCACATGTGGGGTTTTCTGGTGACTTGTAAAATTCTGGCAACATTAGTCATTAATTGCGAATTTTAAAAATCTACATGACTATTTTGCTACCTTAAAAAGATAAATAACTAAAATATTAATGGGGTCAAGTTACAGGACAAAAAATACATTTCAAGCTAAAATTTATAATGCAAATTCAGTCCGCCAAACTTTACGGTGAAAAATATTTTAGCCCAAGTTTGAACCAATTATACGATAATATAATATATTTTATTATGTGATTGGTGTACAATTCAAAGAGAACGAGTATTCACATGATAAAGTAACGATAGGGACCAAAATGTGTTAAAAAAAGTGTTAGTTTAGGGACCAAACTTATCAACCCGGGAGGGAAAAAAACTTATCTTTGCTGGCCTTGGAGCATGGCTGGTTCATGAAATTAGTTAAAAACAACAACTCCCACCTTTTTGGGTAAACTTCATTTATGGTTTCATATATTAGCCCCAGTTTAATTGTGGTCCCAATAGTTATAAAAATCTCAACTTCAAATAATATTTTTCGATTTGTCTCAATTTGGTCCAACGTCAGAAATTGACGGAAAAACGTTAACTTTCGTTAAAATGATGCACCTGCCCCTCACATGGTTCGTATTTTGAGAAAATATATACATGTAATGACAGAAAAGAAGGGGAAAATCTCAAATGAGGGTTCATACACGACTTTTTTCTCTTCCTTCTTCACCCAAATTCTGCTTCCATCTCTGAGAAAATGGAGTCAACAAGTGATTCGGCTTCTACCCGAAAATCTCTCATGTGTTATTGTAGTAAGACTGCATCTTTAACACGTATTCACATCATTTTTTTTTTCAAATTTCGACAAACATCAACAGATTTTTTGAAATAAAAAAAGAGGAAAAACTTACAGTAATCGGGTGGGGGGAAATCATTGAACTTTGGATCTCGAAGGCTCATACTTCTCGCAACAATCTGTTGCTCTTTCACTTCTTTGATTGGAGATTCGGAAAAAAAGAAGGGCTTACAAGGGTTTTTTGCGGAGGAAAGGGCAAGGATTTGGGAAAGAAATTAGGGTTAGAAATATGTGATTTTTCTCCAAATACGCAAGTTATACGAACCATATGAGGGGCATGTGTCTCATTTTAATGGAAGTTAACGTTTTCCGTCTATTTCTGATGTTGGGACCAAAATCGAAATAAATCGAAAGATATTGTCTTAAAATTGAGATTTTTGTAATGATTAAAACCAAAATTGAACTGAGTTTAATATATGGGACCAAAAATCAAGTTGAACAATTAAGAAGAATAAACAATTTAAAAGATGAAGTCAAAAGGTACCTGGCCAAACAAAAGGAAGTGGGAATCGAGTGAAATCAAGCTAGGGTTTTTCTAGGGGAGAATGAGAGAGTTCGGGAAGAATGAGGGTTTCACCTGAAGAACCATAGGTTTTCCCCTCTAATTTCAGCTTTACGTGCACATCATGTGATGGACTTCGTTAATTCTAATGCCAGAAATAACGATATGAGTCAAAAGTGTTAAAAAAATATTAGTTTAGGGGTCAAAATTATCAAGGCTGATAGTTTGAGAGTCAAAACTAAATAAGTGGTCGAGTAAGAGGACAAAAATCATAATTCTCCCATTTTTGGACTAAACATTTAAATTTTAAACAAAATTTGGGATCAAAATCCAAATTTCATATAGTGTGAAACCAAAATTAAAATAACTTTATTCTTGTGGGATCAAGTTTGAAATATTGCCGCCGTCCTTAGCCACAATCACTTTTCTCTTACATCCCTCTTTTCCGACACCTCTCCCCTCAATGCATCCGTGTCTCTCGCTCCACTCACCACGTTCGACATACCTTAACCTTCTCCCACGTATATATGCTACGAAAATTCAGTACCTTATCCAATTTTCTCTGAGTATATAAACGCACAACCTTTTCTTTCCCTTTGACATCATCATTACACTGAACTCCTTCCGACCAGAAACACAGAGAAACATTGAAGGCTAGAGAAAAAGACAGCAATTCTACCAATTCATGGATACAAGAAAGAGAAGCACTAGGATTCTAATGTTCCCATGGCTTGCTCATGGCCATATCTCACCATTCCTCGAGCTGGCGAAGTCACTTTCGAAGAGAAACTTCGTCACTTACATTTGTTCTTCACCAGTAAACCTAAATTCCATCAGAAAGAACCTGTCCTCAAAAGACTCCATTTCCGTAAAACTTGTTGAGCTTCACATTCCCACCACGCCAGAACTCCCCCCTCATTACCACACCACCAATGGCCTCCCACCCCACCTCATGCCCAGCCTCAAGAGAGCCCTCGACAGGGCCCGGCCCGCCTTCTCCACCATCCTCCAAACCCTCAAGCCTGACCTGGTTTTATACGATTTCCTCCACTCGTGGGCGCCGGAGGAGGCCCAGTCGCAGAATATTCCGGTGGTGGTGTTTCTGAGTACCGGAGCTGCAGCGACTTCTTTGATTATGTACCATGTGTTTTGAGCCTAGATTGGAGTACCCTTTTCCGGGCATATACTTCCGGGAACACGAGTATGGTAACTTCTGCCGTCTGGCTAAGTCCACCGGCAGCGATACTAATGATTCTTTGAGATTCAAGGATTGCATCAGACGTTCGTGCGATGTAATCCTGATCAAGACGTTCCGTGAACTGGAGGGACAATACGTAGATTTTCTCTCCGACCTGACTCGGAAGAGGTGCTTACCCGTTGGGCCCCTTGTTCAGGAGGTAGGCTGCGAGATGGAGGATGAAGGGAATGATATCATGGAATGGCTCGATAGGAAGGATCGTCGTTCGACGGTTTTCGCCTCGTTTGGGAGCGAGTACTTCTTGTCGGCGAACGAGGTCGAAGAGATAGCTCATGGGCTGGAGCTGAGCGGGCTTAACTTCATATGGGTTGTCAGGTTTCCTCGCGGGGGCGAGAAAATCAAGATTGAGGAGAAACTGCCGGAAGGGTTTCTTGGGAGAGTTGAAGGAAGAGGGTGGGTAGTGGAGGGATGGGCACCGCAGAGGAAAATACTGTCACATCCGAGTGTTGGAGGATTTTTGAGCCATTGTGGGTGGAGTTCTGTGATGGAAGGGATGTATTCCGGCGTGCCCATTATTGCCGTGCCGATGCATCTGGACCAGCCGTTGAATGCTAGGCTGGTGGAGGCGGTGGGGTTTGGAGAGGAGGTGGTGAGGAGTAGAGAAGGAAATCTTGACAGGGGAGAGGTGGCGAGGGTGGTGAAGAAGGTGGTGGTGGGGAAAAGTGGCGAGGGGTTGCGGCGGAGGGTGGAGGAGTTGAGTGGGAAGATGAGAGAGGAAGGGAAGGAGGAGATTGATTCAGTGGTGGAGGAATTGGCGACATTGGTTAGGAGGAGAGAGAGATCAGACCTGAGTCTCAGGTCTGAGAATTCTATGACGGAATTGCATGTGATGATCATGAAGAATAGGGAAGGGATGTTGAGTGAAAATACATGAGCTTTTCGGTGAAAGGCAGAATATTTATAGTTAGAAATGAAAATAGTTGGAATTATTGATTATGTTAACCCCCCCTTTTTTTTTTCTTTTGTTGGATAGGAGATTATGTTTCATTGTAGTTACATCAATATTTTCATGTTATTAATTAGAAGATGTTTTATGGCCTGAGGTCAATGAAAAAACTCTCCTAATAACAATAGCATGAAGTTAAAACATTTATTATACTAATTGCTTTGCATAGTTTTTTGCATTAGTTCTTGATACCGACATTTTGGCAAAATAATTGTCATACTAACATGTGAAATTCATTATTTTGAATAAACAAAAAAAATTAATGATTAAATACAGGAAAATTGCAATATTTTTCTTGTAATTAAGTTTGGTAAACTTTGGTATTATAGGAATAGATTTTTATATACGAATAGATTTTTTATAATTTAGTTCTGTAATTTTAAAAAGATTAAAAAGCAATTTTCACTTTATAGCTTTGTTTTTTTACATTTTAGTTTGGGTTAATTACACTTAGACCCTCTCTAAAAAAGCATAATTACACTTTCCCTCAAAGAAGTTTTGAAATTATACTTACACCCCTTTTAAAAATTCTTTGTTTACACTTGACCTCCATTCGTTAGAGTTTGGGCGGAAAATGTTCATTTCAACAAAAATAATTACATAAATTTTCAATTTTACCTCTCATTTAACATTCTCGTGCAATAATTTTGTACTTATACGGAAAAAATATAATAATATTGGCCTCACTCTATACATATACGTTATACTTATCCTCTTATAAGTACAAAAATATACATGAGAATGTTAAATGATGGAAAAAATTGAAATTTTATGTAATTATTTTTGTTCACGTGAACATTTTTTCTCCAAACTCTAACGGATGAGGGTCAGGTGTAAACAGAGAATTTTCGGAGGGGGTGTAAGTGTAATTTCAAAACCTTTTTGGGGAAAGTGTAATTATACATTCTCAGAGGAGGTGTAAGTGTAATTAACCCTTTTAGTTTTGTAATTAACCAGAGTTGCGAAAAAGTTACGTATTTTTTTTAAGGGAAAAAAGTTTTAGTAGACTAACTTGGCTCTCGTTCAATTTTAGTACACTAATTTTGGTAATTATCACATTTTATACATTATGTTGTAATTTTACTTCAATTAGGTCCAATTAATCGGAATTTGCTGACGTGGTCAATTTTTGTTTACGTGTCCGTGGCGAAATTAACCACGTCAGCACATGACGTGACCGGCGATGACGTGGCGGGATGATTTGGATGTATTTTCTTCTATAAGGATGAATTTTAGTACACTAACTTTAGCATGGTTTAATTTTAGTCCAATAACTTTGAATGAGGTGAAATTTAAGTCCTCTGGCATTATGTCTAGGGGGTGTCACTGCCCATTTATATTTATATTATAAAAAAATTAAATATAAGTGTACCGTTGAAAACGGTACACTTATATATTTATGACTAATCGCTAGTTGCGAGCTGCACTCACGACCAACCCTCATTTTTTTTTTTTTAAATTTGTTAACTCTTTATAATTATTAGTTAAAGTAAAAATAATAATTATTAATACTTAATTAGATATAATTAATTATTAATAATTTGATAATTGTTAATATAGCTATTAAACCAATTAATTAGAGAATGATAAATTTAATAATATAGTTGTTAATGTTAATTAATTTGATATATATTAATTATTAAAAATTTGATAATATAGTTGTTAATCATAATTTAAAAAATAGATAATTATATATTTTATAATTATTAATAATTTGATAATATATTTGTTAATTATATATAATTATTAATATAATTGATATTATTATAGCCGGGATCTTTTCCTTTTCATACTTATCAGTTCAGTTGGATCATCTATTTTTTAAACTATGATTAACAACTATATTATCGAATTTTTAATAATTAATCTATATCAAATTAATTAATATTAACAACTATATTATCAAATTAATTAAAATTATCTTAATAATATTACATTCTATACGAAAAAATTAAAAATATTTATATCATTATTATAATTATTATTCTGTACCTAAATTTCACCTCATTCAAAGTTATTGGACCAAAATTAAACCATGCTAAAGTTAGTGTACTAAAATTCATTCTTATGAAAGAAAATACATCCAAGTCATCCAGCCACATCAGCCACCTGCTACATCATGTGCTGACGTGGTTAATTTCGCTGGACACATCAACAAAAATTGGTCATGTTAGCAAATTCCGGGCAATTGACCGAAAAATTGGAAGAAAACCCTCAATTGAACTTAATTGAAGTAAAATTGCAACATAATGTATAAAATGTAATAATTACCAAAGTTAGTGTACTAAAATTGAACGAGAGTCAAGTTAGTGTACTAAAAAAAGTTTTTTCCCTTTTTTTAAAATGTTCGGTTTTGAGATAGGAATTTAAAATGTTCGATTTTGAGATAATTCCTATCGGAATGTTTTACGTGTTAGCAAATTAACTTTTTAGAAAAAAGAATATCCACATGGAAAAGTTTGCCATGTTAGTCCAATAACATTGAATAGGAGGAAGAAAAACCACAACTCACGTGTTATGCATGCGAGAGAAAAAAATTTATGCCCTATGTGAGTGCGAAGAGGGAAAAATTAGAAAGGCAACCCACACGAAAGTCCCTAAATTACAACCCAAAAATTTCCTTTGTTCCTGAGTTGGCGTGTGGAGAAGAGGAGTGTGAGTGTGCCATTGCTACAATCTTGGAGCGCCATGGTGCTAAAAGGACCAAGGAGGCGTGTACACATGCCCTCTCCTCGATACCATAAGAGGGTCCACTATTTAAAAATTAGTTTTTTTCTTTTCTTTTTTTTGTCTGAAAGTGATGTTGTAGTGAAGTGTTTGTAAATATTCTATTTTGTTTAAGTTTTTGTGGTCCCTTCCTGTTATTTTTAATTGTGTGTGGTCTCATATGTTTTGTGCTTTTACTATGTATAGACAGTTTTTTGTTTTTGTTTTTGTTTTTTGGTTTTTTGTTTAATATAAAGACCCTAAGAGTGAATCAATTACACTTTGTTTATATTATGGTGGTGAGACTAGGCATGTGCCCGAAGCTTTGTATGTAGGTGGGAGTGTATGTAAATTTTACTATGTGTTGCTTAAGGAGGTTTGTATAAAGTCTTGCAATCTCTTTAGTGATAGTGTTCGGATAGCAAAGGGGAGGAAATATTATACAATTGTTAACAAAGGGTTTAAGTTGACATCAATGATTTTAGGAGGGAATGGAAGAAAGTTCTTTAAGCATAGAGAAATGTTTGTGTATGTTGAGGGTGCAGTTGGTGATGGGGTTGTTGAGGTTGCTCAGGTGGGTGATGGGGTTGGAGAGGTGGCTGGTGAGGGGGATGTTGAATACAAATTTTTGGGTGAAGAGGGTTTAGAGGAGGTGGTTGATAGTGATTTGAGACAGGGTTGGGTGAAAATGAGGAGTAGGCTAATGAACCAGACAGGGATGAAGGGGAAATTGTGGGGGAGACTGGTGAATCTAGTGATGAAGGAGAGGATGATGTTGTGGACAATGAGGGTGATTTAGATGACCATAGGAATTCAGATGGTGAGCAGGGTGATGGACATTTACTTTCTATCTTTAATCCCTAAAAAATTTATGACCCTGTTTTTGAGCTTGGGATGTTGTTTAGCAATAAAGATGAGTTTAAGGAGGCATTGCAATCTCATGCAATTAAGTCTAAAAGAACACTAAAATTCATAAAAAATGACAAAGCAAGGGTGTATGTTAAGTGTGGGGCTATTGACTGCGAATGAAGATACATGCAATAAAAGTAAAGGGTGAAAAAACTTTCCAAATCAACTTGTTGTGTGACCATGCATCACTCATGTCCTCAGATATACAATGTGAAAAATGTGAAGACAAAATGGTTAAAAGAGAAGTCTCTGCAAAAATTTAAATCAGTCCCTAAAAAGTGTGTCAAAGGATTTAGAGTTGACATAATAAATGAGTTGAGGGTATACGTGTCAAGGCATCAAGCCTATAGAGCCAAAAAAGTTGCATTAAAGGAAATAGAGGGTAGTCCTGAATGGCAATATGCTCGATTATGGGACTATGCAAAAGAGATCAGGAAGACAAATCCTGGCTCTACTGTAATAGTTGGAACTGGACAGTTTGAGGGGAAGGAAATGTTTAATAGATTCTATGTCTGTTTTGGGGCTTTAAAGGTTGGGTTTAGAGCTGGATGTTGGCCCATAAGTAGGGTTGATGGATGCCATCTAAAGGAGCCTCATGGGGATATCCTTCTCACTACAATTGGGGTAAATTCGAATAACAATTTTTTTCCCTATTTCCTATGCATTAGTGAGTAAGGAATGTAGGGAAAGTTGGTAGTGGTTTCTCGTAGTGTTAAAACATGACTTGAACATTGTGAGAGAACATGAATACACATTCATGTTTGATTTTGAAGAAATCTCACTACAAAAAAATAGACCTATAGCAACAGATTTTTGCAACGAATTTCATGAAAAAATTGTTGCAAAACAGATTTGCCACGGAATTTTGCAACGAAAAATTTTCCATTGCTATAGGTACCACTGCTATATAGCGACGGATTTTTTGTTCGTTGCAAAATATTGCCACGATCTTTTATCTATTGCAAAATTCGTTATTTGAAAAAGTTGACTTTTTATATTTTACAACGACTTTGCGATGATATATTCGTAGCAAAGTTGATGGCAATTCATTGTAAAAATTGGGTTTTATTTGCATCTACATTTGCAACGAAAAATCGTTCCAATATTGCAACGGAATGTTTGCAACGTCATTCCGTTGCAAATTTGCAACGAAATATTTAGCTATAATCCGTTGTAAAATCATTTTATTTGCAATGACATTGCAATGGAAGTCGTTGTAATATTGCAATAATTTTTTGCAACGACATTCCGTTGCAAAATTTGAATCCCTACAAAGTATCAAATAAATAATTATAAAAACAATTATAATATAATATTTAAAATATTTTTAAAACAATCAAACATTTGAAATTTTCTTACATGATATCCTTCGGAGTAATGACATTCAATGGAGTTGCATCGAAAAGGATATTATTAGATGATGGTCTAACCTTATGAGCCCTACCATCCTCTAAATCCACCTTGTACCATATCTACGTGAACATAGTTGAAGTTTTAACTTGTGATATAACTAAGTTACATTAGTTTAGTTAAATTTTTAACTTGTGATATAACTAAGTTAAATTAATTTGGGTAAAGATTTTAAGTTGAATGTTAACAAAATTACATTAGTTTAGATGAGTTTTTGACTTGTGAGTTAACTAAGTCAAATTAGTTTAGTTAAAGAATTTAAGTTGAAAGTTAACAAAATTACATTAGTGGAGTTAGGTTTTTAACTTGTGAGTTAACTAAGTTAAATTAGTTTAATCGAAGATTTTAACTTGAAAGTTCACTAAGTTACATTAGTTTAGTTGAATTTTTAACTTGTTATATAACTAAGTTAAATTAGTTTAGTTAAAGATTTTAAGTTGAAAAATTAACTAATTAGTTAAATCAGTTTAGTTAAATTAGTTAACTAAGTTAAATTAGTTTAGTTGAATTTTTAACTTGTGATATAACTAAATTACATTAGTTTAGATGGGTTTATGTTAATATAAATTCTAATCTACAATCATAACCAACAACACTCATCCAACCTCATCAATACAGTTATCATTCCCATCCACCTCATTAATATACCAACCACAGTCATGTTCTACGCACACCTCAAACAATAGTTATAAAAATTAAACAAATTAAGGAGACAAACTATAAACTGACATTGAGTTATAAACTATAAACTCTAAACAAGAAACAGAAATAATATGTACAAGTAAATGGGATCTGTAATGTATTAATCAGGCCAAGACCTTAAACATCTAAATTTGATGTGGAAATATAAAACTAACTACTCTTTCATATGGTAGCTTCACAGTTCCAGTAAATAGAAGCAACTATTAGATTCTTCTATTAACATTTGTTTATAAAGGTAACATTAGCTAACCTTGGAAATTGGGAAGGATTGAAACTGAAAATTGTTCAAGTAGGATCTTTCTTATGATGCTATTTTTTTTTCTTATTTTATGCTAATATTCCAGTAAATAGAAGCAACTATTAGATTCTTCTATTTAATATTTGTTTATAAAGGTAACATAAGCTAACCTTCTTTGACTTATATTGGGAATGGATTTGACTTTTAAGATGACCAAGGTTGATTTCATCTGAAATAATCGCGGCATCGATGATGGCAAGTACCTACCTAAAGATTATTTGGGTACTCTTTACTATGACATCGTTAATAATGAGATGAAGACGAGCTCAGAATCTTCTGCTCTACAAAGCAAACAGGGAAACAACCTAAATGAACTGCTAGGCTTGGACGGTATATTCATTCTGGTCCCAAAGCAGACAGAAAAAAAAAAAAAAAAAAAACCATTGGGGCCAAATGAATATGTAATAAGGCATATTCAGGAGCATGGTTCAATGTATCGGTATCGGCGATAATATCGGCGGGTATTGTTCCACATCGGTCGCGGCGTATCGGGATATTATCGGGCAATACCAAGCAAAAATGTTATACAATGCTTAAAAAATTCCAAAAGAATTAGTAAAATTATAAAAACAATAAAGCACTACAAACTACTATATAATATTACAAATCAAAAGTTTTCTAATATCAAGCATCGATAAATTACAAAAATACTTAAGATATACAAGCATGATCAAAAGAAAGTGGATCGTCGATGGGGCTCAAAATGATCGGCATCATCGTTATCACTTCTCCTGTAATAATCATGTGAACTAGGTGAGTAATTATGACTGAAAGGCGTGGCGTAAGAACCAGCATTGATAACACCTGTCGGGTGAGAAGGTATTCCATATGGAAAGTACATCACTGGTTGAGTTGGTATGATATAAGGGCCTTGTGGGAAAACACCTTGATACGGTAGATTGTAAGGCACTTGAGGAAGTGACTGTGGTGGCATTACATGCTCCATGTTCTGGTTGTGATAGTTTGAACCTTGATAGTATGTACTAGTACCACTACTATGAGAGGATTCTATAACTGAATGTCGATTACTCTCACCAAGGCTATCTGTAGTGTTTCCACGATTTCTTCTTCTAGCCCGAGATCTCTCACTATGTGTACTTGTTGATGACCCCTGATATCCTTGCAATTGGTGTGGTCTGTAGTCATCAATTTCCAGATTCTGCATAGAGTACTGGAGGTCAGGCTGTCTTCTACCATGTCTTTGTGATTGAGAATCATCATTTTGACTGGGGAAATTCGACAAATTGGATAGGAACTGACGTTGATTCTCTATTCGGGGGCGATACCCATGGTCTGTGTCTTGAGTTGCATAGTAATTTTCATCTCCTTCAGCCCATGTCATGCCATGACTTTGTTGGGTATCTTTGTGCCCATTTCCATCTCCATCATTGTCATCATCGTCGTCGTCGTCGTCATCATCATCATCATCATCATCGTCATCGTCATCACTATCATCCTGATTGCTTGACCTTGGTAAAATATGTTTATCATTTCTTGAGGACGAAACTTGTCCAATTTTGTCCTTGAACATGACTTGTTTAGCTTTTTCCTACGATGAAACATGTTTATCTTTCCCTTTTGATGACCTTTCAATAGACCAACGAGACAAAGGAAGCATGACATCATCATCCTCATCGTTTGGTGCATTGTGCCTAAGTCCTTCTTCATTCTGTTGGTTGTCTTCATCTAACCACTCTAAATCATCTTCGGGTGGCAGTGGCTCTTCGTTTTCCCGTGTCCACTCGTCCAAGATGTCATTGTCATGAAAGATATGATTAAGATCAATTGGACTATAATAGTCGTCATCTTCTCTTTGATACATCAAATTTCTGACTCTTAATCGCATATTATAATGGGCATACCCCAACTTATGCAACTTTTGGTTGCCAAACGGTTACGCAGTTTAGTATAAATCAATGACCAAGTACTCCAATTTCTTTCACACCCAGATGATGCGCATGTTTGACTCAACACCTTAACTACTATCCTCCAAAGGTTGGGTGCTTCATCACCGTAATTATACCACCATTGAGCTAAAATAAAATTTATATTTAGATGTCACGTGAATGTTATGCATTATACATACATAAGTACTTAGAATCATTAATACCTGCGAGAGACGTAGATACTGCTTGTCTCATCAGCCGTTTCGTATTCTTCAAAATTGTCTTCTTCCTCGTCACCATCTTTCGTTTCATTATCCTCATCAACAAAAAATTGTGTGCCGTTGATGTCATCTAGAGGTTGAATTTTATTTTCAATAGTAACCATTGGAACATATTCGACTTCAGATTTTATGTTTACTAACCTCGCTACCGCAGATAACTGTGAGTGAGTTTCGCTCCCAGCATATAATGACTGATCTACAGCACGCACGACATCAAAAAACTTTTCAGACAATGCTCCTAAATTGTCAGCCTCATCATAATTAGAACTCGGACCAACCTCGTTTGCATATGATTGATTGCTAGGATATGTCGAATCATTGAATACATCCCCTGTGGACAAATCATATGATTTGTACTTACGATTTTTACATACACTACATGGACAACGAATTTTCTCCCCATTCATAAAATCATGTTGTATTTTTGCCCAGTCTATAAACTCAGTGACCCCATCTATAAATTCTTTTGAAAGATGACGATTACCGGTCATTCTTCTCATACATCCACTTTCTCAATTCTCTCAACATCTTCTTATAAAATCAACAAATGTTATACATATTCATTAACATACATACATACATAAAAAAACTAAAAATTCTAAGAATAAAATGAATATATATAAATAAATTAGTAAAAATTTTGTACTAACTTTAATATAAGTCAACTAAATATCCAAATGTGTGACTCGTTGCACTAACGTGATTATTAACGGTCTAATGCAAAGATTGATTAAAAAATCGGTTGTGTGGATGGAAGAAGAGAAGAGTAAGAGGTTATTGGATGATTATAAAATAAGTGTGAACTAGAATGAAGGTTTTCTTATATTACGCTTTTAGCAACGGATTACAACAGAATGATATTTTCGTTGCAAAATCCATTGCAAAACATAAAGAATTTCAAAATAGTGGATTACAGCTGTCACAAACATATTGCAACGGACGTATCCGTTGCAAACACCGTTGCAAATCCAACGGCTCAATAATTAATGCCTACAGTTGTATGTATGGATTGCAACGACTTCATAGGTCGTTGCAATACCGTTGCAAAATTGTTGGCAAGTTTTGCAATGAAAAAGTATTCCTCGCTAAATCTGTTGCAAATCACAATATTTACTTTACAATGACACGTTTTCATTGCAAAGTCCGTTGAACATTTTTGAAATGGATTTAATTAGAATTTTCGTTGCAAAGTATGCAACGAAAGATTTTCTTTGCAAAAATCGTTGCAAGTTTGCAACAGAATTTATCGTTGCAACATTTTGCTACGACTTTTGCAACGACTTATGTTGAATGTGGGATATCTTAAAGTTGATCGAATTTTGCAACGGAATATTGCAACGGATAGTCCGTTGCAAAATATCATTGTTAATTTGCAATGGAAGTTGCAACAAAAATACTAAAAAATTCAGAATTCGTTGCAAAATCGTAGCAAAAGTCGTTGCAAATTTGCAACAAACTAATCCGTTGCAAAATGTCCATTGCTATAGCTCTGTTTTTTTGTATTTTCTTCCTAGGGTGTGACCACAGGTTTTGTGTAAGGCACTTACACAACTTTAAAGGGGCTGATTTTAGAGGATTAGCCTACAAAAATGCCTTGTGGAATGCAGTAAAAGCATGCATATAAGGTGAATGGAAAATCAGAATGCAGCAAATGAAGGACCTTTCAGAATTTGCACATGAATGGTTTAATGCTAAACCTACAGTTCAGTGGTCTATGAGTCACTTCAATGAGATATCCCAGTGTGATATGTTCACTATAAAAAAAATGCGAAAATTGGAATGGATATAGATGACCGTTCCAAATAAAAACGGTAAGTGGAACTGTTGTGGAACGGGAAACCGTTGATAACGTCACTTTTGAGTTAATGGTAGTACAAACGTATAAGAACAGCACGACCGATCCTATTTGTGTGCCAACATATGTGTGCCAATATGTAAACTCATTACCGTTCCTAAAAGAGACCGGATATATTTTGGTATTCCATTTGGAACACATGTGTGAAAGTTGGAACGGCTACTGAACCGAGAACACGTACCGTTCCTATATGTGTTCCAAATCCCTGCTCTATTTGGACCGATTTGCGTGACCATTCCAATATGTAGTGCTAAATGAGACCCTTTTATACCATGAGCAAAAATATAATGCAATGACCGTTCCAAATTGTGGGTATATAGAAAATGCAGTGTTGTTACAATTACCGTTCCCAATTGTGGTCCAATTAGGAACGGTAACATTGTGTGTGACTACAACCGTTCCTAATATGCCATAATGGCTATATTACAACGGTAAGATTACCGTTTCTACATCCGTTCCTGAGATCGTTCCTAAAGCTGGATCAACGGGTAGTTGTGTGTTCCAAATAATATTCCAATACCCGTTTCAATATTTTTCTCTATATATGTCCCCCTTCTTTCTCATTGTTCTTATAATTACTCTCCAACTCATTTTGTTGTAACTCCCCTATTGATTCTTTATACGGAAAATCGAACATATCAATTATTTTGCATGAATTTTGCATTGATATTGATATGTGTTTTGCTCAGGTAAGAAGTTAAAATTCTGTAATAGTTAGTTATATATATATAATATATTCTCGTCATTTAATTACTGTTGTGAATTACGTAGGACCAATCATGTTAAGACAGTTGAGGAAATGATGAATGATCGAGACGTCCTGGGTGTGACGTCGGAGTTTGAGGATGGTGTTACAATATTTTTAGAATGGACCCAGTCTCAGCGTGTATATATGGACGGGGAGAAGATTAAGTGTCCCTGCCGGAAGTGCAAAAACGAACGGTTCAAAACACCAGACGAGGTAAATTTTGATTTATGTATGAAAGGGTTTATGCCAGAGTATTATAATTGGACTTTGCATGGTGAGGAGAGGGTGTAGGAATACTTTGAAGCATTGGCAGCGCCCCATGTGCAGTAGCAGCAAACGCCATCTGTTCAGAGGGAGGGTAGTTCACATTGGGGTGATGCGGCTCAGATGGATTGGATGCAGAGGATGGTATTCGATGCTGCCGGGCCGTCTTTCTGGTCTTCGTACAACCCAGAGGGATCGACTGATGATGGTACTCAGTATTGTCCATCTGATGTGGGTCCTAGTTCATATTACGATTCGGGGCCCTATGATTATGTGTCTGGCTTGTCAGGCCATTTTTTTTATGTAGTGAATGCTGCGGACCAACCGTTGTGGAACGGCTACACTACCTCTCAGTTGGCATCAATTGCTTCTTTGGTGAATATCAAGGCTGAAGGGAGTTTTCCTGAGCATACATATGATCGGTTATGCCAGTGGGCTGATATTGTAATGCCCCGAGATCACACTTTCCTCGCCGATTATTACAATACGAAGAAATTGATAAGAGAATTGGGTTTACCAGTTCAGAAGATTGATGCTTGCAAAAATGGTTGCATGTTGTACTGGAAGGACAATATTGATGTGGAATATTGCAACTTCTGTGGAGACGCTAGGTACAAGCCCACCAGGAACAGAAATCCTAGACGCAAGAAGTCCCTGTATGCCATTGTTAGGTATCTACTGCTTACCCCTCGGTTGCAGAGGTTGTATGCGTCAGAGGCCACGGCAGAGCATATGACTTGGCATGCGAGCCATTAGACGGAGGAAGGATCCATGTGTCATCCGTCCGATGCAGAGGCTTGGAAGCATTTTGACCGGACGTATCCTAATTTTACAGTTGAGCCTCGTAATGTTAGACTTGGATTATGCACGGATGGGTTTGCACCACACGGCCAGTATGGTAAAACTTACTCATGTTGGCTCGTGATACTTACACCGTACAATCTCCCACCAGGAATGTGCATGAAGTCTGAGTATATGTTCCTGACGATGGTGATCCCTGGCCCATCGAATCCGAAACGTCTTATCGATGTTTACTTGGAGCCGTTGATCGAGGAGTTGTAGAATTTATGGCATGTAGGTGTACGTACGCACGATACTGCGACAAACCAGGCATTAATGATGCATACCGCATTGATGTGGACAGTGAACGACCTTCCTGCTTATGGGATGGCGTATGGATGGAGTGTCGGCGGTGTTATGGGGTGTCCAGTTTGTATGGAGGACACACGGGCATTCTATTTATAGCACGGTCGGAAGGCATGCTATTTTGACTGCCACAGGCAGTTCCTACCACCGGATCATCCTTATCGCAAGAACAAGAAAGCCTTCACTAAAAATCGAATGAAGAGGAAGATTGCACGGCCGAGGCTGACCGGAGAACAGATCCGAACCCGTGTCGATGTGTTTAGTGTGGCAGTCAAACAACCGTTGAGTGAACCGGAAGGCTGCGGTGTCGATCATAAGTGGACGAAGAAAAGCATCTTCTGGGAGCTTGAATACTGGGGGGCGCATCTGATACGGCACAATCTTGATGTCGTGCATATTGAGAATAATGTTTTCGATAATATATTCAATACTGTGATGGACATCAAGGGGAAAACGAAGGACAATCTGAATACACGGAAGGATCTCAAGATCACATGTAATCGGCCGGAGCTTGAGGTGGATGAAAGGAGACCGAACGTGATGCCCAAAGCGGTATATACACTGACGAAGGAGCAAGAGAAGAAGATAAATGAGTGGATTCGTTGTCTTAGGTTTCCTGATGGGTATGCCTCTAACTTGGCCCGTTGCGTCGACATGAAGGAGTTAAGGATGCACGGCATGAAGAGCCATGATTGTCATGTATTCATGTAGAAGTTGATTCCGATTGCCTTCCATGAAATGCTTCCAGAGCATGTGGGGAGGTGGGGAGGGCTTGACTGAAGTGAGCCTTCTATTCTAGATCATATGCTCAACAACACTAGATGTGGCCAAGGTAAAAGAATTGGAAGATAGTGTAGCCGTCATCCTGTGCAACCTCAAGAAAATATTTCCTCCTTCTTTTTTCGACTCAATGGAGCATCTAATTGTTCACCTTCCAAATGAGGCGTGCATTGGGGGGCCCGTGCAATATAGGTGGATGTACCCATTTGAGAGGTAATTAACTACTGTTAAATATATTATTTTTAAGTAGCAATTAATTTGCATTTTAATAAATACTCGTATGAATAGATTCCTACGCGATTTGAAGAAAAAGGTGAAAAACAAAGCATATGTCGAGGCGTCAATTGTAGAGGCTTATATTGTCGAAGAAATTGGGCTTTTCTCCTCTCACTACTTCAAACCGCACATTCTTTGCAATTGAAGCAGACCCGGTCGGAACGATGATCTCACGAGCAACGACGATCGAATAGTACGGTCCATTTTTAATTACCCGGGCTGAGCAAGTGGAGCCTCAAAGAAGAGATGGTTGAGCGGTGAGGAACTTCATGTTATCGAGACATACGTCTTGTGTAATTGTGAAGTAGTTGCACCGTACTACGAGTAAGTGTCTTATAAAAATGTAATTATCTCAAGCCTTCATTTCAACTTCACTTACATGTATATTTATAACTATCAGTTTTACTGTAACATGTCATTCTTGAATGAACTGTTCGAGCAACACCATTTGGAGGACCCGATAATTGATCAACTATTTGTAACACAATTCATGGATTGGTTCAAGCATCGTGTAAGTGTCACTTTCTTGTAAATGCGATCTGCTCATTAATTTGTAATCATTTATTTCAATTTCTATATGATGAATTGCAGGTGAAACCCGAATTGAATCACACAAACGACGAATTATTGAAGTTGCATTATTGGGGCCCTATAGCAGAAGTGACGACATAGCCGTCTTACTTCGTCAATGGCTTCAATTTTCACACTGAACGTCACAATGTCGGGAAGTCAACAATGAATTGTGGTGTTTGTGCGAAAAGCTCATCATATACAGATACGGATTCTGACTTCTACGGGATTTTGGAAGAGATAATTCAGCTAGATTACCCACTAATTCCAAACATGCACATTGTACTGTTTAATTGTCATTGGGTCGATCCGATCAGAGGCATGAAGATACACCCTCGTTATCACATTATTGATGTCAACTTCAAAAAGCTCTACCAAAAGAATGAACCATTCATATTGGCTCAACAAGAAGTACAAGTCTACTACGCGGATTACCCAAGCATGAAGAGAGACAAAGTCGACTAGAAAGCTGTTTGCAAAATCAAGGCTCGAAGAGTAATCGATGACTCGCGATGGACCGAGGTCGCCTATCAGATGGATGAAGTCGTACCTAATCCAGATGTTGGTACATACATCCAAACGTTTGAATTGCATGAGCAAACGGGAATACAATTGGTCGTTGATCATGGAGCAGGGACATCGCGCTCGCCAGACAGTGAATCCGAAGATGAAGATAGCTATGACGAGGCTGAGTCCGATGAAGAGACTTATTGAATTTTCTGAAATTTTTCTGTAATATTTTTATAAACCTTATTGTAAAAATTGTATTAGATATATGTATTTTTTATTATTTTAAGAAATCAGAATAAATTTTAAAGATTGGAACGGATATTATATACCACGACCATTCCTAATACAGGTACAACTTTTTGAATAGGCGCCAAACAAAAAAATATCGGGAAATTTGAATTAGGAACGGTCCGAATTTCCTATGACTGTTCCTATTTCAGGTACAATTTTTTGAATATGGTGCCTACTTAAATAAAATTGAGGGAAATTTGAATTAGGAACGATCAGTGAAAACCTAAGACCGTTCCTAATCTAGGTACAATTTATCAATTGGCGCCTGCTGAAACATTGGCTCCAAGTTTGAATTAGGAACGGTCATACCAATTGGTAGACCGTTCCAACGTGAAATCCAATATTTTGTTTTGGCGCCCAATGAAAAATTGGTGGGAAAATCAATTTTTGGAGTGATCCTTTTATAGCCAACTGTTCCTAGAGAAAATTGTTACGGACCGTTCCTAAGGCAATTACGTCATTTCCAAATTTGGATACTATAATGTGTATTTTTTCTAATTTGGACGCTATCTCAACATTCGTGAGCCGGATCGACACCATTTTAAAACACATACAAGACTATGAATATGAATTGATACCTAACGGTATGATTTTCAATCAGCAACCCAGATTTAAGGATGCAACTATGTTTATTACAATGAATACTGACCGGATACAATATCTCGAGATCCGCACATCGAAATTTTTGAAAACTACATATAATGTATTCTTTTGTGTGTTATTATATCTAATGGTCTAATTGAAATTTTGACGGTCTGATTATGCCGTGCAGTACAACAATATAGGATGCTAGTTACATATGTGAAATACTAACAAACATAAATTTACAAATATACTTCATATTGTGAACGTGTGTCTATTTTTTTGGAAATTACTATATATTTTCAAATTCTTTAAACATCCAATTGTATACGTTTATTCAATCAAATAAGTGTTCGGAATGTATTTTTCTTAATTTATATTTATTATCTAAGAAGATAAAAAAAATTATAATACATATAGGAACGGTTCCATATGGAAATAGGAACGGTTACTATATACAGCTAAGCAAACGAAATCGTATTTGTTTTTAGGACGGTACTAGTAACACATGAAATATTACATGACCATTCCTAGTTAGTTTATGGTCAGTGCTATGTCTTAAAATGTCGTCGTTTTAATAGCAAAACGATGTCGTTTTTGAAATTTGGACTGGTTTTAGAAACGGTCTACACAAAATAAGACCGTTCCAAATTTCTAATATAAAATCAGCCCTTGGCCGATTTTTTCCTTCCCCTTCCTCCTTCCTCTCAACCTCTCTGTCTCTCTCAACCTCTCTCCCTCTCACACTGACTGAAGCTCTCTATCCCTCTCAATCTCTCTCTCTCTCTCTCCGTCGCACTCTCCCTCTCAATCTCTCTCTCCGTCGCACTCTCCCTCTCCCTCTCCCTCTAAATCTGCCCCGCTAACGCCGCTGAGAGCCTCCGCCACAAGCCACCACCTCCTGAGCCGCCACCTCCTCTGCCGCCGTCGTACTGCAACACTAACAAGTAGGGTTTCCAAAAACCCTACTTTGAATTTTTTTTTTTTTGTGTATTTGTTTTGCCCAAATGCATGTAACAATCATGTAATAGTAAGTTTTTTGTGTTGAATTTTTCTGTAAATTATTGTGTAATTGTTAAATTTTTCTGTAAATTTTTGTAATTTAGGACTGTAATTGTAATTTTTGTGCTGTAATTCTAAGTTTTGTAAATGTAGGACTGTAATTGTAACTTACGATTTTTTTTTATTATTTTGTGTTACTTTTGTGAATTTTCTGCAATTTTATAATTATTGTTGGGAATTTTCTGATTATTTTCTGCAATTTTTATGAAATTTTTATAATTTCTGTGACTTTTTATGTTCAATTCCTAATTTCATGTCAATAATTAGAATAATGTAGGTAATTTGTGTAATTTTATAATATCCTTAAAATGTTAAAAAAAATATTTTAAAAATCTGAAAATTTTCATTTTTTAAAATTATGAAAATTCGGAAAATTTCTGTAAATTTTATGTCATTTCTATAAATTTTAAAAAAATTCAGAATTTTTCTGTAAATTTCCGAAATTATGAAAATTACAGGAAATTTCAGAAAATTATATGTAATTTTAAAGTTTTTTGTGAATTTTCTGATAATTTTCTGAAACTTTAAAATTTTTTATGTCATTTTCTATAAATTTAAAATATTTTCAGAATTTTCTGTAATTTTTAAAATTTATGTATTTGTAACAAAATTTCTGAAAATTCTTTATATTTTCTGTAATTTTAAAAAAATTTATGTCCATTTCATTTATTTTATTTATTTTGTTAAAATTTCCTAGTAAAATAAAATTTGTTCATAATATATGAAATTTGTTAATTTTATTAAATTTATGACAATTTGGGTAATTTTCTATAATATTTTGTAGGGATATAGGCAAATATTGGTATTTAGTATAAATATATAGAAAAATAGAAGGATTTAGTGCAATTTTAGGGTAAAATTATGGTATTTAGTATAAATAGAAGGATTTAGTACAATTTTAAGAAAATTTTTTGGGATTTAGTATAAATATATAATTAAGCGTCAATTTTGGGTTTTAGTATATATTTTAGGAAATGATTTTAAGATTTGGTAAACATTATAGGAAAATTTTCAAAAACAAAATTGGGATTCATTATCCATTTATTAGATTAATTCTGGGACTTTGTATACAATTTTAGGATTTAGTTTGCATAATTATTTTAAAAAAATAGAAAAATTATCATTATTCAAATAAATTGATAGTTACATGTATTTTTTAAATTCATACCACTAATATTTTTTAAAAAAATTCTAGATCATGTCTGGTAGGGATTTCCCACCTCGAGGAGGTGGACATGGCCGCGGCCGTGGTTGTGGTCGTGGTCGCAGCTCACCGGCCATACCACCGGCCGGTGAAGCATTCCAGGATGGGGAAGCAGTGTTCCGACCACCACCACCACCACCACCACCGGCAGAGTAGGCACCTGCAGCACCTGCACCAAATCAGCAGCCCAGTCCGTCTACCACTGCACCCATCGAGGAGGGTGGCGAACCATCCATTCCCACACCGGCTGTAGATCCGGCCCGTCCATGGGTTGCCCCACCACCACTACCCCTACCTGCCCCACCACTCCCGCCACCATCCGCGCACCAGTATATCACACTCGCCGACGCGAGGTATATGTATATATTTTTTTAATTTTTTTGTAATTTAAATTATCATTTTTATGTCACACTAATTATTATATAATTTCAAGATGGATCAGAAGATACACGAGCGCATCAGCACGGTGGTGCGAGGACACTATCCCCACCCTTGGGGCTGTTTGCGCCAGGTGCCGCCAGAGCACCAGCATTTCTGGTTCGAGAGCTTGAAGGTAACGTTAATTTCAGTTATCAATTAATTTTTTATTTTAAATATTTTAACAATTTGAGTATATATTTTCTTTGTTTTAAATACAGATGACGTACTGGTGGGACTGCGACCATGAGTCCATATTCAAGATCTTCCACATCTGGGCGGGGAAGTTCCTCCGCAAGAAGTTCGTCCTCGCTAGTTAGTCTCTGGTGAAGCCTCTTTGGCTGGCGAACAAAGTTTGGCGGCAGCTCCTGCTGTACTGGGAGTCCCCATTGTTCAAGGAAGAGTGCGCTAAGAACAAGGCGAACCGGTCCGCCAACCCAACAGCATACGCTATTGTGTACAGCGGGGGTTCTGCCTCCGTCGGTATGCACAAGCGGAAGATGGTAAGATATTTAATCTCATTTAAAGTATTTATCTTTATTAAATTAAAAATATAATAACTGTTTCCCATTTATTTTTACAAGAGGAGCATTTCGGCCGGCCAGTGAAGCAGATGGAGTTATTCTCCAGATGCTACAAGAAGAAGGCTGACAGCGGCTGGAGCGGGCCGAGGGCAGCGGAGGTGGCGGTAAGTTGGAAATTAAATTTTCTAATTTATTTTTTTTAATGTTTGAAAATAACAATAATAATAATTTACTATTTTTGCAGGAGACGTTCCAGAAGTTGCTGGAGTATCACCAGTCTCAAGCCACGACCAATCTTGGGGACCGTCCGGCCTAATCAAAGGGCTCGATGGCGCAGATCGAGCAGGAGTTGTGGCTGGCTGCAGTTGGGGGCAAGAACAAGGGCGGGGCCCTCGGTCTTGGTTCTGAGGCCCACGGTCACAGCCAGACTGTTACCTCACCATCACCACCGCCACCGCCAGCGTCGAACTTGGAGGATCGGATGGTCCGGCTGGAAGAGATGATGGTGGATATGATGGGCATGATGAAGACCCTGCAGACCAATAACTCCACTGCCGGCCCGTCACGGCCTCCTACAGCCCCCCCCCCCCTTCAGACGTTGACGATATAGACCAGGACGAGGGGGACGGGGAGTAGATTTAGGACCTTTTTTAATTTTATTTTTGTAATTAAATTGGATAATATTTTTATTTAATATAATTTTTATTTCTAAATTATGCATATTTTCATATTTAAATAATAATTATAAAAGCAAATTCAAAAATATTATTAATAATTTAATATATATATTTTAATGATAATAATTATTACTATAACAAAATTTTAGTAATTCATTATTTAGGAACGGTACTTTAGACGGCCAGGGAGCGCATATAAACCATCCCAATATTTGTCTGTTTTAATGAAGTGACCATTCCTATCGCCGGATAAACAACCATTCGAAATTAGGTGACAACCGTTCCTAAAAGCGGATAAAAACAAATTCCAAATTAGGGACATACTGTTCCTAAATGTACTCCAAATTTAATGATTTCGTGGTTTGGTTTTCGTTCTAAATGCGATACCAAAAAACCGCTCCAATGTCGTATTCTAAATTATGAGTACAAATTATGTTCCTAGTGACCGTCTCTAATTATATTCCAATCACCGTTCCTAACTATTATAGTTGACCGTTCTAAGACGTATTCCAAAACTAGTGCAAAAATGTATCTGCAACTTATGCTGACAATTCCAAACTATGTTCTAACTACCGTTCCAAATTGCGCAATTTACTTTTCATATGACCGTTCCAAACATTGATAAGGTGTTCTAAATACAAAAAAGTATAAATTCATACATACAAAGGTAATTAGGAACTGTAAAACCTTTGTATGCCAAAAACCGTTTTGAAATTGAAACGGTCGCCGTAGTTCCATTCCTAATTATTAGAAACGCCTCTCCTTTCAACGGATAGCCTCCCGTTCCTTAACCGTTTCTAATCCCAGCCCAAATGAATCCAGTAATCTATTTACCATTCCAAAAGTTAAAAAAAATCATTCCTATTTTCGTTGCAATTCCCGCATTCTTTTGTAGTGGTTGTTGAACAATGTATGTTAGATATTCAATTATTGTATATTGGATGCCAGAGAGAAACTCATACCCCCAATGTTAGAGTGGATTAGAGAATACCTAATGAGAATGATGCAAGAAAACAGAGATAGGAGCAACACTAAATGGAAGCATAATGTGGTCCCAAAATTCAACAGATCTTGCAAAAACAGGCCTCCAAGGTTTCTGATTGTATGCCCATTAAGGCTGATGAATTTCATTATCAAGTGTCTTGTTTTGATGGTAGTCAGCATTATGTTGATCTTGGTGCAAAGAGTTGCAGTTGTAGGAAGTGGCAACTATCAAGGATACTATGTAAACATTTTTATTGTGCAATTTATCATAAAAAAGAGGACCCAACAGACTATGTGGCAGATTGTTATAGTGTAGAAACCTATAGAAGAGTCTATGAGCCAGCAATACAACCAATGAGCCATGAAGACTTATGGTTTGAATCATACATAATACCCCCTCTACCACCAAACTTTGGAAGAGGTGCAGGTAGACCTGCAAAGGCCAAGAGAAAGGAGGCTAATGAACCTACAATGAAGAACAAAAAGAAGAGCAAGAGGAGGTAGATCTTGAAGCTAAGAAAACACCACATTGTGTATTGCAGGACATGTGGAGAACCTGGCCACAATACATCCAAGTGCCCAAAAACGAGTACGATTTTGAATCTTATAACTTGTATTTCCACATGGTTAAATTTGTATTGTCTTCTCACTAAAGTTCTGTTATTATTCATTTCAGATGGGTGAGATAGGAAACAGATTGGGGCAGGGAGCAAACAGACCACATGTAAGGGTAAGAGGCCTTTTTATGCTCTAGATTTTTAATAGTGAGATTCATTGTAGTCTAATGAATCTGTTGAATTCTAGGTATATAGCTTGGAAAAAGAAAAGCAATTGAAAGTATCTTGGAGGAAAAGACACATGAAATTGAACATGGTGCATCAAGTGTAAGTTTAAAATTGTTAGTTGTTTTAAGTTACTTTTTTGGGACATTGTAAAATCTTGGTTGTTTATTGCACAGGGTACACAACAAACCAATATTCCCACCTTTGCAAATTGATGTTGAGCCAACACCTGAAGCATGCATCACCCAGTAAGAAATGTACCATCAAGCACCTGCAGTTCCAGTTCACAAAGTTGACCCATAAATGTACGAGCAGCTATCCATGTCAAACAACCATATGACCTTGTAACCTAGGGTGCAAATCAGAGCACCTCCACCTTTGATTGGCATAAGGGATGTCATTTTTTTTTTCAATTTCCAAGGCATAATCATGAACCATCAAACCAATCATAATAGAGGGTGGCAAGAAAATACTTAGATTTAAGTCAGTTTAGTTCATCAAATGCCTAGTGATGTACTGGGAAATTACTTTTTTTCTGTCAAACTTCTTGGATGTCGATGATGTAAAGATTCGAAGCCTGTTTTGTACACTTTTTGCAAGGAAAACTTCACAAACGTTGGCCTGTTTTGTACACTTTTAGCAAGTGAAACTTCACAAACATTGGCCTGTTTTGCACCCCTTTCTGGCAATTATAAACATTGCATTTCTATTATCAATTCTCACTTACTTGTTCTTTATATTACAGCTGTAAATCTCAAGTCTAAACAATGTCATTATATTTTATAATCCAAGTTTGCAATATCTCTAAATTTTTCCCGAAATTGGGACAATAACAAATCTCAACTCTTCACAAACAAAAACATCAATAAATTGCAATAGACACAATAAACCATCACTTTCATTTATGAGAACTTCAATTACATCCGAGGAATCATGTGAAAATTTCCTTTTCAATATTACACCAGAAACGAAGAAATAAAATAAAAATTAAACATCAACTTTTTGGGGAGATGTCAACTTTCCCCAACAAAAAAACACCACAAAAAACACCAAAACAACTATTTTTTGCCACTTTCTGTTCCTCCTCCTTATTTCTTCAATATTTGCTTCCAATGCGTTGATCTTCTTCAACAATCCAGGTATAATGGCTCAAGCCCTCGCACACAAAAGGGGTCCTCCCATTGAAAAGACCTACAACCTCCTTCTCTGAAAAGAAAAGAAAAAAAAAAACCCAAAAAACTCAACTTTCAAACCCCAACAAAATCAAATTAAGAAGAATAGGTTTTACCTTGTAATTTCGGCAGGAGTGAAACCTCCTCTCCTCGAGTTCTCGTTCGTCCATGATGTATGAATCACAACCGGCCAGGAACAGTTGTACTCATTGTAGCTCATAACAGTAGATTGCTTAATTTCTAGAAATTTTAGGGTTCCTTCAATTGGGGAAATGGGGTTCAACTTATAAGCAGACGTGAGTTGTGATTTTTTTTCCTCCTATTCCATGACATTGGGCTGACATGACAAACTTTCCCTTGTGGATTTTTTCTTTAAAGAAAATTCAATCGCTACCACATAAGAAGCTTATCAGCCAAAAAGAAGGGTTCCCCCAAATTATTCTTGGCACATGAGCTCCATGTGAGTTTTTTCAGCCAGATTAAAAAATTCCAATGGGAATTGTCTCAAAATCGAGCATTTTAAATAAATACAAGACTTTTTTGCAACCCTAGATAGTTACAGGACTAAAATGAGAAATCGGCAAAGCTACAGGACGAAATTGCCTTTTAGCCTTTTAAAAATTTAACAATATTGGTCCCATTTGGCCCAAAAATCCTTTGTTCGGCCCTACCTCTCCAAAATTAAATAGAGTAAAAAATAAGTGAGGTTTTAGTTAGAAAAATACTTTTATAATTTATTTGTTCAGCACAACCCTTCTCATATCCTTTGTTAGTGGCATATTTATTTGCGAAACTTGAAAAATATATTTTTAAGGCTCTAATTTTTATTAAAATACGTTATTAATTTTTTTCCTTTATGAGAAAAGGTGGTGGAGTTTTTAGGAAAACATATGAGTTTTTTTAGTCTATTTGTTCAGCACTGCCCCTAATACAACTCATGCTGGGGGCATATTGACCTGTGGTGCTTGAAAAATGAATTTTTATGACTCTAATTTTTGAAGTATCAATTTATTTATTTACTTTCTCTAAGAAGAGTAAAAAATAGTTGATTTTTTAATAAAAAAATATTTTATAGTCTACTTATTTAGCACAACCGTGTTAGGCCATGCCGATTTGCGGAGCTTGAAAAATATATTTCTGAGGCTCTAATTCAATTGTAGACATTATTAAATTTTTTTCTTCATCAGGGGTAAAAAGGTGGAACTTTCATAAAAAAAACACAAGTTTTTTAGGAGAGAGTTGCAATTTCCGTCCTATAACTTAGGGGTGGCAATTTTGATCCTGCACGAATTGATTCTCGCAATTAATCATGTAACTATAAAAATCTGGCAATTTGGATCCCGTCTGGCCGGTGAGCCCAATTGTTAAGGTCATATGCCTGGCACATGCGTTTTTTCGGGGGAAAAAAAGGACAAAAATTGTTAATTTTTCAAAATTACAGGATTATATTGTGAAAATCAATTTGTGCAGGACCAAAATTGCCAACCCCTATGTTACATGAAGAAATTTGCAATACATATAGTTAGTGAGAATATTAAGAGTATCACTTGAGTTTTTGTCGCTTATTTTCCTCTATTTTGTACTACTATAAAATTTAGAAAAAATCGTAACTTTTGTCCTGTAATTTAGAGGTTGATATTTTTGGTTGGGGAAATAGTATTTTTTGGTTCCATAACTTAGACCCTTTTCACTTTTGGTACCAACGTTACGGGGATTAGCAGTTTTGATCCCATAACTTATAAAAATTAGTATTTTTAGTCCCACCCCATTTTTTCGTTAATTTTTTAACGGAGGTTGAGTTTTTGCCGTTAAGTTTTTGAAATTGAAGGTAAAATTGGCCCCATTTGTGCTGGGGATGATTTTTGGCGGGAAAATAACTACTATTGAGAGCTAGCATAAAAAAATCAAGAAAATTAGGGCAAATAAACTGTTATGAACAGAGCTAATGAAATTACCTTTTTTGTCAAGTGTGCTTACATTGCATTACTTGAATTTTTGTGGGTCATCACTTGTTTTAATATTTATAGAATTCATATAAAAGGATAAATTGCAACACAAATAAAATTAAAGAATGAAAGATTGTATTTTGTGAAAGAGGATAGAAATCACCTTTATTTGCTCTAATTTTCTTGATTTTTTTATGTTAGCTCTCAATAGTAGTTATTTTCCCGCCAAAAATCATCACAAGCACAAACGGCGCCAATTTTACCTTCAATTTTAAAAACTTAATGGCAAAAACTCAACCTCCATTAAAATATTAACGGAAAAATGGGGTGGGATTAAAAATGCTAATTTTTGTAAGTTATGGGACCAAAACTGCTAATCCCGTAATGAATGGTATTAAAAGTGAAAAGGGTTTAATTTATGGGACCAAAAATGCTATTTTTCCTTTTTGGTTCTACATAGATTTATTTTCATAATTTAGTCCGGTAATTTTAAAATTTTATCACAATTTTTGTTCGGCCACTGAATTTGGCCAGAAAATTACATGTGACATGCAAATGGATAAATTAAATTGCGATTTTAGCTCTATAAATCAATTCGTGCAGGATCCAAAATGTCAAATTCTCTAAGTTATAGGATTAGAATTCCAATTTAATTCGATTATTTTCCCGAATAAGAATTACTTGATTAATGATAAGTATTTATTGATACCATAGTATATATATATATATAGATCTTATAGTTCATTTTAAATACTGATTGGACCTAAGTTGAACTAATTTATTGATGAACAATGTACTATTTCGGAGGAGAAAGTCTTCCAAATGTACAATTTTTGAAGTTATAATATTCTATAATATCTGATACTCTAATGTGATACGTGTCCCGGAAATTGTATGATTTGTATTTATATTATCTTAAATATATATCTCAAAATATAAAATATCGATATGACAATTTATTACAATGCATATAGTAATTAAATAAATAAAATAATACGTGAAAAATAGAAAAGTTGAACCGATGGAGAGCCACGAGACTTGTTGTTGTTATAAAGTCATAATTATTTCCCTACATGCAGGTTTTTAATGACTGACGATGACTTTAGGATAAAATCCCATTAGTTGGCAGTGTCACATCCCATGTGCATAACCATGTGGAGACTAAGAACCATTTTACAATCACAAAACTCTAAAAACTTGTGAGGGTAGAAAGTATTTCTCAACTTCTTACCACTCAAATGACCTCTTTATATAGATAGAAAATACGATCGTAATACGAAATACTGGTCCAATTAAATTATATATAAATTGAGAATAAATATGATAATAAATTGAATCATAAATCAAAATGAGGTCATTAGTGAGAGGGGTCATAAAATGAATATTAAATGTTCTTATAATGAATAAGACAATAAGCTTTTAATCAAAATGAGGTCATTAGTGAGAATCATGAAATAATTAAATATTGAGAATAATGTAAAGTAAGAAAATTTTAAAGCTTATTTTGGACCATAAGAAATAAAAAGGATATATTATACACTGTAATTTCCTATTCCTTCTCCTTCATGAAAATGGTATGTTTTATTACTTAAATCATGATGAATTATTAGAATACTCAGAAGTGCATATATATATATATATATATATATATCGATATATTTATATATAAATATATGGGTTGAATATTTTATTTTTAAATTTTATTGTGTCTTCTGTTTTATTTAGATTATACAAATCATGTGTACAACAATCAATGAATCAATTTTATTTAAAAAAAGTTGTTTTATGTATAGGGTGTATATATTGGGATAAATTATGCTGATACCCACTGAAATACAATGGGGAAATATATAGTATTTTTCGTCCCGTAAGTTAGGTTCTTTTCAGTTCCATTTGTTATGAAATTCACGCTTTTTCATCTCATAATTTATTTATTTTTTGGCGTGAAAAAAATTGATTCATTTTTTTCAACTTGACAACACTTTAGTGGGGATATAACTATCTTTGAAGGGGGGAAAAAATATTAAAGGAAATTAAGGCAATGAAGAGAAGCTTCTCTCTTCTCTCACGGAAGCAGACCCCCTTTCCCATATTTCTGTAATCTAAAGCCAAATAGAAGCAATAAAATGAATCATGTTTTTTACAAGTGAATCAAGTGGGTCGAGTGGAGCATTCATATGCTACTGCAGGAAGAAGGCTTCAATGAGGACTATATGGACAAATTATAATGCAGGCAGGCAGTTTCATGGTTGTAATGACTTCCCAAATAGGTCTGGTTTCTTTGTTTGGGAAGACCCACCAATAAACGCACGGAAAGAATAATTCATGCAGTTCTTCAAAAGTTGCACAAAAAAAAGACTAAAATTTCTGTATTGCAGAAAAGGATAAATCGACTGCAATATTATTTGAATGTAGCTATGATTTTTATAATTTTCATTTTGACATGGTCAGATGACATTAGAAAGAAGTCATCTTAACATTTTGCGGCATGTATGTAGTTGTAGTTAAGTGTTAGAATAAGAACGTATTTTGGAGAAGTTTGAATATAGTATATCGTGATGTAGTTCTATGGAAGTGTAAAGAAGTCTGAATGTAGTATGTAGTTGAATTTAAGAAATTTTTTATGATTCTAAGATGTGATTTAAATGTGTGTATCATGTTTCATAAAGTGTTTATAATTTTCAGTTTTCAAATTTTGTTTTTGTTGCAATTTCTACTATTCATTCTGTAAAAATTAGAACAAGTCATGAGTCAAAAAAATAAATAAAAAATAGTGGCCTGTATTTAAAAACACTTGGCAAAAGACTATCATTGACTGGACATAAGTTGGTTCTGAGTACATAAATCAACATCCATATTTTAAACAAAGCCATAGTACATTCTCATCTCCATATTAACACAAAAACAAAAACATCCCACAGTTTAAATAAAAACCAGAGTACAAATTCTCATTTCCTACACTTTCTTCTTCGAGGCTCTTTTTGACTAAATTACAGCATTCAAATTGTTAACACTGGCAAACTTCTTCCCATTCTTGTGAAATACTTTGAATCCTTGTGGAGCTGTTATGTTCCCTTGTTAAGCTTTTCTTAGTAGACTTTGTGGATGGTCTAGTGCAAATGATAAATGTGCAAAGGCAACACTTGGCTTAGGTGCTGGTGATGGTTCCTAATGATGATGGAGTTTCACTTGGTGCTATTGATGATGGAATTGGACTTTATGTCTTCTTTGGAGGCATGAATGCATTATGCTTCTCCCCAACCTGAAATAGACTACAATATAAGTTTGTTTTAGCAAGAATCAAAAGAACAATAAAATTCATGATGCCTATACCTCAGTACTAGTCCTTTCAATCTGATGTCTTGTTCTCACACCCTGAATCACTTGTGTTGTACACTTGGCCATTTTGTTGGCCTCCAGTAACATAAAAGTTATGGAAAGGAATGAAAACTTAGTGAAATGAACGCAAATTTTAAGCAACTTACTGGAATTTTATTGACTGATGACATTGCATGGATTTACTACGAGTCATTGTCCTTGTCCTGCCCTGCAACATTTAGTTCGTGTAAGTTAGTATCAGGTAATCTACACCCAAGTTAATTTGCATAAATTATACTTACAATTAGTTTGTTGGTTTCTGGAAGTTGGACACTAGTCTGAGTTTGAGACTCAACGTCTTGACCTACAACATTTGACTGGCTCACTTGGAAACTAATTTCAGTTTGAGACTAAGTTTGATTCTGAGTTATTTCAGCATCCTCCATTTCCGCATCTCTTATTACAGCCTATGCATCATTCCTCACCTAGCAGCCTTTTTTGTTGTGACCAAGCTCCCCATAGAAACTATAAGTGAGTATCAATTGTTATCTTTCATCCTTGTTCCCTGCAATGTAATTCCTTCCTTTGTTTTCTTGGGATTCTCATCAACCTGCAGTCTCCTTACTCTTGTTGGCTTTCCCACTTGTCTCGAGGATTTGGAGGGAGAAGTGGCTCAATATTCTGTGCCACTTCTTTGTGCCATTCACTAGGTATATGCATGGATCATACACTATCAAGTATGTCTGAAGCATAGTAGGTTGAATCCATAAAATCCTCTTTATCTAGGATCTGGTTGGACAAGGCACTCATTCCATGGTTGTAAGAAATTCCTGATAATCCCATTTTCTACAACTAGATGAATGTTTTTCCAAGTCCACAATACATCTTGATCCATCAAAGTAAGATATTTCAAAGTGAACATCACTTGCTTTTATTGGAATGCGATTAGAAATGTAGACCCAAGATGTGACCTCCTCATTTCCTCTACATAGTCCCATAGCATGCATACTAATCCATAGACACCCCTCAATTTTTTTCAAGGCATTCAACTTAGCCCTGTAAGCGTGACTCTTAGAAAAATGACATCTTATATCTTTAATGACATGTTAAACCCTTTTATACTTCTTTTAAGACCAGTCCTAAACATATCTTTATATTTCTTGGACTCCATTTTTTGGGTCGGGTTAGGTCTAGACCCATTTTTTTTCCTCTTAATGTTGTTGGATAATATTTGATATTTTTATGTAAGACAAGATAATTGAGAAAAGGTTAAATAAATTTTAAATTAAAGCAAAATGATAAAATATATTAGATACATTTTCAATATACATTTACTTAGATCAAAATCACCAAAGTAAAACATAATAGATTAATTATTTTATATTGGATATCAAAATAAATAATTATAAGAATAGAAAGTTGGATCTTGAATCAGCAATAATTGGCTATATCGTTTACTATATACATTAGATTTATCATTATATTTTTATTTTTATTTTTATTTTTTATTCTTCACTTTTACCCATAATATATCTATAAATTCACAACTATTGAGACCCAATAACTCTTTTGCAGTGGAAATTTTTTAAAGAATATATCGTTTCTTATATTGTTTAAAACTAATCTAATGTAAATATTAAATCTACATATTTAATAGCAATTAAATTTAATATTATAGAATTTTAAGCTTCAATTTGATCACTTCAACCAAATATTTTTGCCTATCAAGATGTTAAAAATATACCTGGCATAATTAATATTTTGGGAAAATCGCACTTTTCATACCATATAATAGGCCCATTTTTAATTTAATTCTATATATTACACCATTCTCACATTGAGTACTATATATGTAGAAAAAATCTCAATGTCAATCCCAAGTGACTTTTCCGTTCTAATTTTAACGAAAAAGTCACGTGAAATAAGCATGACTGTTAAAGGATGATATTTTTTTTGGTAGTGGGGAGGGGGGAGATTGCACGTGAGTATCACATGCATACTATGGTTGAATTGAAGAAACGAGATTTCATTTCCCTTGCCCTAATCTGCCAAAAACCTCCCCAAAATGAAGAACACTAATTGTACTCACCCAAAATTAAACTTGAATCTAAGAAATTGAAGAAAAAATCGCAGTATACAGTACGGTGGAGGAGCGAAAGAAGCGAGAAGATGTCGCTACGAGATGAGGAGCTTGAGCTTTTCCAGTTTCTTCTTCTATGCTCTTCATTTTTCCTCGCAACCAAGATATAACAATATTAGATCTTCTATACATTGGTGGATCTTGCCAAAGAAAAAAATCACACCTACTTGCAATGTTCTCACAATTGTAAAATCTTCTACCTGGATATCGTATGTTCATGAAGTTCTCAAATACGCCCTCCTCCCACAATAGCATGGGGGTTCTTCATTCACGCAACTTCTTCTACTCTTGATTGACATGGCCTCCTTGCGGTTTGCGAAATCAATTTTTTGGGTTCAAAAATATTGGTGTGAGCCTTAGCTTCCATCTACCCCCTAATAAAGACATTTCTTCTCCAACAAAACACAACATCATGTGTATTTACTAACGGTCATCTGACTTTTCCGTTCAATTTTAACTGAAAAGTCACATAGGACTAACATTGAGAATTTTTCTAAATATAGAGGACTCAATTGAAAATGGGCCTTTAGATGGGACAAAAAGTGCAATTTTCCCTAATATTTTTATATAACTAATTTTTTAATTATTTATTGATTAAAAAATGTACATGGTTAAATTACATGATAAATAATTTTATCATGATGCCTTAAAATTTTTAGATTTGTTTACTTGAATTTTAGATAGATTGATAAATAATACTCCAGTTGAATTGGGGGAGAAAATAAAATATTTTTTCGATCCAAATTGGGTACATTGGCCCATGGTTATTGACGGGTAAAGATCATACTCAGGCCAATTGATACTTTTTAATGGGTATGGGCCTGGATGAGTCTAATAATATGCATTCACTTTGGGTATGTGTCTTTTTCTTTTCATGGGTTTGGGTAGGGCTTACCCTGCCCATTAATAACCCTCTTTACATGATAGTTAGCCCCACATAGATGATTATTATTGTAATCACCTATAACCAAAGCATGTAATTTCCAATCACATCCCTCTTCAGCAAACTTAGCATAGATCCTTGTCTTATCATTTTTTATTATTTTAATGTTCATTCTGGATTTTACTGCATGTGAATGTAAATCCTAAAATCATTCTTTGAACTAAATAACATTCCAATGTCAAACTTAGGTGCAGAGGTCTCAACAATATTGAAAGCAGGATACGTAGGCCCACTCTCTTCATCATAATCCTCATATATATTGAAATCCTCATAATTAGAAAAAATCACATTCTCCACACTTTCCCTCCAACTTCTCCTTCATCTTCCCAACTTGAACCCTTTACCACTTGATAAAATTATGTGTCATCCTCGGCATCACTAACTACCTTCATATTCCGGGCAATATATTTTCAGTCCCGTTAAACAGGGTCAAACTCATTTTCAGTACCATTATTTATCCAAGTATAAATTTTAGTCCCATTAAACCCAAATTCAGGCCTATTTGAGCATATGGCTTATTAACTCCGTTTATGTTCGTTAGAAATTCCAGAATTTATTGGGACCAAATAAGCCCAAATTCAGGCTTATTTGGTCCCAATAAGTCATGTGCAGAGCATGACAAATGACTTATTGGGACCAAATAAGCCTGAATTTGGGTTTAATGGGACCAAAACCTACACTTGGATAAATAATGGTACCAAAAACAAGTTTGATCCTGTTTAACGAGACTAAAAAAATATTTTGCCCTCATATTCCCTATCACAAAAAAACTTCATCACTTTCCCCTCTTTTGTATTCCCCATCTTCTGCATCCCCCATTCCTTCTCATCCCCCATCTCTTCTGATCATTCCCCATTGATGCCACTTCTCCTAATACATCTAAGTATATATGCACTTGTATATCCTAATAATGTGCAAGGCATAATTTCACATTTGACCACCATATGCAAGTATTACAAATTTAGTTTCCAGCTTATAATACCTTTTCTCCCCCTTCATAACCTATCTTTTCAGTTAATTTGCTAAGGTAAGACACACATATTGGATTTAGGTCTACATAATCAAACATAGATATGGACCCTCAATATAACTATAGTGAGCAAATCTACCCCCATGGTCTACGTAGTCCAATTGTTGCAACAGCCTCAAACACATATGAAAAATAATAAACTAATAAATTAATCAAAATTTTATTTTAGTCCCCGACATTTAATTATTTCAACTTTAGAATATTTCCTGTCTTTTCAATTCATTTTAAATTAGTCTCTTGACTGGTAATTTTTCCATATTACCTCTATAAAACTTTTCTTTTTTTGCAGAAAATTATTTTAGTTCTTCAGATTCCATTTTTATTGCAATTTGATCCCTCATACATAAACTTAGAAAATAATTATTATTTTAATCAAAAGAATTTATCATTGAATAATTGTTCAGATGTTTGTGCACATTAATTTCAAATTCTAGAACAAATTATTGTTTTAAAAAAAGTATATGTTAACTGGATAAATAAAAAATATTAAAAAAGTATAAGAAAGTTACGAGAAATCATAGAAAAAAAGAGTGAGAAAAGAAACGGAGAAATAGAAATTGAGAAGAAAAAAAATACACAAACTAATAACATAATTTAAAAAGTAAAAAATGGCAAAAAAAAAAAATGATGATCTTCAATTATATAAAAGTATAAATAAAAATAATTTGATTAATTGACATATCAACATAATTATCATGAATTTTTTGAATTTTTCAAATAAAAAAAAGCCAATAAATAAGAAGTTTTATATACCCCATTCTTTAATTTTTAGCTGAAGAATTTATTTTCTTATTTATGCTCTAAGTTTAGAAGTTTTTTGTTTAAATATTTTTGCCCTAGTTTTTATCCAAACTTTATTTCTCCAACTTATTTATTCAAATGTTTTTTTATTTGAAAAATTCAATAAGTTCATTAATTCACAACAATTATGTTACTATATCATTAATAAAGTAATTAGCTGAATAATTGGCCAACGATAAATTATTCTAATTAAAGTGGTTATATTTTTCAAGTTTGAAAATAGAAGGACCAAATTATAATTAAAAATAAAAAGTGAATGACAAATAATTTTATGTAAAATAAATAAGAGTTTCATAAGTTTATAGAATGTACAGAATTTACAAAATTTGCAAAAATTCCCTAGATTCCCTAAAAATTCACACGATTGAATATGTTATCAAACACGTTTTTCTCAATGTGCATGACATCAAGATTGTGCCGTATCATATGCGTTGATCAGTATGGAAGATCCCAAAATATGCTTTTGTTCGTCCACTTGTGGACGGTACCATATCCTGGTGAGAGTTTCATAGGTTATTCGACAGCAGGACTGAATTTTGCTACCCAATCGCGAATTTGCTCTCTAGTCAGCCGCGGACATACAACCTTCCTTTCCACTCGATTTCTAGTGAAGGCTTTCTTATTCCTGTGGTAAGGATGGTCCGTGGGGATAAACTGTATGTGGCAGTTAAAGTAGCACGCCTTCCCACCGTGCTGCAGATAGAATGCCCGTGTTTCATCCATACAAAGTGGAGACCCCATAATACTAGCAGTACTCAATCTAGAGGCCATCCCATAAGTAGGTAGGTCGTTCACGGGCCACATCAATGGCGTGCGCATCATGAATGTTTGGTTGGTGGCATTGTCGTGCGTCCGTATGCCCACATGCCACAATTACAAAACCTCCTCGATCAACGGCTCCAGATACACATCGATCAGACGCTTCGGATTTGACGAGCCAGGGATCACCACTGTGAGAAATATATACTCAAACTTCATGCACATTCTCGGCGGGAGATTGTATGGTGTGAGTATAACAGGCCAACATGAGTAAGTTTTACCATACTGCCCATGCGGCACAAACCCGTCTGTGCACAGCCCCAGCCTAACATTACGTGGCTCCAATGCAAAATCGGGATATGTCTGGTCGAAATTCCTCCAAGCCTCTGTATCAAACGGATGATACATGGAGCCCTTCTCCGTCTGATGTGTAGCATGCCACGTCATGTGCTCAGCAGTCGCTGTCGAAGCATACAACCTTTGCAGTCGGGGAGTAAGCGGCAGGTACCTAAGAACGGCATACGGGGACTTTTGGCGGTGGGGGTCTCGCTGCCTGATCGGCTTGTACCTAGCCTCTCAATAAAACTTGCAGTATTCCAGATCAATGTCGTCCTTCCAGTATAGCATGCAACCTTTTTTACACGCATCAATCTTCTCAATAGGTAAACTCAATTCTCTAATCAATTTCTTCGTACTGTAGTAATCAGGGGGAAAAGTGTGATCTTGGGGCATTATATATCAGCCCACTGGCACATTTGCTCATATGTTCGATCGGGTAAATTGCCCTCGGTCTTGATATTCACCAAACTAGCAACCGCCCCCAACTAAGATTGGGTACAACCGCCCCACAACGGCTGGTCGGCAGCGCGCACTACATCGAAAAAACGATCTGACAACACTGACACATAACCATATGACCCACCCACGTACCATGAACTAGGACTGACATCAGTAGGACATGACCTCGTACCATCATCAGGCACACCCTCGTGGTAAGAAAAAAAATAACCCAGGCCGGCTGCATCATAAACCATCCTCCGCGCCCAATCCATCTGTTGTTGATCACCCCAGTACGAACTACCCTCCTCCTGAGTAGTTGGGGTTTGCTCCTCCTGCACTGGAGGGGTGGTCACGACATCAAAGCACTCCTACACCCTCTCCTCGCCGTGAGAAGTCCAATTATAATATTTCGGCATAAACCCGCGCCTATATAAGTCAAAATTGACCTCGTCAGGTGTTTTGAACCTTCCGTTTTTGCACTTTGCACAATCCATATGTTGTCGTTGAGACTGAGCCACTCTATGAAAGTCTTAACACCATCCTCAAACTTCGGCGTAAGACCCGCTCTATTCGGGAGGTTCTTCTCATACATCCATCTTCTCAATTGTCTTAAAAAGGGTTCAAGTTGTTACCTGGTAAAACCAACTCAATAGATCATACGATAACCGATCAAGTGTATGTGCACGAATTGTGGTCGAGAGAGATTGAGAGTATGCGTGGTTAATCAAGACTAGAACAAATAAAATAAATTGAAAACAACATGCAACATAATATATAGGAGAACATGTAACGGCTTTTGTGGCAAAAAACTATCCGTTGAAATATGGCCGTCGAAATATAGCCGTTCGTGACATAAATTATTGCAATGGCTTTTGTAACGATACGTTCCTCAAGAAACAAGCCATTGCAATTGTAACTGTTTTTGCATCAGCCTCTGTTAGTTAACATTTCAAATGGTTTTTGAGCACAATCCTTGTAATGACTGAGTTAAATTTCAACCAACCCTAACAAAATAAATGGACCGGTTAAAAGGCCGTCCCAAAATTGTAGGGGATTGGCATATTGTACCGGCTATTATAACGGACGCTCTCAGGAAGACGCGTAGCCATTACAAGGTTAACAAGGGATTCCAAAAGTCGGTACAATTTGTAACGGCTCTTCACACACCATCATTTTATAATGGTCGTAGCAATAGTTATTCCTACGACCACAATATAAGTTCCTTTCATCTAAAATTATGACGTCATCAAACTACTCCTGTTCCACGTTTGTTACAAAGGCCGTTGATATTGGAAGGGCCTTGTGGCCGTGACAAAAAAATCGTTCCAAATCCCACAATGTTTTGTAGTGTACCACTCCTTTGTTGGAATCTCGCCTTTACCTCCCCGTGTTTTTTAAAACAAAGTAATTTACCCTCTTAGACAGGGAGGTAAATTGCTATTACTTTTTTCATATAGGAGTAATTTGCTTATTTGCAATATCACCGACGGGTTACATTAAACCTAATTTTTGGGGATGAGTTTGAGTTTGAGTTTGGGAGATTTTGGCGTTGTGTTTGATTTAGGGCAAACGAGACATTCTACTCCTAACCCTAACTAACCAGCCAATTTCCCTACAGCCAAAACAAAAACACTTAACGTCCACGTGTTGGGCATATGGCATTCCAACTAAATTACAAGTGAAAAAGTGGAAGATGACCTAAAGTGCTAATATTTGTAAGTAATGGTATTAAAAGAATTCAGTAACGAATGAAATCAAAAGTGGAAGCGTTCTAACTTATGGGATGAAAAATGCTCTTCCCCAAAATTATATAATTACTCCTCACTTTTGAATAATTACACATCGCCCATCAAAACTGTGGTTGTGATTACATTGACACCCCCTATCAAACACCATAATTATTGATCATAAGTATAGATACCGTATAGTTATTCATTTTAAATACGTACTGATTGGACCTAAATAATGTTCGGTTAAATTGATTTATTGATGAACAAGGTGGCCAAGGTAGGTCTTATGGGGCCCATTAACTATGGATATGTACTAATTTAGAGCAATTGTAAAGTTTTCTAAAATAACATAATATTTTTGGAAGACGATAGTTTATTAAATTTCATATTATAAAATGATAAGAAAAAAGGAAATATCTTACACAATCTAGAATACTTTACTATCGTTCTCCTTCATGAAAAGGGTACGTCGCATTATTTAAATCATGATAAATTATTTTGAATACTTAAAAGTTTATATATATATATATATATATACGGATTAAATTCCCTGTTTTATATCATATTGCATCTTCTGATTTATTCCATAATTGTGTAAGTTATGTGTATAAAATTTACATTGTTTATTTTATTTAACGAAAGATTTAAGAGACACAACTTGTTATAAATGGAATAGAAAAGAGAATAAAATTAATTATTTGGAATATGAAAATTCATCTGGTTTATATATATATATATATATATATATATATTGTGTTTCATGGTTGAATTGAGTAATTAATATGTTAGTATAAATCGAAAAAAAAAAGGGAAAAATAATTAATAATCATCTCCATTAATAACAATTCAATACTCCTAGTAATTTAACATGCATGACTTGTGATGTAAGGTAGAAAACATTTTACCCTTCCTATCCCATCACTTCTCATAATTTGTTTCATGACCATCATATATATGCTGGAATGGATGCAGGATTCTCAGTGTAACCAACAATTGAGTGTGTCGGAGTAACTAACTTGCCCACATTTGAAGCAATATATGTAAGAACAACATTAGTTTGTATGTCCAATGTTAATGCAAGAAAGAGACCATATTGAGTGTTTTAACATGCATATAATTGCTTATGATTGATCATATGCCCATGACTTCGACTTTATTTTTAATATAAGATTTTAGTACTTTTAATCTAAGATTATCACAATTATTCATGTACATAGATGCAAGCAGCTGCGAGTCTTTAAAATTTAAATTCCAAAACCTCCTAAAATTACAATTAGAAATGCATATGGAGCTCAAAGCTCAATGCATAAAGTAGGCATAGCCCCAAAACATGTTGCTTTTTTCTTTTTTTACCAAAAATAGCTTGAAAAGAAAGGGAGGGAAGGCAAAAGAGAGAGCAAGTATTAAAGCAAAAGCAAAAAAGTGGACAACCTTAAATGTTCAAGAAATCATAGATATATCATAAGATATGACAACAAATGTGCAGACATATATATAAAGAAGAAGAAGCCATGTTGTAGGAGAGGTACAACACAAAAGAAAATGAAGAAGAGTCTTGCTGCAAGTATTGGGAGCAGCGGCCGGCTGTCAGCAGACGACGACGATCATGAGGACGAGGCATCGAAGATGGCGATAGCGTCGTATCAAGCGAGGGAGGAGGAGATTGAGAGGAGGAAGATGGAGGTGAGGGAAAGGGTGGAGTCTCAGCTCAGTCGTGCCGAAGAAGAATTGAAGCGTTTGACACAAGTTTGGGAGGTAACTTCTTGAAATGAAAACTATAGCAAATATTTTGTGTAGGATGTGAGTGTTGTGAGTTGGTTTTATTTGATTGTGTGTGTGAAAAAAGCATCTAGCAAGGTTGATAATCCTAATCTTTAAATTATTTTTTTGGAGGTTTTAGGATGTTGAATGTGAGAAAATTACGCCTGTTGATGTAACATGATCCACATATAATTGTACATAATTTAATAAAGATTAATTATGCTTATATCCCTTTTAAAAATACGAAATTACACTTTTTTCTAAAAAATTTCAAAATTATACTTACACCCCTTTCGAAAATTCATCATTTACACCGACGTCCTTTCATTAAGATTTTGACGAAAAAATATTGATGTTAGCAAAAAATATTACATAAATTTTTAATTTTACCCCTCATTTAGTATTATCATGTAATAATTTTATACTTATTATCCCCTCATAAGTACAAAAATATACACAAGAATGTTAAATGGAAGATTATATTAAAAATTTATGTAATTTTTTTTGTTGACGTAAATACTTTTCGTCCAAACTTTAACAGAATGGGGACAGGTGTAAACAGAGAATTTTTGAAGAGAGTTTAAGTCTAATTTCGGAATTTTTTTGAAGAAAAGTGTAATTTTATATTTTCAGGAGTTTAAGTGTAATTAACCCTATATATATATATATATATAAAACAAATTTAGTTATATTAATGTATGAATATGAGAGCTTACCATCGAAAGATACTACCATTCATTAGGGTTTTTTTTTTTTTTTTTTGTTAATTAAAATTTACGCATTGAAATCGAATAGAAGCATTGACATTAGTACGTCCGGAGGGACTTAAGAAAAGAAATTAATTTCGAAAAACACAATTACAAAACCAACAAATTGAAATTTGGCGGGAAGTATCCGTGATGTCTTGGTTTAGTGGTTACAGTTGAAATTTTATAAATAAATTTGAGGTCATGAATTCAAGCCTTATTGAACGTGCAAGTATTTATCTCTCTTATGTAAATTTATTTAATTATTCTTACTTATATCAATGAATTAATTGAGTTAAAATATTTTTTAATTTATTAAATATTAATATAATTATGTAATTAATGCTTAAAATAATGAAATGAGGCGGGAAGTGATGGTAGCAAAGAATCCTTATGATTCTCTGACACTGTCCCAATGTCAAATTTTCAATTTGACTGGAACCTCATATTCTTGAAAAAGTGAAATATTAAATTTTATTTAAAGAAGTATAACCTCATTTCATTATGTTCCAAAAAGAAAATGGAATTCTTTTTTAGGGAAATAAGAACAACGAATTATCTAGAAAAATTAATATTTTTGTCAACTCAAATTATTACGATTAAAAATAAAAATTATAGTAAATATTAATTTACCACAATTATACAACCCCTAGTAACTATTAGTTCTGTAGGTACTACCAAAATATTGGTCATAGCCAAAAATTGTCAAATATTTCTATCATAACTAATCAAAACTTAAATTTTACATTAATTTTATCTAATCATGAGATAAACTATTTATTTATCATATTTTTATATCATCGTCATTTATAATATAGGAAATGATTCATCTTTTCGTAGTGATACTTACGTATACACTGAAAATTCAAATCGGAAACTAAATGTATTTTCGATTAATCTTCCAAGTATTTCATATGTCTTATTGAATTCATCCATGAATAACACTTTGATATTGTGAAAATTGGATTCAGGAACTGGAAGTGTTCACAGACCCAATGAGAAAAGATGTGAGCAATGTGCGGAAAAGACTGGACATGGCCAACCGTGACCTCAAATCTCTTCAACAGATCTGCCAAAAGAAAGTAAATATTCTTTTCTTCTTTTCCTCAACAAAACATAAAGTAAATGGACAGTTATATTTACGCTCCCAGACTTATAATTTATTTACATAAAATTATACATATATTTTAAAAAATTACACATACACTCATAGAATCATCGACACCATTTACACAAACCACCTATACTTATTTTGGACTATCTGGAGTAATTTTTGTAATTACACAAAAGACAAATAATTTGTGTAAATAAACCATAAATCAGGGGTGTAAATAGAATTATCCTAAAGAAAACAAAAGGAATAAAACCATCTCTTTTGACCACTTTGAAAATAGAATCAATTCTTTAAACTTTTTCTCTGCACTATTTTGGCATTTGGATAGGAGAAAGAATATAAAGAAGCAATTGAAGCTTTCCAAGAAAAGAGCAAAGAGAAAGCACAGTTGACCACTGCCCTTATGGAGGTAATCTAATTTGAAATCAAGATGAGCAAATTTGACAAGAACTAAAGCAAATCACTGTTACTTACACTACTCTTTTCTTCTGGTTTTTGCAGTTGGTGAATCAAAGTGAGAATTTCAGAATGAAGAAACTGGAAGAGCTCAGCAAGATTCTAAACTTAAAAGCATGAAACTTGAAAATTGTTCTGTTTTCTTACTTTCTATTTCATAATCAATTCTGCTTTTCTTGCCAAGTATGTCAAAGTATTTATGTGGAGCGGATGCAATAGACCAGGTTGTTAGACAAGTAAAAGAGTCGTTCCATTTGGCTGTAACGATCCAATAACATAGATCCAACCGTGCCATAAGTGTCACGACTCTGTAACAGAAACTTGCTTTAACGCACTATAGCTAAGCACATAGCGTCCGACCCAAGGCTACAGAGTATACTAGTTAAAGATGTTTAAGTTGATGGGATTTTCATAGTTTCAACAGCAATGAGTAGCATATACAATCACAACTGATATAACCAACTCACTTGTGGACAGGGCAGGAAAAGGCACCTAAATATGCATCGGAATTTAGTTGTAGGGCTTACTGTTTGTCTTTCTTAGACAAATCAACTACAGATGACAAAAGGTAAAGCTGAAATTGCAGATAGTTACCGATAGATGAGCAATAAAGCTGTAGGCCGTGGCATTTGCCTCTGACTTTGCATCCCCCGTTTCTTTAAGGGAATGGCAAGAATGCCCTCTTTTTTGGTTTTTTCTCTTTTCCTCTTTCAAATTCTGTCCCAATATATGTAAGGGCTACACGTAGTGTCGGTCAATATTTGTAGATGAGAGAAGCTCTTTGTACTCTGCCAATAGATTCGAGATTTCATTTAACCGCAACTGGAAATCAATAGAACAGATTTGCATTAGAACGTGAAGATCAAAGAGATACAAACTAACATGTGTAGGAAACCAGTGTAATCCATAATTTGCCATTTTGCGCACTACGAAATCTGGAAAATTATCATGTCTGATAGAGTAGGAATTTGGTTGTCTTTGATACCCATGCCGCACAAAATAAACACAGAAAATAAGTCACACTTTGGTTCCACGAAATTCAGTCCTCAAACCTAGACCAATTTGTTAAGTGCTCAAGGAAAGGAGCAAGGCACAGTACACACACTTATCAAAGTAAACTACAAATGTGAATGTTTTTCACACGTATGTATAACACCAATAACTTTCAGCACATTAGGACGCAAAAAAAACAAAATTAAGAACAAGAATGAGAGTATCTTATTTCAATTGTTCCTTTAGTCCTTACTTCCATTTTCATATATGAAACAAATCTAATATCTGACTTAGTCACAGTGAAGTCCCTCTGAGAAGCACATAATAATACTCACAACTAGATGCCTGGACTACATATTGATTAAACGTTGTTCATAAAATAAACTTTTTGATAAAGATCGCAATTGAAATAAAGCTTAAATAAAGCCTCAAAAGTCACAAGAAGTGCATCTTCTGCAATCTTATGCCTTAACCAGGCAGTGGTTTGCAAGAGCAGAAAGAATGTGAAGTCCTGATGATAGGAGGATAAGAAAGAAAAAACGAGAAAGCGTGATCATGGTGAGAGCCGACAAGAGAGCTAGAGGATCTTAAGAGGGGAGGGGTAGAGGCAGAGACTTTGCCACATGCAGGAGAGCAGTGAATGAGATGTTGCTAAAACAAGCGAGGGAAACTCTAACCCTTCTTCCTATGGTTTTCTTCAATTTCTTTTTGTTGTCAAGCAACACAGAAACTTCATTTGGTCGCTAACTTGAGGACTTTTACCGTGTTGAATCAGTTCCCCAAACCAGCAAGTTTGAGCTGTAGGAGGTGGACTTGTATAAATGTGCACCATATCACTGTACATCAGCTGTAGAGTCAGTTTAATCAGTTCCTAACACCAGCTGAGACTTTCATGCCTCAACATCTTATTGGTTCTTCCATCAAATAGCTCTCCAAATATGGCTCATCCCTATGCCATGCTTTAATTTTGCAACATCTATATCTATTTCGATACTATTCAAAATTGAAGAGCACCTTATTTGGTGTCTTTGGTTAGTCATGACTGCCTATTGATTCATATTTCTTTTCTATCTCTCTCCACCTCCCACATTCATCTCCACCCCCTCCCCAACTCCTGCATATATTCATTTATTTCCGTGAACGTGAGTATTTTCCTTTTTGTTCGTACATGCTATTCATTTCTCACAAATATTTATTCTTCTCTCATTTCTTATTTCAAGTAATATAGTTTTTATGTACTAAAATTTTATCTTCATTTATAAAACATAAATTCAAATAATAAAAGTTTTGATACAATAATGAATTATTTTCAATTGTTAAATATTTATACACAGGCGTCGATTGTGTCATATACACCTAATATACAACTATTAAGCTTGAGGGCCTTAAATTAAGGGATAGTTACATCGTCATCCCCTAAGGTTTAGGTTTGGTGTAATTACACGTAGAGCCCCTGTGGTTTGGGAAATTACATCTGGTAACCATGACGTTTGTTTCCGTCTAATAAGTAAATCCCTCCGTTAGTCAAAATTCATGAAAATTGCAGATATTAGCAAAAAACAATTGAATGAAAATCCATATTTACTCCCGATTGGTTTATTACTGACTTATTGTAAATCAAACAAATATATTCCTGACCAAACTACCCTTATACAACGTCACACGCTAATGCATCTGAGGTCTATTTTCACCCTTACAAGAGTGTTTGGTCATAAAAAGATTTATTTCATAATAAGTCAATCGGGTGTAAATATGGATTTTTTTTCACTTTTTTTGCTAAAATCTGCAATTTCCGTGAATTTTGACTAATGGATAGATTTATTTGTTAGATGGAAACACACATCACCGATATTGGATGTAATTTCCCAAACCACAGGGATCTACGTGTAATTATACCAAGTCTCAGGGAAGGACGGTGTAATTATCCCATAAATTAATTATTTTCTGCACGTTTTGCATTAAATGAATTTTTAGACCCATCAAAGTAAATAAATTTAAGAACAAACATTGAATCCGCCAGCATTACTAGTTTCTAGCAATGCTTTTCACTTGTCATTAGTATACAAACTTTCATGTTAAACAAATACCTCAAGAGGCAAGCTTTAAAGTTTATGCTGCAGATGAAGATGATTCATGGTGCTTGTTCATAATGCATGAAACAGTGTTCACATTATAACTTTACAACCATCAGACATTCAATTCAAGGAAAAATAATGTATGGAGACAAATATAGTCAAATCTGAAACAATCCATAACAAGCTCAATGAGGACTAAAATATCTTGTACCTGAGTAGCACTTTTTACATGATAGAAGTGAAATGCATCTTTTCCAGGAAAACCAGAGTCCACAAGCTCTAAATTAGATCCATCCTTTCCTCTGTCAGAGAATGAAACAGGTCACCAAAGTTAGTCAAACAAAAGTGGAATGTACACCCTAATCTGATGGAGATTTCATAAATACTAACTATTGTAAGAGCAGAAGAAGCTTATAAAAATTGATTTCATAGATTTCAGACAACACCCGGGTGCTGAACAGAAAGGTCTGTTAAATTAATATCAAGATGTTAAAGACTCTTCAAGCACAGCAAAGACCAACATTGTTTAGTATCACTGCTCAAGATTCTCTGTTATGTCTGCTTCTTGGATCTTACTGCAACAGCACAGCGGCCTGCTCAAGTTTCATAAAAACAAAAGAAGTGCTTGAATTCTTGACTAGTTCTGCATTCTCTTTTCCTCAGATTAAAAAATTGTTTCCTAAAAGTTACTTATCTTTGCTCATTTATTAGAAGATACATCTGTACACACACACACACACATATATATATATATGTCTGTGTGTGTGTATGCATGTATAAATCTTTTGGCTGTTAGCAGGGAGCACTCCTTAGGGGCCATTTTATGAAGCATAAACCACTGGGAACAAGACTACAGGAATGGTAAGCGAGAACGAGGAATGCAGCTTCCAAAACTATTCAAATTTCCCCAGATCTAGGAGGCTAATTGTAAAAAACATCCTCAGCTTGGAACAACTTATGATGTAAAGCTTCTGCCAATGGGAGGGCAATGATTCCAGCTATATAACCATCACAGTGAGCTAGTATTTGACAACCTAGTATTAAATGGCAGTCAGACGCATCAATCACTTTAAGTGTTTGCCACCACTAGCTAAAGCTGAGACTATTACTAGAGAACATGACTTTCACTTCTGGCCCCAAATGTGATTGCATAAATGTGCTGACGTACATTATTATAGTCATTCAAATCCTTCTGTGAGCATACGAGCAGAATTTACATTATTATGGAAAGAAATAATGCATTTGCCAAACACCTCACTGGTAATTTGGTAAAGTTCATTGGAAAGTTTGCACTAATTGAAAGCTACATTAGACAGAGAGAGGAAGAGAGATACAGGTAGATAGATACGCAATGGATTCTGTAAGAGGAATGGAAGAAAAACCAAAAGATGCAAGTGGCAACTAGGTGACCAGCCAAGAGGATATTAGGAAGAAGGGACATAATTATTGAGAACCAAAAGAAGCAACCCTGCATTACAAATGAGACAATGCAACCCTACTTCCAGAAACAATGAAAGGGTCCAGCCAGATATCAATCAAGAAAGGTCCATAAAGAGCAGCCTAGTAGGAAGGAGAAGAACTGAAGTGGGATAACCGTCGAAGACCCAAGACAAAATCATTTGAGAGAGCAAAGCCCTTGTATTGTTTAATCACTCGTAACAATCTTCTTGTATTAGCTAACTCTACCATTGACTGAGAATACTACATTTGCTAAACAATTATATACCATCCCACTTTCCTGTCGTCCAAGTTTCTAACTATTAACATCTCTCATTGTCCACAAGATGAATAATACTGCCAGTTTGTTTCCTCTATGAACTGATCAAAATTTATAGGATAAAAAACAGGAAGACAAGAAAATGTAGCACTCTAGGGGAAAAGAATTTCAAACTTGCTGAACATTATGTCAAAGAATTGACTGAATCAACAATTTCCCAAAAATGTGAATCAAATCCCTAGAAATCCAGAAGAGTTTAATCTCACATATGATGGCGGGTGATCAACCGCTGATAGTCACGAAGTAATGGGCTAAGCTCCTGTAATTTAATAGATTGCGGTGCAGACTTCATCCAGTGTTCTCGGAGTGCTTGCACAGCCTTTAACCAAATAGGGTCAGAAAACAGCACACATGCACTAGCATATGTTAAAATCTATAAAGACAAATTAGAAATTCAAAAACCTGCAGGTTACTGACAGCCTGTTCACTGTGAACTCTTGATGCTAGTTGGAGAAGTTCTTTGTCTTCCACTTCATCCATGATACGCTGTGGATTAGAAAGCAGATTTGAAACTTCTAATCTTTTCTGTAACTCTGAAACTGCAGATCCATATCTCTGGCTTTCCTGTGGAAAGAGACAGGAAAAATTGGTATATCATTTGTTATTTTCTCACACAATGATTACGAATTAATTTATTTGTCCTATGATTTCCAAGTTTGGGCAGGTTAACCCAATGCTTTTAAATCTATAGACTGTTCTTGAACGACAATGGTGCCAAAATAATTTGGCTCGAAATATTTCTTTCAGCTCTGTAGTCATACATTTCTGCATTTAGCTTAGAACGTACTACAAGTTTGGATATTGGAGGAGTCAATTTAGAAGCAACTAGGCTCTTGAAATCACTTCCCTATAAGATCCTAGGAAACCTTTTCCTCTTTTGATTCCTGTGGAATAATTAGGAAACAAGAAGTTTTCCACATACATTGTGTTGGCATCAGCGTAGGCTGTTGTGCAGCTTCAGAGACATCTTCGATGCCTTAGACCAAATCTTTTTCAATAGAAGCACACACAGCACAAGTGTCCACCTTGTTATTGAGATTAATATACTTTTTATAAATGTTCTTTAAGAATACTTTATGCTTTTGATACATGAGTAAATTACATTCGTTCTTAGTACATATATTTTAAGCACACAAATATAATACATATGTACATATAAATTTGTTAGACATTTATATTTATTCTAAATGATCTTTTCTTGATTTATTCTCTATAAAGTTGAAAATTGCAATTTTTTTCCAAATATCTTTTTTGATAAGTTCTATTTAAAATCTTAAAGATCTTAATGTTACATTTTATATCCATGACTAAACTAAGTTTACTTTATTTGGAATGGAAATTGCAATAAAAGGAAACCAATTGGTCTCAGTATTGTTATCTTCACAACAGCTTCCGCACAAAAGTATATGGAATTTATTTGTATTTTAGTAACACTATATATGTATACATATTATATTTGTGTAGCATGCATAACTTATAAATGTAAATGTAGATTACATGTACACGTTCTTAAAAAGAAAAAGAAAAAAGACGACATGCATATAGATGCATCAAGAAATTTACTAAGAAAATAAGTTAGAGATTCAATAATTATATATGAATCTCTATATTCAATGAATTCATAATATTTTATTACAAAACAAAGTTTAAGTTCAATGTATTAACTTAACATATTTTATTAAGATAAAATATTATTAAAATCAAAATTTAAGATAATAATAATCTTAATTTACAACTTGATCCTTCAAATAATAACATCTCAAGGATGATTTTGTCTAACAAAAAATTTAAAGAAACATTGGTGTTTCAATAATAGACAATAGATAGATAGATATAATATCCAGAGAAATGTGTCTTCCTGATTCTAATTAACTTTTTAGCAGTAACACAATGTACTAAGAGTATAACAGCCTCCTGGACAAGTCATTTATTGAGAAAGAGGGATAGCTATAGCCTATACAGCTCATTAATAACAGACAAATGTTCGAAAACATTTTCACATACCTTCCCTCCCATGGTTGTGTTTCTTTCTGGAACAACTCCAGATGAAGGTGCTGGTAACCTCTTTGCAATAGGATCATCTGTGGTGAAGCATAATTTATGTAACACTATGAACACTAACTCCAAACTAATAAAGTCCAACTTGGGAAAACATTCAGAAAATGGAATTATTTTCATCTTGGCTCTCGATATTTGAAAGCTTACACCAAAACAGGAAAATCAAACAAACCAGGTGCATCACAAAAACAAAGATATTATTTCGGCAAAACATAACATCAGCAGGCTTCAACTTTTATGGGGATCAAGTTTGCAGAGATCATTAAGGTATGAACAGAATATGATTTTACAGTTTCCAAAAATCAAATTAATAAATGGATCAAACAACTAACTAGAATGATATTACTGTAGTTATGAAATAAGATGACATCTACAGTTAGCATGGTTGTTGATGCAAGATTCAGTACACAATCATATTCTGGAAGTAATAAATACCCTCAGGTACAAGCCACCAGAGATCGCCATAAGTTGATTTTCCATCAAAGCCACCAAATAATAAATACCGCGAACCAATAGAGTTCATGGAATGGTATGCTCGAGCAGCTGGAGGTTCATTGCTAGTAGGTAAGCGTTTCCACTGCACGGACACTGCATGCAATTGTGAAATAGTACACCATCAGGACTCGTACTCAGGGACATAAGGAGAATGAGTAGAAGGTGAATTAGAGTGTTAATCTTGTAGTCACAATACACAGGAATTACAAGAGCTGCATTAATATCAACCCGTCACAATCTGTAACAGATACAAGTGCTCTTCTCATAATGATGATGCCAGGAGCATAATGAATGATTTTCAATGAGCTTTCCAGATACATCACAACTACTGGGTGAATGGTGTAGACGGACAAATGCCATAGTAGATGCGGAAGAAGGGTGCCAATGGATGCACAACCAAACCTTTGCAGTGCAACTACAGTTAAGAGAGCTTCTAGTGCAAAGGATGCTGTTAGCTGTCATGAGTCGAGATAAGTTGCCTGGCATCCAAACTCTACAAGGAATTGCAGGACAATGAATTAGAAATTATCAGGAGCCTTTCCCTGGACAACATAGAGTTGTACAAGATCTGAAGGAGGCTTTATTTGTATTGCTCTTCTACTGGAGCCTAGATGAAATTTACTCGTGTAGAATCTCCAACTAATTTGTCGTAGATCTCAAATAGTTTCCGCATATGTTTTTCCTAATGGGGCCTTTCTAGTTATCAAACTTCATCAGTAGTTTTCCGAAGAAAATAAAAGAGAAAGCCTTCGGTCTAGTTCCATGGTGTTCAAAGATGAGAACTAAAATATTTAGAATGAGGAAGTATCACACATTAGAATGACTCATTTTCCCCATAATACAGAAAAGATAATACTGATTTTCCCCTTGACAACAGCACTTTGCCTTTGTCTGTACTCAAATTTATCATCCCCTCCAAATATCCAAAGCTTTATCACTTCACATATCTCCTGCCTTTTCAAAAGTGACATGACTCCCTGATCTGATGTAAATTCTCTAACAGTAAACCACCAAGTACATCCACCCACAGCTAGTAAGGACATGAAAAAACATAAGAAACAAACAATAATAGAGAAAGAAGCATATTTAAGAAATGCATAAGGTTCACGATAGCGAAGACAAGCTTCAACCTTTGTTAAGTTGTACAATAATGATTTTACACTATTTCGATCATGTTTCTCATTAGTTGGTTTTGCTGACATTGCTAGGATTGCTTGGTTGGGGGGAACTTTCAGTCACCTGGTTCGGGCTCACTAGGCTTGACAACCAGCATTTAACAAAACTACTAGACATGTCTTCTTGCATGTCATTTCTACAGTTATTATATAGGACTTTCTTTCTTGAGTTACAGTAATCTATATGTCTAGAAATGTTAAATGTATGTAACTTATCATTGAAGCACACTCATATCAGCTTATTATTATTACCAGCAGCATGTTCTTACACCTGCCCAAAGTCAGGAAACTTTTAGACCAAATTTAATGTCCTACGTCAAGAAATAATATGTCTAGCAAGCAAGATTGTGATTCAACATTAAGAGTACATACTACATGGACAAGATCAAACTTTGAAATAATTTTCAATATGTAAAAATTCACAATTAGAGGATAATGAGATAGGTAAGTGTACAGTCAGTAACAACACTAACTCCTAGGCGAGGTTTTTGTAATTAAGCCTAATCTATTTATGCATCTGCATGGGTCTGCAAGAATTTAACATTATAATCTAAACCAATTACTGATTGATTCGATGCTGATAACAAGTGTTAATGCCTTGTAATAGAAAAGGTAGAGTTGTGTATGAGTGTGTGTGTATATATATTATGGTACAATGAGGGTGCTGCAACATCATCATTGTTGTGAAATCTGTTTCACGTATATGTGTATATTTCGTGGCATGAGCCAGAAATATCATCATTATTATGGAATCTGTCTCACTTTTCTCTTTTCCCTCATAGAATATAGATACATGAAATAGGTTTAGATTAGAGCAACTTTCTTTAAGAAAGGAGAGGAGAGCAAGTGACAACATTGTTGGGGAGCAATGTAAATGGAAAACAATGGAAAACAAGCTCTAGGAAATTATAAGAACTAAAAAGATAAGTAGAGGAAACTAGACAGATCAAACCCAAAATTATAGAACATCTGAAGTAAAATAATAAGCCATGGCGGGTCAGATGCATAATACGCACCCCTATCTAATACAACACAGTCATTGTGATAAATGTCATAACGGCTCAGCCAACCACCAGTTCCATGCCCACCAAATAATAAAAGCTGATAAAAGAAAACATTTATGAGTTAGCTTACATGACATATACAAGAACAACGATCAAGAGAAACAGAACCTTTTTATTTTAAAATATACAAGTAGAAACATACAACAAATGATCGTTTATACTCAACGCTGTCAATTGATTCATAGGACAACTGAAGCTTCACATGAAAAAAATTCCGAGAACATTATGGGAACAAAGGCCAATAAGTGTGTATTTGGGCAGTAACTAAAATTTGTTCAAAGAGCCTTATGCTTGAAGAGTGCATGATCAGGAGAACTATGGGCATAAGCTGAGTCAAACCAGCTCTCAAACCTAACAAGTCGAGCCAATTGAGGCTCAATCCAAGCTCAAGCTTGACCTATTCTACCTTAGCTCCTTCAGAACAAAGCTGGAGCAAAAAATATGACTGTGCAAACTCATAGATTGGATCATGAGCTCTTTTAATTTTTTATCTTATATATTAGTATGAGTCTAATTCTAATAATATTATTATTAGATTCTTAAAAACAATAATAGCAATGAAAATAATAAGATTATATTTTAATTCAAAATTCTATAAGGTAATAAACACTATACTTCTATTTATTATGATATTATAAAACATATACTAATCATAATCAATAATATAAATACTTTACTTAAATAATTTAAAATAATAATGTTCCTTATAAATCTTGTATATTCAATTATCTTGTGTAGCGAGATTGGATGCGAACTCAATAAGCTGGACTGTGAATGATCCGGGCTCGAGCTCAGTATTTTCGAGATAAGATTGAACTTGAACCTGAAGTTTCAAGCTGGATGAGGTTCGAGCGCAGAATTTTTAATGACCACTTGAGCTGGAGCCCTAAATTTTTAGAAGCTCGACTCAAACTCAACTCATGTACACCCTAAGGAGAACAAATAAATGTATGTACACTGTAATGCCAAATAGTGGAACTTAATCAAGCAAGTGAAGCACAAGATTTATGCAGCCTACCCATATCCATATAAGTAATGGGGTAAGGTCTTTGTATTAGGTTGACTTGTTAATGAACCATCAAAAACAAAAGTTGACATTTGTTTTTTTTTAGATCATGATATTCACCGCTTAACAAAGTTGACTTGTTAATGGCAAGCGTAATAAGTCCACAATTTAGATAAAATTGACATGTATGAACGACTAAATAATATAGACAGTTACATAGGGCCCTCCAGAAGCGATGGTGTGTCCACAGCGGGGTGAAGGAGATTGTCCTGGAAGCTTCAATTGGGTCCATCCAGGTGCTTCATTCTCTTCCTTCCACAAGAAAGACCCGATAATTACAAAATAAATTAAGGGTGCAAGTAGTAGTTCTCAAAATGCCATATTCCATAATCGAATTAGATCTTAATAGTGAAATAATGAATAAATAAGGGTTATGAATCTTTAGGAATGTAAAAGTTGTGGTCCGATGTAACTCTATATATGAGAAAGTCATTCTTCTATACATTTATCTTTCTAATGACTTGATTTATCAAAGGAAGGATTGTAATTAGACCTTCAGTGACTGAAAAAATATCACATTACTACACAACTAAGCTCAGGGTTACGACTCATGATCTCGATAGTGGAGTAAAACTGAATTTGACATCTGACTACATTCCAAGTAATTCTTTAGTGGATGGAACATGATTACGGTTTACACTGAAGCCCATTATTTGATATAATACTCAAAAGCATTCATCACACCTAGACAGATATTATCCACGATCAGTATTTCTGATCACTTCCACTACATGAGAGGATTAAACTAAAGGGTGAAAGATGTACCTTCTTCAATAAGTCCCTTTAAAGCCCATAGATCACCCATGATTGGCCCCCCACCACCTGCAAAAGTAAGACAACTGAATCCTTAAAGCTATACTCAATGTAGACTAATCCAAATAAACAAAAATAAATTGAAAGTAGTTAACATCCCATACAGAAAATGGAACTATAAGGCCAATGTATTCCCACAATCAGATTCGAATGTCAATATAGGAATTGGCACCAAGTTATAGAAGAAAGTTCAAAAAATGAGACTTTTATGCATCCATTACAGTTTACCTTCAAATGTTGAAGATTAATGTTGCATTTACTTTAGGGGAACTTTCAGACAGTAAGTTGCAATTTTAGGAAATAGGAGATTACATGTGGACATTCTCAAAAGGATCAGGAGATTCAAGCATGCACAGAGCGAGCATATAAAAGGGATAGCACAAAAGTAGTTAATTCAGGGTCATCTGCATCGACATTGAGCGCAAAGAGGATAAAACTATCAGAAAGAGTTACCAAATTGAATCTATTCCTAAAACAATTGCTAATGAGTACAATTTTTGGCGCAAAATATTTGGGAGATATAAAGAGAGACATCAAGAGGACTTTACTTCCAAAATTAAATTTTACCAGAATTAAGCAAAAGATGAACAGCACAAATTCCACAAATAGAAACTCCATTTCTTCTAGAAAAAGAAGAATCAATGGAAATACAATATTTCATTTCCTGGTAGCAGCTAAAGGATAAAAGGATGCTAAATTACCTCTACCACCATAGATGAGCAACCGCTTCTCAATCATTGTGGCAGAATGGCCACATCTTGGTGGAGGTATTGTCCCTGAAACTGACAACTCCATCCACTCAAGAGAAACTGCTTAAGAAGCAATGAAATATCAAGGTGCTCACTATGGTAGATTAATATGATGAAAAAAAAAGGACTTAGCAACATGAAAGTAAATATTACTTGTGTCTAGGACATAGACATCTGAGAGCCACTTCTTACCATCCCAGCCACCATACCTGCAATGAATTAAGACAATCTAACACCACAAGTAGAATAAAAACCAAGTAAATAATCAGCCAGATACAGAAGCCGATCCCCACATCACAATTTTACGGTTTCCAATAGCTGAAGCAGCAGCAAAATCCCTTGATGATGGCAAGTCCCCAAAACTGGTGAGCTCTGACCATTGCCATATATCTATTACCAAAGGAAATTAAGGATCAACTAACCATTTTCATGGTTGGTTTCCATGTCATGACAAAGAAGAGAAAATCACCATTGTCTTAGCTGGAAATAACAGAAGCTTACCAGTATCTAGAACCCAGAAATCACCTAACCTGTAATCACAAACTTTCTCATAAATAAAAAATTTATAAAGGCTTCACTGATTAGGTTAGCTGGAAGATATACAAATGTACTTATTGCAAGAATACCTAGTGCCACCAGACCTCCCGCCAAAGACGAACATGTGACAATCAATAGCAACAGCAACATGAAAAGCACGTGGACTTGGGCCCACTTTCCCATCAGAACCACAACCTGTGCACTCTGGCTCAAACCACATATTGTTGTCTGTAACCAAATTCAGGACCTTAAAATAAGTCATTTGTTGTAAAACGTTCATTTTATCAGTTAATTTAGGATGCATAAACATTTAACCAAAGTTGAAAAGATATTATGCGCCCCTGGCATGTAAGTTCAAGCTATATGTGCTTCATGAGGATCAAGAATTTGCACAACATCCTACTTTTTGGGGGTAAAGGCCAATTAGATCCACTTTCACAGGGTCTTGCAAAATTGCACCATGCCCCATAAATGGAAATTATATTTACCTCTCTGTCACTCACAAAACTGGAGGGAATGGAAAATATTAGTGAACAAACTTTCAGCTAATTGATTAGTTATTTACATTCAGATGTCAAATAAATAGGCAATAAAGTGGCAAATGCAAAATAACTGTCTTCCCACTTAGAAGTACTTTACCACCATGTCTTGCCAGCAAAACTCAATAACTACAAACCCTCAGTACCACCACGTGCAGCCAACTCTATCTTCCATTTTCCAACCTCAAAATATCTAAGGTAGCAGTTCATAGTTGGTTAACCAGAAGCTCATGTAGACGCACCATGCCAGGGACCATCATCTGGACAGGAATTCCTTTAAAACTGGTGGACCTACAGAATTTAAGATTCACCTACATGGATATCCCCCTCCCCCAACTGTCATCAAAAACCTCCTGGCTCCGTCTCTCTTAATCCGACCCACTAACATATCCAGCATCCAACCTACACCACCATCACGCCACTTAAATACAAGACCCATTTCTTGAGTGAATTCATGTCACTATAACATCAAAAGCTTTTCACCTGGACAAACTACCCAAATCCATTAATCCTATTACTTTAATTCATCTCCACAAATTGCTCCTCACACTCTTTTTTACCCAACTAAAATCTAAGGTCTTACCACCTCCCACTTAAGCTGCCACGCCATTGATCAAATAATAAGGCACAAACATCTGTTGTAATAAGATTAAGATTTATTCTGTCAAAAGGAGATAAAAGAAACGGAGAAAACATGTTGTACTTCAGTAGGAAACTTAATAATAGCATGATTTACATCAAAATATTAGATAAGTGAAGCAAGAAAAAGAAAGCATCCATATCAATTTAATATAATCAAATATTCTACTATCTGAATGCTAAAAGTATCCATTTTGATTTGATTTTGATTCGCAACAATTACAATGAATAGACATATATGTGCATGGTAAGCATGTGCCAAAATTCATGTCAACCGTGGAGCATTTCTGTGCCTGTGGGGATGAGTAAGAGATGTGTAACAGGATAGGGTATTATCACAAAGCATTTCATGAATTTCAAAAAATGCTGGAAACCCGATTGCAGTGATAATCAAAACGTTTAAAATGAAAATACACAATGATACTAACAGAAGTGAAGGGGAACGAAATGCACATCATCAGGGAGACACATAGTTTACATTTTTTAAGTCTGGCAGTATTTCTCCTTTTGTGGTTATCCAGAAAGCTTGAGTTTGCTTTCCTCTTTTTCCCTTTTCTTCATCTGTATTTCTTCCTTAAGGGCTCATTTTTGGGTCTTATAGCATAAAATATCAAAAATGAAGGAAGACTTCTAGGATGAAATCTCTGTAAGCATGTCAACTATATTGACATTTGTAAAATCGACAGTTTTTCTTGGTACAACTTAATAAATCAATACTGTAACTTTAGGTAAAACTTTATAAATCCATGGTCTCCAGTTCTAGGACCCAGTTTCATGCAGCCAAAAGTAGCATACACTTGATGTTCAATCACGCCTGTTAACCATAATCAATAAACCGAACCCCTCTCCCATTACAAGAAAGACCCGGAATTGGTGTTTGATAAATCCACAGAATTTGGGTTTGAAATACCGACATCTAACAATTAAACAGATATTTACTGAATTCCAGTTCAATCAGCTCAACCTTGGATTCCAAACACAACCGCAATCCACAACAGCATAGAGATCTTCTCAGGTTTCACACTCTCCACGCAAGTTTCTCGTCAAGCAATTAGATTGCCCGTTCATAAACTCAACAGCACCAACTCGTAAACAAAAATCAGCACGCGCACGACTTGCAGTAATTCTAACATACCAAGCAAAAAAACTAGTATTACCAATGTCATAAACAATGACGTCATTGAGGAATTTCTTGTCCACCAGACCACCGAAAAACACAATCTTCGACTTCCCGATGTTCACAGCTGTGTGCCCGCTGCAATTCCACCAAAGGATCAGACTTCACCGATGCGATAATATTCAATTTGTCAGTACAAACATTTAATTTTATATGTATTTGCCTTCGAGGTTGAGGTAGAGGTCCAGTGAAATCGGAAGCAGAAGCTCGAACCCAGCAATGGGTCTTCATCCTCTCTCTCTCTCTCTCTCTGGGATTCAAGAAGACTACAAACTGTATTTCAGTATTATTGTATTGATTTCTTGTCTCTCGTTTCTTTTCTTTTCCGTTGGTATTGTTTTGAGAAAATTGCAATTTTCACCCCAAACTATATGCATGTGTGCAAGTTCAGTCCGTACTATATGAAATAGTTAATTTTAGTCCTATAATTTAACTTTTTATTGCAATTCTAGTCCCAATATTAAAAAACTGACAAAAATCGTTAGTTGACCGAATAAAATAGGTGTGTCAACCTGCTAATGTGAAATGGGAACCAACATCATATGAGAAGCACGTGATGTTAAGATTATTTTTTTTTTTTAAAAAGAAAAAAAACACAAGAAATATCAAAAAGCGCGTTACCAAGAGTAAAAGGTGTTGGCAAGAGTAAAAGCCTCAAATTTACAGCACCTGAATTCTGTAAACGAAGAGAAGAGAAACGAGCCCTATTTTCCAATTTCCACTTTCAGATAAGAGAAAATTCTCCCCAAAAAAAATGAAGAGGCAAAGTGAAGGATTTTCTTGCTGAACAAGGAGCGAGCTTTCTGTTGTCGATGAAAGTGAAATGTTGTGGGCTCCTGAGCTGAAAAGGTGCCCAACTCCAAATTACGGTAAATTTTCGTTTTACTATTATTTGTTCATTTTTTGTTGCTGTCCACACAATCATGTAATAAAGTGGTTTATATGAATGTTTTGTGTTTATTTTACGAACTTTTTGAAGTGGAATGTATTTTTTTTTTTTTATTGTTTATGGGACCTTACTGGTGTTGTCCGTTATTGTTTATGGTGGTCACTATTGTTGTTTTTGTTGTATTATTAATATCTAAATGTATTTTAAATTATATGATCCCTTGTGTTGTTTCTGCATTTTTTTTATGCATATAATATGGCCTATGTTTGTTCAACTTGTCTGTGTGTATGTATTAATGTTTTTTCTAGTTTTTTTCATTCCAAGAAGATGGGGAGACATGATTGCATGGCAGTGACTATAATTTAGAAGATGGGAAAAGTGAGGGTGATGATGTGTTGTTTGAAAAACATGTTGATTACAGTATAGAATTGGCTGAGCCAAGTGAGAGGAATGAGGCAGTGAATGAAGATGTATCTAGAGAAGAGTCTGATGATGCGGGAAGCAGTGAGGAGTTTCATAGTGATAGGTAAGGATGGGAATAGGGATAAAACATATTTTGTATTCAATCTTAACAACAAGTTTGAACCTGATTTTGTTATTGGTATGATATTTAGTAGTAAGAAAGAGTTCATGGTGTCTATACATTCTCATGTTATTAAAGTGGGAAGAAATTTAAAAATTACAAAGAATGACAACAGAAGAATATATGCTCGATGTTCAGAATCTGGTTGTCAATGGCACATTAATATACTTAAAGTGAAAAATGAAGCTTTATTTCGAATAAGAGAATACAACCATAATCACAATTGTGGGAGAAGCTATCATATCAAGAATGTTAAAACACAATGGTTGTCTAAGAAGTATGAAGATACATTTAAGTATGATCCTAATAGGAATGTGAAGGGCTTGAGAAATGATGTAATTAAAGAATTAAGGTGCAATGTGTCAAAATACCACGCATACAGAGCTAAGAAAGAAGCTCTTAAGATAATTGAGGTCAACTCTGATGAACAATATGCCAAGTTGTGGGATTATTCAAATGCATTGAGAATTAAAAATCTTGAATCAACATTGATCTTGAATTTGAGTGATGAAAGAGATGGTAGTGGCAGCAGAAAATTTTGAGAGATTGTATGTATGCTTTTCAAGCATTTAAATAAGATTTTCTTGTTGGATGTAGACTCATTACGGGTGTTGATGGATGCCTTTTGAAAGCACATAAGGGGGTCTTACTCACTGTGGTTTCAATAGACCCTAATAATTCATTATTCCCAATTGCATACACAGTTGTGACTAGTGAAACAAAAGTGGCATAGGAGTGGTTTTAATGCTATGAAAAGAAGACTTGCTAATAAAGAGAGATGATGTGTTCACTTTCATAAGTGACAAAAAGAAAGCGCATAAACTTTCTTTTGGGAAGGTATTCCTAGGTCCTGACAACAGATTCTCTGTCACACACCTCCATGGAAATATGAAATCAGTGGGTTTTAAGGGTTGGCATTTAAAAAGGCACTATGGATGCAGCAAAGGCAACAACAGTGTTAGATTTGATAAATGTATGCAAGAAATTGGTGAGTTAGACCCTATATGCTTAGAATGGTTAGAAAATAAACCTGCTTTTTACAGTAGTCTAGATCCCATTTAATGAATGGTCTAAATATGATAATTTGCTTAACAACATTTGTGAGTCATTCATTAGCATTATATTGGAGGCTAGGGAGAAGCCTTTACTTACCATGTTGGAGTAGATCAGAGAGTGGTTGATGAGCAGGCTTCAACAGAATAGGGACAAATGTGCCAACAAATCGAATGGAAAAAAACTGTGCCCTAAGATAAAAAGATAATTGAGAAAAACAAGTTGAAGGTCGGGGATTGCTTACCAATTAAATCAAGTAACTGGGATTATGAAATTTCTTGCTATGATGGTAGTAGATTCTCAGTTGACTTGAGAGCACACATTTGCTCATGTAGGAGATGGCAGCTTAGTGGGATTCCTTGTAAACATGACATTTGTGCTAGTTGTTGTCAAAGGTTGGACCCTAATGACTTTGTGAGTGTTTGCTATTCTATGGATACTTGTAGAAAGGTATATGAACTAGCTATAATGCCATTGATGGGCCAAGTCTACGGGATAAAATAGGTTATATCCCACCACTTTCACCAGACTTAGAAAGAAAAAAAAAGGAAGACCATCTAGAGCAAGGAGGCTTGAGCCATATGAACAACCAAGGAAGAACAAGAAAGAAAAAGTGACCAATGTGGAGCAAAAAATGAAGGTAGAAATGGAACGTGAACTATAAGTTTCTTTTTGTGTGTGTGGGGGGGGGGGGGGGTTAGGGGTAGGTTATAATAGGAAAGGATGTACATGTAGGCAGTTTGCTGAGGAGCTCCCAAATGAAGTAGTTGAAACAAAGCCTCATTTAGTAGCTGAAAATAGAGTCTGTTGTTGTTGATGTTGCTGAGGAGGTTGATGTGGCTGAAGATATCCCCCCAACCACACAAAAAGAAACCCTGTTGTTTATTATCATCCATGGTTTGTCTAATGTAGACAACTTTCTGAGTATAGCAAGCCAAAAGATAAACTGATTTTTGGAAATATGCTTGTAACAAGGTTTCTGAAGCCACCTTAGCATACTCAGGTTGAAATAGAGAGTAAGCCTCTTTTGTGGAAAATTGACCTGCTGCAAAATCCCACAAAATCACATCAGTACCTTTATGAGTGGGAGGAAGAGCCTATATTATCTCAACCACTTCAAATCCTGTAGCAGGCCAACCCCATAGGCCATCCTGCAGGCTTATGAAAGTTTAGCTATCTAGGAGAGTCATGTAATCAATGGTCCTCTTGGATAACTATGCAACAACGGACCTTTTAGGTGCCATAGATCAAGGTAGAGGTAGAACTGTTGCTCTATTCCTACTTTGTAACTGATTTTTGTATAAGTTGCGCCTCAGCTTGATCAATTGCCTCTAGCTCCAAGAACCACTCCTGATTGAAGTTGTCCAAACTCTCTTGTTCCTAACTATGTACCTCATAATCGATTGCACTCATATAGAATTAGGATTCTGAATAATAACTTCCCACAAGTACCGGCTCATCAATACCTGTTTACTTGCAAAAAGATTCTGAATACCTAATCCACCTTGGTCCTCTGGCGAACATACTTTCCCCCAGGCCACCTTACCAATTCCTACTCCACCTTGTCTCCTCCGTAGGAAAGTTCTCATCTTTCGCTCAATAGTTTTGATAACCCCCTTAAGCAGAAAAAAAGAGGTTACCAAATAGGAATTCATGGCTCCAAAAATAGATTTAATGAGTTGAACCGTTCGTGCATAAGAAAAACGAATAGAATTCCAGCCAGTAATTTTTTTTTTGTCAAATTTGAGAAATAAAGGCTGGCAGTCTACTGCGATAAATCTTGTTGCAACCAATGGGAGGCCTAAGTATTTGACTGGAAACGTTCCCTCTTAATAGCCTAATATACTCCTTAAACTATTTGCAGCCTTGGGTAGGATCACCTGGCTTCTGTTGGGATTAACCTGTAGGCCAGATAGTCCTACAAATTCCTCCAATGCCTCCTTTATCACTATCAAAGATGTTTCCTCTACTTTAAAAAATAGCAAAAGGTCATCAGAAAAATATAGCATTACTGGCCCTAATTCTTTGTATCTCCATTGATAAGCAAAATCAGTACTCTAACACACTTTGGCTGTAATGAGATGTGGAAGACTTCAATAATCAGTACAAATAAATATGGGGATAAAGGGTCCCCCTTCCTCAAACCCTTTGTTCCTAGAAAGAAGCCATGAATCCTTCCATAGGTAATATAGTGATTCCAACCTCCAAAATTCGCTGTTGAAACTTACTCATCACCTCTGTAGACTACCCACAGATTTCACTTTGGTCCAACACCACATTAAAATCCCCTATTACGAGCCAAGGTTGCTTATCCACACTCTCAAACGATCTACTTAGACTAACCCACGACTCTCTTTGAATAATCATCTTATTCTCCCAATACACAACCATCATCAAATAGTTGGTCTGCTTCATTTCATCAGTATTACAATGAATAAATTTGTTGTGAACCTCTAGTATTTCCACTCCGAGCTAAGCCTAACTTCGCGCAATCCATACGCGATTTCTCAGCTCCCAAATATAATCAGAAAACCAAGTAGACTTATGATGGACACTATGTTGTACCTGGACCACATTCCTTTGAGCAACCCTTATTTCCACTAGGCCACAAAACATCACCTTATACTCCTTAAGGAGGGTGTTGATTGCAATTTGGTGGTCCCTCCGATTGAGGCCCCTGCGTTACAAACCACCGCTGACATCATGAGAAACCTCCGATCAGGCTATATTGTTTAGGGCCCGATAAACCTTTGGAATCCTCCTCCATAGGTAGGGCATTAAAAGAGTTGTATATAGCATTAGCTTCTTCCCCTTACTTTTCATAGAAAGCTCACGTGTAATGATGTGGCTACTAATGTTGCAAAAGACTCCACTTGGTGTTCCCTTCTATCACCCAAGCTTCCACTTACTCCCTAGGTGCCCCCTCAGCCTCTACGTCCGCATCCTTAAGAGCCACCCGGTCAACCCTTAAAACCTACTCTGTTGACTTGCCTATTTTAACATACACCTTTACCAACGAAGCTTGGTTACCAGTCTGCACAGTCTGGGGACATTTGCAATGCCATGGCCTAATGTTCTACACTTAGTGCACCGTGTGGGCACCATTCGTACTCTATATCAATTTTGCACGATTGCTTCTCCCTTTCATGTGCCTTCAAAAGCATTAACACAAGATACTTGGAGTAAGGTAGAATGATAATTGAGTAGTACACAAACCCTTGCATAATCTAGCATTGAATATGTTCTGGTAACTATGTCCAGATACAGAGGTCTCCTACCGAATTTGCAACTACACTCAAACCTTCCTCATTCCACAATTCCATCAGAAGATGTAAAAGTTTAATCTAAACATGAACCTGCATACAAGTAAGTTTGTGAAGGATCATGTCTTGTTCCCACTTCTGTAACATAATGGGTTGGCTTTAAAATAACAAAGAAACCCCCATCAAGAACCTCCTCAAGCACTGCTAGGTCTTCAACTTGAAAAAAAGAATCCGTTTGAAGTAGCAATTACTTTGTTGACAGCCGACCAAGTGGAACATATAAAAGTATTGACTTGAGAAAGAAAGGTTTCTTCCCTAGAAAATATCCAATTGCAGTAGTTAACCTGTTGAGATATTTTTCCCACAATCTCCACTGTAAGTTTTACAATGGTCTCTCCATTTTGCATCTTTCGGGGAATGTAAGAGATATTGCATACTTGTCCTCCAACACTTCTGACCCCCTCGTTGTATTCATCTTGATGTTGCCAATAAATATGTTCGGGGTCTTAGCCTTGGGCACCACGTCGATTGACTATGAGAACTTGATGGCCTATCCTATTAGATCACATTCATCTATCCATGTAAGGCATGTCAGGACCAAAAACCCTAAGAGTGTTAGGGTTTTGCGTAAGTTTCTCTTGTTTCTCTATTGAAGACGACACCAACTTCCTTCATGGACGTGCATACTAAAAGGCATTGGGGCATGGTAGAAAATCCAATGCTTACAAACTTAGACCGGACCGGCCGGTCCGACCGATCCGATCGGGAACCGGCCAGGTCCCCCGTCCGGGTCCATGCCTAAAAACCGCCCTCTATAGAATCGGTGCAGACCGGTCAGACCGGTCCAGATTTAAAAAAAAAAGAAAAGAAAAGGGAGACAAAAATCGGTAACAAAAGGGGGGGGGGGGGGGAAACTGAAAAAGGTCATTAGGTTTTCTTTTCTTCACAACTTCACACACAAAATTTCATTCTCTCTCAACTCAACCCACCACTCTCAAATCTCAAACTATCAACTCAAATCAACTCAAGTTATTCTACAAATCTCAAGAGGTAATTCATAATTTTTCTTACCCATTCCATTAATTATATGTACGAATTTTTTTTTTAATATTTATGCAATTATTCTTGGGTATTTGAAAAAGGGGTCGCGCCGCGGCAACCCCTGTTGCTGTTGTTTAACAACAGAAACGGCAGCTGCTTTATGCAATTATTCTTGGGTATTTGAAAAAGGGATCGCCAGCGGCAACCCCTATTGCTGTTGTTTAACAATAGAAACGACAATTGCTTTATGCAATTATTCTTGGGTATTTGAAAAAGGGGTCACCGGCGGCAACCCCTGTTTCTGTTGTTTAACAACAGAAACTACAGCCAGCAGCTGCTCTTTCTGTTGTTTGTTCATCTTTCATACTCTTTTTTTTTTTAATTTTTGTATATATATTCTATTGCTGTTTGCTACTTGTTCATAATCTTTGTCATTTTATTTATGTAAAAATATGTATTTTATTGCAATTATATTGAGTATTTATTGCAATTATGTTGAGTATTTATTGTAATTATTTTGAGTATTTATTGCACTTATATTGAGTATTTATTGCACTTTTGATTATTTATTGCAATTATTCTAATTGTTGGTTAATTTTATTTATAGTTAATGGAGGAGACCACGGATTCTCGAACCACGCCAAATGAATTTCAATCTGTTAGTGGATCCGGAGTAGGACAACCACCTCGAAACAATCCAAGGCAGAAAAAAGACATAGCCTGAAAACACGTTACTGAAGCGACAACTAGTGATGGAAGAAAGATATTAATGTGTGATGATTGTCTCACTACCTTTAGAGGTGGAGGAATCAAAAGAATGAAACGACTTCTTGCTGGAGAAAAAGGGAATATAACAAGTTGCAAGAAAGTGCCTCCGAAGTGAGATTTATGATTCAAGGCTCTTTGAAGGAAAATGCAGAAAGAGCAAAAGAAAAGCGAGGATCTTTAAAGCTTGATGAATATGCCTTTGGCACGAGTTCACATGAAGTTGATAAATATGCTAACACGCCCCATTCTCAAAGAGAAAGCCACAAGCAACAAACAGAGCCAAGCAAGAAAAAGGAAAAAATGGGATTGGACTTATTTTTCAAAACTGGTACTCGTGATCCTTCTCAACCTACTATCAAAGCTGCTTTACAAAGTAAGAAAAATGGCATGATACTGATTTGGCTGGAGCTATGTGGTTTTATGATTCATGCATTTTTTTAAATGCTTGTAATTAACCTTTCTTTCAAATTGCTATGAGTAAAGTTGCATCTATGAGTCATGGGTTCACAATGCCTAGTTATCATGCTTTGAGGGTTTCGCTTTTGAGAGATGCTAAAAAGCAAGTGTCATTGATTGTTGATTCTTTTAAAAGTAAGTGGATAGAAACTAGTTGCACTATGGGTGATGGCTGGAAAGATTCTAGACAGAGGCCATTGGTTAACTTTTTCGTTTATTGTCCATTCAGAATATCTTTTATAAAATCTGTTGATGTGTCTGGTATTGACTCTACGGCTGAAAATTTTTGTAACTTGTTTGCTGAAATTGTGAAAATGGTTGGAGTGCAGAATGTGGTTCATTTAGTCACTGATAATGCAGCTCATTATAAGGTGGCTGGGCATTTACTTTTGGAAAAATTTTCCACTATTTGTTGGTCGCCTTGTGCAGCTCACTATGTTAATTTGATCTTGAAAGATATTGGTGAGTTGTCTCATGTCAAAGATTGTGCATTACTTGCATCAAAAGTGACTTGTTATATCTATAACAATAAATGGCCACTTAATTGGTTGAGGCAAAGAGAGGGGTGGACAAAGATTATCCGATCTGGAGATACTCGTTTTGCCACAACATTCATTGCATTGAAAAGTTTACATGATCATAAAGATGATTTGCAAGCAATTGTGACATGTCAAGATTTCAAAAAGTTTTTGAAGGAAGATGTGGTAAAACAAGTGAAACAAGTCATTTTAGATGAAAAGTTTTGGAATAACTGTAATATTATTGTCAGAGTTGGAACCCCTCTTGTACGTTTGTTGCGAATTTGTGATTCTGATGAGAAGCCATCATTTGGTATGTGTATGAAGGCGTGTATAGGGCAACATAAGCTATCAAAGCCTTGTTTCGTAACAAAAAAAAGTTATATGAACAATACATTGATATTATCAATGCAAGATGGGATAAGATGTTGCGAAAAAATTTGCATGCTGTCGCATATTATTTGAACCCAGCTTTTCAGTATGATAAGGAATCTTTTTACAAAAAGGCAGAGGTTATGGGGGGGCTTTTGGATTATTTTGAAACCAGAGCTGGAAATGTAAGCAACAAGGCTTACACTGAGATATCACTCTACCGAGATCGCCAAAAGAGTTTTGCAGGACCAACTGCTTTGGCTATTGCTAGATCAACTCGACTTGGTAATATTTAATTTTGTATAATTATTTTCTATTTATTATTTTTTTAATTTGAATTACTTATTCATAATTTTTTCTGTTAGGTGATTGGTGGAAATTATTTGGTCTTGATGCACCTAACCTACGAAAGTTGGCAATTAGAATTTTAAGTTAAACAGCTTCTTCTTCTGGATGCGAGCGGAACTGGAGTGTTTTTTAGCGTATTCATACAAAAAGGAGAAATAGGTTGGAGCACCAAAGGTTGAATGATCTAGTTTATGTGCATTATAACTTGCGTCTGCAAAACAGGTATATATAATGTTTAGAATTAAATAAATTTATTTGTGTACAATATAATAACTATATTTTCTCATATTTGTAATATTGTAGAGTTAAATATAGCAAGAGGCCTTACGATACTGTTGATTATGAGTGCATTACAAGGCAGAATTTTGGATCGTTGAAGAAACTCCAGAAGGTGAACTTGACTATGATGACATTGAAGAAATGCTTGAGAAGGAAATGCCAAGAAATGGAGAAGGATCAAGTTTTGATCTATCGACAGGTTGGTGAAACTTATTTTTTATTTATTATTATTATTATTATTATTATTATTATTATTATTATTATTATTATTATTATTATTATTTCAATAATACATTTTTATTATAACTTATTTTTTGTTAATTGTTTATTTCAGATGAGACAAACGATGTTGAGCCAATTGCAGAGGCTGATATTGAACAATTTGGTCATCAAAGTAGAAGTGTTTATTACAGTGATAATGACAATGAAGATGATTCTGATTGAATTGATGATCTTATAAACTTGTAGTACATTTGACTATTTCTTTTTAATTGTTTGTCTGTTTAGTCAATATTTATGTTAAACTTATACACTTAGTATGTTTAATTGTTAGTATATTTACTTTAAGTTTGATAGTATATTTATGCATAATTATATATATACATATATATAATTATTAGTATGTTTATGTATAATAATATATATATATACATATATATAATAGGGTCCGGGTCAACCGATTTTTTGACTCCGGTCCGACCGGTGGGACCAGTGACCCAGTGACTTGACCGGTTCGATGTCCGGTCTGGGTTTGAAACTACTGAGAAAAACAGTTTCAAAGGAACTAGACCAGTTAACAACAATGGTTGTGCACCTATACCTACCGTGGTGTTCTACGGCCCATCTCCTCCCATCGCATTTTTCAAATCAGTCAAGGCCTCTACAAATTGCTTATCTCCATTATTTATCACCGTGTGTGCCAGTTTAAAGAACTCAACAAAGTTAAACTTGGCCAAAAGTATCATTCTGTTCAATCCCATCTTCCTCGTCAGCCATCATTGCTTCCTGTTGAATGTTGCAGTCACCACAATTGGGATTAGGGTTAGAGTTAGGTGACTGTTCATGAGAATCAATATGTGTAGTGTGTGAGGAGAAGAGGGAGAGATTTTTCCATATTGAACTCTTTTCTGTCCAGTCCATTTCGAAAAGTTTCTAATATTGATTAATTTGAAACATGTATTCAAAAAGAAATTTTAATCCATGATTGAGGGAAGGTCTACAATATAAAGTTTTTATACAGTCTTTACTAGTTTGGATTGAACATGGGACAAATTGCAAATTACCTAAAATAATCTTATAAAGATGTAATTGTTAGACAATATTTATGACGTGGGATGAAATATGCATTTTTAGGAGTGCAACGAAACTAAACCTTGCCCTAATTCAGACATCCAAATCCTTCACCCTTTTCTCCTCAAATCGCAAGTAGGTTGAAGACAAAGGCCACCTACTGAGAAGTAATTCCGGTGCCGCCATCGAGGTAATACCTTTCTGCATATGACGAAACTTCGTGGAATTCCAATTGCAATTATTCCAAATGGGCCATGATATTTGAAATTGATTTGTGGGTGAGATGATTTATTCATATTATTGTAAATCTTAATCAAATGTATTAGTTGTGTGTGTAAAGGACCAAAACTATAAGTAGGGCGCAAGTTATGGTCCATATACTGTGAATTCTGCAGATTCATCCCCTCGAATGCGATGTTCGCTAAAGGTACCCCCATTAAAACAAATAACAATTACAATCCATATAGGGAGTTATTGCACCTGTGGAGATGAAATTGCGACGAAGACATGACGGACATAAAAAAATTCGGGATATCGTTCTTGTGGGTGTCCTGGTCGTAGTATTAGTGATATTATAAATGTTGTACACCTATTTTTTACATGTCAGTGCGAATAGTACATTAATCCAGCATATCATGTTTTGTTATGTGTAGGGACATTATTGTAATACGTTCTAGTGGATTAACCTTTCAATTTGTGATAGATCGGGGAAGTACTCTTGCGGTTGGTAAATAATAACAACGCGTACGAAAACCAGATTTAAGGAGGAGCAGGTTTGCAACAATAATTAGTTGAAGCAAAAAAATGTTTAAGACGTTTAAAGCTTTTTGATATACTATGTTTGCTCCTTACATTGGTACTCTGTTTAAAATGCTTGAATTGCAGTTGTCTTTGTACTCATGACTTGTTGCAACTAAATTAGCTTGTGTGTAGTGCTGTTTTTTGTTAAGACTGTTTTTGGTACCTCCATTGAGTGACTCTGTGGACCTTTTATCAATGGAGAGTAAACATTGCACTCATATAGTATCTAGATGATGTAAATGTTATTATGTAATGCAACCTTATATTTTGTAGTTCAATTTTAATTAATTAGGCACATGATGAATATCAATCATAATTGGAAATTGACCTAATGCAACTGAAAAGGGTGAACTGCAACATTGATTCTGTTGTCATATCCATATATATTTTATGTTGGCTTTTCCTTTGCAGAAAAAAGGTCATTCTTGTAGGTCGTAGCATGCATTTTTCGTATTCTAAAAGACTTTGCAGGGAATCAAAGCTTTTGAATGACACATCTATGCAGAGTTGGAATAGATTCCATTTTGTCTTCACGGGTTCATGTCTATTCTAACAACACAATCATTAAAGACTTGTTTAATGATGTAATACTATCTCCTGGTTGTTCACTGCTCCACACTAATATTTCATTATAGTAAAGCTCATCATGAAAACCTTTGCTATACAAATTAATATTTATATATCCATCCACACATTTCGATAAATTGGGTTCGACATGCAGCACTATATTCACTCATAGCTTTAGTATTTTGTTGCATCGTAGGGTGTATGGCTCCTAAACAGCCAAGAGTTGGCAACAAAGACTACTCTAGAATGTGCATTGGACCTAGGATATGGAGAAGACCTACATGGATGTCTTAGTTGAACAAGTGCAATTAGGTAATGTGGAAGTTGGGTTTGCGATCATTTACGATATATGTTTAGTCATTCTAGAGGCCAATTAGGTTTTAACAAAAGTTGTCATTATCGATTATACGATTCCAAGGTGCAACTAATGTGCGAATTCTTTGAGGTGTTTTCGTGGTTAATTAGTTGGCCGGTGTTACATGGAATTTGACCACGAAGAACATCAATGCTAGTAAGTCATTTTGGAATTTTGTACGTGAGGTAATACACTACCTAAGATATTTTACCCTGTTTTTGTGAGTTGCTTGCATATACGAACACTTTCACAATTTATTTCGAATGAAAATTCTACTGTATAAGGAAAATGTCTAGGCAAAGCTTACGCCAAGCAGTGCAATCCTACATAGAATGAAATGTGTATTGTTTTGGGGCAGCCAGATTCATCAGGCTCTTCAGAGGACGACGAATTTGCAGTTTATATTGAAAGTGTGCCAAGTCCAAGACCAAGTGTCATTGCAATCTCCTCAAATTCTGAGGGGCCTAGTGTTTTCGAAAGAATGGAGCATTACGATTGAAATCCTTCCCTAACTATATCTTGTTATGCATGTATTTGTCTATGTGGTCAGTCTATGTAACCTTATTGTTAGTTCTATGTCTTCTATTATGTGGTGGGCATGGGAATTAATTTGTTTTGTGCCTCTGTTTTAGAAGTGAAAAAACAATGTATTCACCTACTAGTATTAAGTAATATTTGATCGCATCCACCGTTAAATTTATGGTACGTCTTAATGTATGTTTGAATTAGCTGTTTGTGTACTTGAATATTTGGCCTTTGTACTTCCCAACAAACTACCACATATATGAATATATAGTTGTGATGGTTTAGAAGAAAAATAGGGTATGTGAACTGCTACATTTAAATATATGTGAACTGCTACATATGTTAATTAGTCATTTGTGTACTTAAATAAGGTTTAGAAAGAAAAAATAGGGATAGTTCGACCTCAGAGGATGAAATAATTTTTTTTATAATGCAAGTTGGAAGAATTTTTTTTGCAGATTTAGTAATGTGTGGCATCATGCGTAATGATAAATTTATGGATTGCAGTGCGTTCAGACTGTTAGAATTGGTGAGCCAAGCCAATTTTTGACTCATTGTCTGCCATTCTAGATGATATTTTTCAATAAAATGTTAATATTAAGAATTGTTCATCTTCATCTTATGCTTAATATAATATTTGTATGCATTTGGTTGAAGCCATTAAATCATAGTGCTATGAGGTTGGCTTGCTCATATGATGGCGACCATGAAACCAACCTCTATGGTTTGATCTAAAATATTCCAAGTCGATGAATCGGTTGAGACGGGGCACCGACCATGATTCCTTAGAGACTTACACTAAGTGATGCATTCATATGATGATTGTTGCGTTTCATAGACAATAACGTAATAACGTCTACGCACTTTAGTGGGTGCTTGATAAGGAGTTATCAAGTTCACTGAACTGGCCCATAGGAGATGTCATATGGAATCCTTGTGGGGCATAATCGGTATGACATGATTCTCCTTTGTTACAATCGTGCATTAAGTGGTCCTTTGACTTAGGTTCCACGGTAACCTTGTGCATAGGACGTCTATGACTTGATCATGTCTGACGCAACTATGTTAAAAAGTCATATTTCAGACATAGTCAAAGCATGCATGGAGGTTGGTGAGTTCCAAGATAGGATCCATCGCTCATCATGAGATGATGAAGAATCTCCTATGTTCTCTACATTGTGTTCTCCAAAATCTGTGGCCACGGTAGTTGATCAAATAGGAAAGGAGCTTCCTATGTTGATAAATAAGTAGCACAAAGTGTAGAGTTGATACATAGATATCAAAATCCAAGATGGGAACCGATTGCAATTCCGTGCCCTAGACTTCGATCGGGAGATTAACTTGATGGAAGGACTGTATTTGTATGGAACTCATAACTTACAAGTTAACGTAGATTCACCTATTCTCTAGTGCCATGGACTACTGCTAGGTGGCCACCCATGGTAACGGGTATCCTTCAATTAAGGAGTTAATTGAGGGTGAATAATTATGATATGATCTAATTAATCTAATGCAAATAACTTGCTAATTAAATTGTATATGTGATACAAGCCAAAGTCTAGATGAGTAGTGAACCTAAAAGGTCAATTAATTAATATGATTAATTATGAGGAAGATGTCAATTAATTTAAGGAGTTAAATTAATTGATACATTTGAATGATTTATGAAATTGATCCATAAGAATTAAATAATATGATTATTTAATTGGAGCCTATTTGACCGGAATCACAAGTATTAATTAATTGAATTAATTAAGACTTTTGACCAATTAATTGAGATTAATTGATTTGAGCTTGTAATCAATTAATTAGATTAACTGTTTAAAAGAAATTCGTAAGCATTAATTAATTTGATTAATTAAATACTTATAATCAATTAATTGAGAATTAATTATTGGGCTTATAAATCAATTAATTAGATTAAATGATTTGGACTTATGTTTATTTAATGAATTAAGCATTATAGGCCTAGGCAAGCATGAATTCAATTAAATTGGAATTAATTGAATTTAGGCTTGATCCAATTGAGAATGAAAATCAAGCCCAAGCCCACATAAGAATTGAGGAAAAAATTCAATGAACCTAGACAAAGCTTCATCTTTTCAAGATGAAAGTACCAAAGTGTGACTTTGGTAAAGTTTGTCTATGTGGAGGGGACATTAGGAGATGACAAGACAAACGTTGTCTCATACTTGTTTGTGTCTATATTCATTGAAGGGAAACATGCATGCTACCCCCCTGTGATATAGAAAATGTGCGAAATACCCCCCTATGAAAAATAAAATACCAAATTACCCCCCTGTGTTTTTAAGAATTAAGCAATTTACCCCCTTGGCCTTGGTAGTGTTCTACACGCACCTTCAGTGCGATTTTTCATCGATTAAGAATAAAATATTATTTTATATTTAAATATATATTATATAATAATAATTTTATATATAATATATAATATTTATATTGTAAATATTATTATATATCATGTATATTAATATATATTTTATTTAAAAAATAATAATATCCACTTTTTCCCCATGTCAAACCCCCCCTCCCAGGCGCAACTTTTCCGGCAGGCTGCACCACCTAGATCACCACCCCTTTTCCTATTGTCGCCCCCCCTCCTTCCTCCCTTCCCCGTCGCCCTCACCTCCACCTTCTCTAGCGCCCCCGCCTTCCCCCCCCCCCCAGATCTGCCGCCCCTTTCCCCAAGTTGTCGGCGCCCCAAATCCCCCAGCCTCCCATCGCCAGGTCCAACCTCCGTCACTGGCAGCCCTTCCCGTCCAGCCCCGCCTGTCTCTCTCTATATACATAAATATAATTTGCATTTAACCCATTCATTGAATGTGATCTTGGCTCTTGTCTATATATATGCGCTTAGATGAATTTATTTGTTGAGGATGTTGATAAGCATATGGTTGGGATGTTAGGAGAAAAGATGTGAGCATCTTTATTTCACAAAAATAAAAGGTGTCTAGCTCTCTCCCTCATTTCTTCTCTTGCTCTCTTGGCCAACACCCTCAAAATACATATGATGTATTTTCTTATGCTAGAAAGTCTAGCCTTTGTACTTGCTCTCTTTCACTCCAAAAAAGAGAAGTGTTTCTCTTGTTTTTCTCCATGGATCAAGTGTTAGAATAGGTGACCGTGAAGCCAATCTTATTGGGTTTATGCAACCTATTTCTCACATTAGGTGTTTAAATAAAGTTCATTCTGAATAAAGTGATAGTTAGTTACGACATTAATACTTTGATTGTGTTCACTTATTGCTTTAATTTATGTGACTGTTCAATGCACAATCAAAGCCCACAAACCGAAAGATTAATTCAAGAAACGGGACTGCGCATAGGTTGGCATGTCATGAAATCAGTTTCTGCGGATCGGTCTAAGATACTCCAAATCGAAAGACCTCGAGATTGAGTATCGAAGGTCCATTCGAGACTTGCACTAAATGATTGCAGTCCCGTTTCATGACAAGTGACGAGGGTCGTCCATGCAATATTAGTGGGTTGGCTAGCTTGGTGTCGGCCGACTAATGTGACTTGGGGGAATCATGATATGGGAAACATTGAGTAGGGTTGGTCGGTATGACTTGAATTCCCTGTTCCAACAGTACGAGACTGGTCCACGGACTTGAGGGACTACTATAGTCACATACACACCATGCCTGTATCTTAGGTTTAGTAAGAGGCTACCAAGTCGAGATACATGGATGCTATAAGCCCTATCTAGTACAACCAAGATGTATAGTGTGGACAAGTAGGTCCCAAGATAGAATCCGTCTCCTGTCGAATGATTAACGGTAGTATCTCACATACACTCTGTGACTTATCCTCTATAAATATGTGGCCACAATAACTGAACAGCAGGATGGGATCCTAGTGACGTTTAGTGTGGACAAGCCTAGGCCTAAGTCAAGAATGGGTACTAACATCCAAAGCCCATACCTTAGACTAAGGTCGTGAGGTAGTAGACGGAAGGACATATGTACTCAAGAACCGAAATATTCACGCCTTGATATTCACCTAGTCTCTAGTGCCATGGATCGTTGCTATACGACCACCCATGGTGACGGAGGAGTTCCCGTCATATGATGAGTGGGAATTCAGCCAAGTCTAGCTGAGGGTGAACCTAAAGAGTCACGCATAATTCACCGGTAACGGAGGAATTAAATTGGAATTAATTCCAGAAGATCGAACAATTTGATGGGATTAAATTGGTTCTCTTCTTGGAGTGTCAAGTCTTTAATTAGATTAAAATACTTGACTTATAAATCGAATTTATGGAGGGCTCAAATATTTATTTAATACTTATTAGGAACCCAATGGACTATTTTAAATAAGATAAAAAAATATTCCATAAAGCCCATCAAGCGATGGACGGACAAGATTGATTCTAGAGGGATTGATGAGATGGAAGGCCATGATTAAAGTTTGACTTAGTCATAGTCCTAAGTTGACTAGGCCAAAATCCTAGTCAAAGTGTGTCACTCTTAGGAGAGTTTGAGTAGGAATAGGAAAACCCCTTTCCTATAAATACTCAAAATACACACACACACACACACACACACTAATCTCTACAACCATCTCTCAAGAGCACATACACACACACATGACCGATCCCTCTCCTCTCAAACTCGTCCCTTCTCCTCTTCACTTCAAGAAAGCCTAGTTTCCTTGTCTTTGGTACAAGGGAATACTAGACGAATCGATCACGTTAATTCATAACGCTAGGTCGATTTGTCCTCCCTATTCTTCTTTATCTCTTGCTAGCACGAGAAGTCAAGATCCGGTGAATTACGTGGACGGGTTCCTGTTTTGGGATCTGGGTGGCAAAACCTAGAACAACGCGTGTAGCCGTTTGAAGAGAGAATACAACGGGTAAGTCTCGATTTTAGTCTTCTTTGTTGCAACCCTATGGCTAGATGAATTCTACATGCTTTCCTTTATTCATGAGATACACTGAACGCCGGGGAGGTTCAAGGGAACACCCCTTGAATGAGTCTTTAAATTCTGTTTACTTGAAGCATGTTTTACGTTTCTTGTTTTATATTACCACGCTTCCGCATTCGCGCTTCCTCCCAGGACGATCAACAATACGTTACATCAAGGTGATCCATCATCTAGCATAGGGTTATAGGAGATTCTATCATAGGTGGTGTGGACTATCTTTAGAGGGAAAACACTTGTGTTCCTAGCGTGAATGATGATTTGAACGGTTTTTACCTTGCCGGAGGACTTGAAGCCGTTTCCCACCGTTAGCTTAGAAAGGGTCATTCTTGAGAATATCACATCCTCTACATCAACTGGAATGCACCAAAGGTTGGTACCTCTAAACAATTCAATTGACTCATTTATGCATGAGATTCGCGTCGTAGTAGCAACGAGACGGTTGATTTGATCTTTAATTGCAATATTGTATTGTACTTAAAATTTTAATTTCCATTGCATTTAACGTCTCGGGGCCTATACGAAACTAACACATACATGATAACTCCTCTACTCAAGATTGTGGAACCCCAAGATATGCTTAATAAATATAACCCCTTGCAATTACCATCTTTACACTTTGAAAGGTTTATGAAATATGGCACCCCCAATCCTAAAAAAAATCGATGCTATTATATACTCCTGTATGGCCATACAAGCATGACACCGTCTTCATGGAGGCCCTTGAATACCAGGAATTGGCTGGCCAAATGCAACATTCGAGGAGAACCAACTCACGTTCTTTGGTGTACGCTTGGCTAGAAGTCAATCGCGGGCTTAATAAAAATTTCTTGTTGAAGATGGTCAAGAACCAATTTAAAAACTTGTAGAGAAGGTATGTCACTTTCAAGAACATCATTGCACAACCTGAGGTGCACTGGAACTAGTTTGACAATCTTGTTGAGGCTTCAGATGATTTTAAGAGAAGGATTCAAGAGGTAATGTAGGTTGTGCATGAATTCTATTTTGTTTTAAATGCTCGGTGTATATGTTTTTGCATTATAACTAACCATTTTCGGTAACATGGAATGCATAAGTGTCCCTTCGCTAGAGCATATCACCTCTACGGAGAACCGGAGTGGAATAGCCTTGAGATAATTTCTGAGCCTCCGCACTAGGATGCAGATTATTCAAACAATGAAAGTGAAGTGGAAGATATCATTACTGTTGCATCATTTGCTCCCCACCAGTGAAGAAAGGTTTATGTGTTGGCCTTGTAATGCTGATTCTGTTATGTGGCTAGTTCTGTGAATTCACGTAGTTCCGATGACTAGAATGAATGTTATGCGTGTTTTCTAATATGAATGTTATGTGCTAGTTTAATAGTGTCTCTCAGTGTGTTGTTTCTGAATAGTTTAATCATGTTTTGGCTATCTGTCACAGCTCTTGATTTTTAATGATTTTGTGGCCTAAATCTACGATGGTCGCATGTGACCACGCCAATATGTATTTCTAGAAATGCACTTTGTGAAGGCTTAATTTATCATCCTCATCTTATGCTCAAGCGGACACAACATGAATATGATTTTTACTAGTCAACTTCTTCATAATTTCATACACTATGAAAGATAGAGAAATAAAGTACTACAATATAACTAAAATCAAATACATTTATGTCTTTTCAAAATAGCAAAAAGTGCTACCACCCAGTTTGAGAACCGAGTAAGCTGAAGCACCATAATAGATAGTCTTATAATATCCTCTACAAAACATACAATAGTCACACATAAGGTTGCAATGTATGTTCAGCCATGCGTTAACATGTACTACATGTACGACAAAAATTTAATAATAGTTCTTATACCCATTAACTGTGGCGCTTGTAGAAAGCACCATCGATCATCATCTTCACCATCTCTATCTTATCGTCTTCCATTAAGCTGAAGAATAGGTCCATAATTTCTAGTTCGTGACTAATTTTTGTTGCAACCATATTTTGTCTCTTTTTCCAACACTAGTGACAACATTCAGAGCCTCGTACACCCTGGTTCTCGCCTCTTTAATGTCATAGTCTACCGAATTTCCCTTGGCAATGTCGCCAAGTCAGTTATTTTAAGTGCGAGCAAACGTATTAATTATTTCAAGTAAGGCTCTGGGAGCCAAGCTTATCGAACCTTGCTTCCTCTTTTTAGTTGAGGAACCTTCTCTCTTGGGGGTCGAAGACTCATTCGTAGTGCTCTTCACATTTGGTTAATAAGAGGAGAAAATCTCATTGTCATCTCTAAACAAAGGTTGAGACGGAGAAGCTATGCTGGGGGTGTAGTAGTTTGGGATTTTAATCGGTTCATTTTCTGAATGAAATGTTCAACATTCCCAATACCCTCTGCGTGCTCACCCCTCGCTCGATCTTTACCTAAAATTTCACACCAGGCTGGATAGTACGGAAAAGGCTTATACTGAATAAACTTGGCATGTGGGTCAATATGCATATGGTAATGTTGTGTTACACACTAATGCGACCATGTAGTGTATCCTTAAAAGAAAATTGGGGAGGGGGACACAAACCATACATTAGCATAACTTTCAAACATTTCATCATCAACTACAACCTTATTCACCCTATTGTTCCACCCAAACCCACTTACGGGATAGCACGCCAACAATGGAATCATAGTGGGTTTTTGTTTTTCTACACGTGGATCTTCCAACTTATGTATCGGTCAACTTTAATACCAGTTTATTGAACCATTTGCACTATAAACTACTCCAACACACATAGAAACATAAGAAAGCCATTATTACATTTTTACCCTGTGCGACCTATCTCCTTCAGTACTGCAGTTAAAACCTCTTTCTTGAAAATAGTCAAAACCTTTCATGTATCCTTCATATTCCTTTTTCCATTTGGCACTTCTAATAGGCCATGAACTAAATCCCAATCATTTTCAATGAGTCCATAAGAAGTGATCCCATTTTTTCATCGGGTCTGGGTAGAGACCAAAGATCTGGAGCGACCAATCCGACAGAGCAACTCAAAAGATAAAGAATTATCGTTAATTTCTTCATGCTCGTTCCAAGTTTGAAGTACCATTTGTACAAATAAGAATCCCCTTTGTTACATGATTTCTTCTTCATATAGACAGATATCGGATCTATGGGGTAGTTACTTAACAGTATAAATAGTAAATGATCCATGATCCTGAACCCTTACTTGGGATCGCAAATCCCAAGTTTATCTATGAAGAGCGGATCTAATTGTATTAGTGCCTATAATTTCTTTCTTTTCTGTAATACTAATCGATAGGGCCTCATTGGTAAGTGGTACAAGATCTCTTACATTGAAACCCATGGTTATGGACCCAAATCCGCTCATCCTGTGACGTCCATAGAATTTTGTTCATAATCGAGGAGCTAAATGGTAATTATTAAGAAACTATAAATTTAACTATAAGTTATAAGTTGGAATTGTAATATATAAAAACTTGAAGAGACTAAATTGGAGCTTTATAAAATATTTATGGTTAAAATATATATTTAAAAGTTGGGAATAAAATTGCAATTCTGATCAAAGTTAAAAGAAATAGAAAAAAGAAAAGGATGAGGATTGAAAAAGGGGCAGCATGTGGCAGCCTCTCCATTGTCACCTATTATATATATACACACACACATATATATATATATATATGTTAGTGCTTCCTAATTAAGGAAGGCAATTCAAAAACATAAATGTGTTAATTAAACACACACACATTCAGTGTTTAACTTCGGTAAATAGAAAATAGGTAAGTTTTTATATTTAATTTTTAATTAGTGTATTTATTAAATATGCTTTATACTATTCGATTTACTATTTATTCAGAAAATTTAATGAAGTTAAGCATTCATACAAATTGGTGTTCGGGTATATGTTTAATTGGACGGGAATATTATAGCCAATAAATTAAAATTATTTTACCCTATTAGATTTAATAGTTATGATGGATTACTCAATTGATTGTGTTTATTAACCAAATACATAATTGTATGTACTGGTGTTTAAATACTTATTATTATAGTGAAGAACTAACAGAAATTAATAGGAATAGTAGAAAATTAAGTTTGAGAAATACTAGGAAATTATATTTGAGAAATATTTTATTTCATTTAGAGATGTTATAGAGAACGATAGTTATAAAAATGTGAGGGGTTTGATAAAATAAATTCTTATGAGTTAATTGATGAATTAGATATACCGGAGAAACTTATAATATCTAATTGTTCAGACGAGGAATGAACTGAGGTTTAAGTTTCAATATAAGTGAAATATTAAAAGATTGACGAAAAATATACGAATATTATTTAGTAATTTTATTCGGACTTTACGATATTTTCGATATAATGATTATAAATATATATATATTATAACTTATTATACAACACGGGGATAAAGCAGAGGATTGATCAACTCTATTTACTAATGTAATCGTTTGAGGATTTGAGGTAAGTATAGTTAATTGGATTTATATATATATATATTTATATGTATATATATAAATATATACGCTTGTGTTGTATACATAATTGTGAATTGTTGGTTATTTATCTGGATTACTTGTTATTCTATGAAGTTGTCATTATGGGGTTATGGTGTGTGGAACATAGATGGATGATTATATGTACTATGTTTGATTGTTAAATGAAATTGAACGTTGAAGTTATCGATGGGGATTTGATTGTTGAATGAAGATGAATGGTGAGATTATTGATGAGAATATTGTGAATTGAGATAAAGAGATGGCTTACCTAACTGGAAGGACATACTACAATGGCTTATGATGATATGATTAATGACTAGCTGTGTGTTGTCATTGATCAGTGGAGATGATGTGACATTTCATACGAGCTGTGTGTTGTGTGATATGATGGATGGTGGGATATCATACGAGCTTTGCGTTGTGTGGTATCATTGATGATGGGGTATCATATGAGTTGTGTGTTGTGTGGTACCGAGGAAAAAAAAGAGATATTATGATTGAGGTGATGATAGCCGATAAAGCATTGAGTGATGCACTCCAACTTGGGTAAGCAGGGCCCTAATAAAATAAACGATGATTTTGGATATATTGTACTGTAGATTGATGTATGGTTGTGGTATTGGTTATTTCATGATTTCGTGGTGATTGCATATTAAATAATATTTGTGGATTGTATAATTGTATGGGACTTGTCTTATTGCATATGTGTATCTGTATATATATAAGTTGATTAGCTATGCTTATTTTGTAGGCAGCTCAATCCTTGCCACATATTTTTTAAGGACATAAGTCACAATGGCTAGTTGATCATAAGCCAATCACCAGTATTACTAGGTAGGTCAACAGTGATATCCTAAGTTGGAAACTTACATAGATATGAGATTTTTAGTGAATTTGTATTTTCTTTAGTTTTGTAATAACTAGAAACTTCACTTTTCTCCTTTCTTTATAGTGATAATGGCTAAGGTTGAGGATTAATTACATAGTTTTGATGACGTATGTCCTTTTGTGATGTCTACATAATATATGGATTAAAACATGGGTTGTCTTATCGGATTAAATGTGAATTCTTTATAAGATGGGATTTAAAATTGTTGGATTAGTGCATTTATTAAATATGCTTTATACTATTCGATTTACTATTTAATCGAAAAATTTAATGAAGTTAAGCATTCATACAAATTGGTGTTCGAGTATATGTTTAATTGGACTGGAATATTATAGCCAAAATTATTTAACCTATTAGATTTAATAGTTGTTATGATCGATTACTCAAATTGATCGGGTTTATTAACCAAATACATAATTGTATGTACTGGTGTTTAAATAATTATTATTATAGTAAAGAGCTGACAAAAATTAATAGGAATAGTAGAAAATTATGTTTGACAAATATTAGGAAATTATATTTGATAAATATTTTTTTATTAAAAAGGAATGAGAGATTTTGTAATAATTTCATTTAGGGATGTTATAGAGAACGATAGTTATAAAAATGTGAGGGGTTTGATAAAATAAATTCTTATGAGTTAATTGATAAATTAGATATACCGGAGAAACTTATAATGTCTAATTGTTTAGACGAGGAATGAACTGAGGTTTAAGTTTCAATATAAGTGAAATATTAAAAGATTGATGAAAAATATACGAATATTATTTAGTAATTTTATTCGGAATTGACGATATTTTTGATATATTGATTATATATATATATATTAAAACTTATTATATAGCAAGGGGATAAAGTAGAGGATTGATCAACTCTATTTACTAATGTAATCGTTTAAGGATTTGAGGTTAGTATAGTTAATTAGATTTATATATATATATATATTTATATGTATATATAGATATATACTCTTGTGTTGTATACCTAATTGTGAATTGTTGGTTATTTATCTGGATTACTTGTTATTCTATGAAGTTGTCATTATGTGGTTATGGTGTATGGAGCATAGATGGATGCTTATGTGTACTATGTTTGATTGTTAAATAAAATTAAGCGTTGAAGTTATCGATGGGGATTTGATTGTTGAATGAAGATGAATGATGAGATTATTGATGAGAATATTGTGAATTGAGATAAAGAGATGGCTTACCTGACTGGGGGGCATACTACAATGGCTTATGATGATATGATTAATGATGAGTTGTGTGTTGTCATTGATCAGTGGAGATGATGTGACATATCATACGAGCTGTGTGCTGTGTGATATGATGGATGATGGGATATCATACGAGTTGTGTGATGTGTGGTATCATTGATGATGGGGTATCATACGAGCTGTGTGTTGTGTGGTACCGATGAAAAAAAGAGATATTATGATTGAGGTGATGATAGCTGGCAAAGACCATTGAGTGATGCACTCCAACTTGGGTAAGCAGGGCCCTAATAAAATAAACGATGATTCTGGATATATTGTACTGTGGTTTGATGTACGATTGTGGTATTGGTTATTTCATGATTTTGTGGTGATTTCATATTAAATAATATTTGTGGATTGATATAATTGTATGAGACTTGTCTTATTGCATATGTGTATATGTATATATGTAAGTCGATTAGTTATGCTTATTGAGTAGGCAGCTCAATCTTTGCTGCATATTTTTCAGGACATAAGTCGCCATGGCTAGCTGATCATAAGCCGATCACCAGTATTACTAGGTAGGTCGACAATGATATCCTAAGTTGGAAACTCTAGCTACACAATTACATAGATATGAGATTTTCAGTGGATTTGTATTTCTTTATGTTTTGTAATAACTAGAAACTTCACTTTTCTCCTTTCATTATAATGATAATGGCTAAGGTCGAGGATTAATTACAAAGTTTTGATGACGTATGTCCTTTTGTGATGTCTACATAATATATGGATTAAAACATGGGTTGTCTTATTGGATTAAATGTGAATTCTTTATCAAATGGGATGTGATTACGGAGGGGGTGTCACACATCCTACTTCTAATGACTTGAGCAGACTTTTCTATATTTGAAGTTCGTTCGTAACAAGGTAGCATTTCTTCAATCTTTCTTTCTATTCCAAAACTCTATGCTCCGTTGAGTAACTCCTGCTTATTCGACTATCACCTCGTGGTGAAAGGTTCTCTCTTGATTCTAATTGACCTACTTGACGCATTGCCTATAAAGGGCTTTTTCGGCTGCTCCTTTGAATGACCTAACTATTTCACTTGCCAACTTTGTTGCCTCGGACACTCTTTCTAGATCTAGCTTATACTTCTTGGCTGCAATCATGTATTTTTCTTTTGGACTCACTAGGAGTTCTTTGCTTTGAGGTAGGATGGTTCAGTCAACTGATGTATGGGTACAATGAAAAAGGATGAGTTTGACTTGTTCCCTTGTCATCTATTTCTTCTGGATTGGAGAGCTAACGTTATGCATTGATGCATATTTAAGTGGCATAACATTATTATATGAAATAAATATGAAACAGTGCATTACATAACAATCTAAGGGATCAATGCAAATGTTGTTCGATATATCATAAACCAAGCAAAGGAATTTAACTACAGATGTACAACAAGTTCAGCCGTTACAATCAGAGAGCAACTTACAATAATATAAGAAGACAAGTTACTAACATGTAACACCTAAAATAGGCCAATTATCCTAATCTACATGCACTGCTCTCCACTTATTGTACGTCGATGGAGCCAATTTGTCCCTTCATTGACACCAAGCAGGAGTTGGATCAATAGTGTCAACAAAATCCCCAATCAGGTCATCGTTTCCATTAACAACATCACCCATGATATGCTCGTAAGGTCCCCAACCATGCATTGCGAATGTAGTTGTGAAGGAGATAATAAACCATAATAATTCCGTTTTAGGTTTGAATCGGATAAGAAGCCAAGCATCTTAAAATACCCCAATATGTTTTCAACAATCCAAAACATCATTCTATAACACGCAGGCATACGAATGCTTCATATTGAAGAATTCTTGATTGTGGAGCGAAATGATCATTTTCCCACGCTTTAAGATGATACCTAATTCCTATATAAGATATTAGAAAACTATCCCCGTTGATGTAACCAATATCACACAAACATATTTCCTGATCATCAAAGAAATGAGGCATGTTGGTTTATTTCGAGGGCAATTTTTCAGAGAATAAATTGGGAACCATGTGGTATCCTTAGTCCATTATGTCTATTAATTGTATCCCTTAACACTCTCGAATCAACAATACTTCCTTTCCTCCTAGCCAAAATGTATATGAATTTCAATTCACTATCGCACATTCCAAGTACATTAATTGCTATGTCACTTTTACGTGTTTGAAAACATCCATTCTCCGGCTGAACACTCTCACCTTAATATATATCCCATCAAGTGTACCCAAACATCCCTATAAAAGTTTAACAAGTACGTAAGTATATATCTAATGCATCATTTTACTTATCACTATAACTCTATTTAATTTTGTTTGGCTTTATGGTAAATAACTTAAACCATTCTCATTGAGGATCAGTACTACCTTCAAGAACCAAATTTGGGTAAGCAAGCAATAATGAATGAAGTTTCAATGCCACACCCAAGACACTGTGAAAATGCTTACTAATAATTTGTTCGATCGGATCGTAAGAGTCAAATTTGACAGCCCTGTCTTCTTTTTCTTTTTTGTTTTTTTTTTGTGATACCCAAGGACGCCAAGAAAAAATTCTACTTGTTCATAAACACATACGTTTTTCGTATGTCTTAGGCCTCCAGCTTGTTCTAGCATGTAAAATAGTGTACCCGATGCATTTCTACTCATGCACAGGTTGTCAATGCAATGAATATACTTATTTCAATCAATCGCTCAATGTGTTCAACCTACTTAGGGATTTTACTTTTCAGGAAGTAGTTTTCTATTACACAGTCTAGGACAATTTTGTTTTTTTAATTTAAACCACCAAGAGGTGGGGGGAGCTTTTCGCGGTCCCCGTCCCTTCTATATTAAACGACAAAAAGAAGATAATTTACAACGGGGAGGACTACCTCCCTAGAATGTCTAGAAAGCTATAAACACGGAGTACTACTCCCTTACAATTAAAGCGCAAAATATAAATAAGGAGTACTACTCCCTTACAATAATTGTTCACAAAAATATCAACATGCTTGGGGTGAGTGTATTGACTAGACAAAAAGGTTCTGTAGCATAGCCAATTATACCAGAAAATTACCCAACAAAGCAGTGGATGAAGGTGTCCTTGCAAGCTATTCATATGATACCATCCAAGATAGCAGAAATGATATGTGACATAGTGCATGGAGTTAAAGTCTAACCAGTAGTAAGCGTACAACACTATGTAAGGATAATACTCACATAAGCAAAAGTCAGAAAGCCAAAGAAATTGTTCCAAGAAGGCAGCTATGAGGGATGCAGGAAGAATCATCATAATGCATGTTATATATGTCTACATCCAATGTTGTTGCTGCTCTTTAGCCGCAGGTAGGTAGTGCCAATGGAGTCTAAATGAATGATACCCCGGATGTGTCCTCTAAGGAGGTGACCATCCAAAATGCATAGTTGATGTGTGGTGCAAGCAAGATTAGCAAGAAAGTCAGCAACCTTGTTACCCTATCTAAAGATATGTGTGATGTAGGCATCCATTTTTTTCATAAGCGACCGAATTTTAGTAAGGGAGTGTTGGAGATGCCAAGGGCCAAGGTGGGGGGAATAAATCAATTTAACAATATGCTTAGCATCAGTTTTAACCCATATATGCTGAAGCCCTTTTTCATCACAAATTTGGAGACCTCTAAGAATAGCACTGATTTCTGTTTGATTGTTCGAAAGAATCCCCAGGGGTCCTGAATAAACAAAAATACGGAGACCAGCAATGTCACGAAGGTACCTCCTGCCCCCGAGGGTCCAGGGTTCCCTTTAGAGGCCCCGCCAGTGTTCAGTTTGAACCAACCATCCTGAGGTTTCCCCCAATACACAATTTGGGAAGGTCTATGGACAAGGGGGTGCTGTATAGGGATCCCTAGCTGATGAGCAGCAAGGTGGTCGCCTTTGATATGCTCGGGTTTGAGAAGTTTGGCTAGATGGATTCTGTTAAGATGTTCAAGAGTTCTAAAAAGGATGGTGTTAACTTTAAAAGGGGTGTTTTCATGCCTGTGCTCGTTCCTGAGGCGCCAGATGTGCCATAGGATCAGAGCAGGGACGATATCTCTGATGTGAGGATAGGATGAATGTCTTTGTTTCCAGGCCAGAAGGAAGGAGGAAATTTTGCTGGTGTGAGGGAGGAGAATCTAGAACTTGCTAGCAATGCTATTCCAAATTTCTTGGGCACAATTGCTATGCAGGAAGAGGTGGGGAATAGTTTCAATGTCCTTACAGCAGCAACATTGTGAGGGGAGAGAAATACCTTTTCTTTAAAGTCTATTGTCCACTGGGATCCAATCATTCACAAGGCGCCATACAAATATGAAGATGGAGGGGGTCTGGATAGGAGGCCAGAGGGTCTGAAAAAGGGGGATTTGAGACCTATGGTCCTTGCTGGCATCCCAGGCTGAAGAGGAAGTGAAGGTTCCATTAGCAGAGAGCTTCTAGAACATGGTGTCATTTGAGCCAGTGGAGATAGGAACTTGGATGATCAAGTCCACAAGGTTTTGTGGGAGAATTCGTTGGAGTTTGTGAAGACACTACAAGAAAACAAGGCAGATACTATGAAAAATATTGCAACGAAATTAATTCCGTATCTAATGAGATGGACTAGCAATGGATATTCCATAGCAAATAGTGTATTACAATTATCCCAAAAAAATGAGGTATGTTGGCAACGGAATGGCTACAAATATTAAAATTCTGTAGCTAGTGAAATGGACTAACAACGGATATTTTATAGCCAATTATATATTGAAAATATCTAAAGAATATGAGGCACATAGGCAACGGAATGGCTACAAATATTGCAACAAAGTATGCGTTAGTTCAAATTTTATTGCTTACACAATAAATTAGCTACGATCTTTTCGTAGAAAGCATAAACTGAAAGATAAATGAAATAATAAAATACTTTAATTATAAGCTACAGAGTTTGCTATAAATGTAAATCAATATTTTACATGTTATCAGAAATTGCAACGCCATAATGTTCTGTTACTATTTCTATTGCTAGTACAAGGGATTAGCTACAAATTTTTGCCTAGCAAAATAAATAGGAAAAAAAGTATATATAATATATTAACTACAAACTAGCTACAGAATTTGATGTCGCAACACTTACACTTCTGTCACCAATCTCCTTTGCCAGTGCAACGACTTAGTTACACAATTTTGCGTAGGAAATAAATCTAGAAATAAAAATTATATAATATCTTAATCACCGACTAGGAATGAAGAGTTTGATAAATATTTCGAGTTCATATATATCTAAATTAATTTACAAGTAGAAATTATAATAGAGTTTATATATATATGTGATTATGTTTTGCAATTCTTATGTTGGTGGAATAGATTAACTATCAATATTTTGAAAAAAGGTAATAAAGTTAAAAAAAAATAACTAGGTACCTTTAATACAAACTCGGCCAGTATGAATTTTTTTTATGGATTTCAAGTTTATAGTTTCACTAGTATTTAAATTTTGTAATTTAAGTGCATAGTTATTATAATTTGAGAAAATTGCATTTTGGGTCTCAGACGTTAAGGTCTTTTTTAATTTAGTCCCATTTGTTACGATTTTTTCATACTGCATCCCATAAGTTGAAATTTTTCTCAATTTTCGTCCCGATATGCATTTTTCGTCCAATAACTAATGGAGCAATTAGTAGTCTCACGTGCATTTTCATACATTTTTCATTAATTATTGGACGAAAAATGTACGTGAGGACTAACATTAAGAAAAATTTCAACTTATTGGATGCAATGTCAGAAAATCTTAACAAATTGAACTAATTTGAAAAAGGCCCTAACATATGGGATCACAAATGCAATTGTCCCTTATAATTTCTGTTGCCAGTGCAATGAATTCAACTATACGTTCAACTTTTTGTAATTAACCTTAACAAAATACAAAATATGGACATTATTTGGATCTAATTTATGATATACTAAAATACATCCAATTTATTTATTTTAAAATATTTATATGGCTTATATGTAGAGAATCTCAATGATATGATAAATATGTGTTAAGTCCCAATTATTTATATAATTTAATACACTTTTGCATAAAAATATAATTTTATTATTTCTATGTTTTGAAAATCTATCAGCTCACTTATTTTAGAAATATTAAAAGAATAATCTAATTAGTAATATACTTTGTTATTGGCAAGAACCACTAACAAAATAATATGCAAAAAGTTGTCACTAAATACAACTAGTAGCACATCTATAGTTATGATCTACGTACTGACAACAAATAATTGTTGTCACTATAATATATCATTAATTGTATTTAGTAACAACTTTTTTAATTAATAAATATATAGTGACAAAACAAAAAATATTTACTTAATATATATTTTTAGTGACCACTTTAAAATTATCACTTAATATTTTATCACTAATATCATATTTTCTTGTATGAATATTAAAAAACTATATTTTTCGTACATATTCTAAAGTATCAAGTAATACCCATCTTTTTTAATTAGGTCATATGATAATTAAATATCTACTTCTATAGTAGTTTTTTTAAAAAAATTTAAAGTCTCATGAATGTGGGTGTATATATACTTCTATAGTATTTTTTTTTTTTGTTGATCTTATTTAAACGTATTCGTTAAATTGAATGCACCAAAATAGTGAATTAATTTTGAATTTGAATATTTTGAATGATATAATGAATCGCATACATAAAAATTCTAGCAAAATTAATAGACATGACAAAATCTTATTTTGTATTTGATTAACAAATATGGCTAAAATTAGCAGATATTATCTTAACAAAAGGAATGCAATAAAAAAAAATTCAAAAAATTTGATTATTTAACAAAAATAATTATTAATCTTTACTTAACCAAATCACGTATAATGGGCAAGAGAATTAGAAAGGAATATAGGACGAATGACAAGGCCACATATTTGGAAAGTATGTGAATAGTGGAAAGATCATTTGAGAGCAACTCTTACGGGTTTGCTAATTTTGATTTGGCTCTAGAGATTCGGCTCTCAATTCTAAAATTCACAGAAAACACTTATGGGTTTGGAGGCTCTACAATTCACATACTAACTACACTTACGGGTTTGGAGGCTCTACAATTCTAAAATTCACAGAAGAATACTTACGGGTTTGGAGAAAACAATCAAGTATTTGGTCGCATTTTGGTGTTCATCGTCGGAAAAAATTTGAAAGGTTAGTTTAGTTTTACTACTTCTTTATAATAATTTTAGTTGCTTTCTTTGTATGATATTTGATTACTAACGGAATAAATTTTGGTATAAAATTACTAGTTTCTCAAGTATTTGAAAACAAATTCAACGAGGAACTTTTCACACTTGTGTAGCGATTTCAACCGAGTACTTGAAAGTAAATTGGATTACACGAGTTTATTTCCGGAAATTTGGACTAAGGTTAGTTGTTTTTTTTTTGTCCTTTTTTTTTTGCGATTTACTATACTATTTTTAAGAATGTATAGTTGTTTTGTTTTGCATGTTGTTTGAATCTTTGATTGTTTACTTTTGGTGTGTTTCATTGATTTTATATTAATTGTGATTGTTAATGGGAATTATTTTGTCTTCTATCGATGTAGTTATTAATCTACTTTTGTGATAATTTTTGGTGAATTATAAATCCCCCCTCATAGTATTTTAGATCACCAATTTTATTTAGTGAGATGGAAATCGTACGCGTTCTCTACGCATATATAAAAAATAAGACCGAGCTTGTTGAGTTGAGGGACATAGGGTAGATTTGGTTTGTGATTTCTTCTCCCTGAAGTCATACTAGGTTGAAGCAATAGTAGTAGTAAGAGGCTTTGATTTGTAAATATTGTTTGGATGCAAAGACTAAGTAGAATTGGTTGTATTTTCTTGTTTGAGATGTTAAAATCTTTGTTGGATAAAGTATATTATCTTTTTGTTGGATAAAATCATTTCCTGCACATAGTTGTCTTTTTTTTTTTACTTCACAAATCTGCACCTCCATGAATATGACTAATATGTGGTCGGTGCTTATTTTTTCTTGCTAAATGTTATTTTATTGCACTGTTAAAAGAAAAATGAGCCACATTTTCTAAAAAGTTAGCATAACAATTCGAAATTTTATAAGTAATTATCTCCAAAGTCCAAATCATCCTTGGGCAATTTCATACGGAAATTGACACTCTCCTCAAAGTAGGAAATCCCATAACTAGCTTCTTTTAATTATTATTTGAATTTGATTATTATTTGATTTGAAAATATTTCAATCAACCTTGACCAAAAACTATAATAAATAAATTTTATTTTTAAAATATAAAATGATTAGAGAATTTTTTTATACAAATAATAAATTAGTTTTTAAGTTATAATTATTTGTATTTGAGATCAATTTTAACATATTTTTACTTTTTTAAAATTAAAATAATATTTGGTTTGAAATATTTGTATACACTTTGAACATAAAGTATAATAAATAAAATTTAAGTTTTTTGAAAATAAAAGTATTAGAGAAATTTTAATCTTATATAAATTATATATTAGTTTTTAAATTATAATTATTTTTTATGATATATTTTGACCTCTTTTATTATTTTTTTAAAAATTAGTTTAATATTTGATCCACCTAAAATTTTATTGATTTTGACCATAAATTTTGAAAATAAAAGTGTCGCAGGGCATGTTTGTTGGGACCTAAAAAAAATATTTATCCCCAAGATTGTATATAAGAATTAAAAGCAGATAGAGTGGGATTCATAGATTATGGTTTATGAGTAGGATTGGGGAAATGAAGAGTATATGTAGCAACATTAAACCTCTTTTATTCGCATGTAATTTCACAATAATTAAGTGAAATTAAAAATCAAATGAAATTTAGCCTTATCGTTCAAACGCTTTCAATAGTTAACTGAGTAATTGATGTATTTCATATGTAACACATGAAGTCAAAATAATGTCTTCAAATCGAGGATAGATGTTGCATCGCCAAGATGAACATGGACAAATTAGAGATGAATTTAGAACTGGAGTCATTCAATTCTTGGATTTTGCATTTTCCCATGAGGACTGCGTATTTGATGGGAAAATAAAATGTCCATGTTCAAAATGTATTAATAGTAATATATTGGTCCACGATCAAGTTCATTTTCACCTCCATAAAAATGGGTTCATGCGAGGTTATAACAAGTGGATTCTGCATGGAGAAGCGTACGAAAGTGTTTTCAATACCCTTCTTGATGAACATACGTTCATATATGAACAATCGCCTGAAAGAACAAATGATGAACATTCTTGTATGAGAGAATTGGTAATGGATCTTGCGGGTCCAGACTTTGTGTGGGACCAAGCAGCTAATGATCAGCTACCAAATTCCAGGGCTAAAAAATTTTATGATTTGTTGCAAGCGGCAGATGAGCCTCTATATAGAGGGTGTAAGAAGCTAACCAAACTATAGGCAATGTTTGTTGTGTATATTGATTATAAAGTTGTTATATTTATTTTTTTAGGTTACCTATGACACTTTGGTCCAAAGAAATGATGCAGCAAATCCATCATCTCCACATAATTTTGATCCTGCATCATGGCTTGAAGCTTCTGGTGGTTTGTCTAAAGGCCGGGTATATGGATTTGGTAGTCAACCATTTCATCATAGTTTTGGCGATATTGCTTATTGTGGATCAGGCTTCAAAGTGAAACACAAGGAGGCAACAAAAAATGCACAAAAAGAGTTAAATGAACGATTTGACCTTTTACAGAAGGAGATGGAGAAGTTGAAACAGACAAACATGCAATTACAAGGGCAACAACGTGTCATTTTGAAAGCTATGGAACAATGTCTTCCGGACACAATACGTCAAATGCTACAAGATATCCAGTGGACAAACCATAGCCATGCTGGAGGATCTGGGAATCAAGAACAACAATATGTTGATAGCATTAATAGAGATGAGGGACATTGTAGGAGTCATGCTGATAGTAATAGGCATAATAATGAAAATATTATGAGTAGCATTGGTATTAATGATGCAAATGAGGGTGAAGAGGGTGACATGGAGGACTAAAATTTGTCGTACTTTTGATACTCAAATACTTTGTGTTTTGATTTTATATATGGGCTTATTAACTTTTACGTTGATATATATTATTATTATTATTATTTCTCCTATTTGACGTTACTTTTGGTAATTTTATTTATTATTTGTAATTTATTTTGAATAGGTTGAAATGTATATTTGAGGTGATAGCTACAAACTCTTCATTGAAAGTATAATTGATATTTCGTAGCAGATAATACCACTATTAAGAATGTAGCTACAGAAAACCATTGTTGCATTCTTAAAATTCGCTACAAAATTCTTTGTGGTTATTGATGAGTTAACTACAAAATTATTATAGTTCTGGTATTGAAAATTGCTACGCTGTCTCATTTGCAATGGAAACAAAGATAGTTACAAAATTTCCATTGCTATGGTAATAAAAAAATAAAATCCGCTACAAACTCTTTTGTAGTTTCTAATGAGTTAACTACGGAATTATCGTAGTTCTGGAATTGGAAATCGCTACAAAGTCTCGCTTGCAATGGAAACAAAAAAGGCTACGAAATTTTCATCGCTATGGTAATGAAAATAACTACAAATTTTCTGTTTCTATAGTGACGATAATGCTACAGAATTTTGATAGAAAAATTGCTACATAATTTTCGTAGCCATGGCGTTGGAAATTACTACAAAATTTTCACTTCCATTGCGACGACGGTGGCTACAGATTTTTTGTTACTATGTATATAGCAATAGAAATTGCGTAGTTAAGATTATGAAAATTATTAAATATTCGCAACGGATATTTCGTCTTTATTGCAACAAAATTGGCTACAAAATCCACATATATCATATACCTACAGAAAGGGCTACAGGAATCCGTAGCCATGAAATAGCTACAGAAACTAGGAGAACTGTAGCCAAAATTAGCTACAGAGGTATAGGTTTCGGAAATAGCTACAACCAGTTTTGTAGCTATAGATACTGATATATGAGTATCTGCTACGGCTAGGCTAAAGCGGATGCCCTGTTTTTTGGTAGTGAGATCCCAGTTCCTTTCCCTCTAGAATCTCTTGACAGGTGTGTGGTCAAAACTACTCGGATCCAAGGAGATGTTGAAGAGGGCCCTCAGGCAGCCACCAATCAAGCAAAAAGGAGATGTTACCATCTCCAAGGCTCCAAAAAATGTTTTTATGAGCCTCCTGTCGAATATTTCCAAGTCTCTTCCATATAGGCGAGTCTTGGATGGAAACTTTGGCTATGATGGGGGGCGAATCCCTGCAGTATTTGTGGAGGGTGAACTTAGACCACAGGGAGTTATTAAGTCTCAATCTCCACCATAAACTTGTGAGAGAAGGAAGAGGTGACATCTCTTAAGTTGCGAATACCCAGCCCACCATCTTCAGTAGGATAGCATATGTTGTTCCACTTGGTCTAGTGGATTTTTCTCTGTGTCCCTATGGAGCCCCAAAAGAATTTGGCAAACAATTGTTCTATCTTTTGGATGATCCCTATGGGAGGATTGAGGACTTGGATCATATAGAGGGGTATAGAAGAAAACACACTTTTGATGAGTTGGAGCCTGCCTCCGTAGGACAGGTGGCAGTGCTCCCACCTATTGATCCGGGCCCTAATTTTATCCAGCAGGGGTTCATAAAGAGTTTTCTTTTTGTGCCCCTTATAGAGAGGGGAACCTAGGTAGATTATAGGAAGGATTTTCATGTTAAAGCCAGTGATGTTTTTGACTCTGTGGGCAAATAGATTGGCTTTTTTTTCCAGAGACAAAGAAACTTTTAGCGTGGTTGATCCTTTGACCAGACATGGCTTCAAAGGACCTAAGGAAATGCATAAGGAGGTTGAGGCTAGATTCATGGCAGTTGGTGAAAAGGATAACATCATCGGCATAGGCAAGATGATCAATTGTGATATCACACTTGGTGTGAAACAACATGCCAGGATTGTTGCCAAAGAGATGGTCCAGACCTCTAGATAGAACCTCAGAAGCTATGATGAACAAGGCAGGAGATAGTGGATCCCTTGCCTAAGTCCCTGAGAGGATTTAAAGAATCCAGAGGTTTCTCCATTGATCAGAACAGTAAACCAGCAGTTTTCGATGGCGTTTTGGATGAGATGAATGAATCTAGGAGGGAACCGCATGTTTTGAAGGACATGGTAAAGAAAGGACCACCTAACTCTGTCATATACCTTAGACATATCCAGTTTGATGAGAAGGTTACCTTTCTTGGTATTGATGTCAAGGTGGTGCACCATCTCTTGAGCCATTAAGTTGTTGTCACCAATAGCCCTGTCCGGGACAAAGCCACTTTGGGCAGGTGATATCAGATCAGGGAGGAGGTGTGAGAGTTTCAAGTACAGGAGTTTTTACAAAATTTTGTTGGTGACATTACAGAGGGAGATAGGTCTAAAATCGCTCCAAGTTTGGGGGGATTCAACTTTAGGGATGAGGACGATAGAGGTGGCAGTGAAACTTCTAGGCATAGGGGTACCACTGAAGAACTCTGTCACTGCCTCCAGAACATTTGGAGCAATAAAGTCCCAGCATGATTGGAAGAATGGGGAGGGAAAGCCATCAGGGCCAGCAATGCTATCCCTGTCAATGTTGAAGACAACATTTTTGATATCCTCGAGGGAGGGGGTGTTGCAGATGAGGTTGGCACTATCATCATTAATCCTGGGGAATTTGAAGGGGAAATTGTGTAATGGGCTACTGGTGGAGTTGGCAGATAAGAGCTGTTTGAATAAGGAAGCAGTAGAAATTTTGATTAGGCCAGGATTGGTAATGACA